>CP129452.1:32770000-33370000 GCA_030445155.1 Quercus variabilis | reverse complement strand
TCCATGCTCCATGACAACAGGGGTCAAGGATCAACTTAGAGAAAGAAATCTCAATCAAAAAGAGCTACCCGCTCTGATACCACTTGATAGAAATTTAGACCCCTTAAACACACAGATTGCGTAGCCTAGATTAATTAGCCAAGTTGTTACTTAATCAAATTATGCAATTCTAGGTTAAAGCAATCAAATAATCATATCAAGATATAAAGCAGCGGAAAATAAATAAACACAAGATATGATCACCCAGGAAACCACTCGGTAAAAATCTGGGGAGGATTTGACCCACCGATCCTTAAGGCATAACAGAATTCACTATGAAAGAATTGAAGTTCTTACAGAAGGACTACAAGCTCCCCGCTCGACTTCCTAATGTTACCCACCAGTAAAACTTCCTGACACGACCACGCGCAGACTCCGAATCTACGGACTACTTCTTTCTTGAATTCTTCAATCAGCTACAAGCTCCCCGCTTGCTTTTCTTTTAAGTTCCAATGGTTGCAACAGTAATGATCTTCAAGATGTTGAAATCATCTCTACCTTGAAAACCCTAAGTTTTGTGTAAAGGAAGTCTCCTCAAAGATCTCACACGAGATTCACACAAAACAGCAATGTATGAGCAACAAAGCAATATGGACAACCTTCAAAAACATGGCTAGGGTTTTGTTTATATACCTAGGGTAAAAACACGAAACCCTAAACGTTTAATGAAGTAGGGTTGAGTTGGAAAATCTGCAGAAAATTCAACCTGTGCAATTTTTGATCGATCGAGTCTATTCTTCGATCGATCGAGCCAGGCCGAAAGTCCCAAGTACTTCTACAGCCACTCGATTCCAACTTTACAATATTAAACCAACTTTGAGCAATTCTAAACAAGACTAAATACAATGTTTTGATCATGGTTTGCCAACATTACAAATTAGAGTTCTAAATACATAAAATCCTAAGACCTTAGAACCTAACAAAGTTGCTGTGTATTTGCACCATAGGGTTTTGTAACCAAGCATCTTCCTGCTATTCATCAGAAAGAATGATCTGAAGAACTTTGCAGCCAACCATTCTTCCTCAGTTGGTGTTCTGAAGTCGCGTACTTGGATCCGCACATTGGTTAGTCACGTACTTGGGAGCCGTGCATCAAAGGTGGAGATTGTCACTACAGATCAAGTCCAATTGGGTATTGGGGTAAGGGTTCAACTGTAGGTTGGTAAGGTACTTAGGATTCCTTTACTTGTAACCGCTTGATTTGATAATAGTGGAGTTTCGGGAGTGGTGACCTGAAAATTACCCCATGGGGTTTTTGCCATTAGGGTTTTCCCCATTCGTAAACAAATCACCGTGTTATGTATTTTCCGCTACTTATTTAGTTGATTGGTGATTTGTTTGTGCTTCCATAAAATTGTATGATTAATTGATTAATTAATTACTTGGCTAAATTAATTAATTAGGGTTAATCACAAGGGGTCATTCAGATTGTGACCTATCAACAATCTCACCCTTTGGCTATTTCGTAACAAAACATCCTATAACAGACTCTAGACTTAAACGTAAGTTTGGGAACAATGACAAAACTCACTCACACCTAAATCTAAAATCTGTGATGAACTTGGAACACAATACCTATATCCTGAAACACTTGCATAAAACACATTAGACTCTCAAGGTAAAGCAAGTAATAGAAGGACAAGTATAATATAACAAGTAAAATTGCAATCAAGTAAACATGATGTGAAACATATGAGAAACTTGATCAAACACAAAATAGTCATATGGAAATGACTAAAATGATCACATAACAAAGCAAATGATCATCCGAACATGCAACCAAAAGAGCACAAGGCATAAAGATGTACGCATGTCCAACACATAAACATGATGCGATGAGATCAATAAAGCATAGATACTAAATGTAACTCAAAGCACCATAAGGAAAATAAGAAAACACACATAATGTAAAACAAACAAAACAAGGTTTTCTCATAAAAAATGTCTTCTCCCCCTTGGTATATACATCTACCTTATGGAATTTCTCTCCCTACAAGTGTGGACGAGATATAATTTTTCTCCTTGAGAATGTGCACAAGAGTCATATAGAAATGACGATACACTCCGATATACTCTCTAATATACTTTCCCTCTTTTTTTCATGAATAAACAAATGAATCAAAAGGAAGGAGGGAAATAAAAGAAGATATGAACAAGGCCAAGGATGCATGAGGGGTGCAAGATGAATGAGAAAATGAAGCTCAAACAAAAGATAAAACATCTTAAAAACACAATGCTACAAAGCATAAAGTTAAACATGACATGCTAAGGATGAGGAAACAAGAGATATACCAAGGCATGACAAGGGTAGCAAAGGTGTGTGCATAAGGGTGCATCAAGTGTGCATGTCCAATGCATGATTAATGTATGAATAAGCACTCATGGGGCAAAGTATGTAAAACAAACAATCAATGATTAAAACATGATAAGCATGAGTAATCATGATAATCCCCAAAAACTGGTACTCATTGGAGTCCAAAAGAATGAAAAAATGCCATATAGGCATTTTATCAAACACTAGTGCACACACTACACATATATGTTAAATAATGCATGAACACATGAAAATCTACCCTTAATACATGTTATTTTTGCCACAAGGGGCTAACATCCAAAGAAAATCATCATTTAAAACAAACCCCATCAAAAAGATTGACAAAAATTAGTTTTCCAACTCCCATTTAAGAAAAATCCCAACTATGAATATAAAACCCCAAAAAATGTAATCTAAGGATTAAAATCAATTAAAAGTGTTAAAGATTACCTTAGAGATATTTATGAAATGTAAAACACTTGAAATTAGTTGGGTTTTGATGTAGAAGTTTTGAAAAAGAGAGTTTGGAGAGGACAGAGTCACAAAAGAGTCATATGAGGAGTTTTGGACCAAAAACTCACAAAATACCCATAAAATAGCTAATCTGGAAATTTTCACAGGATAGCTAAGAATTTCGCAAGATAGCTTACTCGCGAGTTACTTACTTGCTACTTACAAAACTCTCTGTCTAATGACCAAAAATGCCAAAAATGTATTTTTCAGTTTCGTGACTCGCAGCCAAGTTGCCAAAGACTCTGACCCTTGTTTTTCAACACAAAAACAAGCTTGAAACATTGAAAAACAAAGTAAGTACAAAACTTAGAAACAAAGAGTGATAAAAATACTTCCAAATACAAATAAAATGATCAAAAATATTTTTGGTTTGATCCATATATGGTTGAGCACACACACATCACATTTGAACATGTATAATCACTCAAATGAAATAGCCATTCATTGAACATTAGTCTTGTGTGTTGTGTGCGTGCATCAAGTATAAACTAGTCCATAGTCCAGTATGAAGTTTCAAGTCATACACAACTAGCACGAAGTCAAGTGACCTATCTCACTAGTAAAAATGAACATATATGATCCCCTACTAAAGTGTTTACATTTGATTGAAAGCTTTTCATTTAGATTCCATTTTTCATACTTTTTTTTATCAATACAACTCAATTTTTAAGCAACAATGCCATGAAATTTTTTATATTTCTTTGAGGAATAAGTCTTTGGCTTTGGCATCATACATTTTGAATACAAATTGCTCCACCTTTTCCTAGTCAAACTAGTTTTCAAAATAAGACTTTTTTAGCTCTTTCTCTTTTTAGAGATTGATGTTTGGTGAGCTTTTTGACATAAAAAATAAACATGAGGAGATATATAGGCATATGTCTACGAATGAATCAAGATCAAACAAGACTATTGACCAATCATTCATGACAAGTTTGAAAATCTATTTACAACAATCAAACGTAGATTTCCAGATTTCGCTCACACTTAAAAAAAGTGCATACATAACAAGCTAATCTCGTAAATGCACTATGTCATTCGTACGGAGGTACTAGGCCAAACTCAACATGTGATATACACAACACAAGCGATCAAATTTTTTAAAATTTATACTTTTTTTTATGGGTTTTTGAATTTTTGACACACTCAAAAAAAAAAAATGCATATAAATAGGTGTATAATGCACAAATGCATGATAATGAAGCATTTAATACATGAAGAGTCTTACAAAGATTAAAAGAATTAGATCAAGGACCAAAAAAGCATAAGCTCAGTCATAAGAACCCTTCCTCATCCAAACAGAATGATTGTTTGGAATGAATGTCTCATGAGAAGTGAGACGAGGGTTGGAAGAATAAGAACCAGAGATGCACATAGACAAGGAGGTAAAGGCATTAACCACATGCTTCAACAACTTACCACATTCAAACAAATCCGGTTTAGCTTGCAAAGCACAACTTCCAAGAAGCTCAAGTTTCTCTTTTCTTTTGATTCTTTTAAGAGCTTGAAATTTAAAGCAATGAGGTCTAAGATGACCAAAGGCACCACAATGGTGACAAACAATAGGTTTAGGTCTACTAGGCTTTTTAGGGAGAGATCTAGCAACATGGTTTTGTTCTTTCTTCAACATCGAACATTGAGGTCTTATGTGACCAATCACATTGCAGTGGTGGTAAGTAGGAACAAACTTAGATCCATTCAAATCCCTAGGATGAGACCTAAACGAAGGCTTAGGCTTAAGAGCCTTTCTCTCCACTTTTTGGTTTATTTTGTGTGGAAGAATGTACACCAATTTATCTTTAGAGGTAGAACTCACAATAGACACAAAATTGGGTCTCACAACATGATTGCAACAAAGATTTTCTTCCTTTTTACCAATAGGTTCAGCAATCAAAAACTTGGCATGCATCTTAAGAGATTCATTTTCAAATTTAAGATCATCAACTAGTTTGTTAGACGAAACAAGTTTAGCATCCAAGTCCATATTCAAACATTCAAACTCTTTCAACTTTTCACAAGAATTTTCATCAAGTTTCTTATACTTTTCAACCAATTTGTTGGATTCATTGAGCTTAGCAATCAAATCATCATTTTTCACTAGTGAACTTGCTTAAATTCTCATGAAACTTCTTAAACTTTTTCTTCAAGAGTTTGACATTTGGAATTTTAACAACACCCATAGATTCATGTAACATGTCATCACAAGCATGAGGATAAAAATCATAGAGGCATTTTCACAAACACATGGCATGTTACAATCAATAACATCCATAGAAACATATAAAACACTATCCATGGTAATAAACACAAAGGGTCAAGGATCACACTTAGGTAATTAAACCAACACAAGTGTACCCTTCTCTGATACCAATTGAAATGTGAATATTAAGCATAACACTAGAGCTTGTTTAGACCCCCAATTTTAAAATTACGGCTTAATTGCTTTTACTCTAACTTATTTAAGTGAGGAACAAGAGTAAATGAAGTGCAATCAACCAGAACTACTCTAATGCATAAATATGAACGATAAACAATAAATGTAAAGCACAAAGAGTAAGGGAAGAGAGATGCAAGCACAAGATAACACCAAGATGTATTATTGAACAGGAAACCGAAGAACTCAAAGGAAAACCTCTCCGCGACCCTCGAAGTCGAAATCAATCCACTAGTGAATAAGTTGGAGTACATGAATAACAAAAGACCCTCTAAACCTAGTCTACCCAATGTACTTGAGCTCTCCAAGCTCGTGCTACCAACGGATATCTCGGAATATTGTCTTCACTAGCTTTCTGGATCTCGCAATATCGCCTGATTGCATCCACCAAGCCTCAATGGCTTTTTTTGACAAATCTCCAAAACTTTCCAAGCTCCAAAACACTTTCTACACTCTAAAAATGTGTGGACTGTGTTTGGGTACAAATCTCCTCTCAATGTATAACAATGGGAGAGGGAAGAAGAAGAGACTACAATGATTTCTCATTCAAGGATGAGTAGTTCTCTCTCTAAAAGGTGGGTGTGTTGTAGAAACCTCTACGGTTTTCTCTCTGAATAACCTTCTTTTACTTTTGTGGGTAATGAGGGTATATAGAGTATGAGTGAAAGGTAAGAAAGTCACACTTAAAATCCTCTAGGTAGAGAGTTTCGTGAGTACCTCACGAGATGGCCTGTCTCGCAAAGTACTCGCAAAATGCAGCCTGACACTTAACTTTTTAACTTCTAGCATGTGCTTCTCACGTGACCTTTTTGCGAGAACCTTTACTCACGAACTTCTTGCGAGCTAGTCATGAAATTGCACTAATCTTCATTGTATGCTTGATTCTTCACCAACTTAATACTAAATCCAATACAATAAAATCCCACAAAATACAAGGAAATAAATTAATGCAATTATAACACTTTTTGTCATGGAATAAAACCAACATAAAACATATTGTAAATCACAACTTTACAATTTTATTAACATTTACCTTGAAAATTGGTTGACCAGGAAGCATTTTAATTGAAAACAAAGAAAATCGAGGCATTTTTTGTACCAAGAAAACTTGTGGACTATTGCAACAAAATTTTTTGCAACTAGTAGACTATAAACAACTATAGTATTTTTAGCTAAACTGATGTGAGTGATTTTGAAAATTGAATGTATAAAATTGATACATTTTTCTATTTTGCATTAATTGATGCAAATGCTCTAATATAATAGAATATCAACTTGACAAGTGTTTTGGTTTCGTGTTTTCATCTTATATATATATATATATATATATTCCAACCTGCAGCTTCTGTTCCCCTAAGCACTTGGTGCCTCGGAAGGTACTAACCCTCTCAACTTGGGGTTATGGTTGTAGCTACATGACATATTATTTAATCAATAAAATGAGATTCACCACTTGGAAGGCCTCATAGAAGAATTAATTATGCAGAGCATATGAACCTTTTGTTTAGCCTTCTTATTTTTGGTCAATGCGAAAAAGATTTAAAAGCAGAATTGGCAAAAGGCATCCAAATGAAACTGTTTAATTCATTAATCTTTGTACAATAGAACTCCTACTAAAAAAGAAAAGAAGAAGAAGAAGAAGGTTGAGGAGTCAAAATAGAGAATGCACAGCCCATGAAGTGTGATAATTTTTTAAAGAACGTTTCAATTTTTTTTAGTTGTTTTGATCAATTGATTAATACTTGGGCTTAATTAAGACCTTTACATGAAAAAAGGGTAATAGTATTAGTTATTATTTTGGGGCTTTCAAACCTTATGCTATTAACGAAGTGGCTTGGCTGATTTAATTATAAACATTTACCTTGAAAATTGGTTGACCAAGAAGCATTTCAGTTGAAAAGAAAGAACATGGGGCCATTTTGTACCAAGACAACCTGTGGACTATAGCAGCAAAATGTTTTGTAACTAGCTAGACTATAAACAACGATAGTCTTTTGCTTCAAATGAGAAAAGAACGTCCCAAGTTCCCAACAAATGAGGTTCTGTCCTCAGAGGAAGAGAGAGGAGGTGGAGAACGGAGATATATGAATCTGTAACTCCACTTCTCTCTGAATGCATGTGGAGCCGATGATTCATTATGTTTCAATTATCTTCATCATCATCATCATCATCTTTGTTGGGAAATTTCGACCCCGGTTGATAGAGTTAACAAGTTTTAAACCCAAGTTGTTAATTAGATTTATTATGAATCAAACTTATTAAAACAAATAAACATCAATATCATGTCAAAATCATGCAGCGGAAAAATAAATAAGACAAGATATGATGACCTAGGAAAATCAATGAAACAAACTAGTTTCATAGTAAAAAACCTGGGGGGAAACCTTCCCGTAAAGCAATCCACTATAGTAAAGAGAAGTTTTAGATCTAGTACAAAACCATTATCCCTAGACTCTACAATCCTCGTAGATGAACTCACATCAAAAACCTTTTACCGCTTCAGAACCTCTAAACTCTTCAATATATGAACGCCACCCTTTGATGATGCATGAATTCTAGTATGTGACTAACCAATTGCGCGGATCCCAGTACGCGACTTAATCACCAACCAAAAGAAGAAGAATGTTGGTTACAAAGTTCTTCACTTCATCAACAATCAAAATCTAGAAGCACTTGGTTGCAAAACCCTATAGCGCAAAGACGCAGTAGCTTCTTTTAGAGAGAATAAGGCATCAATCACCTTTTGCATATGTTTTCATTGTATTCTCTTGTGTGACGGCTTCTAAAATAAGCCTTATATAGGTCTAGAGTTGTGAAAAAAAAAACCTACACAAATAAATAAGCTTGGCCCAAAAATCAGATCTGAAAATTTTGATTTTTGTAATCTCGATAGATAGCAGGTGTCAAGCAGGTGTCGAGAAGGTGTCAAGGTTTAAACTTCAACAGATACAGTTATTGAGGAGGTGTCAAGGGGACAAAAGCTTTCTCGATCGATCCATCAACTGTCGAGAAGGTGTCAAGATTGCGATAACAATCAACAGAAGAGCTCGATAGATAGCCAGCTGTCAAGAGATGTCAAGCAGCTGTATTAAATACAATAAAATCTATCTTAAAACAAACTCTTGAACAACTTTGCAAGAAGAGAGTTTATGGCAAGTAGACTTTGACAACCTGTATTTCTGAAATACTTTAAACAAAACTCATTAAGGCATCTTTATGTGAGACAGAAATAATAGATTGTATACAAGTATAAGAAACATGTGTATAAAGAGAGAAAAGAAACAAAACATGTAAAGGTAGGTAAAGAAGACATACATCAGCATATAAATATCAAAGATAAACACAATGTATGTAAACATGGTCACAACACCGATGTACAAGAAGAAAGAGGTAAACACTCCCCCTAACAAGATGAAACAAATCTCCCCCTTACAAAGGCATGTATTTCTCCCTCTAACATGTAGAATCTTAAAAAGAAACCACATATACTCCACAATTTCTCCCCCTTTTTTTCATGATTGACAAAAGATAGAAACATAAAGATGATCAAGGAGGCACAAGAAATCCATATAAATGCATGAATGTAATGAAACAAGATGCTATGAATGACAAGATAATAGAAGGATGCAAAACATGTGAAAAATAACTCTCTCAACAAGAAAAATGTTAAGCACATAGATCCCAAAACACACACACACACACACTAAAAAAGTCTAACCAATTTTATATTTCAAAAAACAAGTCAAGACAGAGTTTAGTGAGCATATATTAACACATGTAAACCTTGTGATAACCAAATCACATTGTACCTACACATGTATCAAGAGTAGTAAAGAATATTGCGTGCTGTGTGTAAAAAACATCGCAAGATTGCATATGTGTATACATGTTATGACAATTTGAGATATGAAAAAATCACTTTAACTCACACACAATCATAACTATTTGATAGGGACCATCACCTTCGAAGTACATCTTATAACTCCCACATCTCCTAAAATACGTGCTTGCAATTATATTTAAAGCATTTTTGATCTTTTTGCTTTTTATTTTCTTTACATATTTTCTTTTATTTAGCATATCATGCATGGGTATATAAGAGAAAGAAAAGAAATATCTAATGATATTTGACATTCCAATTTTGCTATGTCGAAACATATAGGTGTCTTCATGATTGGCGGGTAACAGTGGTGAGATGGTTATTTATACCTTTCTCTTAGGATTTTCTAGTCCTACCCGTCAAAAAGAGTGATATGAGTGTTAAGTACAAGAGATTACTTAATCTTACTCATCACAAACACAAGCCACAAAGCTCACTTGCTTAGTTGTGCATAGAGATGCTCATCTAAGCTACAAGAGATACAAAGTTTAGAAAACTTTGTTTCAATAGTCATCCAAGGTACACAAGTACCAATATACACAAAGCACACTGTTTTTGTATTTTTTTGATTTTTCTCTTTTTATTTTTATTTTGAAAATAAAACAAAATAAAAACTAAACAACCAGACAAAAACAAACAAACAACATGAAAGCATGAAAGAAAGATGCATATGCATGAAGGCATGATACAAATGTGCAAATGCATGAAAGCATGATTCCAAAAGTAGATAAGAAATCAAGCAAAAAGAGTCCTACTTTAGATAGAAAGAATTAAAGCAGAGGATAAACAGAAAAGACAATTAAGTCTTAGGCTCATTTCTCACTCACACAGCACGAGTCTTTGACCGTAAAGATGAAAGGGCACGTGTCCTAGTATGTCTACTAAAGGACATAGAAGAATTAAAATTCTTCTGAAATTGAGTTGAAAAGCTCAAAACTTTTAATAACTCTCCAAACAAAGGTGTAAGTCCTTAAGAAGAAACTTGTGACCATTTGGACAATTGCTTTTAAGGATAAAACTTAAAGCAATTAGGACGAATGTGTCCAAAAACACCACAATGGTGACAAACATGAGGTCTAACAAAGGATTTAGAATTAGACAAATCAGTTTTGGATTTCATACCTTTGTTACCTTTCTCAGATTGGGGCACAAAGACAATCCTTGATCTAGAAGCTATGGAAGAAGAAGGACTAGAGGAAACAGCATATCCTAAGCCAGTCTTATCAGAACTAGGCTTTTGAGCACTCAATACGTTATTAAGCTTTGCACTAGACATCCTCTCTATTTGAGTTCTAACTTAACTAAGCTTAACCTCAAGATTCTTGACATTCTCTTCTAATGAGGTGTTCTCTACCATAAGAGTCTCAAATAACCTTGTAGTCTCATCTAGTTTGATTAACAGATCAGCTTTTTCAGTTTTTACCTTATTAAGCTCTTTTCTACAAAGATGAGAAGTCTTTTTAGATTTTATGAATTCAGTGCATAGCTTATCATAGGCTTCTTGAAGTGTCATCTTCTTGGGTACTTTATCATTAGGAGAATCCTCACTGTCACTAGCATTCTCCATAATCACCTTATCGGTTGAGGTAGCAAAGGTCATAACGTGACTACATTCATCCATAAACTCATCAGAAGAGTCATCATCAGTATCACTCCAGGTAGCAACCAACCCTTATCTTTTAACTTATTGGTCTTTTTCTTCATGAGGTAGATTGGACACTCTATCCTCATATGACCAAAACATTTGCACTCATGGCATTTGATAAAGGGTTTCTCATTCTTTCCATTCCTAGAGGATTTAGATTTCCTAGGAGGTTTGCCTTTATCCTTTTTCCTAAACTGAACAAGTTTGATAATCTCATCAGTTATGAAGGTTAGATCCTCATCCTCATATTCACTTTCATCTTCATCTTCAGAGTCCTCAATCTCTTCCTCTATACTATTGAAAGTCAAGTTTTTACTCTTTCCACCTTTTCCCATTGAGCCTAATCCCATCTCATAGGTTTGAAAGTTCCCTACAAGCTCAGTCAAAGGAATTTGATCAATGTCCTTTGCTTCTTCAATGACAGTGATTTTAGCATGGAATCTTTCAGGTAAGGACCTAAGGATTTTCCTAAAAATTTTGGATTCCATAATAGATTCTCCAAGATTGAAAGAAGAATTCACAATATCCTTGAGTTTAGCATAAAACTCATCAAAGGTCTCATCCTCCTCCATCCTTATTTCTTCAAAACTACTAGTAAGTTGTTGAAACTTCATAGTCTTTACTGCCTTGGTACTTTCATAGGTGGTCTCAAGAATGGTCCATGCTTCCATACTAACTTCCATGGATGATATCTTTTTAAATTCCTCATTGGTCACCCCACAAAATAGAACATTCAAAGCCCTACTATTAAAATTTATTGCTATGATTGTTGCATCATCCCAATCCACCGGCGCTTCCTTTGGCTTAATCTAGCCAACTTCAACAGCTTGCCATACATGTTCACTTAGAGCTTGCAAAAAAACTTTCATACGAACTTTCCAGTACGCATAATTAGTTCTATCAAATAAAGGAGGAATTAAAAGAGATTGTCCACCATCCATGACAACGGGAGTCAAGGATCACACTCAAAAAATTAATCCAATCAAAGTGTACCCGCTCTGATACCACTTATTGGAAAATTTAGACTTCGGTTAATAAAGTTAACAAGTTTTAAATCCAAGTTGTTAATTAGATTTATTATGAATCAAACTTGTTAAAACAAATAAACATCAATATCATGTCAAAATCAAGCAGCGAAAAAATAAATAAGACAAGATATGATGACCCAGGAAAACCAATAAAACAAACTAGTTTCACAGTAAAAAACTTGGGGGGAAACCTTTCTGAAAAGCAATCCACTATAGTAAAGAAAAGTTTCAGATCTAGTACAAAATTTTTGTCCCTAGACTCTACAATCCTCGTAGATGAACTCACATAAAAAACCTTCTACCGCTTCAGAACCTCTGAACTCTTCAATATATGAACGCCACCCCTTGATGATGCACGAATCCTAGTATGTGACTAACCAATTGCGCGGATCCCAGTACACTACTTAATCACCAACTAGATGAAAGAAGAATGTTGGCTGCAAAGTTCTTCACTTCATCAACAAAGAAAATCTAGAAACACTTGGTTACAAAATCTTAAGGCGCAAAGACGCAGTAGCTTCTTTCAGTTCAGAGAGAATAAGGCATCAATCACTTTTTGCATATGTCTCTTATACGACAGCTTCTAAAATAAGCCTTATATAGGTTTAGGGTTGTGAGAAAAGAAACCCAACATAAATAAATAAGCCTGGCCCAAAAATAAGATCTGAAAACTCTAATTTTCGTAACCTCAATAGATAGCAGGTGTCGAGCAGGTGTTGAGAAGGTGTTGAGCTTTAAACTTCGACAGATACATCTATTGAGATGGTGTTGAGAGGACAGAAGTTTTCTCGATCAATTCACCAGCTGTCGAGAAATTGCGATAACAATCAACAGAAGAGTTCAATAGATAGCCAGCTGTCAAGAGGTATCGAACAGCTATCAAGCTATCTGTCTGTAGGTGTCGAGCTATCTGTCTATAGGTGTCGAGCTATTTATCTAGCTTTAATGAATAGCTTTTCTTTTTTGTCTAATCTTCATGATTTTAATACTAGACTTGAACAATATGTTCCTTGAAGTATTAAACACATCCTAGATCTACCTAAATACAAGTAAAGTAAGTTTTGTCAAAAGATTAGCTAATAACATAAAATAGTAACATATGTTCCTAACAAGTGAATCACATATGTCCTAACAATTTTCTCTCTTCCTTGTAGCTATCCAACTATCAAAAAAAAAAAAAAAAAGGTTCCCAACAACTTGGTTTCCACATAAATCATGATTCATGGCAAGCAAAAGAGAAAAAACCATCATTAGATTGTCTGGAAATCTCTTGCTGTCCTCCATCTTCTTCTTGTATATATTCTTGCTTTGTTCCTCTCATGTATATTGCTCCGCTAGAGATATTTTAAAGGATGGCGAGTGGATCGACTTTGTGATGTCGCAAAAGCTTGAAGAGAAACACACACAATGCTCTCTTTGATAGATAGAAACTAAACTGTTAGTTCTTGGATAATAAACCTCGAATCCACGAGGGGTTCCTTGAATCCACAAGGTGATAGGTCTGAAATCTACCAAAGAACACAATAGACACAAGTTTGAATTTTTATTGATAATAGTCTAAATTGCCTCTGACGGCTACAAAACATATAAATACTGAGAATAAACGTTTAAAACCATAAATTCGCACTAATTAAGCGATTAGGTGACAAAATTACCGAATTTTACCAAAAAAATGGCAAAATTGAGTTAAATGTAGAATCATAAACTACTAACCTTAAAGGTCGTCTCAAAATAGACAAGACCTTATTTTGACTTTTAAACTAAAAGTTATTAAAGAAAAACAAATATTACTATAAATAGCAAAAACACTGTTTTTGAGGCCTTAATGAAGAAATTTGGCTAAATTTTGGCAACAATCATAATAATGAATTTGGATTAGAATGCCGTTTCCCTTGAACCTGCCAAATTTCATGTAATTCCGACATTGTTACCTTTGATGACCCCTACTGGCACCCCCCTTTAATCTTGTGTTGTGACTTTATGCGCCTCTGCTGCTCCAGCAAAGCATGTGCTGTATATTCTACATCACTTTGACAATGGATCAACTCTTGTCTCCTCTGGAGGAATGTTTGAACTTGGATTCTTCACTCTCCCTTTGGAAAGCTCTAGCCCCAAAATGTTCGTAGGGATACGGTATCACAAATGGGGTAAACAAGAAATTGTATGGGTTGCAAACCGAAACAAGCCGATTCTTGAGGGTTCCATTGGAATTTTTGGAATTGCAGAAGATGGCAACCTCAAGGTTTGGGATACTTCTGGAAAAATATATTGGTCTACAGGTCTTGTGATTTCCTCGTCCACAAATCAGATAGTGAAGCTCATGGATTCTGGTAACTTGGTCTTAAGCGATGATGATTTTCAGTCGGCAACGAGTCTGTGGGAGAGCTTCAAATATCCAACTGATACATTTCTTCCAGGCATGAAGATGGATGAAAATATTACATTGGTTTCTTGGACAGACTCAGGTGATCCGAGAATTGGACAGTTCACCTTTAAACAAGATGGATTAGAAGGAGTGGAGAGCTACGCTATTACAAAAAACCCAGTTGATTACTGGAAAAGTCGGATCCCAGGTAAGTTCATGAACTCAGAAAAAATGCCTTATGCTATAGCTTACTTGTTAACAAACTTCAGCAAGAATACTAGCTCTACATATTTGAAAAACACAAAAAGCCAGCTTCCTCAGATTTATAGAGACGCAAGGCTGGTGATGCACTACAGTGGGCAGTTAAGGTATCTGATCTGGGATATGAAGAAGAGTAATTGGTCTTTGGTATGGTGGGTGCCAGAAGACGAATATTGTAGCATTTATAATGCTTGTGGGAATTTGGGCAGCTGCAATATCAATAAGTGGTTCCCGTGCAAGTGTTTGCCGGGGTCCAAGCCTACTTACCCAGAGAAGTGGCAGGCTCGAAATTTTTCTGATGGGTGCACCAGAAATTCGACATCATGTGACAAGAGTGGAACATTCTTGAGCTTAAATATGATGAGAGTGCGCAATCCAGACACGGATTTCCCAGTCAAAAATGAAGAAGAATGCAGAGAATGGTGCGTTGAGGAGTGTCAGGTATTTACTCTTTTTACAGATATATATATATATATAGTTTTTTTTTGTAGTTGCATAATTTTTATGCCATAACTTTTGCCATATATAACCTATTATAAATCCGTCATTTTTTCTTAATCGAACAAAACTGAGTTACTGATTGCACCCATAGATGCTGAATTGTCTAACGTAGTAAGAAAGTATTTGAAATTAACAAAGGATCATTGAGATGGAAAGGTAAGTGAGAAACCACCTCCATTGATATCTTTCTCTTAACAAAGCACTGATCTTTCTTTAATTTATATATATATATATATATATATATATAAAAATTAATTACTGCTCCTAGTGCGTAATGATGCATCTTGCACTTCTCGATATAAAGGGGAAAAAAAGAAAAAGAGAAAGGTATAAGGGATGCTTTCCTCCTTCCCCTACCATCTACTCTCTTTCGTTTTATTCATTTATTACATATTTTTTGATAAAATTTTTTATTATATATTGTGTGCGTGGGTGGCGGGGGGGGGGAGAATAGACATGGCATAAAGGTAAAAAAGAAAAAGAGAAAGGTATAAGGGATGATTTCCTCCTTCCCCTACCATCTACTCTCTTTCGTTTTATTCATTTATTAAATATTTTTTGATAAAATTTTTTATTATATATTGTGTGCCGGGGGGGGGGGGGATAGACATGGCATAAAGGTCTGATCATGTTCACGTGAAAGACAAGTTGTCCAAATCATGTTGTTAATGCCAACTCTATGATTTTTACATTAGGTGGTATACCACCGATTCGGTGCATGTATCCCCTCTCAAATACATATAAACATAGTGTATTTTATGTTCTTACACAGTCAATTAAGGGCTGGGTCAATTTGGTTTGACCCATATTTAAAATAAAAAACCTAGATAGTTTTTTTTTTTCTTTTGATAATATCATTAACATAACAGAAGGCAAAGTACACAGCTTAAGCAGTACAAGACTCCGGGTGTACCCAATGTTGGTGAAAGGGCATTTTGGTGGCAAGAGAAGCCATCTCAAGTACATTAGACAAAATCACTTCAGGAACAAGTAACATACTAAACTTCATCCCTTGTTGACTGAAGTGATGTAGATCACTAAGCATTGTCTGTTCCTTCCAGTGAGGTTTCCTTCTATTATTGCAGACTTGCTCCAAGCATCTACTATCTGTGAGTACAATAATATGCAATAAACATAGATTTTTAGCTTGCAACAATCCCTCCACCGGTGCTTCTGGCACTGCCATTCTTTGAGATTGCGTTTCACTGCTATTACAACCCAAAAAGATCTTGGTCCAATCCTCATTTACTGCTTCACATGCATATCCACTTCTCCTAAACCTTTTGTTCCTATGGCTAGGGATGTCCAGCAACCCGGCTGATCTGGCCCACCCATCCGACCCGATCTGACCCAAAGGCCCATGAACAGATCCGAATGTCCAAACAGGTCGGGTGCAGGTCAATTAATTTTAAAATTCGGTTTCGAGTCCTTGGACCTCTAACCCGTGTAAACCAACCTGGCCGACCCAAAATTTTTAAAAGCAAAAAACACGGTGATGGGTCTATTCAGTTTCAGAAAATTTCTCACTTTCCCTACTCTCTCATGCTCACTTTCTCTAATCTCTCACTCAAATCCCTAACCTAGCCTCCTTGCTGCTGCCATCACCAAGGTGGGCCTTGTTGCCGCCCCTAACTCGAGCCTCCTCGCCGACGTTGCCCAAGTTCGTCGACGCTGATTCAAATTCCACGTTGTCCAGTCTTCGTCATTGCACTCGCCGTCCTTGGTTAAGTCTCAAACTCTCTCCTCTGATCAACTTGAAATCTCCTCTTGATACTTTGATCTGTGCATTTTGATGGTGGGTCAATAAAAAAGGTTCTATTTAAAAAATAAAAAAAATTTGTCCTGATCTTGTGATGGATGTGTTGGTTGGTGATGAGGGAGGGAGTGGTGATGGTGCTTTTGGTTTAATCCTCTCTTTTTCGTTTTAGTCATAGATCTGGGGTTTTTGGTTTGGATTTTAATTTCTTTGTTCTGGATTTTTTTTTTTTTAAAGATTGTTCTTGGTTTTGATTTTGTTTCAGTCTCATAGATCTACTGGTTTTTGTTTTGAGAAGATTGTTCTGGGTTTTGAAATGTTGTTGTGCTTGAGACCCGAAATCACCCGAGGCTCTGACCCGCTTAACTAATGACCCACTCCATCGGACTCGACCTAAATGTTTGGTCGGCCACGGGTCCATTTTCTGTTCACCTGATTCAATCGAGTCGGGTGCAAGTCAGACCCAAACCCGATCCGGCCCAACCCATGGACAGCCCCACCTATGGCTTTTAAGCTTGATAATTAGCTGCCAGTCCAAATTCTCAATTCTCTTGATGTTGGGTTGTCTAGTTCCTAGATTTGGGGCTTGAGCTGTTCTAAAGGCTTCTTGATACTTGAGCGGAAAAAGGCCAAGACTGTGTCGATGATGTCATGTTTAACAATGCCCTAATATTCTTGGTAAAAGAAGATGGGGATTCCATCTAGTCCTGGAGCTTTATTGGGGCCAAGTTAGAAGACAATTTACTCTATTTCTTCTTTTGTTACCTATATGTCTAAAAGAAGACGAATCTATTATTTAATTTTTGTAATTTATTAATTTTATGTAATTTTTGTAATTTTAGGTTTAGACTATTTATTTTCTTTTTAGCTGCTTTTAATGTTATTTAGCCAAATTAGGGTTTTATATACTTTCCTAGTCGCTTTAGGTTTTCCTAGCCGCCTTAGGCTTTCTAGCAACCCTATGTTTTCTTTCTACTTTTTAAATGCATTATTACCTCCAAAAGGAATTCAGTTTTTAGATTAATAAAATTTTGACTTTGTTTATGTTAGAACATATGTGTTTTCACTTGTTAAGAACATATGTCATTTATTTATGTAAATTGATTAATCCTTTGACAAAACACACTCTACTTGTAATTGGGTAGTTCTAGGTGTTTTTAATACTTCAAGAAACAAGATTTCAAGATCAAGTGTTTAAGTCATCAAGTTTGTCCAAGAAAAGCAAGTTGAAGTGCAAAATCATTAAATCTTGACACCTGCTCGATAGCTCCTCGACACCTACTATTTGTCGAGAATTATAAAATTAGATTTTCTAATCTGATTTCTTGGGATCCGTGAATATACTTTTGGGTCTTCTTTTCTCCTAACCCTAAACATATAAAAGGAATGTTTTAAGAGCCGTCAAACTGTATACAAGTTGCAAAAACATTGAGCAAACTTTGTTCAAGCAAATTGTGATCAAAGACAAAGTTCTTGACCTAGTTCATTTTCTCTGAAGAAGTTGCTGTGTATTTGCACTAAAGGATTTTGTGACCAAGCATCTTCCTGATCTTCATCGTGTAAGATGAACTGAAAAATTTTGTAGCCAACCTCTCCTTCTAAGTTGGTATTTGAAGTCTCGTACTAGGATCCACACATTGGTTAGTCAAGTACTTGGAAGCTGTGTATCAAAATGGAGAATTGTCACTACAGATCAAGTCTAATTGGGTATTGGGATAAAGGTTCAACTGTAGGTTAGTAAAGTACTTGGGATTCCTTTACTTGTAACCGCTTGATTTGATAATAGTGGAGTTTCGGGAGTGGTGACTTGAAAATCACCCGATGGGGTTTTTGCCGTAAGGGTTTTCTCCATTCGTAAACAAATCATCGTGTCTTTTAATTTCCGCTACATATTTAGTTTTTGGTGATTTGTTTGTGCTTCCACGCAATTGCATGATAAATTGATTAATTAATAACTTGGCTAATTAATTAATTAATTTAATCACAAGGGGTTATTCAGTTTGTGGCCTATCAATTTATTTTTTTCTCTAATGGATTCTACAAAATTATCACATTGTGGAATTAGTTTAGTTTCTGTTCCATCAAAGAGATCACCATGTGTACTTTCTTTAAGTTTCCGAGATATCAGTTGGTATTAGAGTCATGCCTGATAATATAGCGTCTATTCTTAATAATAACTTTTTTTTAGAATTTCAACACTTGACGCCCGCTCTCAATGATAGTTCTTTATCATTAGACAACACACCAATTGGTTTTTGGTGTAGATAAGAATTGAATATCAGATCTCTTATTCAATCATTGGAAACTTTACTAGTTGAATTAACTAGAACCCACAAGAATAAAATAACTTAATAAAGAAATGAAAAAAAAAAATGGAAAGAACTGAAAGGTTCAAACACATTTATAAAGAATATGGATAACCTGGTCAGGTTCACGTTGACACTTGACCAACTCTCACGTTCTAAAGTCTCTACCCATACCCATTTTTTCTTTTTGAATTTGGTCGGGCTAAGGGAAAAAGTCTGGTACTACCTTCACAATTTTTTGTCATAATTGTGATGTAACAGAGTGTAATTGGTGAAGAAAAATTATGAGCCTATGTATAAGTAATAATGAACCCCTCACAATGTATCACGTCAAAGTTGTGATAAAAAAAGTTGTGGAATAATTTAGGGGTATTTGGATTTCTAGTTTTCATAACTCATAACTCATAACTCAAAAATGGTGAGACTCATGACTCAAAAGCTTGTTTGGATTTTAATAACTCTATTTCCAGTTTTGTTTTCATCACTCAATTCTCTGATTTTTGAATGATGAGTTATGGAAACTGAAAACAACTAAAACTGAAAACACATTTTAGCTGTTTTCAGTTTCCATAACTCTGTTTTCAATGATAATTTTGTAATTAAACACATATGGAAGGACCCACTGTCAGGGTCAGTCGCAACTTTTGACCATTTTTTTTTCTTTCTTCTCCACTATCTCCATTGGCTGGGTTCCTTCTTTTTTTTTTTTCTTTTTTTTTTATTTCACTGTTCTCCGTTGGCTAGGTTCTTTCTTTCTTTTCTTTTCCTTTTTTTTTTCATCTTCTTCTTTCATTGGTCTCATTGGCTGGGTTCTTTCTTTCTTTTTCTTTTTTCTTCTTCTTTCACTGGTCTCCGTTGGCTAGATTTTTTTTTTTTTCCCTTCTTCTTTCATTGGGTTTGGGTTTTTTTTTTTTTTTTTTTTTTTTTTTTTTTTTTCACTGGGTTCTGTGAGTTTGGGTTTTTAATTTTTTTTCATTGGATAATGGGGGTTGAAAAAAAAATACTCCCTTCGTCCCCCTTTGTTTGTCCTCTATTCCATTTTGGGATGTCCCAAAATATTGTTCTGTTTCTAAAAATAAAAGTCATTAAGTTACTAATGTTCCTATTATATCCCTATTAATTTACTTATTCAATTTTTTGATAAATTTATTTAAGGATAGTTTTGAAAACTTATACATTTTTAAAAGATAAACAAGACAATAAATGATGTTCCCTTCAAAAGTTTGACTTTTCAAACAGGACAAACAAAATGGGACAGAGGAAGTAAATAAATAAAAGTTGCACCAAGTTACAGGTATAGGCTCACAAATAGTTGAAAAATATTGAGTGATGACAAGTGAGTGATGATGCCAAACAGGGTGGGGTGTTTTAAGTGATGACTGATGACTGATAAGTGATGACTGAGGAGTAACGAGTGATCAAAAAAAAAAAATCCAAACAAGGCCTTTGTGATTCTAGAATTTAAGAGTCCAGATCCAATTTTCCCAAGTCTTGGGAAGGTGAAGTTAGAAAAGGCCAGGAGCGTAGTTTGGCCCTGCCCTGCCAGCCGCTGAAACTACGCTAACCTGATCTAGTCTTGATCAAGATCAAGCCGTGTCTAAATTATGTGGCACAGTCCTAACTGCTAACAACTCACGCCAAGACACTACAAAAAACGCGGGCTATAGCCGCGTTTTTTAGCTGCATTTACAAAAAAACGCGGCTATAGCTAACCTATAGCTGCGTTTCTTAAAAACGCGGCTAAAGCCCCTAGCTATAGCTGCGTTTATCAAAAACGCGGCTAAAGCCTCCAGCTATAGCTGTGTTTTTTCAAAAACGCAGCTATAGCTAACCTATAGCTGCGTTTTTCAAATGCGGCTATAAGCCCAGTAGAATAAAATTTTTTTAGAGCGACCTGTAGCTGCGTTTTTAAAAAACGCAGCTATAGCTCACCTTTAGCCGCGTTTTTAAACGCAGCTTCAAGTGAGCTATAGCCGCGTTTTTGAAAAACGCGGCTATAGCTCCAGACGTATAAGTGATGGGGGCCTATAGCGGCGTTTTTTAGCCGCGTTTTTAAAAACGCCGCTATAGGTAACAACCAGAAAAAAAAAAAAAAAAAAAATTTTGCTTTAGCTTCCCACGTGCCCTCCCCTTTCCCACCTACCTACCCCCACTTTCTTCTTTTCTATTTTATCTCTTTCTTTCTTTTTCCCTTTATTCATTCTTCCCTCACTCTCTTTTTCTCCGTTGCTCTTCACTCTCCTTCTTTTTTTTTTTTTTTTTTTTTTTCTTCATAGTTGGGTAACTTTTTTTTTTTTCCTTCTTCTTTCTTCGTTCTTCACATCTATGTAACCTTTTTTTTTTTTTTTCCTTTTTCTTTCTCCCGTCCTCACATTTGGGTAACTCTATTTTTTTTTTCTTTTTCTGCCTTCTTCTAATCTTGGTAACTCTATTTTTTTTTTTTTTTTTTTCTTTGTTTCTTTGGAGCTACTACTACTTTTTTTTTCTTTCTTTTTTTCTTCATCTCAAGCACACTAATTTGTCAGTAGATCTAGCTTTTTTCTTTGTTAGTTTATGTATAGTTAGTAAGAAAATGGAGGAGATGCTGAAAATTTTGAATGAAGTGGATATTCTAGCAATATTTGATTTTGAATTTTTTGGATCTGAGTTTGAATTTGTGCTACTGTGTTGCTAATATTGTGATAATGTTTAAATGGGTATGTGTTTTTAAATTTTGGGGCACGTACGTTGTGTATGATTTTCATTTTTCTGGGTGTGTTTGTATTGTGAGTATGTTGTATTTGATTTTGAATTTTTTGGGTGTTTTTGTACTGTGAGTGTGTTGTATTTGATTTTGAATTTTTTCAATTTGGGTTTGATTTTGAATTTTTTGAATTTGCGTTTAATTTTGAATTTTTTTTATTTGAATTTCGAATTTTCTGGAAAAAAAAAAACCCCAAAAATATTTTTTTTTGTTTTCTGGAAAAAAAACTCAAAAATTTTTTTTTTTTTCTGGAAAAAAAAAACAAAAAATATTTTTTTTTGTTATTAAAAAACCTATAGCCGCGTTTTTAAAAACGCGGCTATAGCTCCGAACCTTTTGTTAGCTAGGATATAGCCGCATTTTTTAAAAACACAGCTATAGGCCAGAATCCTAGAGCCGTGGTTAAAAACGCGGCTATAGGGCGACCTATAGCCGCGTTTTTGAAAAACGCGGCTATAGACTTGTTGCTGCAGTGTTTAGGCTGGGATTGCAAACACGGCTAAGGAAACGCGGCTTTAATCCTATAGCCGCGTTTTTGAAAAACGCGGCTATAGGTCTGTTGTTGCAGTGTTTAGGCCGGGATTGCAAACACGGCTAAGGAAACGCGGCTTTAATCCTATAGCCGCGTTTTTGGGGTCTATAGCCGCGTTTCTGAAACGCGGCTATAGACCCCTTTTTTTGTAGTGAGAGTATGCAGAGATGTTAATTC
Source organism: Quercus variabilis (assembly GCA_030445155.1). Classification (NCBI taxonomy): domain Eukaryota; kingdom Viridiplantae; phylum Streptophyta; class Magnoliopsida; order Fagales; family Fagaceae; genus Quercus; species Quercus variabilis. Next base: position 33,347,509 of record CP129452.1, on the reverse strand, counting down.
AGAGCCATAATCTCCGTACTTACTGAAAAACAATAAAAGTAGAACAACATGAAAAGGAATATTGACAATGAATTTTACAACCAGCGTAGTTCTAACAAAAAAAATTTATATTACGTTTGGATGGAATTATTTTTATAGACAATGTCTATTACACACACCTTACATGTATCACTTTTACATAGAAACCGTGACTTGATGTCAGAATTTTAGTTCAAAAAAGAGTGTAGTATATATGTAACAGACTTGCATGTAAGAGACATTTTCCGATTTTTATTAGATTTTTTTTTGTTTATTTTCATTATCTAAGTCACAAAAAAGTAATGCTCTAAGAAAGCTATACATTCCATTTAAGCCAATTGTAAAACATAAACTTATCTATAAATAATTTTACCAGTCACCAGTGGGCTGTCAGGGTGTCCAAAGAAGTAGATGATATGTGAAGTATCTTGCTGCCAAGTTATATTTAATGAGAGACAAAATTCACACTACTAAAAGCTTTATTTAGGCAAGCTACTATGTTTAATTACCATTCCAGGCTTAATACCCTTGCAGGATCAACTGTAAGGAACTGTGAGCCTTTTGGCACAAACGTGATCCCCTATCCTCTGAGCACAGGACCAAATTGCGGTGACCCCATGTACTTTAGCTTTTACTGCAACAATTCCACAGGCCAGCTTAGCTTCAAGGCACTCACTCGCACCTATCGAGTCAATGTCATCTATCCAAGTGAACAGAAATTTGTCATCCAAGTCAAATATGCGGATAATAGTAATGCTAGAAATTTTGGAGGAGATCAGTGGCTCAATGATTCCTTGCCATTTAGAGTGAACTACTAGTTCCATGATGGTTCGGGCAACGTTAACTCTAAAGTCACAGCAGTTGTAGAGATTAGTTGGAAGCAACCACTGGAGCCAACGTGTGATTCCCCTGAAGACTGCAAGGATTGGCCACATTCAACTTGCAATGCAGCAACAGATGGAAAGATGAGGTGCCTTTGCACCACAAACTTCCGATGGGACGTCTCAAATTTGACTTGTACAAAAGGTTAGTGACGAAAGAATAAGACTAGTGTGATGGTATTGCTAAGGAGGCTGCTATCAAATAAATATTAAAGTTCCACTTTCTGTTCTACTAATATTAAAGTTCCACTACCTCAAAAAAATATTAAAGTTCCACATTCTGTTTTACCAAGTTTAGGTCATGTTAGGTAATTAACATTTTTTCCTTCAATTTTCTATTTTCAAGAATAATTCTGTTTTCAAAAACAAAAAAACTTGTTTGATTACTCACAAAAAGCAAAAAACAAAAACTATTTCTACATCCCAAATTATGATGAAAATAGGAAACAGCCAAAGGGTAGTTTCCAATTTTCTGTTTCTTAAGGCTTAAAAAAACACCGAAGAAACAACATATCTATTGCTCTTTTAATGAAGAAGGGCACTAGTTCAAACCGTTACGTGATACCAAAAATGTATTTTTATCTTTTTTTTTTTTTTTCTCCTTCCATGTATCTAAAATAATTCTTCCCTCTTTCCCATATACAAATCTCGTTTATGCCTTTCTTAAAAAAAAAAAAATCACGTTATGCACCTCCACTCCCTCACAAATCACAATCTTGTTTATATCTGATTTTGTTTTTGTTGTTAATTTTAACTTCACGATCGAACACAACAATATATCTATTATTTAGAATATACTTTTATCCTAGCAAAACAAAAGAGGTGCTATATGTTAATTTCAAGATAATACAAATGATTTCTTTTGAATAAAAAACTCACGTTCATTTTGGTTATCTCCCACTTAGCCTCTGTTTAGATGCAGATTATAAATGAAAATTATTTCATTATTCAACTTATTTTTGCTGCTATTCATGAACCTCACTATATTTTTTAGTACTATTCATGGGCACCACTATACTATTTCAACTAACTTTTACCTTTGTTTATAATACTTTCAGTAACAAGTTTTCAATTTCAACAAAATAAGCGGTATCTAAACAGACCCTTAAATTACTTTTTAAGTTTTCCTCAAAAAAAAAAAAAAAAAAACTACTTTTTAAGTTTTGTATAATAACCTCTTCTATGCTACCATATTATGGACCATTGATTTATTTATTTTATTTTTTAAACAATTTTAACTAATGACGTCCGCTTCTGATGATAGCTCTTTATCATCAAATCAAGACAGCAATTAGTTTTTGGTGTAGGCAGGAATTGAACCCTAGATCTCTTATACAACCATAAGAGATTTAACCAGATGAATTAACTTGAACCCACTATTATGGACCATTGATTTGAAACAAATACACTAATACAAATACTAAATAAGATTAATAATAGGAATGAGTAGATAAAGAGTAGTTCTACAGGTATTAAAAGTTTTACTATATTAAACTTACAAATTGATATGTCAACATTCTTAGAAAAACAAATTAAATATTCAATTATGGGTAGTTAAAGTCTTTTATACAACCATAAGAGACTTTACCAGTTGAACTAACTTGAACCCACTATTATGAACCATTGATTTAAAACAAATACACTAATACAAATACTAAATAAGATTAACAATAGGAATGACCAGATAAAGAGTAGTTCTACAGGTATTAAAAGTTTTACTATATTAAACTTACAAATTGATATGTCAACATTCATAGAAAAACAAATTAAATATTCAATTATGAGGTAGTTAAAGCCTATCAATCATATTAATTTCCACATCAATGTGTACTTGTAATACTTTTAGCATTTTTCATAGATAAAATATGGCAAGTATTTACCCCCCGAGAAAAAAAAAAAAAAAAAAAAACTATTTTGAACTTTTTTAAAAAATAGTTGCAAAACAATTTTGTTTTTTTGTATTTGTTTTTGGAAATTTCTTTTCCTTTTCAACTAACCAAACATGATTTTCACCTTGAAAACATTAAATTTTTTTTTTTCCCCAATAAAAACAAGTTTTGGAAAATAGAAAAAAGAAAAAAAGAAAAAAAAAAGAGAGCAATTACCAAACATGACCTTAGTATGCTATGTGCCTTTTTTTTTTTTGCTTTTTTGAAATTTTGTTAGTACTTTATAAAATAAAATAAAATAAACAACAAGAAGCTGCAATTAGTAGAGGATAAAATGAAACACTATGTGTGGAACAAAGGATTTTATTTGTTTCTATCCTATTGAGTGTTTTTTTTTTTTTTTTTTTTTTTTTTTTTGGTGCACGATTAACTGAGGATGTATCCTGCTTTCCAAAACTGCGTATTTTCCTTATAAATAACTTCTACTCTTGACTTAGAAATTGGGTAGATTTTTTCTTGAATTTTTAAGATCCTTTTTAGCAATCTCATTGATTATCTTGCACTAATAATATGCGTCATTATAACTGTAACAAGCAATATAAATATTATATCTTTTGAATTTGACTTATTATCATTTTGATTTTGCCATTTAATTTATTAACTGTCACAAACGTAGTGATGGAGTCTCTGTTAGGTTCTAAGACTTTAGGAACTAATATATTAAAACTTCAATTTGTATTATGTTGGCAAACCATGATCAAAATATAGAGTCTAGGTTTAGGCTTGCTCAAAGTGTGTTTATTTGTAAAATTGGAATCAAGTAATTGCAAAAATTATTGGACTTAATCTGTAAGGCTCGATCGATCGAACCACATGCAGTTTTATTTTTCTGTAGAATTTTCAATTCAGCCTAAGCCTGTTTGACGTGTAGGGTTTTTTGTCTTACTCCAAGTATAAAAGGAAAAACCCTATCTACATTTTAAAAGTCGTTTGATAGTTGTGTGTTGAATCTTTTGTAAGATCTAGAGATGTTTACCTTCTTACACACAGAATTATCAAGATCAAGATTCGTGTCAAGAAGTAGATGATCTCTAGTTGCTGCATAAAGAACTTTAAAGAATATCTGAAACCTTTGAGTGGAGTCTCAGAGTCACAAGTAAGAAAACTTGTGGTTGCAGTGGATCAAAGAAAGAAGTAGTCTATGGACTCAAAGCTGTCACGTGGTCGTGGTAGTAAGTTTTCTACTCGAGGTAGCAATAGGAAGTTAGTGGTCTAAGTTCTATTGTAAAAACTTCAATTCTTTTATAGTGGATCTGTTTTACCTTGAGGATAACTAGGTTAAATCCTCCCCAGGTTTTTTACCGGTTAGGTTTTCCTGAGTTATCATATCGTCGTATTCTTTATATTTCCACATTATCTACATAATATGATTTTATTGTGTTAACCTAGAACTGAATAATTTATCTAAGTAATCACTTGGCTAAATAAGTAGGTTAAACAACTTGTGTTTAAGGGTCTAAAAATGTACAATCTCGTTTTCATATTCTACCTATTAAAGTAAAACTAGTTCTGTTTCTTTCATGTTAAGGTAGTATTCCTCCGTCGGTAGAAGGTGCTATTCCTGCAAGGTCATCCAAAGAGAATTCAACAGGAAAGATGTCGTTGGCTTTGATTGTTCTGGTATCTCTTAGTTGTGTGATTGTTCTCTCATGTACCATTATTTCTACGTATATATGGAGAAGAAAGATGGCCAAGATTCAAGGTAACTTTACATAATGCACATCGTTCACAATTTATAGTTTTGTCCATTTGAATCATAATAAATCCATTCTCTTAGTTCTTTCATGTAATTGTCAAGTAATTAACATATATGGTTGTCTCCTGAACTCAGAAAACCAAAACATGGATAAAAGAAAAAGTGCAGTTCGCACTTCGCACATTGGACAGTGAACGACATGTCAAAGACTTAATAGACTCGGGTGAGTTTAGAGAAGAAGATGAGACAGACATAGATCTGCCCTTTTTTTATTTCGAAATTATACTAGAAGCTACACATAACTTCTCAGATGAAAACAAGCTCGGACAAGGGGGCTATGGGCCTGTTTGTAAGGTAATCTAACTAATTTCAGCACCTTTAAGTGTTCTTTCATGTCTATTAAAATAGAAGATAGCCTAAAAATAATTTAGTGAGAAAAAGAAAAATCAAGAGAATTAACGTGCAAGAACATACTCGGAAAGCATTCGGTGTGTGTGTTAGGTAAATGTTAGGTTCTAAGACTTTAAGAACATGTATTAGAATTTCAATTTGTATTGTGTTCGCAAACCATGATCAAAACATAGAGTCTAGGTTTAGGAATGCTCAAAGTGTGTTTATTTGTAAAATTGGAATCGAGTGATTGTAGAAATTATTGGACTTAGTCTACAAGGCTCGATCGATCAAAAATTAGACTCGATCAATCGAACCACGTGCAAATTTATTTTTCTGCAGAATTTCCAATTCAGCCCAAGCCCAGTTTGACGTGTAGGATTTTGTGTTTTACTCCAAGTATAAAAGAAAAAACCCTAGCTATATTTTAGAAGTCTTTTGAGAGTTGTGTGTTGAATCTTTTATGAGATTTAGAGGTGTTTACCTTTATACACACACTTAGGGTTATCAAAATCAAGATTTATGTTAAGAATTTGGTGATCTCTTCAGTTGCTGCATAAAGAACTTTAAAGAAGATATGAAACCTTTGAGTAGAGTCTCAAAGTCACAAGTAGGAGAACCTGTGGTTGTAGTGGATAAAAAAAAAAAAGTAGTTCATGAACTTGAAACTATCACGTGGTTATGGTAGTAAGTTTTCTACTCAAGGTAGCAATAGGATGTTAATGGTCTAAGTCATATTGTAAAAACTTCAATTCTTTCATAATGGATCTATTTTACCTTGAGGATAGTTACGTTAAATCCTCCCCAAGTTTTTTACTTGTTCGGTTTTCCTAGGTCATCATATCATTATGTTCTTTATTTTCTGCTACTTTACATGATATGATTGTTTTGTTTTAACCTAAATCTAAATAATAAACTTAAGTATTCACTTGGTTAGTTAATTAGGTTAAACAATCTAGTTTACAGGGATCTAGAAACGTACAAGTGGTATCAGAGCGGGTTAGCTCTTGTGTTAGATCTTTTAATCTAAGAATTGATCCTTGATCCCTACTATCATGGATAATTTGAAGTGTCTTTCTACTCATGTTTGTGATAATTTGAATAAAGAAGATGCTATTGCTTCTGTTGATCTTATTAAAGCTTGTGAAACTCTTCATAAGAAATTATCTAAATCATTGAAAATTGCTAAGAAATTCAAGGAAGAGTCAAAATTGGCTAAATAACTAGGTTAAACAATTTGTGTTCAGGGGTCTAAAAACGTACAGTAAATATAAACACCAAGAAGACCCTTGTAAAGAAAGATTCGAAACAACAATAAAAAGCGGTTTCGCTTCAAAGCGCAAGAAGGCCCGACTTGCACGTACCTAACATGTGTACTATGTGGAGGAAGTGTTGGAATAGTAGAAGCTTTGATGTCACTTTGTTAGCTTTGCAAAGCTTAATGGGAAGAATAACAAAACAAACAATCACAAGAAAGTGCAAATGAATATTTTATTAGACATAACCCCAAACTCACAAAAGGAAGAGAAATCAGGCTGCTACCTTGTATCTATGTTGTAAGAAAATGGCCTTACCAACCAAACATGAGATGTTTGTCTTCTTGACTCTCCCTCTTTGACTCTCTCTGGCCCTTATTGACTCTCTCAATGAAGAAGAATAATAATGTAAGGCTCTTTCGGTTTTTTTTTTTAAAAACCACAGATTTACTCCACATTAAGAGAACAGGTAAGGAGGAAAACCTAAAATTAAAATAAAAACATCACTAACCATTCTTTAAAATGCCAAGAGATGAAGCCCATGTAGAATTTAATCTTCTATAGGGTTTCCCCAGGTTCAACGAAACTAACTTTTTTTAAATCCATAGTTGAATAGCAAACCCTAATCTTAGGCAATTTAAAAACAAATTAGAATCTTTACTTTGATGATTTGGAACTCTAACTTCAAATTGTTACTTATATGGAAGAGATTGCGTGTGTGTGGTTAAGGATTTGGGAGAAGGTTAGAGATTTAAAGAGAGAGGGAGTTCTTCGAATTAGGAGGGGAGTTGGGAGAGATATAGAATATAGTCGGGTTATTCTTTTAAAAAAAATTAAAATAAAATAAATAAAATAAAAAGAATCTTAAAAAAAACTAGTGGTGACATGAGAAATTGTGGGAGTTTCAGAGGTTTCAGTTATATATATATATATATATATAACCTTTTGTGCTCCCAATAATTGAAGATTCTGAATTGGATTTGTCTGACCTTCCTTATCCTGACATGCACAATTATTACCATGGTAGAGCTCTATCCGGAACAAGATACATCTCCAGCTAGGCCCCTATCTTTTTTGCCACTTGTAAATCCATGACTTCAGCCTCTACTTTTTGAAATATATAGTGTACATTATCTTTAAGCTCTGTGGTCTATAAATAGAGTCCGTTACATCCTTCTTTTCTAGAGGGGCCATTCTACACTTTTTCTTTAACCTCGACACACTTTTTCTTAAACCTTGAAATACGTTAAGAGATAATAAAGAGCTATATGCAACATCACAACTGACCTCTCCTTGCAACATTATATATATATATATATACTAGTTAGGGCAACATGTGCAAGGCACGTGCTTGCTATGGAAAAAAGTACTGTAGTAATTAAGGTTAATTCTAGATTTTATTTGTATTACAAAACAAAGATATGAATAATTTGATTTTTAAAATATATAGAGATTTACATTAATCAAAAGAGACATTAATTTTAAGACTTTTGATAATTATGTCGTAAAAAGTTAATCTCATTCGTTTAAGAATTTTGATCAACCAAAGTTAGGGTATCTATTTGACATATAAATATTTTTTTTAACTATAATAGTTTTTTAGTGCCTACTTGCTAAAGACAATATATCTATTCTCTAAAAACTTCTAAGAATGATAATGAATATCATCATCTTTCAACAATAAACAACTGAGTTTTGTTAAGAAATTTAAAATAAAAAATAAATAAAAAATGATAACAAAAGGCTTGTGTCATTAAATATCATCATTCTAACTTTCTAAGAATTTTTATTATTTAAAACACAAAATATGTAAAGAAAATTTTTAGGATGTTAAAATTTAGGAGTAATTTAGACATTATACAATAAAATATTTTAATAATCATAAACTTTCATTAGGGTTTAACTGAGAGAATAACAATATGATATATTTACTCTTTTTCAAAGTATTAAGGGAAAAGATGCATGATTTTAAAATTTAAGGAAGAATTGTAAACTACCCTAAACATAAAAGATGAAAAATGTTTTTTTTCCTAAGTTTTTGTTTTTGTTTTTGTTTTGTTTTTTTTTTTTTTTTTTTTTTTGGTGTGCAAAATTATGTGTTTTTACTTAAAATAATGTGTAAAAAAAAAAATACAAAAAGTCAACCCAAAAAAATTGTATGCAGAATAGTGAATTTTGGCTCAACAAAGTTGATTAAACCAACAAAAAATTTCTAAAAACACAACAGAATGATGCAACATTTTCATAATACCTTTATAATTTTGTTATATTTCTATTTTAACTTGTAAAGAATTGACAACTCAGCAATGTTGAAAATATTGCGACAACATCAAGATGTCTTAACATTTTTCACCCAAAAAAATGTTATGTTCATGACATTTTCACAACAAATTATAAGTAGTAGGTTACTACAAGTTGTTATTGGTAGGCAAAAAAGTAGTTCCATTGGTAAGTTTAAATTAGAACCAATAACAATTTACCATATTTGATTTATTATGAAAGTGTTGTGAAAATTATTGTGGACAAACCAAAAATAATATAGAAAATATACTACAACTTTATGCATTCAAAAAAAAAAAAAAAAAAGAGCCCAGAAAGTTAAACAAACCATAACTACTGTAGTGAAATTACTGTAACTTTTCCCATTCACTCTTTATATATACATATATATAAATAGAAAGTAAATATATACAAAGATCCTTTAAAAAAAAAAAAAAAAAAAAAAAAAACAAGCTCAAACCAAGTTGGTGAAAAAAAGAAAAAAACACTATTCATGAACTTATTCACTCTTTTTATATAAAGAAAAAAAGAGCACAAATCGATGACTAGAAAAAAATAAAAATAAAAAATAAAAAAAACGAAGAACAATACATATTGAACAAACCAAAAGTATTGTAGTTTTTACACATTCACCAAACAAGTGTCACAACATTTTCACAAAATATTTATTTTCACTTATAGTTGGTCAAAATTTCATATTTTATTATTTTATTTTGACTTATAAGAAATTGACACCTCAATAATTATGAAAATATTGTGAAATTTGTTGTGTTAATATAGCAATATATATAAAAGAAAAAAAAGTACAAATGGAAGACTGGAAAAAAAAAAAACTCTCAATAAATGTGAAATTATTGTGAAATTTGTTGTGTCAGTATAACAATATATATAAAAGAAAAAGAAAATACAAATGGAAGACTAAAAAAAAACTATAGCTACTATAGCTACAGTGCCGCTTAGTACTATAGCTACTATTCAAAACTTTGAAAAAAAGAAAAAGATAAAAAAAAGATAACGTTGCTCAACAAAATGGCACTGTAGATGTAAAGTGCAAAAACATTGGATGTACAATGAAAAAACACTGTACGGCGCATTCGCGCTTTTATATATAAGAAGAAAAAAAAGCACAAATCGATGATTGGGAAAAAAAAAGTACATATTGAATAAACCAAAAACACTGTAACTTTTACACATTTACCTAATAAGTGTCACAACATTTTCACAAAACATTTATTTTCAGTTGTTATTGGTCACGATTTCATATTTTATTATTTTATTTTGACTTATAAGAAATTGACACCTCAATAATTGTAAAAATATTATGAAATTTATTGTGTCAATATATATATATAAATATAAACAGATGAATAAAACAAAAACTGTAGCTGCAGTGCCACTTTTTTTTTTTTTTTTTTTTTTTTTTTTTTTTTTTGAGAATCAAGACAAAGAAACTTTAATAAATCAACCAAAGTCGGTTACAAGGGCATGGTGAAGTTCTGGTGGAACATCTTCCATCCATACTGTAAGAGCATTAATATGTCTAGCATACTAAGCTAAATTATGAGCTAGAGAATTACCCGACCTACGTGTGTGTGAAAAAGAAATACATGAAAAAGTTCCAAAACTCTATTTGATAGAGGAAATCAAATGACCAAAGGAAGTAAAGGACTCCTCCTCACTTCGTAAGGCAGAAATAATCAACTCCGAATCTCCCTCGACAATAACAGAGGGTAGATGAAGTTCAAGAGCGAAGGAGATGGCTCTCACCGCTGCCAATGCTTCCACTTCGTCTGAGGAAGATGGTAACCTGGTTTTTTCGGACATGGAGGCCATCACCCTTCCCTGGTGGTCACGAACAACAACTCCAAGCCCCGCTTCGTTTGTCTCATGGAATACGGCAGTGCCACTTGATACTGTAACTACCGTTCAAAACTTAAAAAAAAAAAAAAAAAAAAAAAAAAAAAAAAAAAAAAAACAAAAAAAACAAAACAAAACAAAATGACTCACCAAAATGGCACGGTAGATGAATGATAAAAAACCCTGTATGAACCGTACCAAAACACTTCTTCAATCTACACTTTTTCTTTAACCTTGATGCACATTTTCTTTAACCTTGAAAGAGCTATATGCAATATCACAACTGACCTCTCCCTGCAACATTACTCCTTTTCAAGACCACGTGAGAGAGGGAGAGAAGATGAAGATAATGATGAAGAGCAAGAATTAATGCTGTTATTTATTTTTCGATTTTTAATAAGAAGATTTAATGACTTACAATACCTATAGTACCACCTACAGCCCACCACCACTACTCACAGCCAACTCTACCAAGTCAAAACCCCTAACACCACCACTACCACAAACCCCACTACCACCCGAAATCAACAAACTAACACAGCAACGAGAACCCAAAATCAACTAGCCTCCACCAGTTCCCCATAACCAAAACCCAAAATCAATCCAACCCCCATCCACTGGCAATCAACCCACAACCACTCAACCACTGCAATCCACCAAAATCTGCCCACCACCAACCCAAAGAAAAAAGAAAAAAAGAAAAAAGAAAAAAGACCCCACAACAACCCAAAAAAACCATCACCACAACCACTGCAATAACCGTCGCCATAACCCAAAACTTCCAATTGGGAGAGATCTAAAAGCTCTCGGTGGCATGGATGAGGGAAGATGGTGAGATCGACGCTTGGTTGAGAAAGAGGATGAGATAGGCGCGTGGCTGAGGAAGTGGTTAAGATCGGCAGCGTGGCTAAGATTGATGGTTGAAATGAGAAAAGAACGATCTAAGCACCCTGCTTTCCTCACAAATCACGATTCATGGCAAGCAAAAGAGTAAAAAGCACATATCGCTTGCAATCTTCCATCTTCTTCTTCTTGTATATATTTTTGTTTTGTTTCTCTGGTGTATATTGCTCCGCTAGAGATATTTTGAAGCATGGTGAGTGGATCATTGACAACGGTTCAACTCTTGTCTCCGCTGGAGAAAAGTTTGAACTTGGATTCTTCACCCCTTCGAAAGGCTCCAGCTCCGAAAGGTTCATTGGGATATGGTATCGCAATTTGGGTGGTCAACAAGCAGTAGTACGGGTTGCCAACTGGGACAAATCAATACTTAACGGTTCCACTGGAATGTTTGGAATTGCAGAAGATGGAAACGTCAAGGTTTTGGATAATTCTAGTTCTGGAAAAGAATATTGGTCTGCAAATCTTAATAAAGCCTCATCCACAAATCGGACTGTGAAGCTCATGGATTCTGGAAACCTGGTCTTAAGCGATGATGATCAATCGGCGATGAGTCTGTGGGAGAGCTTCAAAAATCCAACTGATACGTTTCTTTCAGGCATGAAGATGGATGAAAAAATAACTTTGGACTCATGGAAGAACTCTGATGATCCGGGAAGTGGAGATTTCAAGTTTAAGCAAGATGAATCAGGAGAGGGTAGCTACGTTGTCACAAATAAAGCGGTTACATACTGGAAAAGTCGGATCAAAGGTACGTTCATGAGATCAGATAAAATGCCTAGTAGAATATCCTATTTGTTATCAAACTTTAGCACAGATTCTTCTTCATATCTCAAAAAGGAGCCAAAACCGAATTATAATTACGCAAGACTGGTGATCAATTTCTCTGGGGAGTTAAGGTATCTGGTCTGGGATAAAAATAATCAAGATTGGTACGTGGAATGGTGGGAGCCAGAAGACCAATGTAGCATTTACAATGCTTGTGGGAAATTTGGGAGCTGTAATATCAACAATTGGTTTACTCGGTGCAAATGTTTGCCTGGGTCCAAGCCTACTGATCCTGAGAAGTGGAATAATCTAATATTTTCTCAAGGGTGGACCCAAACTTCGACATCATGTGACAAGAGCAAGACATTCTTGCCCTTAAAAATGATGAAAGTGAGCAATATTCCAGACACGGATTCCGAGGTAAAAAATGAAGAACAATGCAAAAAATTGTGCGATGAGGAATGCCAGTGCCAGGCTTACTCATATGCGGTAAATGAAACCAACACGCAAAGAGGTGAATCAGGTGATACTTCTACTATTGCCAACAAATGCTGGATTTGGAATAATGATATAAGTGATCTGGATTTGGAATAATGATATAAGTGATCTTCAAGAAGAGTATGTACACGGTCGTAACATCTCCGTTCGTGTTGCGAAATCCGATATAGGTATTTACCCCTTTTACAAATTGAATTAAATTAACAAAGCATCTCTAAAATGGAAAAGGAAGTGATGAGAAACCAGTCAACCATCTCTCTGGGTTAGACCTGGAATTTGAGACGATATATTGTGCTCCCTCCTATGGAGGAGCGCGGCTCTCATAAGCTTGTGAGCTTCATAAAACGAGCCCATAATATTTTCCAAAATTTTAAATTTGTAGAACTTATATTTCTTTTACTAATATATTTTTATATTTATTAAATTAATTAGGGCTTACTAATATATTTTTATATTTATTAAATTAATTAGGGCTTTTGGACGTAATTTTTCACGTTACATTTCTCGATGCAAAGAGGGGAAAAAAAATAGAGGAAGAAAGGTTTAGGAGACGCCTTTCCTCTCCCTTACTTTTTCTTTTTTTTTTTTTCAAAGTTGGAAAAGGTTTTGTTTGTTGGAATATGTTAACGAGGAGTGTCATGCAGATGTAGTGCACCCGTTAAATTTTTTATTATTTAATGTGAATTTTAAAATTTTAATTATTGTATTGAATGTTTTTTATTTATTAAATGTGAATTTTAAAAATCTAGCAATTAGATTGAATTTTTTTTAATGTTTTTAATATGTATATCAAATTTCGTTCAAATCGGGTGTTATTTACTATTTAATCAATAAACTTATTTTTTTATTTATAATTTTTTACTTCAAAAACTTTAAATTTAAATATGTCATTGATAGCATAGATGATATAATAAAAATATGAAATCTAAAAGTTATATTTTCAAAATTCATATCTAATAAAGAGATATAGGAGGAGTTTAAAGGGTAAACCTTTTCTCCAATCTAATATGTCCCTCAACATTTATTCAGTTATTCAATCTAATTAATAAGTAATTAATAATGTAGTTAGTCAATTTATTTAAGGAGTCAAGCCTAGTTTTTTTTTTTTTTTTTTTTATTAACTTTTATCATTTTTTTAAATATGTAAAATCCCTTAGAAGCCTCCTTAACTAGTGCACTTTGGCACACATTAACAAAAATCATTATTGTTTTATATTTAACAGTGTCAACACTCTTACATCAAGTGTAAAGTATGGATATTTTTGGAAAATGCGGACATTTAATATGGAAATGTGGTCATTGTGTGTATAAAATGTGCATCCATGAGTGTGAAACAATAATTTTCAATAAGAAGAAGAGCAGGAAAAGCTGAAGCTACTGGAATATAGAGAGATGTTAAGACAGAGTCACACTCTCTGTATGTATTAAAAAAATAATAGTAAAAAATTTTGAAAAGATTACTGACTATCAATTTTACAACGAGCACGGTTCATCTAAATGTTGTTAAGGTGTGTTTTACAAAAATAATAGTAAAAAAAAATTGAAAGAGATTACTGACAAATAATTTTACAATGAGCATAGTTCGTCTAAATTTTGTTAATGTGTGTTTAGATGGACATATTTTGATCGGCTTATTTTGTTTACCACGTAAAAGTATAATTATACATTGAAATGGGTGATCTTCTAAAATGTTGTACATTCTATTTTATTTTAACTTATCGATAATTAGGGATGGAAGAATTTGAATATTGAATATTTCCATTAGAAAAATCTGAAAGGGCCAACCAAATGAGCTACAAACTCTTGGCTTATACATCCAATTTTAGTTAGTTATCGGATTGTGATTGGCATAGAAAAAAACAATATCAATGGTGGTCTTAGCGAGTGTGATGTTACAACAGTCACAATGTGTCATCTCAATCAATTATGAAGAAAATCGTGAAATTTATTAGAGGAAATTATACTTTACTCCCTTAAATTATACCCCATATTACACTTCCCCTCCTAAACTATACGGTTGCACGCCTAACCCCCCTAAACTATTATCCCCTGTACACTTTGCACTCCATTGTTAGTTAGCTATTAATTTTTACTGATTGAATTATTTAGGTGATATATGTGACTATGTTGCTTCATCAATAGCATGGGAAACTCTGATAAGAATACCTACTCTGTGAAACTTGAAAATATGTCATTGCAAAATGAAATACTTATTCTGTCAAAGCTTGATTAATTTTTTTTTTCTTCTGGACACAATTCTGGAATTTAGATTATATGTAGTGTGTCGTTGTTGTTTGCCTTAATACTTATAATTTAGATTATATAAAATGCAACAGTGTTGTTTACGTACCTTAATCAATGGTGTTGTTTGTCTTTGGTACCCAACGATTATCAAAGTTAACATAAAGCTAAATTTTCATTGAACTTCATATACTCAACGAAAGGTACCATTGATCTACAATTGTTTAGTAAACCAAAAGCTAACATAAAGATACATTTTCTGATAAATCACTATTATTGGCATCAATATTCAAAAAGTTACATCAAGGTAACAACATATAGGCTACTTTTGCTTTACCAGCATACATATACACACCAAAACAAACTACAAAAAATAGCCATGACCCAATTGATACCTACTTCAGCTTCTTCACAACTTTTTTGTATTTATCCATAATTGATTGTATTTCAAAGCTTCAATTTATCTCACTGCATCATATTTGACATCTTCATCACTTTAATGAACAATCTTACATAGTTGACAATCCTCTACAATAATCCAACAAGAAACAAAAATTTAATTAGTATAGCCAACAACAATACTAGATTTTTTTTTTTTTTTTTTGGGTAGGTAAATAAAACTTCACTACAATTATGATGAAAAAGTACAAAGAAAAAGACAAAGCAAGCAATGTGCTAAGAACCATAAAAATAGCAAACTAATATATAAGAAAGTATAACTATCTAGCAATGTGCCAAGAGGCTGATTCATTTCCAATTTTGATACCTCCACTCTTCACCTCCCCCTTGCGCACGTATCTAGCTCAATATCTGAGTCAATACATTTTAGCCCATTAATCACCACAATTAAAAAGAATAAAATAGTCTCTCTCCTTTTCAATGTGGGATTAAACATTTTCACTAACTCCTCATCTTCCATATTCACTCTCACATCTTTACATTTATGTTATTACATTTATTCATTTTATTTATTTAATATTAAAAATGCTCCAACAATCCCCCACTCATTTTAATATTAAATTTTTAGTAAAAGAGAGATTACCAGGCAAAGACAAGTCACTATGCATCATAAAGGTGTTCTTTGCATTGAACTTTCACTTAGTAAAACAGCGATCTCAACTCCAGAGTCGTAGTGGTCTCCGACTTGAACTAGGACTGTTTTAGGGAAATTAAGTGTCACTGCTTATACATAATAACCCAGGTGTTGACATGAGCTTTTATAGCTAGCACTTTACGGCCGTGTGCTGATCCCAGTTTCATGAGTGTATTTGAGACTAAGTCCAAATCTCATAGGGAGCGGCCCCACCCCCACACTCACATAGGTGAAATTTTGTCAAGGGTGCTCCTGTAATTCTGACACCCCACTCATACAAGCTACAAATTTCATTAAGAGTTTTTTAACTCATCCTCTCCACATTACATGATAAATGCACTTACATCATAGGGATGAACAATTATAAAGTTATTTACAAAATAAATAATTAAGAAAAATAAATTATGCATTTCTTACGACCATCATATGATTCGTTTTTCCCATTGAACCCAATTCTCAGGATCTCTAGTCCTCGGGTTGGGTATCCTCATACATGGCTCATGATTCTATGGACTTTAGTCCCATCCCCCTCGATGTATTCTAGACTCTATCTTTTGCCAAGGCCTTGGTAAATAGATCTGCAAGATTATTATTAGATTTAATATAATCCACAGTTATGATGCCACCACTCAAATAAAATCGCACGGTACTGTGCTTTCTTCTTATAGGTCTGGATTTACCATTGTAGTAACGGTTTTTAACTCTACCAATTGCAGCAGTGCTATCACAATGAATTAATATAAGTGGAATTGGCTTTTCCCAAAGTGGAATTTCATATAACAAATCTCTAAGCCAGTTTGCCTCTTCACTAGCTGAAGCTAATGCTATTAATTCAACTTCCATTGTTGAATTAGCAATTATTGTTTGCTTTTTGGATTTCCAACAAATAGCACCACTTCCTAAAGTAAAAATATAACCAGTGGTAGAGAGAGAATCACCTGACAAAGTATTCCAATCGGCATCACTAAAACTTTCAATCACAGCAGGGTACTTTTTATAAAATAAGCCATAGTTTTTGGTACCAATTAAATATCTCATGACTCGCTCAATAGCTAACCAATGATCTTTACTAGGCTTGCTAGTAAATCTGCTAAGCACTCCTACTGCATATACAATGTCAGGTCTAGTACAATCAGTAGCAAAACGCAAACTACCAATGATACTAGCATAATCCTTTTGATTAAAAATCTCATCATCATTATTCACAGGAAATAAATGAACACTAGAATCAAAAGGAGTAGCTACACTTTTGTGATCATGAAAATTATATTTTCTCAGCATGTGATTGATCAAGATATATTCCATCACATGCTTTTGTAATTTTCATGCCCAAAATAAAATTAGCCTTACCAAGATCTTTCATATCAAAATGGCTTTAAAGCATATTTTTTGTTTCATTTATAACATGCATATTTGAGCCAAAAATCAACATATCATCCACATAGAGGCTAATAATAACATGTAAATTATTCCATGATTTAGAATAAATACATTTATCACATTCATTTGATTTATAACCATTCTCAATCATGCAAGAATCAAACTTTTCATGCCATTGCTTAGGTGCTTGTTTTAAACCATATAGGGATTTAGTTAGTTTACATACCTTGCTTTCTTGTCCAGGCTCTACAAAACTTTCAGGTTGATCCATATAAATCTCTTCCTCTAGGTCCCCATTTAGAAAAGCAGTTTTTACATCCATTTGATAAATTTTCAAATCAAAAATTGCAGTAATAGCAATTAACAATCTAATAGATGTAATTCTTGAAGATCTGCATCTTCAGAAAGTTCCCCATCAGAAGGGTTCTCTTCAGCAGATATGCTTTCACTGACCATAGCAGTAGCTGTGAAAGCAATGAAGTTTCAATCCTCTTCACACCCGGACTCATCATCAGAAACCTCATTATCACTAAGGGTTACAGCCATAACTTTACCCTTAGTCTTCAAGAATGTAGGACATTCAGATTTCATATGACCATACCCTTGACAGCCAATACACTGAGGACCCAAAAAATTATTTGAAGATTGACCAACTCTATCATTTGGTTTTTCAAAATTATTTACCTTAGTGGGATCATTCTTCCTAAAATTTCTAGGTTCAACAGTATTGGTACCTCTTGCCTTTCTATTTGTATTCCTAAGAAAGTTCTTAAAGTTTTTGGCAAAATAGGCAATCTCTGTAGCAGAGAGCTCATCATCAAATCCACCACCATCAACATCATCAACTGACATAAGAGCCATTAATTTGGATTTGTTTACTTTAGGTAGGTCAGACTCATAGGATTGGAGAGATCCTACAAGTTCATCTACAAGGATGGAGTCCACATCCTTGCTTTCAGTAATGGCAGTCACTTTGGGTCTAAAATCTTCAGTTAAAGATCTAAGAATCTTCCTAACAATTTTAGGTTAATCATAGATTTCACCCAAATTAAAAGCAGAATTGACAATATCATTCAGTTTGGCATAAAATTCATCAAAGGATTCATCATCAGACATCCTAATACTCTCAAACCTAGAAGTCAATTGTTGCAATTTATTAATCTTAACTGCCTTTATGCCTTCATGCACAGTTTGGAGGATTTTCCAAGCAATATGAGCAACCTCAATATTAGAGATCCTCTTAAATTCCTCCATAGAAACAGCATTGAAGATGGCATTCATAACTTTGCTATTGAAACCTGCTGCTTCTTTTTTAGAAGTTTTCCACTCACTCATAGGAGTAGTGGGCTTCTCCCATCCGTATTCAACAGAATTCCAAACCCTTTCATCAATGGATTTCAGGAATGCTTTCATCCTTACTTTCCAATAAGCATAGTTGTTCCCATCAAAGTGAGGAGGAACAAACAAAGAGTGTTCATGCTCCATGACAACTGGGGTCAAGGATCAGCTCAGAGATAGAAATTTCAATCAAAAAGAGCAGCCTGCTCTGATACCACTTGATGGAAATTTAGACCCCTTAAACACACAGATTACGTAGCCTAGATTAATTAGCCAATTATTTAGTCAAATTATGCAATTCTAGGTTAAAGTAATCAAATAATCATATCAAGATATAAAGTAGTGGAAAATAAATAAACACAAGATATGATCACCTAGGAAACCACTCGATAAAAACCTGGGGAGGATTTGACCCACCGATCCTCAAGGCATAACAGAATTCACTATGAAAGAATTGAAGTTCTTACAGAAGGACTACAAGCTCCCCGCTCGACTTCCTAACGCTACCCACCAGTAAAACTTCCTGACACGACCACGCGCAGGCTCCGAATCCACAAACTACTTCTTTCTTGAATTCTTCAATCAGCTCAAGCTCCCCGCTTGCTTTTCTTTTAAGTTCCAATGGTTGCAACAGTAATGATCTTCAAGATGTTGAAATCATCTCTACCTTGAAAACCCTAAGTTTTGTGTAAAGGAAGTCTCCTCAAAGATCTCACACGAGATTCACACAAAACAGCAATGTATGAGCAACAAAGCAATATGGACAACCTCCAAAAACGTGGCTGGGGTTTAGTTTATATACCTAGGGTAAAAACACAAAACCCTAAACGTTTAATGAAGTAGGGCTGAGTTGGCAAAACATTCAACCTATGCGATTTTCGATCGATCGAGTCTATTCTTCAATAGATCGAGCCAGGCCAAAAGTCTCAAGTACTTCTGCAACCACTCGATTCCAACATTACAATATTAAACCAACTTTGAGCAAGTCTAAACAAGACTAAATACAATGTTTTGATCATGTTTTGCCAACATTACAAATTAGAGTTCTAAATACATAAAATCCTAAGACCTTAGAACCTAACAAACTCCCCCTTTGGCAATTCGTGACAAAACCCTAATTAACAGCTCAAAGTTTTACAAATAAAAAGCCCTTTATAAAGATAATGCTCATAAAATCAAATTCAGCCTAACTAGTATCTATCAGTTGCAAGTGTAGACAGCAGCTTAGTTGAATCAACCTGTATATTCCTAAAATACCCAACAAACGCATAAATGCATGTGTGACAGAAAAGAGTAAAACAACAGGTATAATATTCTTGTAAGATTCACACAATCACAAAATAAAGACATATAAGAATGATCAAGTCATAAATATAAATCAATACGCAGTGAATCATAAAGCAACAAGAATCAATAAAAAATGAATGTATATCAATCAATGTTACTCCCCCTAACATGAATATCCCCTAAAAAAATATACATAGTGAAGCACCTAGATACAATCCAAAAAAAAAAAAATCTCCCCCTAACTACAAAATCTCACCTACAAGTCAAAACTCCACTCCCCCTTTTTGTGACGGAATGCCAAAGAGCAATCACAAGTCGCCATCAAAAGGAGGTGGTAAGGGAGAATGAAGACGCGCTAAATCAACTCGGAGAGCACGAATCTCATCCAGCAAGTCCACCAAAATCTGACCATGAGCCTGCTGAACGATCATGACAGTCTCCAAAGTACGACGAACATCGAAATCAGCTGAAGGAGGTAGAGGAACATCAGCAGCAGCAATATCAGCACCAACTGGATCAGGAATATCCTCATCAGCAAGACCTGCAAAAGAAGAAGGAGGAGGAGGTACGCTACTAGAGGGCTCAAACCTAGGGTGTTTAGAACCAACTCGAAGATGTGTGGTCCTCTGTCTAAGAAAAGACGCACCGATAGGAGCTATCACATGAACAGGCTCAGAGGAAGGAAAGCCACTAAGATCAAGATAAAGAATAATCCTATGAATGAAAATAGGATGTACAAGAGCATGTAAAGTGGATGAACTCCTATAAACATCGTTCAAAGAACGAAGAAAAAGATGGGGAAAACTGATAGGAGCATCAGTAACTAAGGCATACAAAAATACACACCTCTCAAGAGGAATGGTGTGCACATGAGAAATGGGCCAGATAGAATGACAAGTTATCCTAAAGAAAAGATAATGTAACCCAGAAAGCTCAGCAGAAGTGATCCGAGGATCAGAACCCCACTGGACAGTAGTACCAGTGATGTAGGACAACACATCGCTCAACTCGGGAGACTTATCATATGGATAGACAGGATGCCGGACCAAAGGTACCCCTAGAGCATCAGCCACTACCTGAGGAGTAATGGAGTACTCTACGCCTCATATCCAACTCTTTACTAAAGTGTTGGAATCATAGATGCAGATAGAGATGTTCGAATAGAACTCTCTAATCAAGGCAGAAGGTGGAAGAGGATCAGAAACATCCACCAGAGGTAACCAGCCTCGACGCTCAAAATTTGCCCTAATGGCAGGATCAAGTTCATCTAACAACACAGAACGCTCAGCCCATATCCGTCTCCTAAGGTTAAACTTATCAAAAATCTCTTGGTTTTTCTCACTCGAAAACCTCTCACGGTCAAAGGAAGAAGGGGATGGAGAAGAAGAAGGAATAGACCTACGGGCTCTAGTTTCCTAGGTATGATGCTAAGGAAAGGATAGAGACACAAAGAGAAAACCAAAAGAAAATACAAGAAAAAACAGAACCAAAAGCAGACTGCAAGTTAGCACAAAAAATAGAATTAAAATCTATATGATGCATGAGCAGATACAATACCATGATGCATGTACTAATGCAGTGAGCAATTAAGTTCGATTGAGATTAAATTGACAAAATTGGCTTGAGCATGAAATTTTCTTAACAAAAACCCCAAAAATTTAACATCAACTGAAAATTTTTAAAAACAAAATGATGAATTGAGCAACACAAATCACAACACATAGATTATAATGCTTAATTTCATCAATGCAACAAGCCAATTTCATCAAATTCTACTCAATTTAACAAAATCCCCAAATTGGATCAATTAGTAAACCCTAGATTTTTCAATTTCACACCAAACTCAAAATTGATCAAATTAAACTATTTATATCATGTCTACAGCATGTCTCCACAAAAACCCAATGATCAATTGTATAAATTATGGCATGAATCAAAAGAAAAATCCAAATATGAAAACTGTGAAAATCGCCGCTTAAAAACATGAATTTATGCATGAAATGATGAAAAATAAATCAAAAGGAACGGTAAAAGTGTCTTACTGGCTTGAGGAGAGAAAGATTTTGAAAAAACTTCAGAAGAAAACGACAAAAACCACAAATAGAGCTTGCCAACATGGAGAGAGGAAAAAGGTTTGAAAAGTTTTTGAAATAGGAACTTTGAAAAAGTCAGAAAAGTACCTTTTAAAAACCTTTTTCACGATATTCGATCGATTAAAAATTACATTCGATCGATCGAATGTGACAGACTTTTTAGAACAAACTAAGGCACTTTTTTTATTAATGGAAAAACAGGCTGGATCGATCGAAATGGGCAGAGGCTCACTAAATTTTGAAAAAAATCCAGTTTTGAAAGACACAAACCTAAATTTTTAAAACAACTCCTCAAAGCAATAAATTGTAAACACAACATGCATGAGTATGAGATGGAATGATTTTTCTTTTCTTTAAAAGCCCAAAATTTGAAACCCAATTTTCTCAAAAACAAATTTCAATCATTCTTCCATTGAATTTTCTCAAGCAACAAAAATGTTGTGCACAAATCTCAAGATATTTTCAAACTTGGTTGGTCAGACCATAAACACACACACTAGTTTGTACAGTGTTTAACAAAGAGTAACTTGTGTAGTGTGTGATACTAGTAAAAACTTGAGATACATGTGAGGTGATATGTGAATGGCAATCAAACACAAAGTCTACACAATTCATCACATAGAATTTAAAAGAGACTATCACCTAAAGAGTTACATCTTATAACTCCCACATCTCCTAGAACAAAAGTTTGCAATCATGTAAGTTTCTTGCATTTTTGCCTCTTATTTGTATGAGATGGCATTCAACCTAATAGTACACACCGATTTGAATTAAGTGAATTGGCATCAAGCCTAATAGTACACACTAGTTTTAATTTAATTTGAGGCTACACCTTATGTTCTTTTTGTGCATGTGCTACACTTTCTCAAGCACAGAATTTTATGATATGCACTAAGGTGTTCATGATTGGTTAGTGAACAGTGGTGAGATGGTTATTTATACCTTTTTCAAAAGAATCAAGTCCGACAGTTAAATAACATATGACTTCATGATTAAGACAAGGAGATTAAAAACCATACACATCTTTCCCACACAACATGCACTACAAAGTTTCAACTAGTCAAGTGCAATGAAAAAGTTCATCAAAGTTAATCAAAGTACACAGACCATGATATGTGTCACAAGATAAACCAACCTTGTTTTTCAAAAATCAAGACAAATAGTGTCTAACATAATATTTGCTTTCACCCTTTTTTTTATTTTATTTTTTTTTTATTAAAAGAGAAAACAGATACATCCTAGAATGAAATGCATGAATGTAATGTAATGCACGTCCTAAAACAAAAACAACAAAAAGACAAAAACTAAAGAACAATGGTCACCAAAGAAAAAGGCAATTAAGCACAAGGACCATGTCAGAAAGACTCAGTTAGTTCGAGTCTTTTGCATCCAAGACCTTTTAGATGCACCACGAGCATTGGAGTTCTTATTCACATTCGAGTGATTCCCAACTCCAGGATTGGAATAAAGGTTTAACACCTTTACCAATTCACCAATTAGTGCCATAGGATCTTGTGCTTGAGGCACAGGCACTTTTGATTTAGTTGCTCTCTTATCAGCTTGATGCTTGTAACAATTAGGACGAATGTGTCCAGACTTACCACAATAATGACAAACCCAAGCAGGTTTACCATGCATCTTGTCCTTAGATTTGGTAGGCTCCCTAGGTTTAGATTCTCTTAAGTCTACCATAATCTTTTTAGGTGGTGAAACTTCTATAGGATTAACTACCTCACTCACAGGTGGTTTGACAGTTTCACTCACAACCTCACACACAGAAGGTCCAAAAGAAGAAGCAGGAACAAAATTTGTGGAATGTGGGGTAGAGCCAAAGATGCTTTCAACATATCCCAACCCAGATTTATCCGCAGGATACTTTTGAACATTCAACATGTGATCAAGTTTAGAACTAGCACATTTAGCAATAGATAAATCATGTTCTAAAATTCTAACTTTATCAAGCAAAAGCATGTTCTCAGATTTAACATTATTCAGAAGCTCATTAGCATCAAACAGTTTAACAAGCAAATTTTTGTTTTCAAGCTCCAGAGAGTCAATTTTCTTTAGGCCAAGATCAACTTTCATAGCATCTTTTGCAGCAATTTTGCAAAGTTTGTTATAGTCCTCTTGAAGATCTACATCTTCAGAGAGTTCCCCATCAGAAGGGTTCTCTTTAGCAGATACGCTTTCACTGACCATAGCAGTAGCTGTGAAAGCAATGAAGTTTCCATCCTCATCACACCTGGTCTCATCATCAGAAACATCATTATCACTAAGGGTTACAGCCATAGCTTTACCCTTAGTCTTCAAGAATGTAGGACATTCAGATTTCATATGACCATACCCTTGACAGCCAAAACACTGAGGATCCAAAAAATTATTTGAAGATTCACCAACTCTATCATTTGGTTTTTCAAAATTATTTACCTTAGTGGGATCATTCTTCTTAAAATTTCTAGGTTCAGCAGTGTTGGTACCTCTTGCCTTTCTATTTGTATTCCTAAGAAAGTTCTTAAAGTTTTTGGCAAGATAGGCAATCTCTGTAGCAGAGAGCTCATCATCAAATCCACCACCATTAACATCATCAACTGACTTAAGAGACATTGATTTGGATTTGTTTACTTTAGGTAGGTCAGACTCATAGGATTGGAGAGATCCTACAAGTTCATCTACAGGGATGGAGTCCACATCCTTACTTTCAGTAATGGTAGTCACTTTGGGTCTAAAATCTTCAGTTAAAGATCTAAGAATCTTCCTAACAATTTTAGGTTGATCATAAATTTCACCCAAATTAAAAGCAGAATTGACAATATCATTCAGTTTAGCATAAAATTCATCAAAGGATTCATCATTAGACATCCTAATACTCTCAAACCTAGAAGTCAATTGTTGCAATTTATTAATCTTAACTGCCTTTGTGCCTTCATGCACAGTTTGAAGGATTTTTCAAGCAATATGAGCAACCTCAACATTAGAGATCCTCTTAAATTCCTCCATAGAAATAGCATTGAAGATGGCATTCATAGCTTTGCTATTGAAACCTGCTTCTTCTTTTTCAGAAGTTTGCCACTCACTCACAGGAGTAATGGGCTTCTCCCATCCGTATTCAACAGAATTCCAAACCTTTTCATCAATGAATTTTAGGAATGCTTTCATCCTTACTTTCCAATAAGCATAGTTGTTCCCATCAAAGTGAGGAGGAACAAACAAAGAGTGTCCATGCTCCATGACAACTGGGGTCAAGGATCAGCTCAAAGATAGAAATCTCAATCAAAAAGAGCAACCTGCTCTGATACCACTTGATGGAAATTTAGACCCTTTAAACACACAGATTGCGTAGCCTAGATTAATTAGCCAAGTTGTTACTTAGTCAAATTATGCAATTCTAGGTTAAAGCAATCAAATAATCATATCAAGATATAAAGCAGCGGAAAATAAACAAACATAAGATATGATCACCCAGGAAACCACTCGGTAAAAACCTGGGGAGGATTTGACCCACCGATCCTCAAGGCTTAACAGAATTCACTATGAAAGAATTGAAGTTCTTACAGAAGGACTACAAACTCCCCACTCGACTTTCTAATGCTACCCACCAGTAAAACTTCCTGACACAACCATGCGCAGGCTCCGAATCCACGGACTACTTCTTTCTTAAATTCTTCAATCAGCTACAAGCTCCCCACTTGCTTTTCTTTTAAGTTCCAATGGTTGCAACAGTAATGATCTTCAAGATGTTGAAATCATCTCTACCTTGAAAACTCTAAGTTTTGTGTAAAGGAAGTCTCCTCAAAGATCTCACACAAGATTCATACAAAACAGCAATGTATGAGCAACAAAGCAATATGGACAACCTCCAAAAACGTGGCTAGGGTTTAATTTATATACCTAGGGTAAAACGTGGCTAGGGTTTTAGTCCATTAATCACTTAAAAAGAATAAAATAATCTCTTTCCTTTTCAATGTGGGATTAAACATTTTCACTAACTCCTTATCTTCCATATTCACTCTCACATCTTTACTATGTTATTACATTTATGCATTTTATTTATTTAATATTAAAAATGCTCCAACAATAGTGATGCTAGAAATGCAGGAGGTGATCAGTGGCTTAATCAGTCCTTGCCATTCCCATTCAGAATAGTGAACAACTCGTTTTATGATGTTTCGGACAACGTTGATTCTAAAATTGCGGGTGTAGAGATTAGTTGGGAGCCGCCGCTGGTGCCAACGTGTAATTCACCTGCTGACTGCAAAGATTGGCCAAATTCAACCTGCAATGAAGCAGCAGATGGATAGATGAGGTGCCATTACCTTTCAAACTACCAATGGGATGTCTCAGATTTGAATTGCACTCATCAAGGTAAGGATGTAATGTTTTTCGCCATTGACAAATTAAGATTGCAATGGTAATAAAGAAAGAATTAGACTAATGTGATGGTCTTCCTAAGGACGCTTCTATCTGATAAAAATCCAGTGTCTCATTATTAGTAATCCACATTATGCTCTAGCTCTACCAATTATTGTAGGATGTCGTATATCAATTTTTTGTTTTTGTTTTCGTTTTTTTTTCTAGTTTTTAATTTTAAACTTTCGCAATTTTGTAAGAAAAAAAAATGTAGGCATGACAACTGCCAGTAATGAAGCATAAAATGGATCACTGAGAACAAGATAGAGGATTTTTATTCTTTTCTATCCTACTGAGTTTTTTTTTTAATCAAACCCACTCTCTGCTCCAATTGCACTTTGAAATGTGCTATATTAACCCTAGCATAGTATTTAGAACCCTTATCATAATGTTTTACGGCTAAGTTGATTTTTACACTAAACTACATAATATAGTCCAAGTGTAAGTTACTTAGCCAATTTCCAATCTAACTAACTACACTACACAATCATAGCAATATAGAAAGTAAGAGGAAATAAAGAATAAAGAAAGCAAACCACACATAACACCACAAAGTGTTATGGAAGAGGAAAACCCGAGCCCCCTGGGTGTAAAAACCTTTCCCCCGATCACCCATCGAAAAATTCCACTAGAATGAATAGCTGAAATACATGGATGACTATAAACCCTCTAAGTCTATATCTCCATGTGTACTTAAGTCTTCCAAACTTCAACTAGCAACCAATTCCACAAGTCTTTTTTAATGTTCAATATGTGTGTAAAACTTCCTGCTCCAACGAGATTGTGCCGAGCCTTTTTCTTTTCTAGCTTACTAGATTCCGCTACTAAACCATAGCATCAACCAATGAACATTGGTTCCTTCCAAACTACTTCCCTTAGCACCAAATGAACCTTCTCACAGACGTGGGTGTGATGAGAAAATGATTTGGTCAATGACCTCTCACGGATGTATCAATGGAGAGGAAGAGAGTAGAGGAATTTGTAGAGTCTCTTAGTGAAGATTGGGGATGAGGCAATCTTGTTTTACTCTAGGGTTTCTCTTACAAAATTCCCTCTGGAAGCTCTCTATATTTTGTGGGTATAAGAGTCTATATATAGTGGTGTGTGTTTGGAATACGAAGAGTCAGTTTTTCCCAAACAAGGCTAGTTGGCAGGTGGGCCTCATGACTGGTCCAAGTCGCGAGTTCAAGTCGCGAGATAACGGCCTGACCAGCCTGCGACTTTTGTCCTGTAATGCGATAGTTGGCGTGACCCTTCACCTCCCTGCATGCTTCTCACATGTACACCAGTTGGCAGCTTGCAAACCGCGAGTTAGTCGCGAGTCCTAACCGCGAGTCCCTGCTTCTTGGCACAAAGTTGAGCAATTCTTCACACTCTCTTCACACACTATCCTTACATGAATCCCACCTAAATACAGGGTTACTAAGTGCTAAATTATAAGCAAATTAACACGAAATAAAACCAACAAGATGGTTGATAAATTTCAACCTTACAATTTCCCCCTTTGGCTATCCCGTGATAAAACCCTATAACAGACTTAATGCGTGAGTTGGGAACAGTTAGAAAACTCACTCACACCTAACTCTAGAATCTGTGAAGGTTTTGAACCATAAGAACAAGTAACTTCTAAAACACAATAACACAATAAGTTCATTGTATGCAAAAAACTTGTAATGCAAATGGAGCAAACACAATGCGATCAAGCACAATGGAATAAAGCAATAAACCATGGCAAGACTAAAACAAGCAATCACTATAAACAAGTGATCACAATGTTTATTCACACTTGGAATGAACATCCGGACATTCAAGCTGATAAACACAAAACAAATCACTTGAATGACCAACACTCAACTATTGCACAGTACATGAAGTACGTGCATCTAGGAAAAATCCTACACGGGCACAAGAGTGACAGTACATAGAAGGAAATGCATAACATTTAGTTATAAGTACTGATTTAACAAAGCACAAAAGCTGCATGAAGTAAGGTACAAACCATAAAACCTACAAGGTACATAGAAACAAACCCTAAAAGCTTACAGAAGCAATATGGGTACAAACCAAAAACATAAAGTAAGATATGCTGAATAACTACCACCAAAGATTCAAACTAACCAAGAGTTATGAGTTTTAGCCAAACAACAACTAACACCACAGTGTATCAAACTAATAAAAACAGCAGATAACAAAAAAAAAAATCAAAGCTATACACAAAGCATCATATGATAAAGAAATTTCCCCCTTAAAACAAGCACCCCCCCTCAAACGTATCCCCAAAAATTCTCCCCCTTTTTTACCAGAATGGCCAAAGGGTCAGTGCTCCTGGCTAGTGTGGATGTTGTCAAACTTAGCTGAAAGTACATCAAACTGATCCTACATTACTGTCATCCTTTCAGTATGCTGATTTTGAACATCTCTGAATCCATCAAGCCTTTCTAAGATGATCTGAAATGCATCAGGAGGTACAGCTGATGAAGTAGAAGCTTTGCTCCTCTTGGCTTTGCTTCTGGGTGTGGATGTCTGTCCTGCAGCCTCAGCTTCAGTCTCCATTGGAACACCTTCTTCTTGGACATCCTCCTCTTCTTCACCTGGAAGATGACTTTGTATCCTTGTGAGAGTAAATTTGTTTATGACCGATAGAGGAGTCATGGGACTAATATCTTGAGGGATTGCAACTCCTTTTGCTTTGAAAATTCTCATGAGAAGACTAGGAAATATCAACTTGGCCCTTAAGGTAGTTCTAGTCTCATCCACAATTGTGTCATATATGTGAGAACTTACATCAATGAAAGTTTTCTCCTTGAGCTCCATGAGGAAGATAGCTCTGGCATTTGTAAGAGTGGTCATCTTTCTTATAGGATACAAGTTAAACATCATGATAGTGGTCAAACACCTCAATTCAGCAAAAAAATCAGTAGTGTTAAGACATCTCTTTTCTTTAACACCACCAAGTCAAGACTGGACAACATCTAAAGATAGCATCCTGTCTTTGTAGTTTGTGAACTCATAATCCTCTAGTCCTTCAAGCCCCAGAACCTCATCAATATCATGAGCATCTATGGTGAACTCACAACCTCTAATCCAACAGTTCAACTCATCCTCCTTTATAACAGCATTTGCATAGAATTCCCATATTAAGGGTTCACACAAAAGGGGTAGGTCACCCAGCAACTTCTCCCATCCTCTGCTTTCAAAGCATTCTGGAATGAAAGTATCTTTCAATTCATTTAGATCAACAAATCTTTCCTAAATGATGGTTCCTTTCAAGAAAAAATCCCTATATCTCTCAAAGTGTTGAACCGACCTAAATAAAGTAGGGTCCATTTTTAGCCTTTTGTCAAATTTCTTAGCAGCAGTCTTCTTCTTTGTAGGAGATGCAGCCATCTGTAAACAAGTAAAAATGACCACAACAAGAACAAAACACAAAATATGGAAATGCACACACATTAGTAATAAGTTAGTTACAAAGAGAGTAACAGAGTGACCAGACAGAACACGGATCAAGCATAGTTGATAACCAAAAGATGGATATATCAAATCAAACAAGTTTAATCAATATATGTGCAGACAAGAGCAAGCAAAAAAAAAAAAAATGACATTGTAAAACACATTCAGATAGATGTGAGCATATGTCAATGAGACATGACATAATGAGTATGAAAAGTGCAAGAAAGAAACCAAAGGCAGCAGCACACACAAGATATGGTGATTTAAAATAAAAACAATGCCAGCCACATACACCAAAAACTCAAACAAACTGATAAACCTAACACCACATTCAGAGAGAAATACAGAAAACCCCAAACCCATATGCCCAAAGAGCAAAAATCTATCAAATATCAAAGCTCAGACCAAAGATTAGCAACCTGATGAAAAACACATAACACTAAAATACCTCAGCAACAAGAGAAAATGACCTTAAACAATCATACCCAACATTTTAGGCAAACCCATGTCCGAACGCCTCAAAACACAAACCAACATCACAACACCCAGATACAAGGAAACAAGAATAAAAACATGAAGTATGAAGTGAAGACAAGAAAACTCATACCTTTTTCTTGGTGTTTGATGAAGACATGATGAAAAATGAAGCATTTTCAAGTGAGATACAGAGTGTTTGAGAGAGAGAAATGGGGAAGATAATGAACAGTCATTGAAATTCGAGGGAAAACTGAAAAACAATTTTAAAAACTGTCTTTAAAACACAAAACATGTGTTTTTCGCGACTGGATTAAGTCGCCAGTCAGTCACCAAGGTAAGCCGCGAAACACTGTGAAACCTAGATTTTCGAAAAATCTTCTAAGTTTTTTTCACGACTGAAAGGTCTACTTGCGAGATAGTCGTGAGATGAGTCACGAAAATCTCTAAGTAACTCTCACGACTGGACCTTCCACCCGCAAACAAGTCGCCACACTGAGCCGCGAAAATCATAAAAACTCAAATTTTTGAAAATTTTCTAAGTATTTTTCGCGACTGAGACCTTGACTCGCCAGTGAGCTGTGAAAAATTTCGAAGTGAGCTCGCGACTAGAACATGCGATTGGACCTACCCGCGACTAAGTCGCCAAAACAGGGCAACACTGTTTTTGAAATTTTTGACATTTTTGTAAAAACAAAACACTTTCCAAAAACAAACTAAAACACTCAAAAATCTTTTTGTGTTTGATCAACAAAGATTGAGCTTATGAAAATACATTTAATCAAGTACAATCACACAAATGAATATGGCATTTCTTGAACATAAACTTGTGCGTTATGTGTGGATACCAAAAATGAGATAGTCCTTAGTCTAATGTGAAACTTCAATGATCAATTCAATCAAAGCATACACAACTAGCACTAGATAATGTGACTCATTTCAATTATAGAAGTATGCATATATGACCTCCCACATTAACTTGAGTATAATTCATTGAAGCTTTTCATTTGCCTCCATTTTCAACATATCATTTGATCTTTTTGAATAAACATATCTCATTGTGAGATCGATGCCTGAAATTTTGAATACTTCAATTTGATGGATTAGCCTTTGGCTTTTTGGGCATTATATAATTTATTTTGGTCGCTTTTCCTTTTTCCTAGTCAAATACTAGTATGTGTGACAGGCTTTTGCAGCTCAATATCTCTTTTCATTTGGAGATTTACATTTGTGAGCTCTTTGAGTAAAGCAATAAAATAAAAGTGGGAAGATATATAGGCACAAGTCTATGCATGTCTTAAGATTAACAAAACCATTTACTAATCATTCATGACAATGTTGAAGATCTATTTACAACAGTCACATAGATTTCAGAATTTCTCCCATAATGATATGAGTGCATAAGAGACAAGCTAAACTCGTTAAATGCACAAAGTCATTAGTACAAAGGTACAAGGCAAAACTTGCTTTGAGACAAGACTCAACAAAGATGATCAAACTTTTTAGGATTTTCTACTTTTTATGTGTTTTTGGATTTTTGACACAAAAACAGTAAAAGATTGATCAAAAGCAACATAAATAACAATGTAAAAACATTTTGAGGAAAAACAAGCAAACAACGATAATTCAACACAAAAAAAAATACAACCAAGCATAATCATAAACATGTGAAGTATTAATGCATGGATATGTTGTAATGCTTATGCATGAGTACCCTTCATCACCCACACGTCATGTGTATTTGGGATGATATCCTTGATGGATTGGGTACGAGAGTTGGGACTTTTAAACCTTCTTGTGAAGCTTTCCAAGCAATTGGTGAAGGCACCGATCATCTTCATAACATCCATTATTCCTATATCACAATTTTGACTTCTTGGTTGCTCTCCACCCCAAGACCTCTCGTCATTTTTCCTTCCTTTTGATCGAGGAGCGCTTGCATTGTTCAATGCTCTCAGCTTGTGATAGTTGGGTCTAGTATGTCCTTGCAATCCGCAATAGTGACAAAGATAGTTCGTTCTAGGACCCTGTTGTGATCTTGGAAGTGATCTTCCTCTAGCTCCATATCTGGATTCTGATTGATTACGGGACTTATTTAACACCCGTTGATCAGTCACATTCTTCTTCCTCTCAGCCTTAACTTTTTCAAGAATAGGCTTATCCACAGCCGTCTCTTTGGCCTTCACAAACTTCACTTCTTTAGTGACATTGGCTGATGAGCTACTCCCTTCGGTTATCCCAACCCCGACTTGTTTGAGGCATGTTTTTTATATGAAATAACATCATCTAGCTTTTTGAAGGAGACCTTATCTATCTTGGCATGAGCTTGCACTACCTCTTGCTCAAGAAATCTTACTTTTGTGTAAACTTCTAATAGCTCACCATTAAGTGCTTCAATCTCACACTTTGCCTCCTTGTATCGTACCAGTAGACTTTTGTAATCTTCCTTAGCTCTCTTCATCTTCTTTACAACTGCCTTTGCCACCTTTGCATACTCACCCGATTTCTCAAGAAGTAAGGCGTAATTCTCTTAAAGACTAGATGAATCTTCATCTTCTTTAGCCTCTGATTCTTCAACAACCCCAATAGACTCCAAATCAGAATGCTCGCCAAGCTCCTTCACAAGTGAACTTAAATCATCTGAGGATTTCACATGTGCAATGGTCATGAACGCGGAGTAATTTTCTTTTCCATCGCAGTTCTCTTCAGAGTCAGATTTTGATGAATCTGAATCACTTAAAGTAGTGGCATAAACCTTTCCTTTTGACTTCAAATAGTTGGGACATTCCTTTTTGAAGTGTCCATGTCCATTACACTCGAAACATGTGATTCCTTGAGAAGATTGAGAATCTCTATCATCTTTCCTTCGGAATTCTTTCTTCTCCCTCCCGGAACTCTAAAATTTTCCTTTGTCACTAAATTTCCCACCATTCTTGAGTTTTAAGAATTTCCGGAAGTTCTTTACAAGGTACGCCACATCTTTATCTACTGCATCCTCTTCCAAAGGGTCATGAGATGCCACCCTCTCATTAATTGTTTTAAGAGCAAGATATTTGCTCTTCTTCTATGTGGGCAGCGACAACTCATACGTCTGCAATGATCCAATCAACTCTTGAACCTTGATGTCGTCAAGATCCTTGCTCTCTTCAATGGCCGTTACTTTGGCACGAAAACTTTCTAGCAATGACCGAAGGATCTTCCTTACAATTTCAGAATCCTCCGTCTTTTCTCCCAAGTTAAATTTGCCGACGACCACCTCGTTCAGCTTACTGTAAAAAGAGTCAAAAGACTCATCCTCACTCATTTTTAGCTCCTCAAAGCGAGTGGTTAGCATCTGGAGTTTGGTGTCCTTCACCTTCTTAGTCCCCTCATAAGTTGTCTCCAGAATTTCTCATGCTTTCTTAGCAATGATGATATGTGAAATCCTGTGAAATTCTTCTGGAGAGACACCACAGAAAATAACATTCAAAACTTTACTGTTTGCATTAGCCGCTGCAAAAGCTGCCTTATCCCAAGTGGATTTGGCAGCCTTCGGCTTAGTCCAACCAACCTCAACAGCATCCCATACAGCATCATCAATAGAACACAAAAACACCCTCATTTGGACTTTCCAAAAAGCATAATTATTACCATAAAAAAATGGTGGTACATTAAGAGATTAAGACCTATCCATCTCAAAACATGGTCAAGGATCACACTCAGGTATTGAAACCACAGCAAGTGTACCCGCACTAATACCAATTGAATGTTCAATATGTGTGTAAAACACCCTTGATCATTTATACCCCAAATTACAAATTATCAATTCAAGCTTATTATCAAACAATTAATGTGCGGAACATGAAAATAAGCCAAATATAGAATTGATAAACAATCTAAGCCAATTATAATCACATCCATAACAGAAAATAAATGGTAAAGATAAAAAAAGAAAGATGCAAACACAAGGACAACACGCGATGTGTTATCGAAGAGGAAACCAAAGCCTTCGGCGTAAAATCTCTCTGCTGCCCTCCAAGCGGTCAATAATCCACTAGAAAATGTAATTGGGATACATGAACAACAATAGACCCTCCAAGCCTAATCTACCCAAGTACCTAAGCCCTCCAAGCTTCCTACTCCAATGAGGTTGCGCTGAACATTTTTCTTTTCTAGCTTACTGGATTCTGCTACTAAACCATAGCATCAACCAATGAACATTGGTTCTTTCCAAACTGCTTCTCTTAGCACCAAATGAACCTTCTCACAGACATGGGTGTGATGAGAAAAGGATTTGGTCAGTGACCTCTCAAGGATGTGTCAATGGAGAAGAAGAAAGTAGAGAAATTTGTGGAGTCTCTTAGTGAAGATTAGGAATGAGGCAGTCTTGTTTTACTCTAAGGTTTCTCTCACAAAATTCTCTTTGGAAGCACTCTACATTTTGTGGGTATAAGGGTCTATATATAGTGGTGTGAGTTTGGAATATGAAGAGTCATTTTTTCCCAAACAGGGCTGGTTGGCGGCTTGGCCTCGCGACTGGTCCAAATCGCGAGTTCAAGTCGCGAGATAACGACCTGGCCAGCCTGAGACTTTTGTCCTATAGTGCAACTGCTGACGTAACCCTTCACCTCCCCGCATGCTTCTCACGTGCATAGCAGTTGGTGGCTTGCAAGCCGCGAGTCAGTCTCGAGTCCCTGCTTCTTGGCACAAAGTTGAATAATTCTTTACACTCTCTTCACACACTACCCTTACATGAATCCCACCTAAATATAGGATTACTAAGTGCTAAATTACAAGTAAATTGGCACGGAATAAAGCTAACAAGATGCTTGATAAATTTCAACCTTACACTTTTCTTCATTTAGCTTCTTGGAGTCACCACCATTGAGCCGCCAACGGAAAGCCACCAAAGGATTTAGATTTGGATATGGCTTCTCATGTTTCCAATGCCTTTCTCTCATTCACAAGGTTTGTGTTTGTGGATGAAGAAGGTGTTTACGGAATCTTAATCAAAGGAATGAATGAGATGGAAAAGAGAGGTGGGAACTTGGTTTTTCTCTAGGAAAAAAAGTCTCTCTTTCATACAAAGTATTGGCTTCACTCTCTTAACACCCTTAGGGTTTCTAGGGTTTGTTCAATGCTTATCTAAAGCCTTTTGCCATGCCTCATAGTTGTGTGTGTGTATGCTTGTAGGTTGGTAGTGGTAGTTGCAATTGCATAGTACAGAGATCGTGCAACTAGTGACCTATTCGCCCCCTAAGATCGCGAGATGGTTGCGAGGTACACAATTGCACTCTCAGACAAAGACCTGCCACATGGACTTCGTAGGCAACCTAGGTCACAAGATGGTTGCCTCCAGGCCATGAAATCTCTAGCTGATGTAGCTTTTAGTCTTCAAAGAGAGGCTCAAGTACATTACCCCAACTTACATGAAAACCCAAAAAACAAAACATCACCAATAAAATACATTACAAATAAACTTTTGTTACTGAATAAAGTCAACATAAAACATAACTTCTTAATCTCCCCCTTTGGCTATTTTGTGACAAAACACACCTATATAGACTCTAGAATTAATGTGAGTTGGAAACCTGAGACTAACAAGGGACTCACACTAAAAATCTAAAGATTGAAAACAAGAACTTGAAACTTGGAGCTGCCTGAAACACTTGTACAAGATAGGTTAGACCCTACAATTTAAAACAAGTATAAAGGCAAGAAAAAGTGACAAGCACAATACGATCAAGTATGATATGAATGGTATGCATGAAAGCAACTTGATCAAACACCAAACAACCATAGAGACTATGGCTACAATGATCAAAACATAAAGTTACGATCATTCGAACATGCAAGAACATTAAGCACAACAAGCACAAGATAAAAGCATGTCCAACAAACACAATACGATGCAATGGAAGCATTTAAAACAAAATGCCAATAAGATAGCATAAGATAAATCCAAAGCACCATTGAAGTACATGACCTAAACACGGTCATACGGTATAGTTCCAAAAGACATAAAATAACTAGAGTATCAAAGAAGTACTAAAGTCATAAAAAGCATAAAATATAACTAAAGCAAGAATAAGAAAGGTTAATTGTTGAAGTTGTAGATGTATTCCTTCTTGCTCATGCAATTGCTCCCCCTTAAGCTCTCCCCCTTGCATTGAGCCATCTCCTTCTATTGTATGAGATTAGTTTGTACTCTCCCCCTTTTTGTTAGAATATCCAAAGGGGGGGATCTCGAAAGCTTCTACACTTTAGTCCTCTACAGGAGGCGAAGGTGGATGAGGCATTGGATGAGAGAATATGAACTACTCTAAGGTTCCCATTCTTGCTTCAAGCCCATCAAATCTGGTGAAGACCGCTCCGAACTGGGAATCTATATGTGAGAACCCCGAGGCAATTTGAAGCGACAGCTCTTCAAATTTATCTTGAATGTCAGGCATTCCAATTAGTGGAGGGGTGCCTTCTTCAACCATGCACTCAATTTCATCATCGGAGTCCGATGGAAGCAATGGGTGTTACTTTTTTTTGCCATTGAAAGGCTTCTTCTTAGAAGTAGACCTCTTTTTAATTTGAGCACGGATGCGGGCAATAGTGGACACGTTGATGGTGCCGGCTCGATATAGTCTAGTAAGTTTCTCAGGGCAGGGAACACGGAAATGATCACAGAACTGCATCACAATTATTGGAAATGGAAGGTCATTCCAAGTGGATGTATGAGAGCATTGTTGGCGCATGCAAAGGTAGATGTGGGAACAAATATCAATTGAGTTTCCTTTCAAAAGGTCATATAAGAACCGATCCCTACCACTGCTGATGAGGGAGAAGTGATCAATTGGGAAGAGGTTGAATCCCAAGATTGTGAGAAGACATCTATATTCAACAGATAAACTATTGGTTTTGAGAGACAATATACTGGATCGTAGTCTTGTTCCCAAGATCTGTGCCACTGTTGAAATGCTAGGATATTTATGAGTTTCATACCACAAAATGTCAACCCCAGGGATCAGTTTGATGCCGGTGATATTGGAGATTTCAATTGGAGTGATCTCAAATTGAACACCACGAACGAAGCCTTTAAGACATTTTCAGAAGATCTAAGATTCGAGTAGAATTCTCAAACCAATTCCTCCACCGGATTCTTTCGGAAGTTCAAGAAGATTGGTTCTCATTCGTGATCCCTCAATGCTATGTGGACAATGGTATCACGAAACAATTTGACATCCACCTCACACTCTACCACAATGGTTAAATCCTTGAAAATGTCAAGGTAAGCTTCATATGCTTCTTGGTTGACATAGATGTCAGGGTTGTAGTCGGAATGCTTTCTCTTCCTAGTGGCATGCTTCTTTGGTGCCTCTTCCGTGGCTTTGGAGGAGGAAGCTTTTGGGGCCACTACAAAACAAACACCACAACACCAACAAACACAAAAAATAGGGCATAGATTGTTAGAACATGACCACAAAGAGATAAGCACCCACAAGGTACTAATGGCATAGCCCCAAAATACGATTATGAAATCAATCAACCCAACGATGGTATAACACTACCATTATGCCAAAACATGATCGAGGATCATAACCAAGTCTCACAAGGAGATTTGGTGTCTAACGGGACAACAAACGGATAAAAATGTTCACTTGAGAATTTCATAAAACACTTGGTGTGCAAACACAACTATAGGTATAAAAACATAAGGCATAAATATACTTTTGGTCCTTACATTTTGGGGTCATTTCTATTTTGGTTTCTACATTTTTATTTGACCACTTTTAGTCCCTAAAATGAAAAACGCGTTCTATTTTGGTCCTTACCATTAGCCTACTAACGGAAATTGCTTATATGGCAAATTGAGTGTACTGCTGGCACATTAAACGCTGATATGGCCAATTAAAAAAAAAAATTAATTGGCATTTAAAAAAATGTCATGTAAACTTCTAAATATTAAAAAAAAATTATTAATCAATTTTAACAAAAAAAAAAAAAAAAACAGAATTAAAAACAATAAAATACATAAATTCAGATCTAATTCAAATCGCACAAGAACACAATCACAAATTTAAACATCAACACAAGAACATAAAGCACAAACCCAGAACCAAACACAAGAAACACAAACTCAAATTTAAACATTAATACAAGATCACAAACACAAAAAACACAATAACCAACATAAACTATTTACTCTCAAAATAAATGTCATGTCAAATCCAGAAAATCAAACAAACCCATCAAGAACACACGAGCACAAACTCAAAAAAATCATACAAACCCAGAAATCAAACACATAAAAATCATAAAAGAATATTGTACAAAACAAAATCAATCCATATATATACACAAACCAAATTATCCAAAAGAAAAATAGATTTAAATCCAAAAATTAAATCAATACAATCATTAACAAAATACCCACAAAATTGAACAAACTCAGCTCAATACCTAAACCATACCAACATAAACCCAACTCAACCATACCAACACAAAGCAAAACATCTCAGCCTCTCTCTAAACCCAGCAATCAACAATCAACAAACCTACAGCTGAACAAGAACAACAAGAACACTACTTCAACCATACCAACAAGAACACCAAAACAAACCCACTTCAACAACAAACCCACCCTTCAACCCACCACCGGACCCAACAGACCATTGCTTCACAACCACCGATCGGACCCAGCAAACCAAGGTAGAAAGGGGAATCGGAGAGGAAGAGAGAGTCACCAATAGCTAACCACGAACCTACCAATCTGAGAGAGAGACCCACTAAGGAAGCATTGATTTAAGCTAGAGAGAGAGAGAAGCACCATATTGAGCCAAAGAGAGAGACCCATTGATTTGAGAAAGGAGCTTGAGGCATTTGGTTTTGGGTTTGAGCAAAATCAAGAGATAAAGAGAGTTCAAGAAGGCTAAAACACCAAGATAGAGGGAGAAAGAAGAAAAAGAAGAAGAAAGAAAGAAGAAAAGGAAAGAATGGAGGCGAAGAAAATGAGAGAGATCTAGGGAAGAAAAAGAAAAAGAAAGAATAAAATAAAAAAGAAAAAGAAACAAGTACAAACAAAAACACACACAAATCTAAATTCCACTATTTTTTTTTAATTATGCTTTTTTTTAATAATTTTATAATTTTTAAAATTGATAAAATTTTTTTTTTTAAGTTAGAGGTAGACGTGGATGCTAATGTGGGATTTTTTAATATTATTTTAATGGACACATCAGCATTTACTGTGCCAACAGTGCACTCTGTTTGCCACATAGGATATTTCCGTTAAGTAAGTGATGGTAAGGACCAAAGTAGAACGCGTTTTTTTATTTTAAAGACTAAAAGTGGTAAAATAGAAATGTAGAGACCAAAATAAAAATGGTCTCAAAATATAGGGATCAAAAGTGCATTTACGTCAAAACATAAAGATCACATGATAAAAACAAGTCTAAATACAACAACCATTGGTCACAAACGACGACCACAAGAGACGATATACAACAAGAGATAGAGAGAGTGACAAAACAAGAGCAAACGGACAAAAGTCACAAAACCCAACCATAGCACTACAACACAAACACACACCCCTAAACCAAAAGAAATCACATGAAAAGAGAGATTAGAGTTGTGAAAACTTACTTGAGATGATTTTGGATGAGATAGGAGTGAAAGTTTTGTAAGAAAACTGAGTTTTGAGGGGTGAGGGTTTGGTTTTGTAGAGGGAGACATGAAGAGGTGGGAAGAGGCAACGTTTGAAAAATGAACCGTTTCACCACTTTAAAAACAGATTTCATGCCCAATCGCGACCTAGCTAAGTCTCGGTTTTGTCACAAGATCTCTGGACCAAAACTGGAGCAAGGAAAATAATTGCTCGCAACCTGGGCCAAGGTCGAGAGACCCATAAAAACAAGGCATTTTGATTTCACAGAACAAAACAGAGTTTTGGCCCAAAACACAAGTTTTTCAAAAAGAATCATCATTAAAACAATG
This sequence comes from Quercus variabilis, assembly GCA_030445155.1. Lineage (NCBI taxonomy): Eukaryota > Viridiplantae > Streptophyta > Magnoliopsida > Fagales > Fagaceae > Quercus > Quercus variabilis. The sequence continues at coordinate 33,307,290 of CP129452.1, read as the reverse complement.
ATATGTGAAAAAGATAGATATTAATCACAATGTAGGTCAAAGTTCATAAAATATTTCAAGAGATGAAGAGCACATTCAACGCAACAAACTTGTGTGTAGTTTGTGAGTGCAATTTGAGATAAGACTAACAAAGATAAACGGTTAGTTCAAGCACTCATTTAACCCATTTACACAAAGAAGGTTCACACAAGGAGAAAACCTTGCAAAGATGCAAAGTATGAAATATATAACTCTCACAACAAGACTTGGCAAGCTTAGGGAAGAATATTTGCAGAGAAAGATATATAGATACAAGGATTTCATTTTTAGCACAAGATTGATGAGTGTGCTATTACAAAAGATGTCATTGACATACATGGCTTTTGAGCACAATATTTAGGCTCTTACATAATATGGCTCTTTTCGAGTATAGCTTTAAAAACTTTATTAAAGAAGAAAAGTGCATTGCCTATCTCATTCTTTTGGCACCGGCTTTTTAAGAAGAGCTCGACAAGACAATTGTGAGAGAGAAATAAAGTGTACTTTACTCAATGATGAGGTTAAATCCAAATACGTTCCAAGCAAAGTGAAAACATCACGAATGATTGTCTTTTTCTCACAACACAAAGACCAATGAAGTCCACACACAATCACATCAAGTGCATGAATGTCAAGAATGAGCAATGTTGTGCACACATCACAGGAGAAACTAAATGCGCTAATCCCCAAAAAGTGTATATGGATAGCTATCAAGTTCAATAACCGTATATTCTCTTGAGTTTCAAAACATATGATTTGATGACAGAGAACAAATCAAACACATAAACACAACACAACACAAACAAAAATAAACACAAAAACTCACAAAGAGTATGTACAAAACGAAATGCAATGCATGACAAGATTCAAGATTGAGAACCCCTTCTCACCCAGGTGGGATGATCTCTAAGAGAAGGTGTACCACGAGGAGTTGAATTTGTGTTAGGGTTACCATGTCAGTTGCTTGGTCCGGAAAGGTGAGTAACTATTGATGAGAGAACGTCCACCACTTGCTTTAAGAGACCATCATTGTTGGGTGAGCTTGAGCTTGCATGGGGTGCATCATTCTTCTTCAAGGCATGAAGCTTGAAACAATTAGGTCAGATATGATCCCTAGCGCCCGCAATGATGACACAAATAGGGAGTTTAAGGACCTCTTTGCTTCTTTGGAAGGGATTTGGTCACAGCTTTTCCTTTCCCAGCGAATGCATTAGTTTTCTCATTTCCCTTAGGAATTTTTGGAGCTAACTCATTTCTATTCTTCTCATCTAGAGACTCATCATTCTTCTCCTTGTCATCACTGATCTTGGCAGAGACAAACATTACAGATTTTAATCCATCCATTGAGATCTTTGGATCACTAGATGAATTCTCCCTAATATATCTCAATCCAGATTTTAGAGACGAAGGCCTTTGAGCCTCTAGCATGAAGTCTAGCTTCTTGCTGGATATTCTATCCACTTTGGCATTAGCTTCGATCACTTCATGCTCCAAAAATCTGATCTTAGAATATGCACCCTCTAACTCAACTTTTAGTTCTTCCACCTTGCACATGTAGATTTCCAATTCTCCCAAGGTGACTTCTTTCTCTTCTTCAGCCTTTTTCATTCCTCTTATGGCATTTTCTGCTGTCCTAGCGTACTTGCCACTCACTTTGAGTAAGGCGTTTTGCTGAAGAACCACTAGCTCCTTTTTCCCATCCTCTTCTTCATTATTTGAGAATTGATAGTGGGAGAAATTTGTTTCAGGGACCAACTCGTCCTCAGTAGGAATGGCCTTTAAATCATCACTTTCTCTTCATTTATCTCATCAAGATGAGATTTAGCATCACCACTAGAGATGGCTATGAATGTTGTGTAATTTCCATCTTCATCTGCTTCATCATCGGATTTGGATGATTAGCTTTTTGAGTCACTAAGAGTGGCACTCATAGCTTTTCCCTTTCCCTTAAGGTAATTGGGACACTCTCTTTTTAATTGGCCAACTCCATTGCACTCGTAGCATGTGGCGGTGGACTTTGAGGATCCTTCACTAGATTTCTTCCACTTGAAATCCTTTTTCTCATCATCCTTTTGAAACTCTCGTCTCGAATCGGATGACCTCTTGAATGACTTTCCATCTTGTCTTCCTGAGTTTTTCTTGAATTTTAGAAAAATTTTGAAACTCTTTGCAAGATTAGCCACTTTCTTTTCAATGTCAGTCTCGTTTTGTTTCAAACCTTCAGCTCGTCAACTGAATTTAAAGCAATGAATTTTCCTTCATTATGTGAAGGTAGTCCCATTTCATAGGTTTGTAGAGATCCCACTAGCTCTTGGATTTTAATTTGATCAATATCTTTGCTCTCCTCAATTGATTCAACTTTGGGACGAAATACTTCGGGCAAGGACCTTAAGACTTTCCTTACAATCTTTTCAATAGGAATTCTTTTTCTGAGGTTTAACTTTGATGTCACTATCTCATTCAGCTTTGAGTAGAATGAGTTGAATGATTCATCTTTGCTCATTTTCAGCTCTTCGAATCATGTTGTGAGCATTTTGAAGCTTGGTGTCCTTAACTCTCTTGGTACCTTCGTAAGTTGTTTGTAGGATGTCCCATGCTTCTTTAGCGGTTTCCATGTGTGATATCCTATGAAATTCCTTAGGAGACACACCACAAAATATAGCATTCAAAGTTTTGTTGTTAGCATTAAACTTATCTTTGGTAGCCTTATCCCATACAACCTTAGGCTTATGGAGCATGGTTTTGAAACCCGGACCGGACCGTACGGTCCGACCGGAAAAACCGTGAACCTCTCACAATCACGGTTCTTTTAGGATCTAGAACCGATCTATGCCCAAAAAGCAAGAAACCGTTTGAACCGCGGTTCAACCGCACGGTTTTGAGAACTGTAATCAAACCGCTTCTCACGGTTCCGTTTGAATCTGAACCTTGAAGAAGAAGAAAAAAAAAAAAAAAAAAACACCAAAAAACAAAAGAAAAAGAAACACAACTCCCTCTCCAGAGAAACAAAGAAACACAACTCCCTCTCAAAAGAAAAAAAAAAAAAAAAAAAAGTACATCATGTCTACCACTGCCATCTCCAGAGAAACATAGCATGTCTTTATGTTTCTTCTTCTTCTCTCCTCAGAGCACATCACGCAGCTCCCTCTCTTCAGAAACTCTTCTCTTGGGCGAAGCAAGCTTTAAATTCTAGCTTTGTTCTTCGCTAGTAATATGTGTGTGATAGGGTGAGAGTATGAGAGAAAGAATGAGAAACGGAGAGCTAGAGATAAAGAAAGAAAAATAAAAGCAAAGGACACTCTGCGTGGAGAAGGAAGAGTCTAGACAAAATAAAAACAAGATGAGAAGAGTGGGGATGGGATGGGGATACGTGGGTGGAGGAGAAAAAACAAGAGAAAAAAAGGAAAAGAAAAGGAAAAGAAACGTATGGATGCCGGCAAAGAAGGGAATAATAATAAAAAGAATAAAAAAATCACAATTAAATGTTACTATAATATTTTTACAATATTTCACAATAAATTTTAAGTAATAGATTGTTATTAGTTAATATCGATGAGTAAAAAAATAATTTCAATAATGGGTTCAAATTATAATTAATAACGACTTTTTTATATAAATTTTATTGTGAAAATATTGCTAAAAATGTTGTAGACTTCTTCACTGTTTCCGGAGATTTCTTCTTTGCTATGCGTGTCAAGTGTCAACTACTCACATAAATACTTGCTTGCTGTCAAGCACTTCTTTCTTGGTTTTGTTATTTGTTTAACTTTAACCATTTTTAAATGCATGGACATCATTCTTCAGATCTAGCTTTTGATTTTGATTTTTTTTTTAATTCATAATAAATGGTGATAGTGACTATTCAAACGGGCTTGGAACAAAAAAAAAATGACCGACAGTCAAATGGGCTTGGCAATGAATTTTCTCTTCACTATTTTATTGGGTTTCATACAATAAAAGTTATTGAGTACTAAAGTGTGCTTTGTCATGACTTAAAAATAATTTAGAAACTCAATAGTTATTTATATTTTTTTAGAATTTAATAATTTTTATTTGTATTATGAAAGTTGTGTTATAAAAAATACTATCTATATTTATTTTGGACTATTTTAGTTCATTTTTCTATTTTTTATTAATTTAATGTTTTTATATATATTTAAAATAATTATTAAATTAATAATGACGTCATCACGGTTCGACCCCGGTTTGACCTCGGTTCGACCTCAAAAACCTTGAACCTCTCCCTTTTACGGTTCAATGAACAGTTCGGGTCTAAAAACCATGTTATGGAGTGCTACCGAACCTTCCTCAACAGAAGTCCAAACTTTGTCATCGATGGAATAGAGGAAAGCACGCATGCACCTCTTCCAAAAAGCATAATTGCTCTCATTAAAGAGTGGGATATTAACAAGCGATTGACCACGTTCCATGATGGTATAAACCAAATGGAACACAACAACAACAAAAAAGGGGAAAACCAAACACAAGGTAAAACCGGTGGAAACAAGGATTCAAGGACCATAAAAATTGATGTAAATCACTAAACCATGTGATCTCACTTTGATACCAATTGAAATATGCTATATTAACCCTAGCACAGTATTTGGAACCCTTATCACAACAGTTTATGGCTAAGTTGATTTTAACATTAAACTACACAATATAGCCCAAGTGTAATTTACTTAGCCAATTTCCAATCTAACTATAGTACACAATCATAGCAATATAGAAAGAAAGAGGAAATAAAGAACAAAGAAAGCAAACCACACATAACACCACAAAGTGTTATAGAAAAGGAAAACTCGAGCCCTCAGGCGTAAAAACTTCTCCCCTGACCACCCATCGGAAAACTCCACTAGAATGAATAGTTACAGTACATGGATGACTATAAACCCTCCAAACCTATATCTCCTTGTATATTTGAGCCCTCCAAGCTCTAGTTAGCAACCAACTCCATGAGTCTTTTCTTCACCTAGCAAGCTTCTTGGAGTCACCACCATTGAGTTGCCAATGAAAAGCCACCAAAGGATTTGGATTTGGATATGCCTTCTCACGTTTCCAATGTCATTCTTTCACTCACAAGGTCTATGTTTGTGGATGAGGAAGGTGTTTACAGAATCTCAATCAAAGGAATGAATGAAATGGAAAAGAGACGTGGGAACTTGGTTTTTCTCTAAGGAAAAATGTCTCTCTTTTTATACAAAGGATTGGCTTCACTCTCTTAACACCCTTAGGATTTCTAGTGTTTGTTCAATGCTTATTTGAAGCCTCGTGCCATGCCTCACAGCTATATGTGTGTGCTGGCAGATTGGCAATGGTAAGTGCAATTGCAGAGTACAAAGATTGTGCAACTCATAACCTGTTCGCCCCCTAAGGTCGCGAGATGCACGATTGCACTCTCAAACAAATACTTGCCACGTGGACTTTGCGGGCAACCTAGGTTGAGAGATGGTCGCCTCTAGGCTGCGAAATCTCTAGCTGATTTATCTTCTAGTCTTCAAGGAGAGACTTAAGTACACTGCCCCAACTTACATAAAAACCCAGAAAACAAAACATCACCAATAAAATACCAATACAAATAAGCTTTTGTCACTGAATAAAGCCAACATAAAACATGACTTCTCACACTTAATCCCAATGCTATGAAAATTTGCACTAACCTACCTTCCAAAAGCTTTTATTTTCCATTTATAATAACTATTAATTTTTCCTTACTTCGAAATTTGGAGTTTTTATTATTTTTCTCTAGAATTTCAAAAATCCTCATCAACATTCTCATGATTATCTTGCACTAATAAGATACATTTAAATAATTGTAACAATCCATATAAACTCCTATTTGTTGAATTTGACTTATTGCCATTTCGATTGCCAGTTGTTCAATGCCGAGAACATAGTGAAGGAGAGTTGTTTTCATATTTTACCTTTAAGTGAGACTAGCTGTGTTTCTTTCTTGTAAAGGAGATTCTCCTCCGACAGAAGTACGTGGTAATCCTGAGTCAGCAGATGAGGCTTCATCACGGAAGATGTCATTGTCTTTGATTGTTGCGGTATCTCTTACAAGTGCGATTGCTTTCTCATGTACCATAATATTTGTATATTTATGAAGAAGAAAGATGTCCAAGAGGCAAGGTAATTGCTTTGCATGATTCACACCTTGCACAATCTATATTTTTGTCCATTTTGATCAAAGTAAAACCATTTGAGTTTGTTTCCTGTAATTATCATCTAAATATACATATATTGTTGTCTTCTTAACTCAGAAAACAGAAACAATGATAAAAGAAATAGAGCACTACGCAGAATGAACAGTGAACGTGTTAAAGACTTGATAGACTCAGGTGATTTTAGAGAAGAAGGTGAGACAGACATAGATCTACCCTTTTTTGATTTGGAAAGCATACTAGTTGCTACAGATAGTTTCTCAGATACAAACAAGCTTGGACAGGGGGGCTATGGGCCTGTTTATAAGGTAATTTTAGCAACATTACCTGGTAATTTATGTTCATGTTAACTAGGTTCTCGTTAATAGTAATTAATAATGTTGTGGTCTTGGTGAATTTGGTCTTAGGGTACATTTCCAGGAGGCCAAGAAATGGCAGTAAAGAGGCTCTCGAGTGCGTCAGGACAAGGCTTACAAGAATTTAAAAATGAGGTGGTGTTGATTGCAAAACTACAACATAGGAATCTTGTTAGACTCCAGGGATATTGCATAAAAGGGAATGAAAAGATTTTACTCTATGAATACATGCCAAATAAAAGTTTAGACTCTTTTATATTTGGTTGGTTTCCTAAACCAAATTCCTAGTATCCATTAGTAATTGATAAATTGTATCTTGTTTGAGTAAAAGCTATCCTGTTATTGTTGCTGATATTGTTCTATTGAATGGAAAATGGAAAACCTTGTAAGATCCAAAGAGAAGCATGCTTTTGGATTGGGCGATGCGCTTCAACATCATCTTGGGAATAGCTCGAGGGCTTCTTTATCTTCACCAAGACTCAAGATTAAGGATCATTCATAGAGATATGAAAACTAGCAATATTCTCCTAGATCAAGAGATGAACCCCAAAATATCCGACTTTGGCTTGGCAAAGATTGTTAGAGGCAAAGAAACTGAATCAAACACCGCTAGAGTAATCAGAACTTAGTAAGTTTATAGTAGACTGTATTCTTATGAAAGTTGGTTCTTATATATTGTAGAATTTTTTTCAATGACCTAAACCTGTTTAGAAAAATCTATACAAGTGCCTACTTTATCCCTTAATGTTACAAAAATATAAGCTCTCTAATGTAGTGGCTATATGGCCCCGGAGTACGCATTGGATGGAGTTTTCTCAACAAAATCCGATGTTTTTAGTTTCAGAGTAGTTTTACTTGAGATTATTAGTGGAAAAAAGAACGCTGGATTTTATAGATCAGAGCAAGCCATGAGCCTTATAGGTTATGTAAGTGTGTTGAATTTTTTTAAAATCATTCATTTTATGGTCATTTTGTACTTCATACCAATTTCGATTTTAAATTTGTCTCAGGCATGGAGATTGTGGACAGAAACCAAGGTGTTCGATTTGATGGACCAAACTCTACATGAATCTTGCAATGCAGACCTATTTACGAAGTGCGTAAATGTTGGGACTCCTATGCATACAAGAAGACCCAAGTGAGCGTCCCACCATGTCAAATGTTGTTACCATGCTTGATAGTGAAACTGTAACAGTTCCAACTCCTAAACAACCAGCTTTTGTCCTAAGGAGAGGCCAATCTAGCACTTCTTCTAGCAGACCGGAAACATATACAGACATAACTACTAGTTTAGAAGAAGCAGCATAATGCATTATTGTAGTTCTGAGTGCATGCGGGCTTTTTGCTGCACTTGCAAAGTTTCTCATGCACAAAAGATTGATTTCTATACTAAGATTCTAATAACAATTAAGTGTAACCTTTCTTTTTCCTTAGTAACTATTCCTTTGCTTTTTTTCTTTTTCCTTTTTTCTAAGTAAATGGAAGTAGAGTAGATGCAGGTCTTATAGCATCCATATGATTGAAATTTTTTTTTTTTGAGTTTTATATCAAAATTCTCATAGCTTGATAGATTGAGACGTATTGAGTCAGGTATTGAGCTTCGTTAAGTCTCGATAGATCGATAAGTATCGAGGACGTGTCGGGACCTATAGATTTAGTTTTTCTTGAGCAGTCTTGTGTCTTCAATAATACCACTTGTAAAAGTACTTCTTGATGTTCTTGAACACACTAGAACTAAGACCTAAATACAAGTAAAATGCATTTTATCATAGAATATGACCCTAACAAACACAAAACTTATTGATTTTATTAGGGTTGACAGATTTGGGTTGATTGTCGACTCTTATTTGGTGAATCTTGTCAGCTGCATGAAGGCCAAGGAAAAATAATTTCAAGTTTCTCAATTGATAACATGGAAATTTGAAAAGAAGACAACACTACTAAAGTATTCAAAGTATTTGTTCATTTGGAATGGAAGACTTTAGATCTCCAATATCAACTTGAGGAGAGTTGTTCTTTCAAGTGGAGGCATCTGATGTAGGATAAAATCTACAATTGAATTTTTTATTATTTATTGAATTTAGTTTTATTTAAATGTAATTTTTGGAATTTTAGGTTTAGGGTTATTATTTTCTTGATTTTAGATGTATTTAATACTTTTAGTCAAATTATGGTCTTATTATGGTAGGGTAATATCGATTAGGATCTCTTTTAGAATAGTTTTACTTGCTAATCAAGTTTTATGAAAGTCTTTAAATTCACCCCAAAGCCTGTAAATGAAAATCTAAAGGTTGAAATTTTAGTTTAATTAAATTTCATAATTTTCTTTCTATTATTTTTTGGTAGATTCTATACCCTGTTGTTTGTTTTCAGACCCCCTAAAACAGAACTATATTAACCTAGTTAATTAGCCAAGTGATTAATTAGTCAAATTATCAGATCTAGGTTAACACAAATATATCATATCAATGTAAAGTGTGAAAAATAAAGAATACAAAGATATGATGACCCAGGAAAACCAAACCGGTAAAAAACCTAGGGAGGATTTAACCTAGCTATTCTCAAGGTAAATTGAATCTACTATAAAAGAATTGAAGTTTACACAATAGCAATTTAGACCACTAACATCCTATTACTACCTCGAGTAGGAAACTTACTACCACGACCACATGATAGCTCCGAGTCCACAGACTACTTCTTTCTTGAATTCTCAGCAAGTACAAGCACTCCCACTTGTGTATCTTTATACTCTTGAATCTGCAACTGAATGATCACCAAGTTCTTGACATAATCTTGAATCTTGGAAACCCTAAGTATGTGTGAAGGTAAACACATCTAGATCTCAGAGAAGATTCACACACACAGTATAAAGAGCAACCTAAAAACGTGGCTAGGGTTTTCCCTTTTATACTAAAGACAAAACATAAAACCCTACGCGTCAAACGGGCTTGGGCTAAGTTGGAAAATCTGTAGAAACATCAATCTGCACGACTTTCAATCGGTCGAGTCTAATTCTCGATCAATTGAGCCAAGCAAATTTACACAGTAAATCCTGCAACAACTCGATTCCAACTTTACATAAAAACATATACTTTAAGAAAGTCTAAACAAGACTAAAACATTTTGATCATAGTTTGCCAATATTACAAAATAAATTTCTAATACATTAGTTTCTAATTCCTTAGAACCTAACAAACTTCCCATTTGGCAATCCGTGACAAAACACAAACTTAACAAAGAGCTCAAAGTTACATAAAAACCGCCCATTACAAAAATATTGCCCAACATAACAAATCCAACCTAACCACTATCTATCAATTGTAAGTGTAGACAGTAGCATGATTGAATCAACCTGTCTATTTCCTGAAAAACTCAACAAATGCATAAATGCATGTGTGGAAAATACAAGTAAAACAAAATAAACTTCTTGATTTCACATAACACAAAATAAAAACATATATCATGAATAACTCATAAATATAAATCAATAAGCAATGTGAAACAAGAAACATATATAAACAATGTATCTCTCCCTATCATGGACAACCCCAAAAAAATACATCATGAGCCAAAAATGATAAATACAAAAAGAAGCACATAGATACAATCTAAAAGCTCCACAGCTCCAAAAAACAAAAATCTCTCCCTAACTACAAAAACTCATCTACAAATGTACTCCCCCTTTTTGTGACGGAATGCTAAAGGGCAATCAGAATCCATCATCAAAAGGAAATGGTAGAGGCGACCGTCTCAACTGCTCCAAATCTGCTCACAAGCCACGAAGCTCATCATGCATGTCCACCAAAAGCTAACCATGAGCCGCCTGAACAGTCATGACAATCTCCAACATACAATGAATGTCTAAATCATCTGAAGTAGATAATGGAGGAACAGCAGCAGCAGCAAGATCAATAGACTCCTTAGTCGGAGTATCACTTGTAGAAGAAGGAGGAAGAGGTGTGACACCAGAAGAATCAACCTTAGGACATTTAAAGCTCGCTCTTAACTGAGCAGCCCTTTGCCTAAGAAAGGTGGCACCTATAAGAGCTATAATGTGAACAGGCTCAAACGCAGGAAACTCATCTAAACCTAGATGTAAAAGAATCCGATGAATAAAAACAGGGAAGAACAGAGCATGAGCAGTAGAACTACTCTTATGCACCTCAATCAAAGAACGAATAAAAAATGAGGAAAGCTCATAGGAGCATTAGTAACTAGGGCATACAAAAACGCACAATGCTCTAAAGGAATGGTGTACAGATGAGAGATAGGCCATAAAGAATGACAATCAATCCTAAAGAAAAGATAGTGAATCTCAGTGAGCTCAGCAGTAGTGATCCGAGGATCAGAACCCCATTGGATAGAAGATCCAGTAATGTAAGACATGATGTCGTCCAAGGGAGGAGACTCATCATAAGGGTAAACAAGATTCTAGACCACAGGTACCCCTAGAGCATCAGCCATTACTGAAGGAGTAATGGTGTACTCTACACCCCGTATCCAACTCCTCACAGGAGTGTTGGAATCATAGGTGTAGACAAAGAGGTTCGAGTAGAACTCTCTAATCAGGGTAGCCGGAGGTGGATAAGAAATATCCAACAATGGCAACCAACCCCTACGCTCAAAATTACACCTAATCTCAGGATCAAGTTCATCTAACATAACCTTTCTCTTAGCCCAAATGTTTCTCTTAAGGTTAAGTTTCTCATAGGTTTCCTGATGTTTCTCACTCAAAAATCTACAACTCTTAAAGGTAGGAGAAAAGGGTGAGGGGGTGGACCTATTAACTCTAGTTTTCCTAGGCATGATGCTAAAGATCAAAAGGACAGACACAAAAGAGATAGAGAGAAGAAGAAAAAAAAAAAAAAAAACCAAGGGTAGACTACAAGTTAGCACCAAAAAAAAAAAAAATATATATATATATATATATACATATATATATAAATAACAATTCTATATGATGCATGAACAATTTAAGTACATGATGCATGCTCTAATGCAATGAGAATAAGTTCAATTTAACTTTAAATTCACAAAATTGGCTTGAGCATAAAGTTTATACAAAAAAACCCCAAAATTTTGAAAACCTACTTTCAAAAATTCAACAAATTGACCAAATTGATCATTACACAAGAGAGATAACACATATAATAATCAATTGAATCAATCTAACAAGTCAATTTCATCAAATTAAGCCCAATTGAACAAAATCCCCAATTCGAGTAGTTTCAAGCCCTAGAAATTCAAAATTTCCACAAATCATCAAATTGATCAAATTAATGCACAAAGATCAGTTTTATATTGTCCCACAACAAAAACCCATTGATCAATTTTAAAAGAAAAAGCTTGAATCATCAAAAATCCCAAAAATCCTTAGGTTCGAAATTTCCCAAATATGCATGACAAAAATGTATGAAACTTGAAAATAAATGAAAAAGGAAGGGTAACATGGTCTTACCGGCCTTGGGAGAGAGAAACCTTGCAAAAAGATCAGAGGAAAATGACAAAAATCTTAATTGATAGCCTTGACCGATCAGATAGAGAGAGAAAAAGTTTTTGAAAAAGTTTGAAAGTGATAGAACACATGAAAACAAAGGTTTTAAAAAAAATCTCTCTATATGACTTTTGATCGATTGAAAATTAGATTCGATCGGTCGAAAATGCTTCGATTGATCCAACATCAATTGAGCACCGATCAAAACAAACAAAAGCTAACCAAAATTTTAATCGCATTTTCAATCGATCAAAAAACAGGTTCGATTGATCAAAAATATGGAGAACACAATTTTTTGAAAAACAAAGCAATTTTCTGCAAAACCTCCTCAAAGCATTGAATTTTATGAACAAAATGCATGAGTATGAGATGAAATGTTTTTCAAAAACACTTGATTTGAACCTAGTTTTCCCAAAATTAAGATTTTCAATCAATTTTCCTTAAATTCTCAAATAACAAACATGTTTTGCATAAAACTCAAAGAATTTTCAAACTTGTTTGGCCAAACCAAAATCACACACAATAACATGTACAAAGTTTAGTAAAGAGTAACTTGTGTAGTGTGTGCAACTAGTAAAAGCTTGAGATACATGTGAGGTGATATGTAAATAGAAATCAATCACAATTTCTACAAAATTCATCAAATAAATTTGAGAGAGGCTATCACCTAAAGAGTTACACATATAACTCCCACATCTCTTAGAATAAAAGCTTGCAATCATATAAGTTTCTTGATTTGCCTCATATTGTACACACTAATTTTATTTGATTAGAAATTTATTAAAATAGCTGGGATAATGTATACACCAATTTTATTTGATTGTGAAGTTATTAAAGCCCAATAATGTACACAACAATTTCAGCATTTAAACCAAGGCTACACCTTATGTTCTTTTTGTGCATGTGCTACACTTTCTCAAGCACAAAATCTTACAATATGCACTAAGGTGCTCATAATTGGCTAGTAAACAGTGGTGAGATGGTTATTTATGCATTTCTCAATAAGTTCAAGTCCAACAATCAAAGGCATATGACTTTAAGATCAAGATCATGTGATCAAAAACTATAAACATCTTCCCACACAACATGCACCACATAGCTTAAATTAGTAAGATACAATAAATAAGCTTATCCAAGCTAAATAAGGTACATAAACATGTTATGTAAAGATAAATTTGCCAACCTTGATTTCAAATCCAAGAAAAATAATGCAAAAACACATTTTGCTTCTTTGTTTTTATTTTTTTAAAAAAAAAAATCTTAGAATGAAATGCATGAATGTTATGCAATGCAAATCCTAGAAAAAACAAAGAAAACAAAACAGCAAAGAACAATGGTCACGAAGAGTAAAGTAATGAAGCACAAGGACCATGTCAGAAAGACTCAATTAAATCAAGCCTTTTACATCCAAAACTTTTTTGATGCACCTTGAGCATTGGAGTTATTCTTCACATTAGAATTTTGTGCAACTCTAGGATTGGAATAAAGGTTCAAAGCCTTTACCAATTCACCAATAAGTACCATAGGATTTTGTGCTTGAGGCACAGGTACTTTTAGCTTATTTGCTCTTAGTAGCTTGCAACTTAAAATAGTTTGGACGAATGTGCCCAGACTTTCCACAAAAATAACAAACTCATGCAGGCTTAGCTTGCAACTTGCCCTTAGGAGGATTAGGAGCCTTCGGATTAGACTCTTGAAGATCAACCCTAATCTTCCTAAGAGGTGTAACATCTACAAAATTAGCAACCTCACTCATAAAGGGTTTGACAACCTCACTCACAAGGGGTTCAGTAGAAGGAACAAAATTTGTGGAATGGGGTTCAGGCACAGAGATGCTTTCTACAAAACCTAAACTAGTTTTTTCAGAGGGAGACTACTAAACACTCAGCACGTGATCAAGTTTGGAGCTTGCAGACCTATTAGATTGTTCTCTAGCAACAGATAATTCAAGTTCCAAATTCTTAACTTTATCAAGCAAAAGCATGTTCTCAGTCTTCACATTATTCAACAATTCATTAGCATCAAACAGTTTCACAAGAAAATTTTTCTTTTCAAGTTCAAGAGATGCAATTTTCTTTAAGTCTAAATCAACACTCATAACATCCTTTGTAGCAACTTTGCAAAGTTTATTGTAGGCTTCTTGTAAATCTGCATCCTCAAAGAGTTCCCCATTGGAAGGTTTCTCTTCAACAGCAACTCTTTCATCAACTACAGCAGTAGCAGTGAAAGTAATGAAATTTCCATCATCATAACTGAAAGCTCAGAAATGTGTTTAAAACACAAGAGCTGTTTAGACCCCCAATTAAAATTATGGCTCGATAGATTTTACACTAACTTAATACTAAGTACGGAATAGTGTAAATACGAGCAAATGAACACAAAGCTACTCTAATCCATAAACTAAGCAACATAGCAGTATAATGGAATATAAAAGAGTAGGGAAGAGAGATGCAAACACAGAAAACACCAAGAAGTGTTTTCGAAGAGGAAATCGAAGAACTCAGTGAAAAACCTCTCCGCCGCCCTCCAAGCAGAAATCGATCCATTAGACAATCAGTTGAGATACATGGGTTAGCAAGAGACCCTCTAAGCCTAATCTACCCAATGTACCTAAGCCCTCCAAGCTCCTACTCCAACAAGACTTCTCGGAACCGTGTCTTGTCTTAGTTCTCCGGATCCCGCAACAAGCTCCATGTTGCATCTGCCATCCTTGGCTTCTTCCAATACTTCCTAGCAGCTCCAAAACACTCTCTACACTCTGAATCGGTGTGGGTTGTGTTTGGGTACAACTCTCCTCTCAAGGTATGATAATGAGAGAGGGATGGAGAAGAGGCTACAATGATTTCTCACTAAAGAGGAGTAGCTCTCTCTCAAAAGATGGGTGTGTGTGTTGTAGAAAACCTATTTAGGGTTTTTCTCTCTGAATAGCCTCTCTAACATTTGTGGGTAATGAGGGTATATATAGTATAGGTGAAGGGTAAGAAAGTCACTCATTAAAATCCTCTAGGCAGAATGTTTCGCGACTATCTCGCGGGAAGGCCTTACTTGCGAGACACTCACGAAAACAACAGCCTGGCATGACTCTTCAGCTTCCAGTCATGTGCTTCTCACATGGCTCTTTCACGGCTTAGCTTCCAGTGACACACCCACGAGATCCACTGATCTTCAATAAAGTTTGAGTCTTCACCAACTTGATATTAAACCTAATACAATTAAATCCCACAAAATACAAGGAAATGAATTAAAGTAATTACACCACATTTTGTCATGGAATAAAGCCAATATAAAACATAGTTGTAAATCACAACTTTACAATAACTACCAGACTCATTGTCAGAAACTTCATCATCACTAAGGGTTACGGCCATAGCCTTACCCTTAGACCTCAAGAATGTAGGACATTCAGATTTAACATGACCATACCCTTGACATCCAAAACATTGTTGCCCCATAGAATTATTAAAAGGTTGACCTACTTTCTCTTTAGTTTTTTCAGTGTTATTAACCTTAGTGGGATCATTCCTCCTAAAATTTCTAGATTCAGCAGTGTTCTTACCTCTTACCCTTATGTTATTGTTCCTAAGAAAATTTCTAAAGTTCTTGGCAAGGTAAGCAATCTCTGTAGCAGAGAGCTCATCATTAAATCCACTCACATCAACATCATCAATAGACTTAAGAGCCATTGATTTGGATTTGCTAGTCTTAGGTAGGTCCAACTCATACGATTAAAGAGATCTTACAAGTTCATCAACAGGGATGGAGTCTGCATCCTTGCTTTCAATAATGGCAGTTACTTTGGACCTAAAATCTTCAGTCAAAGATCTAAGAATCTTCCTAATAATTTTAGGTTGATCATAGATTTCACCCAGATTATACGCAGAATTAACAATATCAATAAGTTTAGCATAAAATTTATCAAAAGATTCATCATTAAACATTCTAATGCTTTCAAATCTAGTTGTTAGAGATTCTCTTAAATTCCTCCATAGAAACAACATTAAAGATAGCATTCATAGCTTTGCTATTGAAAGCGACTGCTTCTTTCTAAGAAGTTTGCCACTCACTCATAGGAGTTCCAAACTCTCTCATCAATAGATTTCAAGCATGCTTTCATCCTTACTTTCCAATAAGCATAATTATTCTCATCAAAGTGAGGTGGAATAACGAGAGAGTGTCCGTGTTCCATGACAACCGGGGTCATGGATCAGCTCTTAAATCAAAAGATCTACAAAAAGAGAGCTACCTGCTTTGATATCACTTGTTTGTTTTTAGACCCCTTAAAACACAATCAGATTAACCTAGTTAATTAGCCCCTTAAAACACAATCAGATTAACCTAGTTAATTAGCCAAGTGATTACTTAGTCAAATTATCAGATCTAGGTTAACACAAATATATCATATCAATGTAAAGTGCAAAAAATAAAGAACACAAAGATATGATGACCCAAGAAAACCAAACTAATAAAAAACCTAGGGAAGATTTAACCTAGCTATCCTCAAAGTAAACTAAATCCACTATAAAAGAATTGAAATTTACACAATAGCAACTTAGACCACTAACATCCTATTGCTACCTTGAGTAGGAAACTTACTACCACGACCACGTGACAGCTTCGAGTCCTCGGACTACTTCTTTCTTGAATTCTTAACAAGTACAAGCACTCCCGCTTGTGTATATTTAAGCTCTTGAATCTACAACTGAATGATCACCAAGTTCTTGACACAATCTTGAATCTTGGAAACCCTAAGTATGTATGAAGGTAAACACCTCTAAATCTCACAGAAGATTCACACACAGCATAAAGAGCAACCTAAAAACATGGTTAGGGTTTTCCCTTTTATACTAAAGACAAAACATAAAACCCTACACGTTAAACGGGCTTGGGCTGAGTTGGAAAATCTGCAGAAAAATCAATCTGCACGACTTTCGATCGATCGAGTCTAATTCTCGATCGATCGAGCTAGGCAAATTTACACAGTAAATCCTGCAGCAACTCGATTCCAACTTTACACAAAAACATATACTTTGAACAAGTCTAAACAAGACTAAAACGTTTTAATCATAGTTTGCCAATATTACAAAATGAGGTTCTAATACATTAGTTCCTAATTCCTTAGAACCTAACACCTGTCCTTGTGAATAGCTCATTTATCTTGAAGCAAACGTAATTTGCTTCTTGTAATTTTTCTCATTCTTCATCTTTGAACCCATCCAAAGGCGAAGCGAGGGAGTGTACCCCCCTGAGTTTTTATTAAATCCTCCCAAAACTCATTTTGGCAGTCTCTTTAAAATTTTAAAATGCAAAGAACCCTTAAAAATAGAAATTAACCATTATTTAGCCTATAATCTCTCAAAATTCAAATTGAGAAACAACTTTACGAAATTCCATATCACCAAAAAAGTAAAGCCAAATCTATTTAGATCTTATGATCAATGTATATCAAAACCTTCCCATCCAAATAAAAAAGGGAAAAAATTAAAAACAATCTCAATATTTCACTCAAAAATTGTCGTCCTTACATCGCTGAAAGCATGCTACAACCGTGCAAAATTGATCTAGTTTCGTTGTGTGGCTCAATTCTTTGTCAAAGTCCTTGTTGTCCATTCAAGTTCAAACCATCTCTGATTCTGTACAAATCCACCCCTAGCTATTGTCTTCTATTCAACTCCTTTGTGTGTGTGTGTGTGTGTGTGTGTGTGTGTGTGTGTGTGTGTGTGTGTGTGTGTGTGTGTGTGTGTGTGTGTGTGTGTGTGTGTGTGTGTGTGTGTGTGTGTGTGTGTGTGTGTGTGTGTGTGTGTGTGTGTGTGTGTGTGTGTGTGCAGTAAGTACTGAGAATATATTTGATTGTAGTATATGATAATATCTAAGTTCATGTTATTAGTTAATGGCTTACAATTAGCTTGCACTACTAACTTAAGAAATTGATAAAATATAAATACCTCTATGTAAGAACATTTACAGCAAAACGTCTAAAAAATTTAGCTTTTAGCAACTCAAAAAGTCATTTTATCTATTTTAACAACCCACTTTACAATACACCCAACATCAAAGGTTCTATTTTAACATTCAACACATTAAAATAATATAAACAATACAATTAAATAATATATCTTGACAAATTGAAACCACCCGAAACCACATCCCTACAAATTAGAAGCACCAAAAAAAAAAAAAAACATCTAGTGGGTACGAACAACCAACCCTAGCAACCTGCAACCAAACTTGACGAAGATGAGTCTTTGCCACCAACCCCAACAACCTACAACTGGCTATTGCTAGCCACCACCACCGAAGGAAAAAAACCCACAAAACCTCAACCACCATGAACCCTCTGTGACCCATTCCAAAATCAACCCAACCATAAACCCATGAGAGTGAGAGAAAAGGGAAAATCTGATCTCACTAGAGACCCATGGCCACACCATCGAGCTCAGCCAAACCCACCACCTTACCCATGAACCCATAACACCAACCCAAAATGCCAACACTACACACCGACGGTGACACCATCGAGCACGGCCAAACCCACGAATCTGAACACCACAAAGTTCAAACCCATATCAAAACCAACAAAAACCCAACCACCATACCAAAACCTTGCAAGCCACAAATCACAAAACCACAAATCCGATCTCACCTCACAAATCACAAAACCGACAACCCAAACCCACGAATCTGATCTCACCTCCGATGTCCATGAATCTAATCTACACAACGATGCTCGCAAATCCAATCTCACCTCAACGCTAATGCCTACAATCCGATTTCACATGAGCTAGATCCAAAGCTGAGAGGAGAAAGGAGAAAGAAAAAGAAAAGGGAGAAAAGAAAAAATATGCATGTGGGAGTGAGAAGTGAGCATGTAGGAATAAAAAAATATTTTTTGCTTATACCATTCAGTTACAATAAGCTACTAGAGATAGCAGCTCACTGTAGCTATTACTCAAAATTTTTTAGCTTTAACATCTTTGTTGTGGTGTGTGTTTTTATGTTTTGGTTGCTAAAATGACTAGTCATTTTAGCACCCTTATTGTGAATGCTCTAAAGTATATAAATTGTTTAGGGTTTTTTTTTTTTTTTTTTTTTTTTGACGGTGTATGTTATACAATTTATTCACTTTATTGTTTACATTTTCTTCAAGGAATATATAACTAGATTATAAAATTTAAATTTAGGATTTTGTAGTGTGAGTAATTTATGAGGAAATCATTCACAATTGTTGTACATGTTAAGAGAAAAATTGTTTAAGATTAGACATTACTACTCAATATAAAAGTCAAGATTACAAAAAATAAAATTTTGAATGATAGGTTTACCATGTAAATCAAAAAAGATTTTTTTAAAATTGAGTTCAAAATCATTTTTAGCATCATGAAAGAACGTAGCACAACGTTGTAGAGTTATAGTTTTCTTTTTTCTTTTTAAATTTAGAACCTCATTATATTAAAGCCACTAACTTTATACTAAGTTTGAGCCAAACGTCACCTTACTACCTTTTTTGTTATTATAAACTAGTATGTAACTAGTGTTTACGCATGGGAATGATAAATTGTAATGGTGTTATTAATGTTAGTTTGAGTTATTAAACATATAGGACATAATTCGATCAGAACATTTGGAGATACTAAAATAGTTTTTCCTTGCAATTTTCATGATATTGGTTATGCAAAGTTTCTCATTATATTGTTACTACGTATATAATTTTGAAAATCACTATTAAATACTACATATACAATATCAATTCACAATTATTGTTATGAAATTCTACTAAATATAACACAAAATAAACTAATAAATTGGTCAAATAGTATCTCCTAAATTGAATGGAGATAGGTGCATGGGAACGTTCAGCTCCATTATAGTTTGTTAGGTTCAATATCTTCACATACAAAATATTTTAATAAAAATAGTATAAAAAATATGCTCATTAGTTTAGAGAAAAAATAATAGCAAAAATATAAACAATTTAATTTTTATGGAAATCTAACAAAAGCAAAATCCAATTTTGATTTTAATTGAATTTTCTCTAAATTTTGGTCTAAAAAAGCAACAATATATATATATATATATATATAGAGAGAGAGAGAGAGAGAGAGAGAGAGAGAGAGAGAGAGAGAGAGAGAGAGGGCAGTAGAAGTTTTTGTCCCTTCATTGAAGGAGAGTCTTGTCCTCTTGAGATACCAAGTGTGTCTCTCAAGCTTGTGGTTTTTTCTTTGTTTGGGGTCAGGGAATCACTTACAAACCTTTTACCACCACTACAATGGAGGAGTTAGCTAATAGATGGAATAATCTCTCGCTGTCTAATAGAGAGAAATTTGGCTACGTTCTTCCAAAGGATCATAGATAAGGTGAATTTGTCTTAGCAGCAAATTTTCTCACAAGCAGATTCCTCAATATGGAGGCAGTTGCATGAACCTTCAAACAAATCTGCATTCTACAAATGGTTTCAAAATCAAGCATTGTGCAACCATAGGGTTCTCTTCATTTTCGACAATTTTGTTGATGTAGACCGTATACTCCGGAATTAACCATGGAGTTTCGACAAACACTTAGTACTAATACAATGGTATGATAGTGACATTCCAATACTTAATTTAAGTTTCACGAAGGCGATGTTTTGGGTGCAGGTACATGATGTTCCATATAGATTCATGAATAGGGATGTGGCAAAAAGTATTTGTGAACCAATAGGAATCGTGAGCAAGTCTACGAGGGCAGTAGATAAGGAGGGGGGAACTTTTATGCGAGTAAGAGTAACCCTTGATGTCTCTTTACCTTTGTGCCATGGAAGATTGATTACACTAGAGACTGGAGAAAAAATGTGGTCAGTTTCAAGTACAAGAGACTACCAAACATATGATATTGGTGCGGGTGTCTAACTCATGACGACAAAAATTGTGAATTATGGATACAGAGCAGGGGCACTCTGTAAAGTTGTAATTTACAACTATGTGTTTTGTTGGCTTTAATTCCATGCCAAATTTGATTGCAATTATGTTCAATCTTTTGTACCATGTCTTATTTGTGGGATTTCATTGTAAAGGTTGTGTGAGAGAGAGTGTGTGTGTGTGAAGACTCACAGCATGAAGACTAAAGCTGTTTTTGCAGGTAGCTCATGACTAAGCATCCTACGAAGTGAAACATGTGCCCTGCACATGACTGAAATGCGAAGAGTTAGGACATAATGGAGACAGCTGGTTTTCTTGAGTATCTTCTGGGTAAGGCCTTCCCGTGAGACACCCGTGAAACATTTTGTTTTGCCAGATTGTCCTATCTAATACACACTTTTTGTACCCGCACTATATATACCCACATTACCCACATATGTTGAGGAGTGCTTCTAAGAGAAAACCTTAGCTACAAACCTTGAGAGTTAGAGATTTTTATACCCACATTTCTCTACACAATTGCTTATGGATTTTCCTCAACTCCTACCTCTCCATTTCCATACCATTGAGAGGTTGATAGCCTAAACACTTACCACTCCCTTTCAGAGTGTTCAGTGAGGTTTTGGTACTGCTGGGAAGTATTGGAAGAAGCTAGGCTTTAGAGGATGCAATCGGGCGCATTGTGGGATCTGGAGAGCTAGACAAGACACGGTTTCAAGAAGCCTTGTTGGAGTAGGAGCTTGGAGGGCTTAGGTGCATCGGGTAGATTAGGCTTAGAGGGTCTCTTGCTAACCCATGTATCCCAACTAATTTTCTAGTGGATCGATTACCGCTTGGAGGGTGGCAGAGAGGTTTTTTGCCAAGTTCTTCGGCTTCCTCTTCAGTAACACATCGGCGTGTTATCTTGTATTTGCATTCTTCTTCCCTACGCTTTAACCTTTCATTTTAATGTTGTGTTATTATGATTATGGGTTAGAGTAGTTTTTTTGTTTATCTGCTCGCATTTACTTTATTATGCACTTAGTATTAAGTTAGAGTAAAATCAATCAAGTCGTAATTCTATTTGGGGGTCTAAACAGCTCTTGTGTTTTTAACACATTTTCGAGCTTTCACACTCTAACTACTGATCAACACCAATATGGTCCCAACCTCAGGGAAACTCCATATCATTCGGGGGGAAAAGATGTGATATACGTTCCAGGCTATTATGACAAGCGCCCTATGAGACCTCAAGTAGTTCAGCGATAGGAAAGGGAATTTTTAGGCACAGTGGCTGATCAGACTGGGGAGGGAGAAGTGGCAAGACCTCAGTCAAATATGAAAGTTGAAAAGACAGGGGATGACATTAATTCCAAGTCCGTTACAAATTCAAAACTTGTACCTGATAAGGAAAGGGAGCCTGAGGTAAGAAACGTGCTAAACCAACAGAAGTCAAACCCGTTATTCTCTCAATCAATTTCTAAAAATAATTGCTATGATCATTTATTCCCTCAATCAAGTCCTGAAAATAAATGCCAAGGTGATTTATTCCATTCAAAACTCTCAGTTATTGACAAGGAAATCAAGAAGTTTAATGCAACGAGTATTGAGGAGGTAGGGCATACGAGTGCAACTATTAGCGTAGGGGAACATGAGAAAAATAATAAATTCCCTCATGAGGTGGCAAAAAAAATAAATGCTTCCATGTGTAGTCACTCTTCTCACCCGCTTGTACGTGCAATTGCCAAGATTAACACTCAACTTGAGCTTTCCCCATAACAAGGCTGATGGAGAAGACTCAAGAGACATGTGTTGAACATAGATAGAGAGTAGACTGAACCTCAAGTTGGACTAGGAAAAAGATCATAGCATGATGAGGATTTCTCTTCAGAGTACCTAACAAGAAGCGTCAGGTTTCTAATGGAGAATTAGAACTTTCAAACTTATTGGCAAAGGCTACAACCCAACCTTGCCAGTCACCATGAGTTTGCTATTTTGGAACTGTCGTGGGCTTAGAAACCTGCATACAGAGAAGGAGCTCAATGTATACATACAGGCAAAAGATCCCTTTGCCATTTTTATAGCTGAAACATGGGCAGATGAAGTAAGGCTAGATCGAATTTTGCGCAACATAAATTTTGACAACAAGTGGGTAGTCCCTAGGAGTGGGAGAGGTGGAGATTTGGTCTTATTTTGGAAAGACTCGTTCAATATAACAGTTAAAGATTCCCACAAGTACTTTATTGACACCACCATCAATAAAAATTCTAAAACCGAATGGAGATTCACAGTTTTCTATAGCGAACCAGAAACACATAAAGAACATGAAGCTTGGAGTATGCTTCATGATTTGGACAGCTGGTCTAATGCTCTGTGGCTCTGCGCAGGTGATTTCAATGAAATTGTAAGACATGATGAGAAGCAAGGAGGGGCTTTAAGGAGCCAAAATTAGATGCAACTTTTTAGAGATGTAATCAATGAGGTTGGCTTCATGGATTTGGGTTATGTCGGTCAGAAATACACTTGGAGTAAGCACTTTGAAGATGGCCATTCCATTTAGGAGAGACTTGATAGAGGTATGGCAACAACCAGCTGGTTTGAACAGTTCCCAGGCTCACGGATCACTCACCTTCCCAGCAACTCATCTGATTATTCAACACTATTGATCAACCCATCCGGCCAAAAATTACCTACGGGTAAGAAGCTTTTTAGGTTTGAGGAAATGTGGTTGTTAGATATTCATTCAGATATTCACTACAACATTCTGACCAAAGTAAAAAAGTGTAGCAAAGATCTGGAATGGTGGAATAAGAATATCTTTGGCAATGTTCGAATGCAACTTGAAGAGAAAAAGAAATTGCTGAAACATGCAAAAGTCGTGGCATTGAGAAGGGGAAATAATGATAGTATTCGAAGCCTAAAGTCATAAATAAATATTTTGCTAGATAAGGAAAGCCGTATGTGGGGACAAAGATTAAGGGTACTCTAGTTGGGCAATGGTGACAGAAATTCGAAATTCTTCCACACCAAAGCTACATATTGGTATAAAAATAATTATATCCAAGGTTTGAAAGACTCAAATGGTAGATGGAGAGACCAACCCGAGGAGATAGAGGGGCTGTTGTCTAATTACTTTACAGAAATTTTCACCACAGCCAAGCCGAATATACAACAAGAAGCACTAAACTATATTCCACAAGTAGTCTCAGATGAGATAAATGATCAATTAACTGGAGAGCTCATGGCATGGGAAGTTTCAGCAGCCCTCAAACAAATGACGCCTCAAAAAGCACCCGGATCGGATGGGATGCCACCTCTATTCTTCCAATACTTTTAGGGTTTAATGGATCATGAGGTAACACAAACTATCCTTGCTTGGTTAAATTCGAGTACTTTACCTCACCCCATAAATCACACCTTCATTATTCTTATCCCAAAAGTAAAAAACACAAAATATGTTACTGATTTTCTCCCCATAAGTTTGTGTAATGTCTTGTATAATATTTTCTCGATTGAAAAAATTTCTACCTTCCCTCATTACTAAACACCAATCAGCTTTTGCTAAGGACTGGCTTATTTTTGAAAATATACTAGTGGCTTTTTAAACTCTCCATGGTATGAAAAATCACAATTCGGGAAAAACAGGTTTTATGGCACTCAAGTTAGATATAAGCAAGGCTTTTGATAGGGTGGAATGGGATTTCATATAAAGCTTGATGCGGAATTCTTATGATGGTGTGTGTGAGAACAATTTCCTACTCGATTCTTGTAAATGGTGTACCAAAGGGAATAATCACTCCAACTAGAGGATTAAGGTAGGGGGATCCACTATCTCCTTTCCTTTTCATCCTATGCACCGAGGGCCTTCATGGTCTAATTAAAAAAGCAACCAGGGATGGTGAAATAAAAGGTTTTTCCCCATGCAAAAGGGGACCAAAGCTAACCCACTTGTTTTTTGCAAATGATAGCTTACTTTTTTGTAGGGCTACCTTAAGAGAATGTACAATAGTGCTTCATCTCCTTTCTGCATAAGAGGCTTTATCAAGGCAAAAAATTAATAAAGCTAAAACTACGTTATTTTTTAGCAAGTCAACACATAAAGACATCAGACAAGACATAAAAGGCATTTTGGGAGTACAAGAAATACAGTCCTTTGAAAAATATTTAGGACTTCTGGCGCTACTGGGTAGAGGCAAAAAAGCAAGTTTTAGCTATATCAAGGAAAGAGTTTGGAGGAAATTGATGGGATGGGAAGGAAAATGACTATCACAGGCAGGTAGAGAGGTTTTGATAAAGGCAGTGATCCAAGCTATTCCTACATATGCTATGGCCTGTTTCAAGCTACCTTTAGGAATTTGCAATGAAATTGAAGCTATGATAAAGAAACTTTGGTGGTGACAATGGGGTGATAAAAGGAAAATTCATTGGCTACAGTGGGAAGAGTTGATGAAGCCAAAGAATAAAGGAGGTATGGGTTTTAAAGATTTGGCCTTGTTTAATGATTCATTGTTGGCTAAGCAAGCATGGAGGTTATTGCACAACAAAGAGGCCCTCTTCTATTGAGTATTCAAGGCACGTCTTTTTTCCTAATTGCTCATTTATGGATGCAAAGGAAGCTCCTTCGGGTTCTTATGCTTGGAAATCCATTTTGAAAGACAGAGAAGTCATCCAAAGTGGTTCTTGCTATAGGGTCGGGAATGGGAAGTCAATTAAGATATGGCAGAACCATTGGCTCCCCCGTAAGCATCCCACTCCCCTCTCATCTCCAGTAGTAGCAACAATTGATTGTCTTATCAATGAGGATTCACACACTTGGAATGAAGGAATGGTTGATGGCATTTTTATTCCTGAAGAAGCAGCTGCAATAAAAAGAATCCCTCTCTCCCGAACTGCATTGGAAGAAAGTATATTTTGGCCAATGGAGCAAGACGGTAGATATACACGCAAATCGGGTTATCATTTCTTGATGGAAGAAGAAGAGAATGCTTTGCAAGAAGAACCACCTGATGCTGACAAAAGCTTTTGGAATCATATTTGGGCTTTAGACGTTCCAAACAAAGTCAAAAACTTGATTTAGAGAGCCTGCCGAAATTCACTACCAACAAAGGAGAACTTGGTCCGTCGAACCATAATTTCTGAAGCTACATGTGACAGATGTGCAGCCTGCCCAAAACACCAGATTCATGCACTGTGGTTATGCTTAGGCCTAGATATGGTGTGGAAACCAGAGGAAGGATAGGAGTGCAAGAGACAGAAGGAATTTTGAGATTTTAAATCTCTTACGACATGGATCCTTTTGAACGACAAAAATCCAGGTCTCTTCGTGATGACAGTGTGGTCCATTTGGAACTAGCGGAACCAAATCAAGCTATGGCAACCCAGCTGCAACACCAACCACTTAGCACGTGCTGCTTAAGGCAGATATGTAGAATTCACCGCCGTAGAGCCACCTTCCAGGCAGAGAACCCAATAGCAAAGAGTTACATGGAACCCCCTCCAACGAATGTTTACAAAATAAATTATGATGGTGCTATTTTTGCAAAGGAGAATAAATCGAGCATAGGTGTTGTGGTCTGAGACAACAACAGACTAGTTGTTGCTTCCATGGCCCAGCAGCTTCCACAAGCTTACAAAGCTATTGAAATTGAAGTAATGGCAGCGAGCAGAGCATCAGAGTTTGGGGTGGAGATTGGCATACACCAGGCGATCCTAGAAGGTGATTTGGCTATCATTGTCACAAACCTTATCGAGGGAGATTTTGGAGTAGCTACGTATAGTTTATTTCTCAAGGAAGCCAATAACTTTTTTCCTTCTTATTCTAAATTGTCACACTCTCATACAAAGAGAGATGGCAACAAAGTCGCTCACAGTTTGGCGAAGTCCGCTATTAATTTCCCAGATTGTACTGTTTGGATGGAGGATGTTCCATCTCAATCTCTTCATTTTGTTCAGGCCAATTTGGTCAACTTATTGGAATAAAACTTGATATCCTCTTTCTAAAAAAAAAAAAAACTCATAAATATAAAATCATTCAAAAATTATGTTTTTTTATGGTTTATTTATATTGGACTCCTCGTTTCCTACACTAAATTAACTCATTTAGCCCAAAAATTTAAAAACTTAGATTAGATGAAACATGTGGTCCAAAATTAACCTCTAATTGAAATCCAACTTTTACACTCAATTAACTCACTTGGCACAAAAATTGAATAACTTAGATTAGATGGGACACGTGGCACAAAATTAGACTCTAATTGAATTCCAATTTGAAATCTAATTGGATTTTCTCTCAGCTTTACCTATTAATATATATAGATTATAAATAAACAAGTCAAACTTTAGAACAAAAAACTCATAGCTAGTCCACATATTTCGTGGCCCTCATTCACCTACCAAGTAAATGTAAATCTTCTTTTCTAATCTACTTTAACTTTACTTTCCCAACTTAAAGCTTTGATCTTTACCAGTATAAAGAAAAAAAATAAAAATAAAAACAAACAAACAGTGCTTAGCCCCCTTTAACTCTATCCCCAATTATGTTGAAGAAAAAAAAAATTATGAAAGTTAGATTGAATAAACTTGCGGTTGGTTTAAACTAAATATTGATGGCTCCTAATTAGAGCATCCACATTTGTGGAGCCAAAATTTTAGCTTTTTTGGCACCACAAAAAGCCACTTTATTTATTTTAACTTACCATTTTATAACTCACTCCACATCAATAGTCTTATTTTCACATCAAAGTTAAACACTATTCATTTATTTATTATTTTTTCTCTCTCCATCTCTATCTCTCAATCTTCTCCCTCCCTTCAACCCATAGCCACTCACCGGCGCCATCAACTACTACAAACCAATCCACTACCACTAACCCAACCACTAGCCACCATCAACCATTACAAATCAATCCACCACCACAAACCCAGCAACCATCAACAAAACACATTCATCAACCATCAACAAAATCAAAACCTATTCATCAAAATAAAAATAAAACCCATCAACAAAACCTATCAAAAAAACCCAATCATAGAGACAGCGTCATTTTGTCAGTCACGGCGACAAAATCGAAACCCAGCACCGGCGATCATGGGTCTTAATGTTTTGAAGCTATCGCTTTGCCTTTCTTTGGTGAAGACCGCGGCTGAGAAAGGCTCTTGCGGTTTTCCTTTTCTAGGTCATTGGCTAGTGGCGACAGAACTGGGCTCAAAGAGACCTTTTCGGCTAAGATGTTGGCCTCACAACTACGGTCATTGGCTGCTTCTTTTCTTTGTAGGGACTATGTCAATGGGCATCACAACTACAATCTTAGCCATTGTTGGAGATAAAGATAGAGCAAGAGAGCTTTGGTTGGTGGGTAAGGGAGAGTGATTTTCAAAGGAATGAGCTAGAGAAAGGAAGAAAGAAAGAAAAAACAGAGAGAGAAAGATAAATCGAAGAAAGAAAGAAAAAGAAAAAGTAGGAGAAGAAAGAGAAAGAGAAAGAGGAAAAAGTAAGAGACATTTTTTTTTTTAACCTTTGAGCTACAGTGCACAGCCAAAGATAGCCATGCACTATACCTGAGAAGCCATAATTTTTGGCTTTGGCTCCACCAATAGAGCCTCAATTTTGTAGTTAGTGGTGCTAAAAATAGCAATATGGCTTTTTAGCACCACCAATAATAATACTCTTAGGTAACCCTAGAGTAGATAGTGTTGGTGGTGTGATTTGTGACCATTGAGGCTTATGGATTATGGGTTTCTATTCTCTCAGCTAGTAGATGTGAATATTGTGGTCGTTGAATTATAAGTAGGGCTGAGTAGAGACCTAATCGACTTAACCCAACTTGATGGGGTTTGGGTAGGTTTGAGAATATTCAGGTCGAGTTTCGAGTCTGAAGATCAGATTATTTTTGGTTTCGGGTTAGGTTGGGTTCGTTATATAAATATACCTCTTTTGGACCCGAAATTTTTTTAGAAAAAAACCCTGAGCTTTCTGTCGGTCTCTCTACCTCTCTCAGCTCTCACAACTCTCCAGCCTCGAATCACCATCATGATTTGGTGGTGCTCCTCTGCCTCTCTCACCAAGTTCTCTCTCTACGTGTGTAAGTCATCCTTCTCTTTGTTGCGTTTTTTTTTTTTTTTTTCTTCTTCTTAATTTCCTTCTCTTAGTCTCTAATTTTGGTTTTTTTTTTTTTTTTTTTCAACACAAACTTATCTCATTGGTTTATTTATCTTAGAGAGGAAAGCAATTTGGTTTCAACAAGATCTTTAATAGATTGGATTCTAAGGTATAATTTTTTTTACTCAAATGCGGTTGCTTTTGATTCTGTCCTGGGTTTGATTTTTTATTTTATTTTTTTTAATGTGAATATCTTGTTTGGGTTTTATTTTCTTACATTTTGTGATCTAGGCTTGGCATGAATCTTCCTCAAATGGGGTTGCTTCTGATTCTATCCTGGGTTTGATTTTTTTATTTTTATTTTTTTATGTGAATATCATGTTCGAGTTTAATTTTTTTGCATTTTGTGATCTGGTTTGGCGTGAATCTTTCTTAAATGGGTTGCTTATGTAATACTAGTTAAATGATCTACAAGGAAAATAGGAAATACCCAAATTAATTTTTTGGGTATTTGTTGATCTAGGTTCACATTTAAGTTCTTATAGATATCATGTGTAAAGTATTTCAAATAAAAAGTGTGAGGGTCATATTTTTTGTAATTGGCTATTCCTTTGACAAAATGCACTTTCTTATAATTGGGTAAATCTAAGTTGAGTTTAATACATCAAGAAATATGTTGTTCAAGCATATCAAGTGTTGGTATTAAAAGACATGAAGATTGGTCCAAAAAACAAGTGAAGAAAAGTTGTTCATTATATCTCGACAGATAGCTTGACAGATGCCTACTATCGAGAATTACGATTTCAAAATTTCTAGATCTGAAATTCGGCCCAAGGTTATGTGTTTGTTTAGAGTTTCTTTTCTCACAACCCTAGACATATATAAGGCTTATTTTAAGAGCCATCACGCACAAAGATTTATTTTGTCTGTGAGAAGCTACTGTGTTTGTACGCCATAAGGGTGTTCTTCCTTAAAGAGAGACCTTATTTTTTATCTTCCTATCTTATTAACTTTCTACTCTCTGCTCTACCTATCTACTTGGGTTCTTACCCTAAAATACAGCTGCATGTTCCTCTTATAATATGAGGAATATGGCTAAGTACAAAGACAGGTGTCAAGTCATCATTTCCTTATTTTGGACCTTTTCACAATTGTGATATTATTTGCTAACTAGAGGATAGAGATTGCACCAACGTGGCACTAGTGCCCGTAGGTAGGTGACTTTGCCACTGCTTGGAAAACATGCTTTAGACATTGAGAGGGACATCAGGAGTACTGTGAATGATACACATGTCTCTGAAGTGGTCTAACATGCATTCCACCAATAAGGGGTGTCCACATAGTTGCTGATTTTAGAAAGTCACTATCTTCCTTTTCGTGAGTGCTTGAGTACCATATCAAATGCATATCTTACTTCCATCCCAAGGTAGTCACACCTTTGGCACGGGCCAAGAATAGGATCTTTTAGCCAATGCTTCCTCTTCCTTTGCTCACAGCCATTCCACATGTAAGGTCCAGATCCAACCACATACACATTCTCCTATGCCTTAGTGGTGTAATGTACATATGCCATAAGGTTTTGTGACCAAGTGCTTCCTGATCTTGATTGTTGATGAAGTGAAGAACTTTGCAATCAACAACATCATTCAAGTTGCTGAAATTAGTCACGTACTGGAATTTATGCAAAGGGTTAGTCACAGATTGGAGATTTTTACATCAAAGGAAAGAATGCTACTACAAGTTCAAGTTCAATAAGCGAAGGTTCAATTGTAGGTTGGTATTTTGGGATAGGCCAGGGTAGTGGTAAGATTCCTTATACTTGTAACCGCTTAATTATTGGTTAGTGGATTCTTGGAAGTTGTGACCTTAAAATCATCCGATGGGGCTTTTGCCTTCAAAAAGGTTTTTCCCATTTGTCAACAAATCACCATGTCAATTTAATTTCCGTTGCATTTAGTTTAATTGGTGATTTGTTGGTGCCTCCATAATTTGCATGCAATTTAACCTAATTAATCAACTTGGATAATTGAATTAATTAACCGGGGTCAAGCTATCTTAACCCAACAAAAAGGTTACAAAAAAATGAGTAAAGTCCTTCAAATAAAAAGGTTTTTCATTTGATAAGTCAAGGAATACGCTTAAGGGGCCAAACCAAAAAGGAGAGAATCTAGCTAAGTTCTCTAATGAAGTGAAAACTGAAAAATGACTTGATTTGCAAGCATCATGATTATAACTCTTTGAACAGGTTAATTATTTATGCATATACATCAATAAATGTTATTTGTTACTCTTATTTTTGGTGAATTATGTGATTTGTTAATATATCATGACTAATGCTATCTCTTGAATGTGAGATGACTATGAAAGAGGTTGAAGTAGTTTTGTTTATTTTTAGTTGGGCTTACAGTGAATGAGTCCTTACTATAACTAGTGTCTGTTAGATAACTAGTAGTACATTTTGAATTGTCAATGATGGACTAGTGGCTGTTAGGCAACTAGTAGTACTTTTTAAATTGTCAATTATGTCATTTTCTATTAGGACATATGTGATTTACTTGTTGGGAACATATGTCACTATTTTATGTAATTGGATAATCCTTTGACAAAATGCACTTTACTTTTATTTGGGTAGATCTAGGATGTGTTTAATACTTCAAAAAACTTTGCTTCAAGATTAAGTGTTGAAGTCATGCAAGTCTGTTCAAGATTCAAGTCTGTTCAAGATTCAAGTCTGAAAAGTTCCTGTCATTAAATCTCAACAGCTAGCTCGACAACTAGCCACTATTGAGCCTTGAAGAGCTATCCAAGCCCATGGCTCAACAGCTGCTCGACAAATAGGCATCTGTCGAGGTTTATGAAAAATAGAATTTCAATTCTGTTTTGACTCCAATCCGTGATTATATGTTTGGGCTTTCTTTTCTCACAACCCTAGACATATAAAATGATTATTTTAAGTGCTGTCAAAGGAGACACAAGTTGCACAAGTGTTGAGCAAGGTTTGCTCAAGAAAATTGTGATCAGAGACAAAATTTGCCCTAGTTTATCTTTCTTGTGAAAAAGTTGTTGTGTTTGTGCACCATAGGATTTTGTGACCAAGCATCTTCTCAATCTTCATCGTGTGATGAACTGAAGAATTTTGCAGCCAACAACCTTCTCTAGTTGGTGATTGAAGTCGCATACTGAGATCCGTGCAATTGGTTAGTCACGTACTAGGAGCCGTGCATTACAAGGAGAGATTGTCACTACAAAACAAGTCCAATTGGGTATTGGGGTAAGGGTTCAACCGTAGGTTGGTATAAAGTACTAAAATTCCTTTACTTGTACCCGCTTGTTGTAATAATAGTGGATTCTCAAGAGTGGTGACCTTAAAATCACCCAGTGGGGTTTTTGTCGTGTAGGTTTTCCCCATTCGTAAATAAATCACCTATGTCAAATTTATTTTCCGTTGCACTTAGTTTTTTTGGTGATTTGTTTGTGCTATCACACGTTTGCATGTTAATTTGATTAATTAATAAACTTGGCTAATTAATCAATTAATTCATCACAAGGGGTCAATACGTTTTTCATTAATTCCTTACGGTGGCATGTTGTTTCTGTAGCTTTCATAGTACTTATGTCATTCTGATCTTTTGGTTCTAATATAAGCCTTCATTCTATTATGCATAGAAAGATCCAAAGCATTTATTTTTGGCACAGCTATTTGATAAATGCTGCTTTCTAGAACCACTTGCATTGCATGTAATCCTTATTTTCTGTTGGCTAAGTTTGGAGCATTATGTCATTTAACAAACTTCCAGCAATAAATTGTGAAATCTTTACCTTGGACAATGTTGTCTCCACTGCAAATATAAAAAATTCTGAAACGGTTATGTTTAGGTTCAAAGTAGATATGAGTGGCACTGTCTTCTAATGATACAATTGCTTCACCTTTTTGTAGAAGGTTTATGGATTAAATAACCTGTTCATTTATAATAAGCTCTATCAGTAGTCTTCTTCATATCTCTGTGTTTTTCTTTTGTGAATGCATTGTTTAATGATTGATTTGTTTTGTGTGGTACTAGGTCATGGATTTAATGGAGCCTACACAACCTGATGCAAAGATCATTAGGAAATGGTATTGTTAAAATTTGAGTATATGTTTAGTTATTATTATTAAGTAATGGTTCAGTAGCATCAATTCTTAGTTTTAGGATGGCTTGACAAGTTGTAATGGCTTGATCCTTTCTGCAGTTATGTTGTTGATGTTGCTGATCCTGACAACATGAAGATCTCAAGTAGTGAGCATTATGATTTGCTGAGAAAACCCTCTCTTAGTGGTATCCCATTGCTAGTGCCAAAGAACAAGATTGACAAAGCAGGAGTTCTGTCTAAACAGGCTTTGATCAATGTAAACTAACACATTCCTAGTTATGGTGAATGTTAAGATGATTTAAGTACCATCTATTTTTTATTTAAGGAAAATGAATTCAGGTTGTTTTATTATTGTGTTCTTTCTTTTGAGATGCTATGTACTATACATTTCTTCCTTTCTAATTGATGAATTCAGGTTGTTTTATTATTGTATTTTTGAAAATATTGGATGGTTTGGGTTTTCTTTGAAGATGGGAATGACAGTTCTGTTTAATTTATTTGATTTATATTTTTTGAAGTTTGAAAGATGTTGAGTGTGTGCTATTTTGGTACTCAATAGATTGGTCACGGTGACTTGGGTGTCATAAAATTGTACTAGTCTTGATATTGATGTGAGTCAAATTGATCATAGAATGGAAAAAAAGTTAATTGTTATCAAAATGGGTGCATGTTTTATTATACCTTTGGCTCTGGTACTTGTTGCCTCAAAGTGAAGCTGATCAAACTAGGCACGTAGTTGCTTTGTGTTTTAAATATATATTAATAAAATAAAATAAAATAAAATAAAAAGGCTGTCCAACTTGAGACCTAACCTGAGACCCGATAAAAGACCCAAATTTTCAAGTTGGGTCGGGTTTTAGCTAGGTAAACCTGATTTTCAATTGAGTCAGGTTGTGGTTCACATTGAACCCGACACGACCTGACCCAATATCACTCCTAATTATGAGCTTTTAGAGATGGATTGTCTTTGTTTTTAAACCTTAACTTATTGGCCAGTAGTTAAAATTGAGATTGATGCTAAATACTCCCTCCGTCTCAATTTGTTTATCCTATTTGAAAAGTCAAACTTTTTAAGTAAATATCATTTATTGTCTTATCTGCCTAATAAAAATATATAAATTTACAAAACTACCCTTAAATAAATATATCAGCTTTTTTTTTTAAAGAGTTATTTTTAATGAGGCAACTAAAAAGGTGCCCAAATTAAATTGATTTTTTAAATATTTGTTAGTTTTCTTTTCAAATAGTTTTGAAAATAAAGTAGAGGTATAATAGAAATATTAGTAAATTAATAAATTTTATTTTTAGAAATAGGACAATATTTTGAGACATCCCAAAATAGAATAGAGGACAAACAAACTTGGGGAGAGGGAGTTTTTTTTTTTTTTTTTTTTTTTTTTTTTGGGTTTTAGAAACACATAACAATAACTCACAGCATGCAACTCTTACAGGAACCTCTTCAGCCAGATACCGTAGGAAATGAGTTATTACTTCTAGGAGGCAACCCGATGTGCTTACGCCATGGCTAGAGAAAGACCAGATATAAGTTAGGATTTGAAGTTTTTCGTAGCCCCGTGTGTATATTTGCATTTTGCCTTTATATGATAAAATGGATTTGTATTATGAGAGGCGATATTCTCCTAATAAGCTTCTTTTGCCTAATTAATGAAATCATTTCTTACCACAAAAAACAAAACAAAAAATTCCAAAACTAAAACCCTCTTAGGGTCACGCGAAAGGACAGGCTGGTCGACCTTGATCTTGTTAGTTATGTCATTATCATCGTGTTATTAAATTGCTCGAAACAAAAAGTGACAAATGATGCTTTTTTATATAAGAAACCCGCGTAATCACATCTTAAATTCTTTCCCACGAAAAGAGGGGAAAAAGATCAACGCAGGGGACAACAATTCAATCAATCAAATTAAACAAATCCAACAATTTTGACCTCCGTGGCCGCCCCGCTTTTTCAATAATTCAACTTAGTTCCCTCAATTACCCCTCTAATTACAGATTATTATTGTGCTGCCCTTTTTATATAAAAATAAATAAAAAATAAAATTATTCTTTATTTAAATTCTACGAGTCTACGACCTCGTATCATATTCCCCTTCAATCGTGTATGGTTATGTAAGGAGAGAAAATAAATATGACAATTCTGCTGGTTAGATTAAACTTCAACTTATTGGTATTGTTTTTCCCCGAATCTAGTTGTAGGTTTAATGCACAAATAAAACAGAATGAAAGAATCGTTGATAGGTAAAGAGCTAGCTCAGTCTTGGTCTCGGAAATTGGAGAACTGTGTAAGTTCAATTCAATGAGCAATTTGTGGTTCATTATGGGCCACTTTTTCTTCTTTCTGCTAGTGCCTTTCGTCCCCAAGTCATCATCACGCGCTTCTACCTTGTTATTTATTTGTCATCCTTTGCATAACTTCTTTGTGCCCTGTGAAGTCTATGAAGCTAAAATGTCAAATGGGGATAGTGCTGCATTTTCCTTTTCTTTTGATAAAGTGAATCTTGGATAAGATGTTAAATCAGCTCTAAATCAAGTCAATTCCGACTAGAAAATTGGGTACCAATTATTTAACTAGTACACATCATCCCATATTCCGCATTGCTCTAAATGTCAGTCAATACGTAAAATAAAGTGTTTTTGTTTTTTACTCAAATTTTTCTATTACTTTATTCACATATGATTTCTTTTTCAATATGAATGTACCTTCTTTTATATAAATATTAGTTCATATTGCTTATTGTATGCAAGCCTACCCACACATTTTGCACTGAAATTGTCATTTCAAGTCACGATCTCAGTTCAAAATTTTTTGAACCGAAGTCGTTGAAAAAATGTATATATGTTTGTGTGCAATAAGTGGTGTGAAATAAACACCATCCACAATTATGCTTAAGGGTGACAGCCGACAGGGATGTGGTTGTGGTATGTGTAATTTGTCCTATGCAATTATGTATTTCACCCATTCGTCCCAGTGAACTCCATGGACACTGTTTATCAGTCAAAAAGTTACTGTGTGGGGGCAATTTTGATAATGGAAAACAACTCTGTAAGTCAGTTTCGCGGAAAGGAAACAAAATCCAAGTTTCACCAGCAGGCCTATGGATGCATGATTAGCTACCACTGTACGCTTTCTAGATAAGTACAAGTTTCTAACCAATTTAGACTTGATTACAACGGTATGCAAAAGAAGAATATGAGAAAAACCATCATCATTACTTGGTCTGTAAATTACATGCTACTTCCTAGCATTTTCTCACTGTACACATTTGTACTTTTCTCATGCGTTTTGTTTTGCTCCGCTAGAGATAGCATGTCTTTTAGCAGATTGGTTAGTGATGATACAAGCAATACTCTCATTTCAGCAGGAGAAAATTTTGAACTGGGATTTTTCACTCCTAGTGGAAGCTCTGACAATAGAAGATATGTTGGAATATGGTATTACAGGTCGAATCCACGAACTGTTGTGTGGGTTGCCAATCGAGACAACCCAGTTTTAGGTACTGATGGTGTTTTTGTCATTGCAGAAGATGGAAATCTAAAGGTATTGGATGGAAGTGGCAAACCTTACTGGTGGACAAACATGGAGACATCGTCACCTATGTACAGGACAGCAAAGCTAATGGATACTGGGAACTTGGTTGTGAGCCATGTGGAACAAGAAAATCTCACAGAGAGAGTTGTGTGGCAGAGTTTTGAAAACCCAACTGATACATTTATTCCAGGCATGAAAATGGATGAAAGTTTAGCATTGACTTCATGGAAAAGTTATGATGATCCAGCACCTGGGAACTTCACTTTTCGGCAAGATCAAGAAGAAGTGAACCAGTTCATCATCTGGAAAAGGTCTTTAAGGTTCTGGAAAAGTGGAGTTTCAGGTAAGATTATTAGTTCTGATCAGATGACCTCTGCTTTATTTTACTTTCTATCCAACTTTACCTCGAATTTAGTCCACAATGAGTCTTCTATGCCATATCTTGCATCACCATTATACAGTAATACGAGGCTAGTAATGAATTTTTCGGGCCAACTTCAGTATTTGAAGTGGGATACTGAGAGGATTTGGTCATTGATTTGGGCAGGGCCCAGGGACAGATGTAGTGTTTACAATGCTTGTGGAAATTTCGCTAGTTGTAACAGTAAGAATGACATAATGTGCAATTGTTTGCCTGGTTTCAAGCCTAGCTTGCTGGAGAGCTGGAATAGAGGAGATTTTTCAGGAGGCTGCACCAGAAAGTCAATATTATGTGGCAAAAATACTGAGAGTGACATTTTCTTGAGCTTAGAGATGATGAAAGTTGGAAATCCGGACTCTCAATTTAATGCCAAAAATGATATGGAATGCAAAATAGAGTGCCTTGACAATTGCCGCTGCCAGGCTTATTCTTATGAAGTATCGAACATCACGCGGCGGGGTGGCACTGGCAGTTCTGTATGCTGGATATGGTCAGAGGAGCTCAACAATCTTCAGGAGGAGTATGACAGTGGCCAAAATCTTTTTTTCCGAGTAGCAATTTCTGATACAGGTAACACTTTTTCCATATCTGTAAATGTTTCATGAATGAAAGTTCATGATTGCCAAATATACATTTTAGCTGATGTAATTGAGGTATATTTGAAGATTAGAAAGTCACTGATATAGCAACTGCTCTAAATTAGATCTCTCAGGCTTAGATTTTTGCTTTGTTGTTTCCATTGAGTTCAGAGGATGTCTGAAAACCAGGGGTGATCCTCGACTCCTAATGACAGAAGGGAGGCTACTCAGTCATTCCAAACACTGGAGTTATTGGCATTAAGTTAGTTCACCACAAGCCATGTCTAAACCACTAAACTTGTAGTAAATATATCAGGCTAAGGTGTTCTTACCCAATTGAGTAATTCGTTTGGTTCCTAGGAATGTTCCAATTCATTTAGTTGACAAATATGACCAAACAGCTTGTGTAATTATGATCAATTGATAGTCATTAGGTTTTGAATTGACAGGACTTAAATAGGCCAAATCAGCTGAAATGGGCTCTAGCCTCATATAACATCACCTTAGAACTTAAAATCTATATATTAATGATATGTTTCCAAGATTCAGTCAGATTTATATTAAAGAACCCATAGCCTCATGCTTGTATTATACGCTTGACAAGTGAAACACATCACCAATATGGTCAATCTTTAAATAGCAATTAAGACAAAGCTTGTTGGTTAGTGTTTCTGAATTCTGAAGTTCTAATTTTGCAGAATCAACTACTAGAAATTGTGAAACCTGTGGCACAAACATGATTCCCTATCCCCTTAGCACTGGACCTAAATGTGGTGATCCAATGTACTTCAATTTTCACTGCAACGTCACCACAGGCCAAGTTAGCTTTGATGCACCTGGTGGCACCTACCGCGTTACAAATATCTATCCAGAAAAAAGAAAGTTCATCGTCCAAATAAAAGACGCCAATAATTGTGGGGATAAGATCTTACAAGACAAAATTCTGCAGTTCAACCGGTCATCACCATTTAAAGTGATCAGCTGGTGCAATTTTGGGCAGGCCAACTTTAGTTCTGACTTATCATTTAAAGGTGAAGATGAATTTGAGATTGGTTGGGATCCACCACCAGAGCCAACTTGTTCTTCACCTACAGACTGCAAGGACTGGCCAAATTCAACTTGCAATTCTACTGGAGATGGGAAGAGAAGATGCCTTTGCAAATCAAACTTTGTATGGGATAGTTTGAGCTTGAATTGTACTCAAGGTAAGGATATGTTACTGAGTAAAAGTATGCAATAATGTTCATTATTTTTTTTTTTTTTTTTGGATAGAATGAATTAGGCCAATGCTGCCAAGGCCAGTGTCATTGCCAATATGGATTTTGTTGGGCAAAGATTGAATACAAGTGAGACGTTCATTTTCATTCTTGCAGCTGGTGATTTCAAGCAAACGGATGGACATTCAACTGGAAAGATGCCCCTATCACTGATTATTGCAATAGCTTTTGCAAGTGTAATTGTCCTAATTATTCTCTCAACTACTATTATTTGTATCTATTTTTGGAGAAGAAGGATCGGCACAAGACAAGGTAAACTAGTAATCATTAACCATTGCTTATTTTACCCAAAATTACCTAAATTCAAGTCTTCTTTAACATGACTTGCCCACAAATGAGTAATTCAGTTGATATATTTGAAATCAGAAAATGGAGAAATTGCTCAGAAAAGTCCTGTGTTTCATGTATACGACAATGAAAGACGTGTCAAAGACTTCATTGAATCAGGCCGGTTCAAAGAAAATGATGCAAAAGGCATAGATGTACCATTTTTTGATTTGGAAAGCATACTAACTGCCACAGATTGCTTCTCGAGTGCAAATAAGCTTGGACAAGGGGGGTTTGGTCCTGTCTACAAGGTAATGATTCATTTCTTTACACTTTGTTAGATTGAGTTTCACCTTTTTCTTAGTTAACAATGAAAGGTGTATATTGAACTCCAAAATCAGGGTAAATTTCCAGGAGGGCAAGAAATTGCTGTAAAGAGGCTCTCAAGTGGTTCTGGGCAAGGTCTAGAAGAATTTAAAAATGAGGTTGTGCTGATTGCCAAACTCCAACATCGGAATTTGGTTAGACTTTTGGGTTATTGTGTCAAAGGAGATGAAAAGATGTTACTTTATGAATATATGCCCAACAAAAGCTTAGACTCCTTTATATTTGGTTAGTCTCTACATTGAATTTCTAATGCATTTTATCACAAGGTATAGTATCCTTAAAATATAAAAGATTGCCTGAAATAGTGATTAAAAGCTAACTAATAATGTTATGTACTTGTAATAAAAAAAATCTTGATCTTCAAAGATCGAAAGCTATGCAAGTTATTGGATTGGGACATGCGGTTCAAGATCATTTTGGGAATTGGTCGTGGGCTTCTATATCTTCATCAAGATTCTAGATTGAGGATTATTCATAGAGATTTGAAAACAAGCAATATTCTACTAGATGAGGAGATGAACCCAAAAATCTCTGACTTTGGGTTGGCAAGGATTTTTGGAGGCAAAGAAACTGCAAGAAACACCAACAGAGTAGTTGGAACATAGTAAGTTTATGTAGAGCTTAATTTAATGCAGATTGTATAATCAAATCCTGCTATCTCAAACTCTGTCACATTATTCAATCCTCCAGCTTTCTTTGGGAAAAAAATCATTTATTCACCTACCTGATTCACTGATTATTTTTATATGTTTTAATGCAGTGGTTATATGTCTCCAGAATATGCCTTAGACGGGTTTTTTTCAGTGAAGTCAGATGTTTTTAGCTTTGGTGTTGTTGTGCTTGAGATTATTAGTGGGAAAAGGAATACAGGATTTTATCAACCTGAACATGCTTTGAGTCTTCTAGGCTACGTAAGTTTGCTGAATTTTTTTCATACCCATCAACCGTATGGTCATCCTCTCTACTTTATAACACTTTCACTCTTGAATCGATTCCAGGCATGGCATTCATGGAAAGAAGAAAAGGCACTGGATTTAATAGAACAGACACTATGCGAAAGTTGCAATACAGATGAATACTTGAAGTGCGTAAATGTTGGGCTGCTATGCGTACAAGAAGATCCAAGTGATCGTCCAACCATGTCTAATGTTGTTTTCATGCTTGGCAGTGAAACTGCAACTCTTCCAACCCCTAAACAACCAGCTTTTATTGTTAGGCGATTGCCTTCTAGCAAAGCTTCTTCTTCTAGTAAACCTGAAACGTTCTCTAATAATGAGTTAACAGTCACTTTAGAAGATGGGCGATAGTTCTTGAGGTTAAATTTCTAGCTAGTCTTGTACTTCTCTCATTCATCAATGTTATAAAGTTTCAACTTTCAAGTGCATTTCTTGTGTAATCTTTTATTATAAGGATACACCCTATTGAAAATATATGATTGATGGAACATTCTTCCATCCATAACTTGAAAATATATTATTTTTACTGTACCTTTTCTATTCTAAGTTTTACCCTTAAGCCTCTGAAACGCTTGGGCCGGCCCTGCCCTTAATATTGTCACTGTTTGCTAAATACTAGAGCATCGTGTATCGAGCTTTGAGTCATCTAGCTTTGATTTTGAAATCGAAAGTAAGGTCCTTATTTATGTGAACTTTTCCTGTTTTCCTAGAAATCAAAAGTTTTCTCAAGTTCAAAGTCAAGCATGATAGCCGGAATGCTTTATGGATATATATATATATATATATATATATATATATATATATAATTTGTATCCCAACTTACAATTTAATGGATTAAGTGTTGCTTTAAGTCCAGAGTTAGAATTCCAATAATAGTGTAACCACATTAAGCAAAGAATTACTGCTAGTATGGGTCAAAACTTAGATATACCTTCACATACACATATAAGCATGTATGTGCATATCTAGGGGTGTAAACGAGTTGGAGTTGAGCAAAGTATTAAAAGTTCAAGCTTATTCATTTAATTTTTTTTCAAACACAAGCTGAGTTTAAGTTCATCACCAAATAATATTTTATGTTCAAGTTTGTTCACGAATTTATTCACAACTTATTCTTTTTCTATATATTATAAAACTATGGCTAAAATGTTTTACCTTTTCATAATTCTATAAATTTTACTATGAATAGATTGTTTATATAATCAATAAGCTACAAATAATAATCTAATATCATATGAACCTATTAACAAACTCACACAATCTAATTTTAAGTATATATAAATATATTTTTAGACAAGTATACATATAAAAATATAACATTATATATAGTTAAAAAGAGTCACCATGTTCACGAATTTGATCACAAACACATTATTATATTTGAGCTTGGCTCATTTACTAACTGAGCCTAAACTTAAGATTTGAACTTGATTTGTTTTCTAAACAAATGAACATAAACAAGCTTCCCGAGCCAAGCTCGAGTTATTCATAAATAACTTAGTTCATTTATAGCCCAATGCATGTCATATATACAACGGTAGACTCTCCTTGGAACCGTGTATGCACGTGATGTGACCACATTTTGTTAGTCAAAATTGATGAAACGAAGATGGAGAGGTCAATTTCACAAATACGAAAATCTTAAAAAGTTATGAGGAAAAATTAACAACCTAGAAGTTAGTTTTCAACTGACCCAAACCCATAGGATATTTTCTTGGGCCATAATAAAATAATGATTTTTCACAAAAATTAAGCAAGAACAAAATACAGCTTCAATAGTAAATTATGTAACCGATACAAGCATTTAAAAATTTTTACTTAATTAATAAGTGTTATATGTTTGAATATCATTATGATTATTTTCATTATTATTTTTCTATTTTATTAAGGAAAAAACTATGGTAGAGTACCTTAAGTGTTGTTTCTTAGGTTTTCCTTTATTGATGCTCATTTTGAGGCTCGGCAACAGGCAAAAGCCCAACAATATGGGCAAAGAAAAGTTAATGGATTGTTAGAAAAACTATTAAACCCGAATGGCAATATCAATGGTTCATAGGCCCATAAAGTACATAAATGAGCCTTGAGGAAAGCAAACAGGCCTAAAACAACCTAGAGAGAGAAATAGTAAACCCATGGGCGTTATGTGACGTAGAAAAGTGAGAATAGGTCACAACAAGCCCGAAGTAATGAAGTAAAAAAGTAAGGGATCGATGGAAAGCCCATAAACCCCAAGGATGAAGGATAAGGTAATTAGGCCAAGAAAACCCAAAAGAGTTAGTAAAAGCCCATGAGTATGCAGAATTAGAAAATGGGCCAAGGATGCCCAAGGAAAGCAAATGGGCCAAGGATGCTCAAGAAGAAAGAAATGGGACAAAGAAGCCCACAAGCAATGTAATGGGTCAAGAAAAGCCCAAAGTAGCATAAGGATAAGTCCAATGACCATATTAAGTCATTGAGAGAAAAACAGGCAGCAGGCCCAAAGAGGCCCAGCAAACACGGGTCTAATAACACCACGGCAGGAATAGCAGAGTGGTATGGCAGAAATGGCAACAAGATTGTGGAAGGAGCAAAAAATGGGCTGAACGGGGGAAAACCCACAATCAAGCAAAGCCCATCCCTTGACAGGCAGGTCAAGGATGAGCGGCAAAATGCACTGACAAGCCTCCAGACCATGGCAGGCGCGTGAGCAGCGAACAAGCTTTTGGTGTACACGAGAAGTAAAGCACACATAAGGCCCAGGGACCACCAACCTGTACCTAGCCAATACAAAAGTGGTGGGTCATGGGTCAGAGGTAAGAGAAGGTATGGTCTGGCGGAGAGGAGAAGGGTAAAGCCTATTCTAGGGTTCTCGCTCATATTCTTTTAGGGGTGATGTCCTGCTAGGATGACATACCACCCAAAAGAAGAAATGATGGATTGGAACCACTAGGTCCACGCCATGAGGGATAGCAGGAGAGAATGTCACGGTGAGCAAACAAACAAAATAGTCTTCTTTGTCTAATAATGGGGAATGGCACAGCCAACACAAGTAAGTGGTGATAGTTGGATAGCTAACAAACTAGTGGGTGATCAGGAGGAACACCCTAAACTAGACAAAAGTGGTTGAAAGCTAAAATGGTAAAATCAGTCAACGCATGCAGTATATAAAGGGCCCTCACCGTGCATAGTATCATCACGGGAACGATAGCAACCACTAAGAGTGAATCATAGCACCACTATCACCATAACACCACATAATCAAGCATTAAGAAAGAAAAGAAAAGAGGGGGAAAGATTCAAAGTAACAAAACGGTGAGAAAAGAGAAAAGAAACAGAGTGTAGAATGGCAAGCATGCACCAATAGGCTAATCCCTTCTCTCCCTCTAAAAACCTACCCTCTGTTGAGGATAAAGAACTTGTTTTAGGCACAAGCCATTCAGGCCCTTTCCCTCAAAGTGGATAATTTCTACAGCAAGATTATCCTGTAAGGTTATCCGCGTTGAGGAAATGGTTCTCTCCTTGGCCTCAGCCCCGTAATACAATTGAACACAACAAACTGATCTTTAATTCTTTGATTTTATCACTTCTTGCTATTGTTTCTTATCTTATCTTTACAATATCACCTATAATGTGTTCTTTTTCCCCGTTTTAACTAAGGACCCCTTACTTGTTTTGCCTAACAAGAAACATATTTTTCTTTTATCATTGTTTTATTG
Organism: Quercus variabilis; assembly: GCA_030445155.1. Taxonomy (NCBI): domain Eukaryota; kingdom Viridiplantae; phylum Streptophyta; class Magnoliopsida; order Fagales; family Fagaceae; genus Quercus; species Quercus variabilis. Next base: position 33,263,028 of record CP129452.1, on the reverse strand, counting down.
CATTTATCTACCATAACTTTTCTATAGCAACGTCACCTGCCATGGGCATGTAACCAAAAGTTTCAGCAAATGGGGCATAGTTTGTGCGCAAGCCGGACCAAGATGAGTTGCAACTGGACTAGTCCCGACTCCTTTATCCAGAAGACTTGGGCCCAATACAGCAGGAGGCAATCCATCCCAAAATCACAGAAGGCCCACCACACCCTCTTAAAATTCAGTCATGTAGTTTTTTCTCATGAAATGGAAGTGTATTTTAAGTGAAATCACCACGTGAATGAATTTTAAAAAAGGAAACTTAAGAAACAACATCTAAGTACTGTACCTAAGTTCTGCCCTTTTATTAATTCATCATCTTCAAAGTCTTTTTTTATGAATTTCTTGTTAATTTGTGAGATTTTCATCTACTATTTTTGTTATATTTTTTATGTTGTTAGTAACATATTTATCAAGGGATCCTATTACAAATTCAATTGATTTTTTTTTTATTCACTCTTTTTTTATTATTAAATATCAAATTTAAAAATTTTCTAGTAGACAGTTATAATTTTTTATTAAAAAAATTACAAACAAAACAGATGCTATTAATAATATAAAATTATATTTTACTAAAATTCAAAGTGTAGAACAATATACTCTAGTTTACCAAAAACATTTAGCAATTTTATTTAACAACAAAATCACATGACAATAGCCTCAACTTGCTCAAGCAATACAATATAAACACATAACTTGATGAATTAATATTGACCAAACAAAAATTAATTTCATATAGAGAATTAGATAGCATGAATCAAACAAAAAATTAACAAAAAAATTTATTAAAAAAAACTGAGTTTAAATTACCTCCTTTAAGACAATGCAAGGTGAAGGAGAGATGACATCAAATTTTCAATTTGGATTTTGATGTTGCACATTATATAATTTTTTTTCTTTTCTTTTCTTTTTTGTAACTATTTTTTTTTTTTTTGTGAGGAAATTATTTTTTTGTAACTATGTTAAAGATTTTACCATGTGGGAAACTTAGTTACAAAAATTGAGATTTTAAACCGTTAGGAGAAGTACATCATCACCGATGATTCAATACATTAACAAGTTTCTTTCTTTTTGAAAAAAAAAAAAAAAAACCAACAACAACAACAACAACAACAACTTAGAATTTCAATTATGTTGGGTTTTTATTGATCTACAATTTTGAGTGTCATGTACTCTTGTTAGGGCATTATTATTGGTAGTGCTAAAAAGTTATATTACTATTTTTAGCACCACCAACTACAAAACTAGGGCTCCATTAGTGGAGCCAAAGCCAAAAATTATAACTTCTCAGCTACAATGCATAGCCATCTTTGGCTATGTACTGTAGCACAAAGGTATAAATACACACACACACACACACACACACACACACATATATATATATATATATATATAGTTTATTATTTCTCTCTCTTACTTTTCCCTTTTTCTTTTTTCATCTCCCACTTTTTTTTTTTTTTGGTCATTGCCTGAACATCTCCTTCCACCTTTTTTTTTTATCTTTGTTCTTTCTTCTCTATTGCTTTGCCTCTCTTTCTCCCTTTCTTTTTTTCTTTCTTCACCATTCTTTCTTCTCTGTGGCTGTGAGTTTTGTGAGTTTGGCTGTGGGTTTGTTTCATTGATCGGATTGTGTGGTGGTTTTTGGTAGTGGGTTGTACATGGTGGCAGTTAGTGGATGTTGGGTGTGATTGGGTTTTGGATGTGGTGGTTGTTGGTAGTTTGAGTTTTGAGTGGCTGGATGGTGTGGTGGTGGCAAAGGGTGTTTTGTGGGTTTATTGCTTGCTTGCTATCTGAGAAGAGAGGGAAAAAGATGAGGAAGAATAAAAAAAATAATATTTAAATAAAACAGCTAAAAAAAAAATAGTGTTGATGCCCATTTTTTACAAAGGACCCAACAGTAGAAGAAACCCAACAATATAGAAAATGTAAAAAGGGAAAAATGGTAAAGGAATAAGAAAACAAGCCCGGCAGGCTAAAATGGTAGGATTGAAGGCCAGCAGGCCCACAAGAATTAAAAAAAGAGGTAAATAAGAAGTAAATGAGCCAAGGAAGCTTAAAGAATGAAGTAGTAAGTCCATGAGAATAATAAGAGATAAAAAGGAAGTAAGTGGGTCAAGGAAGCCCAGGAAATGAATCAGTAAACTCAATGGGTTGGCTTAAAGGCCAATAAATGTAAAAAAGTAATAAAAGGTAAAGATATAGTAATTGGGTCGAGGAAGCCCAAAAAATCTAACAAAAAGCCCATGGGAGTAAAAGAGGTAAAGAGGAAGTAAACAGGTCAGGGAAGCCCGAGGAATAAAGTAATGGGCTGGCACAATAGGAACGTTGCCTAGCAAAGCCCAAAAGAGGTAAACATGTGAAAAGTAGGCCTAGGGATTCCTAAGCAATAGATTGATGAAGAAGTGGGCTGGCACGGCAAGAGCATTAGTCCACAAGCCCATAGGGTAACAAGCAATAAAAGGAAAGGTAAAGTTATAGCAGGCACGACAAAGTGATATGATAGGGTCAATAACCAAAAAGCCCATAAACATAGAAAAGGAAAACATGGGCTTGGCAGGAAGATGAGGGCTTTTGCCCCCAATCCAAAACGGGGTAAAAGGCGGGGAATATGAGCCCAAAAGTCCACACATCCTTCATACCACAAAAGATAAACACCAACCTGCACGTACAGAAGAATAAAACAAACATGAAGGTAGTAGAAATGGTGTGAAGGCAAGAAGGAAACAAAGTTCAAATAGAGTGGAGCATACACAAAGGTTCAGGGCACCACCTATTTGTACCAAGCCAATATATGGGAGGTGGCCCACAGGTCAAGGTTTTCAGAGAGTGTGGTTTGGCGATAAAGAGAAAGAGGGGTCTATTTTGGGGTTCTCACTCAACTTCTTTGGAGAGAGATGTCCTACTGGGATGGCATCTCACCTAAAAGACGTAAATGTGGGCTAAGACCACTTGATGCATGCCATAGAGGTAGGTAATGGAGAGACCTAATCCTTATTTGGGTGAAGGAAGTGAAAAACATAGGGAGGTAAGAAACAAGACAAGCAATTTTCTCTAGGAATGGAGAGTAATGCAACCAACACATTTAGAGCAATGGTCGTAGCTGAGCAACTGGCAAGCCAATGGGCAGTCTTGAAAGGACACCCATAAGGAGCCAAAATCAGTTGAGGGGTAAAAATGGTAATCCTAACATGGCAAATAGTATAAAAAGGAGTAGCTATGTACAGTAAAAAAAGGGAACAAGGAATGGAAGGAAGAAGAGGTAGAAAAAGAAGGAAAAGAAAAGAATAAAGAGAAAAGAAAAGAATATACGAAAAAATCAGATAGACATAAGTTGTAAAAATAGAAGCATGCATCAATAAACTATCTTTTTCTCTCCCTCTTGACAGATCCACTGCTTGAGAGATTGATGATTGAAGCTTAAACCATTTAGGCCCTTTTTTCCAAAATGCATAACTTCTATGGCAGAAGCCTTTCTTGAGGTTACTCACATTGAGGATTGGTTTCCTTCTTGGACCCGCATCTACTAAGAAGCTAAGCTTACTTTTCTGGCAAACAAGTTTTTCTTTTATGCTTGTTGGGTGATTAGTTTACTGTTCAATTATTAAACTGTCTGCTGTAGTGTTATTTCCATTTGTTGCATTATTCTACCATAACCTTATTAAGTTACCTTCCTTTATTTCGATGTTAATATTATTTGTTTCACATTATAGTTATTTTGCCATACTATATTCATGCTATAACATCTATAACAATTGTTCCTACTGTGGGCATGCCATACACTCAGCCCGCAATGCCTCTGCTAGAACGCGTCTATATTAGGGCAGCTCAACTTGTGCAAAAACTAGCCTAAAGTGCATCTCATTTAAGTCAACCCCAACTCTCTTACCTTAGACCCACAAGCTACAGTACAACAAAAGAGATCAAAGCCCAACAATACAAAAAAGGCCCACCACAAATAAAAATATTGATGTTGCGTTTGTTGTGAAATAATAAGTTAAAATAAATAATGTGAGTTGTGGGGTTAAAAAGTTAAAAATTTACCACCACCTATGAGGATACTCTTAGATGGTAAATGGGAGATAATATGCTATATTACAACATCTCTCTCACAGTAGGTGCGGCCCATTGATGTGTGGGTCCACCTGCTATCAAAGCTTATACTCAGGTATAATTTTTAAGCTTAATAGAGCTCACAGCCCACTTATTTTTATTTTTTTTTATTGTTTCCCTTTCCCCTAGAGAAAGCAACTTTTGACCTACAATTATTTTGAGTTCCTAAGCAAATGCCTAAATGGCCTGGGCCTGGAGCCCATCCTGTACTTAAAACATTTGATATACAGATACAAGATGTTCCCTGTAAGTCTCTAACATGGTCCAAGAATATCGATATCTTAACAAACAACAATGCTCAATGGACAAGAAACATCCTTAACGGTGTCCATCCCCACTTCTGCACAGTATTTCTATTGAGGAACATGATTCCATTGTTGTAATTTCACTAGTATTTCACATTGCCGTATATACATGACAAAAACGGCAGTTCTTTCACATTGCCAACTGGAGCAGTCTAGGCATAAATATGATTTAGAATCTGAAGTTGCCAACCCTCAAGACTAATAACACAAGTAATTGCCACTCACAAGGAAAGATCGACATAAACATATATAATAATAATGCATTCACTCTTCATTTTCAAGCAACTTTATTGTTCACTGTGGTTTTCTATATACAGCGAGGAACCGTATATTACTGTGTGAACATTGAAAGTATTGTGGCTTCCACAATGGCTGCAAAATTAATGCCTTCATTTTGACTAAGCTATTTTTCCAAAGGAGATCTCCTGTTTTCTACTCTTAACATGATAGTCAAATTTATTGCCTCTTATGCATTAAGGAAATTAATTACTATTTACTAGTAACCCCAAAGAAACATAACTCTTACATAAATTGTAATTCTTACTTGTACCACATCAATTAAAGCTCAGAAAATTATATTATGGATTCCTAAAATTGACTGTAGAATTTCAAAGTTGAATTTCAATTTTGGCCGGCTATCACATTAATTCTTTAACTTCTTAATGTCCAAACTTAAAAAGAGTATGAGGCTACGTACGCCTTGATTAATTTATCTAGTTCAGGCGCAGATATGAAATATAGTTTTTTTCTTTTGTAGAAATAAGATGAATGTGAAAGATAATTTGAGAACAGAAACTTCTAAAATGCTGTGGGAGAAAGAAAAAAAGAAATGCAGGAAACTTCCTGCTGTGTTGACCTTGCGAGTTGTTTGACTCCGAGGAAAAAAACTTGTTGACAAAATTAGAACTAGATTTAGATTTGTACATTATAGCCATCGAAATTGTCAATGTGCTCACAAGTAATCCGTGAAAGATCCCAATCTGAATCAGGCTATCCATGCGTTTGTAACCCGTGAAATTGTATATTAAACAATAACTGTGACTGCCACCTGGCCAAAAAATAAAAATAGTATGTGTATGGTGGGCGGTAGCCTTACGCGTTATGGAATATTATGGACCACTCTAGTCTAGGCTTCATTCATATCTCTCTTTCTTACTTTGATTGTCTTATACTTTTATTTGGCCCTATTTTCTTTCCTAAACTGGAAATGCTCTGTAAGTTATAATTTTGGCAGTACATGAGAGGTTCCAGAAATTAAAAAAACACACATTCACACATAGCTTTCTGCAATTGAATGCACTACTTTTGACTTTTGTTGTAATTTTGCTTGTTCGGGTTTAATCGATCAAAAGCAATATTCCAAGTCAATGGAAGCTGGAATTTGGAGGTCATTTTTTAAACCAAAAGAGACAGCGAGACACCCAAATTATCATCTGGCCAAAATTCGTAAGAAAGAAAAGAACAAAAGAAAAGAAAAAGAAGTTTCATGAATAGCGCAACACGGCAACAGCCTGGTTGGGTGGTAAAATGTGTGGAGTGAGAGAAAGAGGAAAAGGATCAGATTTTAAATTTTATTTTTGGTTTAATTACCAATTTCAATTCTTAACTTTTGTTTCATGTTTAAAAACGGTCCCTAAAGTATGTTTTTTTTTCTTTTTTCTTTTTTTTCTTTTTTTAGAGAGTTTCACAATTTATGGTATCTGCTACTGATAAATTTCTTATTCAACCATTAAAAACTTTACCAATTGAACTAACTAACTCACATTCATACTATTAAGTAATAGATGATAAATGATGATATTAAAATAATAACACACACACATATATATATATATATATATATATATATATATAAGTTCTCTGTTTTGTATATTTTATATATAAAACTCCCATCTTCTTAGAAAGAGAGAGAGACACTATTCTAGTTTTTATCATAATAGAAAGAGGCGTCACCATTACTAACAAAATTGCATAATGCAGCTAGCAAGAAAAGAGAACCTTCATTGCAATCAAGCAATGTACTAGTACCATATTTAACCATTATCATTATTGTTATTATTTAAAATGTCCTACCCATTTATCCCATCTTAAAAGTTGTACTTGTACGTATGCTTGAATATTATAACAAACTTTCTTAGCGATGAAGTTCATCAATAACCTGAAGTTACTTCATGACAGTTATCACTTTATCAGGCTATCCAATGCCTTTTTTATTTTGCATCTTCCTCCAAATTTCCTATAACTTTTCTCTCATAAGTCATGAATTTTTCATGAAAGTGAACCTAGACGTGTCATCCTCATCCTAACTCCCAGCCGACCTCCACTTTTGGGTACCTTCGAAAGCTTTTATGTGAACATAGTCTTTAGGTTAAAGTCAACCCAAATGCATAGTACCCCTCCTATAACCAATACTTGGGCCAAACTAACTCTCCTAAAAGTCAAAACAAGTAGAGATCAATCTCTCCTAAATTAACAGTTATACCCTCGAACAACTATCATCCAACCAAGTTTAGAAATAGTCTAATTTCCTCTTATTTTTAATTGAACTCTTTTTTAAGTTCTCCCAAATGAGGAAGAAAAATACAACTCAATATAAACAGACCACTCTAATTAAATACTCTAATTTCCTCTTATTTTTATTTGAATGTGTCACATATGCTATAAATTTTATTTTTAAATGTCACATGTTTTATAATTAAATAAAATGAATAATTTAATGTAAGAAAATTTATGAACTTAGCTTGGGTTTAGAACTCTATTACAATGTCATTGTGATGATGTCATATATTTACTTTTAACTATGTGCCATCAACTTATCGTCACAATGGGTTCAATGAATTGAAGTCCCACAAGCCAAGTTTTACCCGAAACCTATAGCCAATCCTCCGACAAAGCTGGAGTATGGTGTATCCGTGTATGGATCAAAACCGAATTGACAAATTATACACTTCTTAATACTAATGCGTGGGTCAAGTCAAAAAAATTAAACTCTGAGAAATGACGAGCATACCCTTGACAAACTTCTGAGAAAGTGAGGGGGCAATTGCAACCTCAAAGAATCAAAACCGACCAGTAATTAACCGCTTGTTCCTGTGCTGTCATCCATTGGGAAACCATACCCATGTTCCTTCCAAGAACCCCTTCTCTTCTTCTCTTTCCACATATATATAAATATTGACTCAATTCCTTGCCTCATCCAGAAACAATTACATCCAAATCTTTATTTGATAATCTTTCTTTCTCTCTAAATCCCAAAAAGCAATGGCAGGAGTTGGCAAAGGTGCTGTTTTTGAAGATTTGCTACCTGTTATGGCTGACAAGCTTGGTGGTGAGGGGCTGATAAGGGAGCTGTGTAATGGGTTTCAGTTGCTGATGGACAAGGACAAGGAGGTAATCACTTTGGAGAGCCTGAGGAAGAACTCTAGGCTTCTGGGTCTGCAGGATTTGAAAGAAGACGAGCTTGTGAGCATGGTTAAGGAAGGTGATTTGGACGGTGATGGTGCACTAAATCAGATGGAATTTTGTGTGTTAATGTTCAGACTCAGCCCTGAGTTGATGGAAGAGTCTCAGTTCTGGCTTGAGGAGGCCTTGGAACAGGAGCTCAAGAATGCTAGCTAGATTTTGATCATTGCTGATTTCATATGAGACCAGGGCAGTATTTTGCAGTTACAAGGCAGAGTGAGGCGAAACGACAGCATCTTGATTTTATTTGTGACTAAACTGACATTTGTAAAGTGAAACATTGCCTTGGTGTAGAGTTCCCTTTCTGACTTTTCATTGTTGTTCATGTTCTTTAGTGTTTATTCATGTTGAGATTGATTAGAAAATACAGACATTTCTTTTTCTTCTCTTTTTGAGGAATAAAATACAGACATTTATGTAAATGGCAATTGGGTATTTGAGTATCAAATAATTTATACGTAATGCATTACAATCATGTTGCTAATCTTCTGCCTTTTTGACGAGATGGGATTATAACAATAGTGGCATTACTGGATGCCTCCTCTCCTGCAGTAATTTCACTTCTCTAATCTTCTGAGTGAGAAGATGAAAAAAAAAATTTGTAATTTGAGTCAGCAATTACCTACTCTAATGTTTTATTTTTTAGTCCAATCAGCAGAACGGAAATATATTATAAAGTTAATCCAATGGATCACAACATAATGTACAGAAACGTAGATCAATAAGCTTTATATTTTGTTAGCGTTATACAATTATATATGTCTATTGCATTGCGTGGAACTTGCACGCCTCTTTTGTTTTTAAGTCTCTAGCCGTTGGAACAAGTGGAATTGTACACTGACACCATTTTTTAAGTTTTATTTACTTTATTTTAAGCTTGTTTTGATCAAGGTGAGTTGGATAATTTTGATTTCAATCAATGTCATGAATAAATTATCTTTTTGTATAAATAAAATTTTTTTGTTAAAATCTATGAATCACTAACAACTAACGAGATCTCTAGTCCTCTAGAATAGAGATAACTACAAGGAAAGGAAAGGATAGAAGAGTACCAAGAAAAAGTCACCTCCGTGATTGATTTGAATAGAACTACCTTCAACCATTTCCATTCTAAACTTAATTATTACCATTTACAAGGGATCAATAACCACGCAACCAATTGTTGCCACCTCGTGAACTAACTTTTACTTACCATCTTTTTAATTTTTTTAATTTTATTATTATTATTATTATTATTTGGGAGATCTTCCATTGCAAATCCTTGATAAATCTGTGTGGAATTAACTCGAAATTCTCAACCTGTGAGAAACAAAAATAGAGAAAACACACGTCAAAGAAAAATAATCACACGCACATGATAGTATTTATATGGTTCGGCAATTTGCCTACGTCCAAGAAGTTGTAGAAATTTCACTATTATCAAAGAAAAAAATACGAAGTGCGGTAGTACAGTTCTAATCACCAAAACATGTTTTCTACATCCTGCGCACAAGATTCACAACGGACTACAAAACGGGCCAAAAAAATTTTCCGAGGGCCTGTCGGCCCAAGCCTCCGCTCCATGGACTAAGCCTAAAAAAATCTTTCATTAAAAACCATGCAATATTATTCGGGTCAAATCGGATCGTCAAACCAAATCAAACATAACTAGGTTCCACAAAACCTAACAAATCTTCCACTTGGAGACTAATTCAATCACCAACATCAACCACAATCCTCCAAAAAACAATCCTTCATCCCTGCAACTTATCCTCCTGTCCTCATGCTAGAAGACCAACTGAAGCTGCACACAGCTTCAGCTTCTCAATAGTGACACCCTTAGTCAACATGGCTGTCGGGTTCTTAGATCCACAAATCTTCTTAAGTATTACCAGCTTATCTTCAACAAGGTAACGGATAATGCGGTATTTTATCTGTATTTGTTTCGACTTTGAATGAAAAGTCAAATTTTTAACAAGAAATATTGCACTCTGACTATCACTATGTAGAATGCCTATCTCCTGCTTCTTACCCAATTCATCTAAGAAGCCATGTAGCCAAATCATCTCCTTTCCAACTTCAGTTGCTGCAACATACTCAACTTTTGTAGTAGACAAAGTAACAATCTTTTGTAAATTTGAAGCCCATGATATAGCTGTACCACCCAGTGTAAATACAAATTCAGTAGTATTCTTTCTACTAGCAATATCACCAGCAAAATCAGCATCTACAAAATCCCGCAGTTTCAAACTTGCACTTGTGAAGTAAAGACATGTATCTGATGAACCCCTCAGATATCTCAAAATCCACTTGACTACCTCCCAATGCTGCTTTCCATGCCTACTCATGAATTTGCTCACAACTTCCATTGCATGTGCAATGTCTGGCCTTGTACACACCATAGCATACATCAAGCTGCCAATAGCTGAGGCATAGGGCACCTTACTCATATGGTCCCTTTCTTCTTCTGTCTTCGGTGACTGTTCTTTACTTAGTTTGAAATGACTACCCAAAGGTGTGTTTACTGATTTAGCTTCATTCATGTTGAACTTGCTAAGAATTTTCTTCACATACTCTGACTATGAAAGTTTCAATGTACCATTAGCCTTGTCTCTAATGATTTTCATACCAAGGATTTTCTTTGCAACTCCCAAATCCTTCATTGCAAATTGTTTTGAAAATTGCTTCTTTAGATCATTAATCTCCTCAATGCTAGACCCTGCAATGAGCATATCATCCGCATACAATAGTAAAATGATATAAGAATTGTCAAAGAATTTAACATAGCAACAATGATCAGTTTCACATCTCTTGAACCCAATTCTATACATAAAATTGTCAAATTTCTTATACCACTGTCTTGGAGCTTGTTTTAGGTCATATAAGCTTTTTCTCAATTTTTAGACTAGATTCTCTTATTCCTAAACAATGAACCCTTCTGGCTGAATCATGTAAATGTCTTCCTCCAAGTCACCATAAAGGAATGTCGTCTTCACATCTAACTGCTCAAGATGTAAATTTTCTGCAACCACCATTCCCAATACTAGTATAATTGTTGACATCTTCACAACTGGAGAAAATATCTTTGTGTAGTCAATGCCTTTTTTCTGCTAGAACCCTTAACAACTAATCTGGCCTTGTAACGTTTCCTACCATCATGCTCATTCTTTATTCTATATACCCACTTGTTGTGCAAAGCCTTCTTTCGTACTGGCAATTCAGTCAGTTCCCATATCTGATTTCCCAATAAGGAATCCATCTCATCCTTCATGGCTAACTCTCACTTGCTTGAATTTTCATCCTACAAGGCTTCATCATGCTTACCACTATCAGTCAATAGGAGATAATTTAGAGCGGGTGAATAGCGTTGTGGAGATCTAATGATCCTGAAAGATCTACGAACTTTAACTACAGGTGTACTCCGATCTACCTGTGAATCTATGTTCTCCTTATCTTCTTCACCTCTTTTCTGGACAGTACTTTCAGTCAATTCATCTAAATTGACAAACTCATATTTCTTTTGATCTATCTCTATAACATCTGACACTACAGTTGACCTGTCTTTGTACATAACCTATTTATTAAATATCACATTTTTACTTCTGATGATTTTCCTGTTTTGTTCATCCCAAAACCTCTAGCCAAATTTCTCATCACTATAGCCAATGAAAAAACATATTTTAAACTTTGCATCAAATTTACTATAAGCATCAGAATCAATACAAACATAAGAAACACAACTAAAAACTTTTAAATGTGAAAACTTTACCTTTTTACTGCTTCAAACCTCCTCAGGAAGTTTGAACTCAATTATACTTTCACCTACATCTCTTCTATGAATCTCCTTAGCCAGAATTAAATCTTGTATGTTATTGTACTTCAGCTTTTCTTTTCCTGTAGAATTATTTACTACCATCTTCATTGCTGCCCAATTGTTTGGCAAAGAAGCCAAAAAGATCAATGCACGGATCTCATCATCAAAATCAATTTCTACAGACGACAATTGATTTGTGATAGTGTTAAATTCATTTAGATATTATGCTACTGATGCGTTCTCTGTCATCTTCAGATTGAACAATTTCTTCATCAAATACACTTTATTGTTTGCTGACAACTTTTCATACATACCAGACAAAGCCTTCATTGGATCTGTTGTAGTCTTTTCCTTTACAACATTATGTGCAACAAATCTAGACAGAGTTAACCTGATAACTCCCAGTACATGTCTGTCAATAAGAGCCCATTCCTCAACCCTTATAGTCTTAGGTTTTTCCCCTAGAAGCAGCAAATGCAACTTCTTCCCATAAAGATAATCCTTGATTTGCATCCTCTAGAATCCAAAGTCTGTGTCATCGAATTTTTCTATTTCAAACGCCTTTCTTGCTTCCTTTGCCATCGCTCTCACTTAAACCTAACTCTTGACTCTGATACCAGTTGTAGAGAATTGACTTGAAATTTCCAACCTGTGAGAAACAAAAATAGAAAAAACATTTGCCAAAGAAAAATAATCATACGCATAAGACAGTATTTACGTAGTTCAACAATTTGCTTACGTCCACAGAATTGTAGAGATTTCACTATTATGAGGGAAAAAATACAAAGTGCGATAGTACAATTTTTTTCACTCTAAAAAATGTCAACAACAAAACCCTAATCACCAAAACATGTTTTCTACATCCTGCGCACAAGATTCACAATGAGCTACAAAACAGGCCAAAAAATTTTCCCAAGGGCTTGTTGGCCCAAGCCTCCGTTCCATGGACTAAGTCTCAAAAAATCTCCTATTAAAAACCATGCAACATTATTCGAGTCGAATCAGGTCCTCAAACTAGATCAAGCATAACTAGGCTCTACAAAGCCCAACAAAATCATTTTGTACAAAATGAAAATTCAGACCCTAATTGTTTGCTAAACTGCATGCTCGTATTCCTAGTTAGTGATTAGGCACTAATTTGAGATTTGCATTTACTTATTGTGCATTATGGTTCCATTGGTAATTTTTGTACCAGTTAAACTGTCATGGACAGGTTAGGAAAAATTGTAACTTTACATGATAGATTAAAACCACGTCCAAATTGTAGGTGGATTCATGTAATATTTCTAAAAGGTTTTTTTGTTATCAATTTCTTTTTTCTTTTTGGTAAATTCATATATATATATATATATATATATGAGAGAGAGAGAGAGAGAGAGAGAGAGAGACATTGTTTTGTGTTTGCCAACTGGACGGGCTTTGACAATAATCCCACTTCGTATTTGTCATTAAGCCATTATGGCAAGTTATGGTCGGGACTAGTTCTGCCTATTTTCTCTCTGGAATCTGCCGTCCAAGTCAACTAAAGTTGGCCCATTAATTTTATGTGCGATTAGGCCCAGCACCCTTTCACAAATTAAAAGTCTAAGAAGTTAGACTTAGCTCATAGGAGGAAATTCAAACTTGTGCTGTTCTTTTGCCATATAGTGAGAACTGGTTTGGATTGGCTTTGTAGATTTGTCATGAAGAATAAATACATATTAAAAGAGTCCGTTATAAGATGTCAATGCACTTATATTAGAGGTCGACAAGCTAGCTTTTCTTACAAAAGGTAAGAGAAATATTTTCCTAGGAAATTTGCCTACACATCCCCTGCTCCTTGACTTTCTTATTTTAAAGGTCTGTTCTGTTTAGGTGGCTATTGATTGAGAATTCGTTCCTTCAATTTTTTTTTTTTTTTTTTTTGGGTGGTAAATAGCAGGTAACAACTTGCCTAATTCATGGAACTTGATTAACTTGCTGCAGGTTAACTTTGTCTTTGTCTTCGTAGTTTCTCAACCAAAAAAAAAAAAAATTGTCTTCGTTGAATTGTTGCTTGCCAAGTTGGTCTTGCCATGACCCAGCCGTGAACATTTTTTTTTTTCTTTTTTGAAATAATTAGCACTACTTATCTTATATATATGCTGCTACATAATATTGCGACCCCAGCAGCTCAAACTCAACTCACCCGACCAGGGACAAAATTTTTATATAAGAAAAAAAACTATTTTATCTTTTTGGGCTAAAATCCCACAAGTTGGTAGACTAATACAATAAATAAAATAAAATAAAATAAAATAAAATAACCAAAATTTATTGTGGATATGGTTTGAGAAATAAGGCCTAATAATCTAATATCCCATTTCTAGCCCAATAGAACAGGCACGGGAATAGTTTATGTTTTTTAATTAAAATGAAGGATTGGGCCGAAGGTTAGTTATGTCTACTTGTTTAAATTATATCTTTTTAAAAATTAAAACAATTAATATTAAAAATAAATAAACCTTGTATAAATTATACTTAGGCCATGAGCCCACGATCCACTAAAGTTTTTCTGGGCCTGTTCAGGAAATAAACCACACAATACTAGTCTCAGTGCAAATAAAAATACTGGTATACTCTTACTTGAGCTATTCCGCATCATAATTAAAAGTTTGAAACTATAAACCACCCTATTTTGGGCATGATTTTAGAAGGAAAAACAAAACAAAAAATTTCTGGGCACAGGATCAATCAGTAATTTGCTTTCTCAAAAAAAAAAAAAAAAAAAAAAAAACATAAAAATCAGATTTTTTTTTTTTTTGGGAGAAAGTGAAAATATGGAATTTGATATTACGAAAACATTTTTTTATATGCATCATAATTAAGTGAGAAGGAGGATTAAAATCCTAAAAATTCCATTAAAATCACTAAGAATTGACGTATACATTGTTAGCTAAAAAAACAACTTATGGTGTATTTAGATATTATTTATTTTGCTGAAATTGAAAAATTATTGCTGAAAGTACAATAAATAAATGTGAAAATGCAGTGAGACCTATAAATAATAGCAAAACTAAATTAAATAGTGAAATAATTTACAAAATTAATAGTCAAAGTTCTACAATCTCACTATGGTGGCACTAATGGATTTCCTCAATTTTCTTTTTGGTAAAATACTTGCATAAAAAAGCTAAGTTATAATTATTAATTACAGACCCAAAGTGAACCAAAACATAGAAGTCCACAGATTACTGACCTCCTTTTTTGGCACTAGAATTAGCGACAAATTCTAATTCATTCAGTCTTAGACTAAACTCAACTTTCAAAAGCTTTCTGGTCTTCTACTTGATCTTGATATTCAATTTGGGTTTATCCTCTATAACATCTTTTTCACTTGCTTTACATGGGGGATATGTAAGGAATGGTGTTGTGGTTTCTTAATTAATTGATACTGGGCATGCCTTTGTAGGTCAAGCCAAAAAAAATTAAAGATTTCTTGAAGCAAGGAGATTGGATTGGTGTGTTCTTATTGAGATAATGTGAAGCCAATAAGTAACTTTTAGGAACTTCCTTTAGTTCCCAAATAATTTTACATTGTTTCATTTTTTTTTTTTTTTTTTTTTGCATATTTTTCCTTCTTGTTATTTATGAATCTAATCTTTAGCATTAGGGATTCGTGCATGTCTAGGATTTTATTGAATAAGGAGACATTAAAACACTCAAAATTGTGACTCATTTCATTATTAAAAGAAGTTGGTTCATGGATGCATATAGATGACCAAAATTTTCACTATAAAAATTGTTTGCAAAATAAGAAAAATCTTTCAAATAAAGTCCAATTGCTTGTGGCTTTTGTCGGGAACCATGATAAGGTAGAAGGGTTTTGGACTTTATTATTTTTAATAGTAAGTACACCCCTGTCTTAGCACTTCACCACTACATGAGCTACAACATTAAGGTTCTTGGTCCAACCTTCTTCTTCATTCTTCAATTGGTCCTCCTCAGTTTGATCCTCAAAAGCTAGGCTTTCATTGAAGAAGGTTCCATTCCAAGCCACAATTCTTTGGTGATCTCATCAAACCGTGGCTTAGAAAAGCCACAACGGGGTGGTCTTCTCCTTCCTTAACAAGCTACCCACCCAACATCTTCAAGTTTTTTTTGGTCATGTGGGGCGCACCTATCACACCCCAAATTCTTTCTACTTCCTTGGGATTTGAATTCAAGAAAAACTACTACGCCACGCTAATTCTTCTAATAAGGCTCTTTCTTAGGAAATAGCTCATTTCCTTCATCATTTGGGCCACCATGCAATTGCAATGCTC
Organism: Quercus variabilis; assembly: GCA_030445155.1. Lineage (NCBI taxonomy): Eukaryota > Viridiplantae > Streptophyta > Magnoliopsida > Fagales > Fagaceae > Quercus > Quercus variabilis. Next base: position 33,247,042 of record CP129452.1, on the reverse strand, counting down.
AACAAATTCTTAGCCCAAAATCTCCTTCCTTTCCCCTTGCATATCAGCCATTCGCACCTATTCAAACATACAAAACTCAAACTCATAGGGATATTCTTTTATTTTATTGACTAGTACCAATATTTCCAATTTTCCATGGATGGTTAAAATGCCTCATTTTCTCTGGAGTTTTATATTTTCGTGGACTGTCAAGGAGATGGCATCTACTTGATGCATCCAAGTCGATCCTATTAAGGGGGTTGTATTTGGCGGTGAGGTCCATAACGAAGAACTCTGTCAAAGATTCCATTAGGGCCACTATACACATTGCTTAGAAGGACACCAATACTTCCCTAATATTTTTTTTGTTGTATGTTCATAACGGTTTTTATTATCTTCATTGATGCCCAATTAAGTGACCTTCTTAAGAGCGTATACATTTAGGGAAAACCCTACATCGACTAACAACATTGGGATTTTTATACCTCCTATCTCCATTAACCTCCTATCTCCATTACATGGAGAGCCTTGGGATGGTTGGTACCCTCAAGTGGCAAATCTTTATTTGCAAAAGTAATTTGAGGTCGATCCAATGGGTTTAAGATTTGCTCCAAAGTCATTGACGTTGACACTTCCTTATTTTCTAGCTAAAGATTGTAATACTGTAAATCGATACATGTGGGAGGTCATTAGTAATCCCTAAATGAATATATCAGCCCGAGTCCACCTCATTTGACAAAGTATTAAATCATTTGGCAAAATCACCCCTCCCACTTGACCCACCTTATCTCACTCTACTTGGTGCGAATATTTCCTACCCTAAAGAGGTAACAACTAACAAGGTAGCTAAGGACATTTTTTTTTCTACCACTTGTGCCACCTCAAACCGCCTCAAACGTAAATATACATATTTTACTTAATATATCTTTAGATTTTTTATACATATAATTTAATTTTTTATTTATATATCCTTATTATAATTTAATTTTTTATTCACATTCAACTACCATCTCTAAAATATTTGTCTATCTTTCTCACTTAGTACTATCATGGTCAACTTTTCTCCTTATATTTTATCTTTATCTCATCAATGTTAGATTTTACCCATAATCTTCTATTCTTCACAGTCCTTTTTTCCTCCAAATCCCATACGCTTTCTTCTCCATCAACCTCAAGCTTCTTCCCTTGAAATATTTTCATTTTCTCTACAATCTATGGCCTCTTAGTGAAATGAGGTTTGATCATATACCATCTTCTTCACCGTTCCATCAACTAGGCTACTGTAGATATCTTCATTAGTACTTGACCTTGTATGACTTTACAGAGACTTTGATTGTAGGAGACTGAGCCCAGAAAGATCGAGCCTGTGCTTCTTGTTGGTGGAAGCAATCAACAAATGGGATTTCTATCAAATGTTTTAAGAACTTTTTTCTTTCCCTTTAGGCTAGAAACAAGTCCCTTTGTACTCGCTGGTGATTAAGAAATGTTTCTTAAACAATTGTTTCATATATTCATTGTATTATTTAGATATCTTATAACATGTAGAATTTGTGGGTGTGTAGATCCCATAAATTGTAAGAAATCCTACGCGTGCATTATATGTTATACCCAACACTAGCTAGAATTCTAGGACTTTGGGTAATTTTCCTAAAAATTAGGCAAAAAATGAGTTCCATTAGTATTAATTAACTCATAGCCATAAGTGTTACTAATGGACCCAGAAAAAGAAAAAAAAAACTCTTTAATTTGTTTTGTATTAGGTTGATGATGATGATAATTATTTTTTTTATTTTTTAACTGGAGTGTTAGGTCCAATAGGTTCAGAGTTGGCAATCCAAGACAAAGTGTAAGTTTTGTTGAGTTAGAATATGTATTTTTAAATCCAAGACAAAGAACCAAGTTTGACTTAAAGAAAAAGGAATTTCTATTTTCTCAATTCCTTCTTAACTCCACCTCGACCCAATGAGGTTGTTTCTCGACCCCACGAGTGCTCAAATCAACAACGTAAAAAGCCTAATAACTTGTATGTTTCAAACCCAATTTGAGCCCTACTTCTTAGGACACAAAATGGACATAATAAGTTGATCCTAGAGTTTTTTTTTTTTTTTTTTTTTTTAAAGAGAGAAATCTTATTTTACTTGGCCAGATTTTTCTAACCAAGATTATCTCAATTGATTTCACCATACTAGAGATATTCAAGTAGATATAAAGATCAGCTTGTGAAGAAGCTAGAAAGCCATAACACCTACCACATACTTGCAACTATGAAGAAAAACTTCAAAATATTCTTGAAGTCGATTGAAGGTTCTGGTCATGATCACAAGTGCATCATCCGTGGAGGAAATCCATATAATTGAAGAGTCCTAATGTTCTAGTGTAGTGAACAATTTTTATCGTAAGTTGTCTAGGGGGTTGTAGAGTCTATGAAAAGGTTTTTCCTAGGATTGTAAAATTTCTCTTACTATATAGTGGGTTTGTTTCATTAGAAAAGGTTTCCTCAATGATGTTTTTTTCTTTGGAATAGTTTCCATTGGTTTTCTCTACGTCACAAAATTGTTGTTTTCATTTTTTTTTTTTTTAATACAAGATAAAAATTCTATTCTAACATAATCTAAGTGTATATGTATGTGAAACTCCCTTCTGAAAACTTGAATCTTAACATTTGCCTCCTATACCCTACAAGTATTTATATTTGTGGAGTAATCATTGCGTCAAGAATGCACGGTAGTGTCTTCAATGTATTTGATTTTGTGCAATTGGTGACATATTATTTAATTTTCCATTAAATGCTTACGTTGTTTACATGAAAATTGATATTGGCATATTTGAATTTAATGATCGACTAATTCAGTAATTAATCAACCAAGATCTAAATCCCTAAAGTAAAAGGCATGGACATGTGGATCACAAGGAAAACTTCTGGTTGGTTAACTGGTTTCTTTCTAAAACCTCATGATAGGTAGAATTCAAAATTTTTTACAGCATGGTCGGATTTGAGGATAGGTCCCTGTCTAGTCATCTCAAACCCGACCATTATAACCAGAATGTATCTAAATTATTTGCTTTATTATGTTATCCTTTCAACTTTCTGATAACTTTGCCTGCCATATTGATTTCTACTCAACTTTGAGTACTATTCAAAAGATTATCTTGGACAATAATAATAACAAGAAGAAAATAAAAAAGAGACCAGGGATGTGCTAAACTGAGGAGTGGAGGCACTGTTTTCCTTACATTTTGTTTTCCAGTAAAAAAATTAAAAAAATAATAATAAAAAGTATAAATAAAAAATAGGGGTGTTCTGGCTTCTGGATTTTATCAGTTTTATATTTTTCCATGATAAGACTTTTGGGATTTAATTAAAAGCATGGGTTGTTGTCGAAGGGAGGACCATGACACCTAAGTCTATGAATCAATTTAACTTATCACCTTTCAGGGAATCTAATTTGGAAGCAAAAGGATATTAAACAAAGAGGCAATCATGTGTTCCCCTTACATGTCATATAGATGAATATCAGGAAGACACAACAAACTCTCTCTTTTTAGAACCACGAATAGAAAGGGACCCATACCCTCCCAAAACCCTAGCCTTCAAATTTCAACACCAACACCATCCCTCCCTTTTCTATTATCTGTTCTCTTAATTAAATAGTTTTTGGGGTAGCCATACACATATTCACCATAATTATTTTGCAATATCTAAACAAGTTAGCGTTTTTCCCATATAGAAAAACAATCTTACTGTACCTATTGGAAGATTAGATCATCCGTATCCTCTAGCATGATGGAAACACATCATAATATAACCTGTTTATTATGTTTACTTCTCAACTGGTATATTAATATGCTCCCCACCTTTGCTAGACCCTAGGCCACCATATCTTCTCTTTCCCAGGAAAGTAACGCAAAAGACATAGAAAATCCCATTGAAAAGAGAACTCAAAAGACACTGTCCCCTTCTTTCATATGTTCACAATCATCTATTAAAAGACACTGATACTCTTCGTGCGTGTACTTTGAGGTGAAGCTAATGTCAAAACCATGGACCTACATGTTAGCCAAACTGCACTACATGAAATGTCTCCGGAATTTCAAGTTGCATCGAACTAAGGTGTCAAAGTGTGTCTAGCTTTGGCTTTGTAATCACAAAACTAGTCAATCCTACATCTCCTTTTTTTGATCCATCTTGTCATTCCTTTCAGCTTTGGATAAGTGCTATCCTGCCCAACATCATAACATCGTTAATTACATTCATTGTTGCTAACTTAAGTTAGTCACCGTTGTTTAACCCCCAAAAAAAAACAAGTTATTCACCATTGTTAATTAAACCAAAGCTTGCCTGATAATTGGGCCGACAGTCTCTATCTTTGTGGGAAAGTGGTTACTGAGGCTTGTCCTAAATTCCTAATGATGTTTTGCTTTTCCATTTCGAAGAGTTATTATCAAGTGAACTGAATGGTTATGTACATTATTAAGTAGTTTTTCGCGGTCTCTCTAACAAAATTAGTGTCATTAAAAAGAATACAAATCTTTTCCTTTTTTTTTTTTTTTTTTGGGGGGGGGGGGGGGGGGGGGGGGGGGGGGGTGGGGGGGGAAATCAAAAGTTGAAACCTAATGCTGTTTATACTTTATACTGCTAAACGCAATCCAGATTGTGATTCCCATTTCATTGTGTCAAAAATGGTGTATGTACGTAATTCAGTTTTTTTTTTCTTTTTTAAAGGTACAAAATTCCTATTCCCTGGTCTCAATGACGATGAACTCGGAGAATTTTCATCTTGCGCACTTGTGCTGCTCTTTAAGCGTTTTAGAGTTCATATAATTAAAATGGTCGAGTTCAAACAATCAGTTCATATATATTAAGCAGGTCACCTAAAATTTATGTTAAAGTACTGATGATCTTACAAGGATTTTTATTCGTCTTGTATCCAATAGTTAATACGTATAAAGCTGTATCAAAATTCATACCTATCCACTGAGAATTTCCAAGCAAAAATACATTTTCAAACGCATTGAATCAAACCAAAGCAGCAACTAAAAGAAAAAATAAATAAATAAATATTTTTTTGCAAATATGTATAATATTGTAAACATTTTGTGTGTCTACCATGTAAGTTAAGAATTTTCCTAATGAAAAAACATGTGAAAAGTAGTAGTCACAGCCAAGATTAGCCACCCTCCCATATTGAAGAGCTAAACAGATTCATAAAACCCTAGAGCTAAAACCTATTCCATCTCTCTACCCTCTCCCTCTTTAACTGCCAAATTGCACGATGGAAAAACTAAAATCATCACAAAAAATCATTGGAGCATACTCGAAATCTCCAAGAGGCCTTGGATTGACCAAGAAGTCTTGGTTTTACGATTGGCAATTCAATTCTTAGATCCGGAGACTAACGAGTAGAAAAGGTTAGATCATTTGCTAGCATGAGCTAAAGGCTCAGATACTTGGTCATCATTTAATTTGAAGGGTTTTGTGATTTGTACTACAACTATTCTTGTTAATGGATTTTTGGTGTTATAAGCCCTAGAGAGCTATTTCCGCTCATTTCTCTAGTTTTTCTATCTGTAAATACTTCAGTATTCTTGTGGGTGTGATTTTTTATTTGGGTTTTTCTGTCATGTCTATGATGATGTTAATTGGATAATTACTTCTAAAATTTTGAGTTTAATTCAATAGTTAGCTTAAAATTGGCAATAGACGTAATATCAAGGTCTAAATTGCGTTAACTCTCAATTGGTATCATAGCATTGGTGTACTTGTGTTTGAATTCATTTCTTATGGTGATACTTGACCTCATTGTCACGGAGAGGATGTGAAACGGTATATGTTTGTGAAAATGACCCTATGTGTACATCAAATAAACATGCTAAAAAATTTATCATGAGATTAAGAAAGATTGAAAATGAAAATATCCTTTTGCAAGATAAGTTGGCTGAGTCAAATTTGTTGGTAGATAGAGATAAAGAAGAGAATATGGCTCCTTGTGACAAAATTGCTTGTTTGGAAAGAAAATTGAACTCCACCTAATTGTGTTAATAGTGGCGTCTCCAAGAATTTTTTTCAAGGTATTTCTCAACAAGTATAAATTACACAATCTTATAAGAAGAAAATTTTATATATTGACAATACTAACAACAATCAAAAAATACGCAAATACATAAAGTTTTACAACATAAAACTTGTGGAATTTAGTTGTAGTTGTTATTAGTGTTGCTGAACAGGGATGGACGGCAATGGCTGGGAAAAGTAAGTGAGTTTCTTATTTCCTTTTATCCCTTAGGTTTGATTTAGTTTTAGTTTAAATTGTTTAATGACTTGTGAATCCGCGAGGCATTGAGGCAATGAAGATTTTTTTTTGTTAATATCTATTGAATTAAAAACGTAATTGTGTTGGTGTTGGAGTAGTAATAGTCTTAGTCTGATGTGAGATTGATCTTTTACTGGACTTTTCTATTGGCATTTGGTTTGGGCCTTGTTAGTGGTTTTATTATAATTTTTTTTTTCCAGAATTTCATTCCAAATTTTTTTTCCCATGATTTTATAAACCAGTACAATGAACAAATCGGAAAAGAGACTAGTTACTGGTTTTTTGGTCGGACCGAGATCTAACCGATGGTTGAACTTGTGACATCATAAATAATTTAATTAATAAAATTTTAAATTATATAAATAAAAATATTATAAGTTTATTAATAATAATATGATAGAAAAATGTAAAAACATAATATTTAGTGACACTTTTCGTGTAAATTTAATCAAATTTCCTTAGAATGGACAATCACATGTTTAATTATAATCATAAAAATAAAAAGTTTATTATATATATATATATATATATATAATGAATTAATTGATGTTATATAAAAATTAAGTAACTTTTTAAGTTTATTCAATTAATTAACTAAAACTACTATTTTTTTTCTAATCAAAATTATTAGAAAAAGAAAAAATAAAAGTAGTTGTACAATGAAAAAAGCTAAATTTTATGTGACTTTGACCAATTACTTATATAATTTATATTATAATATTTTTGAAGAAAAGTAGCTGTACAATGACAATATGTCAAGTAAAGCAAAAATTAAAAGTAAAATCGTAGTATAGGCTTAAAAGAATATAAAAATATGTGGTTCTTTTTACTTGAAAGACTCTAATATACTGTTAAGTTGCTCAAATTATGGACCAAAATTTAATTTTATTGGCATAAAAAAAATTCAGGGTGTTTCAGCCCAAAAAAATTTTAGAAGGTAGATAAATATAAAATTTTAAATTATTATGTATAAAAAAAATTTAAAAAAAAAAAAAATCAGGTCAAGATGGTCCTAAGGTGGCGCCCCCCTAATTGTGTAAATCTCCCAATAGGAAGCATGCATGTTTTAATGAGAAATTAATGCGTTTCCCATGTCTCTTGTTGTGCATACTGTATTGAAAGTTTTTAACTCATGATTGGGGTATCTTGATAATGGTTGCTCTACACACATAACAAGTGCTAAGTCTCTCTTCAAAGAACTTTAGGAAGGGATAAGTGGCTTTGTGAAATTTGGTGATGGAAGTAGATATCAAGTGCTAGGAAAAGGAACAGTTATCATTCCTGGATTATCGGTTCTTAAGGATATGCCATATGTTGATAGGTTAAAGGCAAATCCCAGTTTTTTTTTTTTTTTTTTTAAGTACAATTTTTTTAAATTTTTCTTTTTTATAAAAAAAAATTATATTTTTTTTCAACATTTAACAAATAAAATTTGAGAAAAAGCTAATCCAAATTAAATCACAGTAATATAATAGAAATACAATAGTAAGTAGTACTTTTACACACATAAAAAATAAATAAATAAATAAATAAAAAATGTAGTGGGGGGAACACGTTGTAAATCTTTAACCTAACTCACCAAACTGATTAATTGGCGACTTTCTAGTAGGATTAGAAAAGTTATCTGTCGCTTCTCAAAAAAAAAAAAAAAGTTATCTGTCATATGTTGAAGTCAAATCATATAGATAATAACTCTGATGCGATGTGGACTGTGGACTAGAAAATACATCCACCTAGAAATTAGTTAATTTAGTACTCATACTTCAAGATGCCTCATTAAACCCGAAAACAAAATAAACCAAGATGATTTTTCATGATTTTAATCAGTTTGTACTTGAAACTATAGCGCGCATGGCCTCTCTCTCTCTCTCTCTCTCTTAATTAATTTTACCACTTTTTTCCCTCCCTTAATATTATTGAAACGGGTACTTATAGTTATTTGCATGAGCTTGTGGGTACAAATCCTGAATTACGTATGTAACTAACAAGGTAAATATTGTACTTTAAATTCTTAATAGTGACTCCAATCAACTAATTATTATTTGCACTTGTGGTTAATGAAAGTAAGGGTCCTACTGCTTCTTGATTGTTTAGAGAGAGAGAGTAGATTAACTCAATTTGACATTCCAAACTAACACCAAAATAAATAACACTGTTGTAGTTGACAGAAAAGAGTGTAATACAGTGAGTGGACAACTGGACATGGACAGGTACCAAAACCTATTATAATTAACCAGACAGGAGAAAATTATTGGATTTGGACCCAGAAAAGTGAAGTGATCCTTTATTTTTCAACTAGAGGTGAAAATCAGTATCCATGATTGTGAAAGAAGGTAAACTAAAAGAGTGCAAAAGGCCACGACGTCATCGAAGAATTTATTATTCTGAGAAGAAAAGAAAAGTTAGAGGAGAAAAAAAAAATGAAGAAGTTACAGAGAAAGCACATCCATTCAACATGTTGAAAATGCATGTAGTAAGTTGGTTTTTTTTTTTTTTTTTGTAAGTTGTGATGGAACAGAAACATCAAATCTGTAGAGATATTGAATTTTTCACTATCTTTCATTGCTATTGGGGCTTCGAGATTTTCTTGTTAAAGCGGGAAAAAACAGCTTTTGTGGTGTCGGTATTGATCCGTATAAATAAAGCTAGTTGCAATCTGAGCTTTTATATATATATATATATATATATACTTTACTTCATGAAATCATGCATTGCCATGTCTGGAAAATGGTACAAGTTTCGTACTGAGTTGTTTTTTCGATGAGTCAGATTACGCATGCGATTTGTTGATACATGTCTCCCTCCTCATATCTCACTATGTGTACACATTTTAGGAGTATTTATTGTTATTATTTCCTGGATCACTGTGTGTTCACATAAAAGAGGTAAAGGGGGTAATAAGTAGACATTATTTTGGTACTTAATTGATAGCTAATAAACACTTAGGCAATGCCAGTGGGCACTCATTTTGGCGCGTTTCATTATTGAATATTGTTTATATACTTCACTCATTTCACATATTAAATACGAATGTTTTTAAAAATATATAAATATGTCCTGTAAAATTATATACATTGTGTGTTTATATTAACTAAGTCTTTTTTTTTAATGAATTACTAACGAGTCTATATTAGAATATTTTCTCTTGACAGTTTAGCTCTTACACGATTGTGTTGATTGTGGTTGAGGTGTACTATTTGCAATCCTAGTTTTTAATTAGTAGGTGTACTCGTTAAATTATCATCAATTGAAAATTTTATATTTAACACATTTAATTAATTACCTTGTTCCACATAGAGTATACTAGCCTCTAAGCATGCATTCACTCGCATGCTGCATGCTGCATGCTTAGAGGCACTTCTCTTTTTTTAGGTAAATGTTAATAATTTACATCTATTATAATTTAAATTTTTTTTTTTTTTTGAACGTAAAGGGAAAAAATTCTAAATTTTAGGAATTCTTTTTTTCAATTAAAAATAAAATTTGTTATTTGACCTTTATAATCCAATTTCGAAATGAAATTACCCTTCATTAATGAGAATATTTTTAACCACAAAAAAATCTAATTGAATCCTCTTATATATAGTATAGATATTTCCTACAGTGCCTGGAGACAGGTATTTTATAGCTGTAATTACTAATTACTTTTCTTATTGAATAGCTGTTATTACTAATTAATAATTTAGAACTTGGAAGGCTTAAATGTTGTTATTACTGATAAGAGAAACGTTATCGTTTTTGTTTCAATACTTCAAGCCATCAAAAGAAACAATGTCGTATTTACAAACAGCTTCGATCAACATGATTGTATCATGTGCTGTTTATAACTTAACACATGTTAATAATCGGTTTGTCAGATTTGTTAGTTTGTTATTAGAGCTTAACGGCTAATTAGATATTTTACTCTCTCTCTCTTCGTATATATAAAGAACAGGTCATGTATAGTTTTTTTTTTTTTTTTTTTTTTAATGAAAGGTCATGTATAGTATTGATTAAGTTGCAATAACAAAATTCTTGCAATTCATTCGGGTAGAAGTTCTCCCTTTTCCATAATCTTTATTGGTATCAGCCAAGATCTACGGCTTCCTCTCCTTCGAATACCAGCACCACTACGCTACCATCAAACAATGTTTCTCCAAAGTCCATGCAAATACCATAACTCCTTCACAACCACAAGCACCATTGCTACTTCTATCAAATATGTCAAATTTAATGTCTGTTAAATTTATAGTTAAGTGATTAAATTCATTATTTCATAATAGTTTAAGCTTTTAAGACAATCGGTAATTTAACAATGTCCATTCACTATATAGAGCGGGCACGTAAAATAGTTTTTGTTTTTGTTCTGCTATTAGAACCCATAGTTAAACTATTACTTACGAGCAACTCTCAGTTCTGTCGCAATCTAAAGAACAAGCTTATATTGGAGAACTCGAAAGTAACATACACACTCTTGCAATGTTTGCCTCTAGTAAACAATCCACAACTCAATCTCAATTCTACTTGAATCATGGTACGAAAAGAGGTCGTGGATGAAATTCCTATAAAAAAAGAAGAGGTGGGAGATTCCGTCAAATATCACCTCACTTTGGAGTTAGTTCATAGTGCTTCTTGGGGTCATTCAATTAGAACTTCTCTCTTTTCCATAGAATCTTTCAGTTAATAGGTGTTACTTGAAACAAATAGCAACTACAACTAATATTTCGTGTCACAGAATAATCGGGTGAAAGGTATTTGAAGAGTAATTGAGGATAGACTCTTAGTAAGATGAAAGAAATTTGGGGCAAGAGTGACATTTACTGAAAATTTCTTCAAGAAAATTACACTTAACCACACAAAACTATACATCTAATTATACTTTACACCCTAAATTTTCCGAATGCACATATTGCACTCTAAACTATGATCATTGTTAGAGCATTCTCATTAGCTGTTTTATAAAAAAAATGTTATTTTAACACACCAAAAGCCTACTTTATTATTTTACCACATCATTTTACAATATCTCATTCATCAAATGTGTTATCCTTCAATTCTATACATTAAAATAATATTTACTACACATTAAAATAAAATATTAACTCCTCCCTATCATCATCATCATCATCAACACCAACTACCCACACCCACAAATCAACCGCCACAACCCACAACCACCGACCACCAATATCAACCACTGCAACCAAAAAAAAAAAAAAAAAACACCACAATATCAACCACCACAACCAATATCGGCGGCGGCGTTGGTGAGACCCATCCACAGCCACAAAATCTCACACCCACAACCTGATCTGAGATTGGCAGGCGGCAGCTGCAAGTGAGATTGGTGGCACGGCAGCGGCTTGAAGTTGACGGAGTAGAGTGAGGACGAGAGAGGAAGAGAGTGAGAGATAAAAAATAAATAAATAAATGAGAGTGAGAAAGAAATAGGGAGCAACGGGAGAGATGGAGACCAAAGAGGAGAGAGGTTGCAAACAAAGAGAGAGATATATGTGTAGCGGTGTGGTAAAATAAGCAAAAAAAAATTTGGCATTGATGTCCATATCGTCTCATATTTGAGACAATACTGTAGCGGTGTAGTAAAATGTTTGAGATTTGAAATACCTGATGAGAATTGGTTTTTGGTGTTTGGTAATAATAGTGCTCTTATACTTTGCACCCTCAACATTAAGTTTGTTGTTAACTTGAATGGAAAAATATGATATCACATGAAAATACCTAATTGTTCATCTTCTCATTCATTTAAAAATAAAAGAGAAATTACGCTTTATCACTTGAAACTATACTACTTATTATCCTTTGCACTCTAAACTTTGAACTTTCATCAAAGTTAACAGAAAACTTAACATCGAGATGCAAAATATAATAAGATCATAGTTTAGGGTGCAAAACGTACATTCAAAAAGTTTAAATACAAAGTGTAATATACAGTATAGTTTTTACCCAATTTGTTCACATGGTATTAATGTAGTTTTGGTCATGATCATAATCTTACATCATTTTTCAACGTTTTCCTTAAATTATTGATTAAATTTTGTATACTTTCTGCAACATAACATTTAAAGCTACAGACCTCATCGCACGTACTCAAGTGTTTGATAAGGCTTTTTTTTTTTTAGTTTAATACCATAATTTTTCATTCATTCATCTCTTTTTATGAATTGAAAATCTGTAGTGAATTTTAATTTGTTGAATGTCTAAAGATTTTTCTATTCAAAATAAAAGAGAACGTAGAGAAAACACAAAAAAAAAAAAAAAAAAAAAAAAAAAAAAAAAAAACTAGATTGTCTTTGTTTAAATTAAAAAAAAAAATGATAAGAGATAAAGAGATTGTAAACTGCTGAAAATGTGGGTTTAGAGGGAGGTTTTAACTTGTAAGTGAGTAGGTAAGTGAGTAGGGATATCCAAGCTAGACTTAGTGTGTGTTTGTATAAACTATTAGAAAACTGTATTTTGAATTCAAAATGAACATTTATTAAAAAAAAAAAGTTATGAGGAGTTGTTGTTATAAAACAGAGTTTTGAGTTTTAAAAACAATATTTTAAATTTCTAAAACATCTAACCCAATAGACCTTTAGAATCTACAACTTAAAACCCTTTAAATAGTAGGATAAATATAGAATAGATTAGGTAAATAAAATAATGTGCCCATATGCAAGTGATTTGATTGGTTAATAGTACGTAATTAAAATGTTGTTTAGCTAAAAACAGATATTAAATTCTAAGAGGCCCGCAGCAACAGAGCAGTTTTGTTTTTACGTGAATGCATTGATATTTGATGGTCAAAAAGGCAAAAAGCACCGCAAGGACAGTTTCGTAGGGTTAGCGTGATCGCCATTAATAATTTCACACCAAGTTCGGCTGCAAAGCTGGAGTTGACATTATCTATAGTAGAGCAAATTCTGTTAAAGCTTTTGCGGTATATAGGTGTCTTTTTCTTTTTTCTTTTTTTTCTCTCTCTCTCTTAATTCGAATTTAATGCATGAGTTAAGCATGAAAGAGTCCATCATGACAATATATGTTATTATATATTGTTGTAAGACAGAGCTTCAACTAAAGAGCTTTATTAAAGCTTTTGCGATATAAAGGTTTAATTGAAAAACTCTTAATTGTTTTGAGTGTGTAGTAAATTACAATGAATAGCATTTTAAAATTCTGAAGTTATAAAACATTAAAAAAAAAATTAAGCTTCAAATTTCGGCTTAAAATCCTTTTGCTCTTTAATATACCCTTTAAAGTACTTTTCTAAAATTTATAATTCAATTAACAGAGTTTTAACAAAGGGAGTCAAAACTCTGTACTGGAGTTGGTTTTGATTTTTTCAAGAAGATAACATATTTCGGTATCATCACGTGGTTAATATTGGTGTATCATTTCAGAATTACCATTATTTATATACTTATATATATATATATATATATATATATATATTTATTGTATGTATTTTTTTAATATTTTTATAAACATATTATTTAAATTTTAAATATTTTATAAGCTTAAATATTATCCTAAATACACTAACCCAATGTTATAAAGGACAAATAACATTTTTTAAACAATTTTTTATTGTATCCACCAAAACACCTAAAACATCCTTAGTACAGGGCGATACAGCCCATTATTTTATCCTCTATATATTAAAGAGTCGATCGTATTAGTGTTACCAAGTATTTTATCATTTATATTTTAGAAAAATTGGTATAAAATTGGTATCATTTATATTTTAAAATTGGTATAAAATTTTTTCTAAAAAAAAAATTTTTTTTTTTTTGTTTTAATTCTCAAAAAAAAAATATCTTAGAAAAAATTTTATACCAATTTTATGGTCAGTACGATATATACCACTAGTACGAATGGTATTGGTATGACTTCCTTGGTTTTAATTTAACCCCATTAAATCACTCTTTGGTCCCTCCAAAACAAAACTATACTCAGACAACTGTACATTTGACTTTAGGGCATCAAACTTAATACAGCACTGATAGAGTTTCTTCTATTTTTGCTACATCACTGATAGGGTTTCATTTCATGAATTCAATTTTTTGAGAATTTCTGGACACTCTAATCTGATTAATTTGATGGAAAGTGAATTTATTGGTCCAACATGACAAATTGCCTGTACACCCACGGTTGGGCAAAGTTGACAAATTTGGTTTTCTGCTGAAGGACTTTGGATGATTTATACAAAATAACAAAAGCCTTATTAAAAATTGGGTCCACTTAATAAGTGTCTTCAGAATATTTGTTAATTGAAAATTTTAATAATGTTTTGGTACTACTTTTTAAAAAAAATCAAAATTTTTTTTCTTTTTTCATAAAATTTTTTCTTAAAATAATTCATAAACTAGCATGATCAAATTTCATTTTATTATTGATTTTTTTTATTAAAAAAACATTTTATTCTCTATTTGAAAGTGGAAATAAATATATATAATTTCTTCTCCAATAATTATGTAGTGTAGAATATGGCTTGAATTAGGAGTTTGACTCCTTGTTGAATTTGGATAAGGAAGGAATTTTATTCCTTTTGGGTTACTGTTGTTTGAAGTTATCAAACTCTATTACAAGTCTTGTCTAATATTGGATTTGGAATTCTTTTTGAAATAGGAGTGATTCTTCTTTTGTGTGTGGAAAAGAAGTCTAGTCCTTCTTGGTTTTGGATATGCTAGCCTACTCAAGTCTCCTATATAAGCATAGTGCTACTACGGAAAATTAGAGTGAAAATAGAGTGTGTGGGTGTGAGAAAAAAAAGAGGGCTCTCCTTTGTTTGGTTCGTTGATATTTATGGGTTGCAATTTGGAATAGTGAGAGAGGTTTGTTGCTGCTTGGTTCTGCAGTTTGGTGATTTGCTCTCTCTTGGTATGATGCAACTTTTGGATTTGCTTTGTGGCTCTCTCTTTGGTTCGTGCACAATACGAATTTGGTATTTGGTATTCGTAGTTGGTATTTGTGAACCTTTGGTTCTTTGGTTTCTATTTGTGAGAGAGAGTTATTTGGGTGTATTTGAGATTTGGTTTTATGAAAGTGCCTCTACACCAATTTGTATTATCACAAATTTGTTATAGTGAAATTTTTTCGTCATCGCCCGTAGATGTAAGCTATTGCCAAACCACTTTAATTCTTGGTGTTTTGTGTCTATTTTCTTTTGGATTAATTTTATTTGTTTCTATTTTTTGTATGGAGATCTTTCTTAAGCCTAAAATATTTTCACAATTAGTCTTGATAATTTTTTGAGTTTCTGCTATTTTAGAACGAACTAGTTTCAGAGCCCAGATTTGCTACCTAGGTGTTTGGATTTGTTCTCTTTAGAGATTTTGGTGATTTGTTCATGGATCTGATTTTTAGGGAGAAAGATGTCAGGTGATTCCTCTACAAAATCTTCGGCAAATTTTTCTAGAAAAGCTTTGGCAAAGTCTTCTGCAAAACCTTTGGTGGTTAGGACAATGGTTTCTAATGCCAAATTTGAAGTAGAGAAATTTGATAGAATGAATAACTTTGGCATGTGGCAATAAGAAGTTATGGATGTCCTAGTTCAACAAGAGTTGGATATTACTTTGGAAGACAAACTTGAAGGGATGTCAGACAAGGATTGGGAAAAGATTAATAGACAAGCTTGTGACACCATTCGTTTGTGTTTGGCCAAGAATCAAAAATATTTTTTTATGAGGGAGACAAATGCTAAAGAGCTTTGTAAGAAATTGGAGGACAAGTATATGACCAAGAGTGTGGAGAATCGTCTCAACTTGAAGAAGAAGCTCTCCCATTTCCAATATCATGCAAGTATTTCTATGTCTGAGCACTTGAATGATTACAATAAAATACTTGCTGGTTTGCAAATTTTGGAAGTTGATATTAGCAGTGAGGATAAAGCAATCTTGTTATTGAATTCATTGCCGAATACTTATGATCATCTAATCACTACACTCTTGTATGGAAAAGATGAAATTAAGTTTGATGATGTGTCCAATGCTTTGACTAATAATGAGTATCGTATGAAAGATAAGCAAGCTCAAAGGGACAAGATGTCTGAGGCTTTGATTGTTAAGGGCATGTCTAATGACAAGAAACTTGAAAAAGATGAGTGTGCCTATTGTCACAAAAGGAGGCATTAAAAGAAAGATTGCCATTTGTTGCAAAACAAAGATGAGAAGGATTCTAATGCAAATGTAGCACATGATTGTGATGAGGATTCTAATTTTGCATTGCCTAGTTCATCATTTGTTTGCCATTCAAATGAGTGGGTTTTGGATTCAACTTGCACCTTCCATATGTGTCCGAAAAAGGAATGGTTTTACAACCTAGAAGAGTCGGAACTTAGTTCAGTCATCATGGGTAATAATCAAACCTGTGAGATTTTAGGGAAAGGTAAAATCAAGCTGAAATTGCATGATGGAACAGTTCGTTTTTTGAATGAGGTTCAATACATATCTAAATTGAAAAGAAATCTCATCTCAGTTGGTTTATTAGAATCCAAGGGTTTCAAGATTGCTATGGAGAATGGAACTTGGAAGGAACAACACGGTGCTTTGGTAGTAATGATGGCCACACGTCGTAGGAACATGTATTTCCTTAAAGGGAGTACTATTGTAGGTGGAGTAGCAATTGGGGAGGTTACTTTAGACACTATTAGACTTTTGGAACATGCTAATGATAATACTTTGTTTGAGAGTGCCAAGAACTGCAAATTTGAAGTTTGTGAGCCTTGTGCTTTGGAGAAGCAAACTAAGGTCAAGTTTGGTACAATAGTTCATCATACTAAGGGTTTGCTTCATTATGTACACACTGATGTATGGGAGCCTATTAAGGTTGCTTCTTTTGGAGGTAGGAATCATGATGTTATTTTTGGTGGTGACATGGATATTAAGCCTTTGCACAAGTTCAAGTGTTACTTGGACTTGTTCAGTATTTGCAATTTGAATTAGCCCGTAGGGGCTTTGGTGGTGGCGATGGAGAAGTTTCGTTTGTGGTGATATACACTTTGTTTTGGACTCTTATTTGGATTTGGCAACATCTTTGGGTGCATTTGGCATCCATTGGCGCATTTGGAAGTGGTTTTGGATAATTTGCACTTTTTTCTGGTTAAGCTCTAATTTGATAAAGTGCTTTGTATTTGTGGTTTGGGAGATGTCTTGTCAAGGTGGAGACTTGTTAATGATTTGTATTTGGTGGTTTGCAAATGTCGTTTCTGAGGCTTGATGGAATTCAAGCCAGGATGGAGATTTGTTGAATATGGCTTGAATTAGGAGTTCGACTCCTTGTTGGATTTGGATAAGGAAGGAATTTTATTCCTTTTGGGTTACTGTCATTTGAAGTTATCAAACTCTATTACAAGTCTTGTCTACTTCTTGATTTGGAATTCTTTTTGGAATAGGAGTGATTCTTCTTTTGTGTGTGGAAAAGAAGTCTAGTGGGTGTGAGAAAAAAAAGAGGCTCTCCTTTGTTTGGTTCGTTGATATTTATGGGTTGCAAACTGGAATAGTGAGAGAGTTTTGTTGCTGTTTGGTTCTGCAGTTTGGTGATTTGCTCTCTCTTGGTACGTTACAACTTTTGAATTTGCTTCGTGGCTCTCTCTTTGGCTCGTACACAATTTGCATTTGGTATTTGGTATTCGTAGTAGGTATTAGTAAACCTTTGGTTCTTTGGTTTTTATTTATGAGAGAGAGTTATATGGGTATATTTGAGATTTGGGTTTATGAGAATGCCTCTAAACCAATTTGTACTATCACAAATTTGTTATAGTGAAATTTGTTCGTCGTCGCCCGTGGATGTAGGCTATTGCCGAATTACGTAAATTCTTGGTGTTTTGTGTCTATTTTCTTTAGAATTAATTTTCTTCGTTCCTATTATTTGTTTGGAGATCTTTCTTAAGCCTAAAATATTTTCACAATTAGTCTTGATAATTTTTTGAGCTTATGCTATTTTACAACATGTAGTGCGACAGGTCAACTGAAAAAAGATGTGAACACAAATTTAGATTGACGGTCAAAGTTGAAAAAGAATGTATAAACACAAAAAATTAATTATGTGAAAACACAAACAGTAATCGATCAAGAGTCAAGACAATAATCCCACAAATGCATAATAAACATTCATTCCCAGAAAATCTCAGAGTGATCTCATATCTGAATAATCAAATATGAGTACACCAAACACAAGGCACCCATGCCTTGGTGCGGCCTCTAAGCCCTGCATTTCTCCTACCTAAGCAACCCGTCTCTTTTTTTGGGTTGACTGTTGGGGAACATAGGAAAGCAACAACCAACAGCTTTGCAACACGTGTCTATTTGAAAGTGACTGTAAATGGTCTTAAGAGACAACCGGAGAGAAGGCCGGGGTGGGACCACAAGTCAACGGCCTTAAGTTTTATTATACCATGCCCCCACCCCAGTACAGCTTCTGTGCCACTCGATCTGCTAATATCAATATCTATACCCATGAGCGTGATCACAGGGTCACCATCACTAACCCCTTTTATTTTTTTATTATTTCATCTAATTTTTTTTTTTTAACTATTGTTATGAAACGTCTACTCTATAATGATTTTTCTTTATCATCATATCAAGACATATATTAATTGATATTTGAAATAATGACGTTCAGACTCTAAATGTCTTATTGGCCGACAAAAAACCTTATTGATTGAGCTAATTGAAAACAAGTATCGAGATAACGATAAATACTCCTGTGCACAAATGTTGTTTGGGTGAATGATGAAATTCCTCCCACTTTTTTTGGTTATGTTAGGTGTTGGCACGACCCGCCGTCTCTATACGATCATAGACGAGTCGCCTTTCACCCCTGACAGGACGAGTCGATGAAATTCCTCCCACTAAATTAGAAGATCCATATCTATTTTGCTTTTCATAATGGCAGAAATACAAATTAAGTCTCCACTATATCATTTAAAATATCTGACTGGACACCATTTGAGGCACCGTATAAGAGCACTCAATACTTCCTTGGAAAGATAATCCGTTTCATAGCAAAAAGGACTTTCCATTAAACTCCACACTCCACAGTATGTGAAGCTCATTTATTCTCACGCATGGAAAAGACCTTCAATAGGAGAAGTCTAAACGTGCAAGAAAGTACATATATAACGCACTTTTGTAACACAAACTTTTAATTGGGATCAAAGCTCTCTACAATATTGAATATTCAAGATTCAACCTGAAAATCATCCTTAAATGAGCTTTTTGGTAAGTGGTTTTATTGAATACGCAAACGCTTATAATAAATAAAAATAAAACAAAAAAGAGAGAAAATGATGGTAACATTGGCGTACATATTGAAAATGATGGTAACGCAATTGTTGAGTAGTCATGTGATAATAAAGGGCGGCTGTAGAGTACTTGGTGGTGCAGGATGGTATCACAATCTCTACAGATTTTATTTGCTTAGGTTTTTAATTTGTACACGTGGTAATCTTAGCTACTTAGGCAGCCGGCAAATTTATTTTGGAATCTTGGTTGCTTTTAGAGTTAGATGAGAACTAATTATTAAATTTTTTTTTTTTTTTTAAAAAAGTTAGATGAGAAAACTGCACCAATATTTTCCACAGTTTTATTTGTTATTTTCTATAATTTCATTTGTCAAACAGCAATAATTTGTTGCAACTTGCAACGTCGGTTTGTTTTTTAGCCCTCTCTAACAATAAAATATTCCATCGATCAGTGATATATGAATTAAATCTCAGAGCTCTCAATGACATAGAACATCACTCAAAATTGAAAGTTCTTATGTATATCATAATCTGAAGTCCTCATAACCAACATTTCCTTTTCATGTCTTTGAATTGTGGTTAAATTAAATGAAAGGATTTCAACTCTCCTTTCCTTTTCTCCAAGATAACCTATATAAGTACCCCTATCACCATAACATAGTGGCCATAAATATATAACAGCAAATCTTAATAATACCACATTAAAATCGCATAGACTTTTTCCATTTCTTAGTTGTTTTACATGACATAATACGTAAGAAATCATAAAAAGAAAAACATTTGATTCCCAAAATTGAAAGAACATTAATTTCCAGCAATAAATTTGTATGGGAAAAATGTAAGAAAAGGGTATCAGCAAATGGATAATTATTGAGTATTTTCAGAGTATTATAAATGCGTACTCTCTCCTCTCACATAATTGTAGATCTTATTAATTAAATTTATAATAAGACTCACAATTTATGCGAGAGAATAAAATATGCATTTATGATATTTTCAAAGTATTCAATAAAAAAAAGATACATTCTATAATGAAGAAGCTAAAGCCACAATTTTAGACCAAATTACAGAAACCGTTGCTGGTACTCAAAATGACACCCGTACTACATGCTTGCATGTACCCGGTTCCCACCGCAAGTTTACCGGATATTGCCAGTCCTCTTTGAAAATTTCCCTCTCGGTGAGACCAAGAGGCCCGGTTCCAAACGGTTTTAATTCCCCCCCGGTGTTTCCTTGTAATCCAAGCCAACTAGCCCAACCACAAATACAATAACATTTTAACATTTTATAACATTCCCAACTCTCCCACTAAAAAACAGAACTATATGAGTTGGGCTAACGTAGAAAAGTCAAAAAACAAATAAATTATGAAAATGGGGTTACACTTCAATTACAATTTTCACTCTTGGTACTGTTCGATTGGAACTAACAAGTGGGTTACAGCCGTATTGATCATTTTTGCACTATATATATCCCCTACGCCTCACTTCGTTTACTATCACAAATTTTATTTTCTACTATTACTACTACTTCTTCACTTTGCAGACTATATATATATTATTGTAACTATGCCAGAAGCTCCTGAGATTAATAATGTTTCCGAATATGATTGTTGTGGTAGTAACTCATCTCTCGATGGTAAAAACAAGAAGGCATTACAATTTATTGAAGATGTAACCAGTAATGCTGATGAAGTTCAGAGGAGGGTTCTTGCTGGAATCCTTTCTCGTAGTGCCCACGTTGAGTACTTGCAACGTCATGGCCTAAACGGGTGTACAGACCAAGAGACATTCAAGAAAGTGGTTCCTGTTGTTACATATGAAGATTTGAAGCCAGAAATTGACCGTATTGCTAATGGTGATGCTTCACCAATCCTTTGTTCCCAACCCATATCGGAGTTCTTGACTAGGTAATTAATTTAATCAAGTCTAATTTAATAAACTTTTTCTAACTTTTCTTTTTGTCAAGAACTTTGTATTTTAACTGATTCTTTCTGGTTTTTAAAAACGGAAACATCTCCGTTGTATCTATTGAATTATTTTTGGCTTAATTTTGTTGGTTTATGCGCGCGTGTAGTTCCGGAACTTCTGGAGGGGAGAGGAAATTGATGCCAACAATTGAAGAGGAGCTGGAGAGGAGGTCATTGCTTTACAGCCTTTTGATGCCTGTGATGAACCAATGTGTTCCAGGTTTGGACAAAGGAAAAGGCATGTATTTTTTGTTCATAAAATCAGAAGCTAAGACCCCAGGAGGACTTGTTGCACGTCCAGTTTTAACTAGCTACTACAAAAGTTCACATTTTACGGATAGGCCTTATGATCCCTACACCAACTATACTAGCCCAAACGAGACCATTCTTTGCCCTGATTCTTATCAAAGCATGTACTCTCAGTTGCTTTGTGGCCTTTATCAAAACACCCAAGTTCTTCGTGTTGGGGCAGTCTTCGCTTCCGGCTTCATTCGTGCCCTTAAGTTCCTTCAAATGAATTGGCTTCTTTTATGCAATGATATTCGAAGCGGTACCTTAGACCCCAAAATCACTGACTCATCAGTGAGAGAAGCTGTAATGAAAATTCTTGAACCAAACCCCAGGCTAGCTGATTTTATTGAAGATGAATGTGGCAAGGATTCTTGGAGTGGGATCATAACTAGGTTGTGGCCTAATACCAAGTATATTGATGTCATTGTGACAGGAACAATGTCACAGTACATTCCTACTTTGGATTATTATAGCAATGGTCTCCCTCTTGTTTGTACCATGTATGCATCTTCTGAGTGTTACTTTGGCCTTAATTTGAATCCTCTGTGCAAGCCAAGTGAAGTCTCCTACACTCTCATTCCCACCATGTGCTATTATGAGTTCTTGCCAGTTAACAGGAAAAGTGGATTCAATGAATCCTTTTCCAAACCTGTCTCCCTCAATGATAAGGAAAACCAAGACTTGGTTGATCTTGTTGATGTTAAGCTAGGACAAGAGTACGAGCTTGTTGTAACTACCTATGCAGGTAATATTATATGCACTAAGATAAAACTTAAGTTAATACATTAGGTTGTCCAATTAAATTCAAACACTTTTTTGCAATAACCAATAAAATACATAGTGAGTTATTAAGAAATTTAATGTACTGTGCATGTACAATAGTATATATATATATATATATAATAACTGTCATGAAATTTTTTTAATCTTGTAGGCCTTTATCGATATCGTGTTGGAGACATACTTCGAGTGGCAGGATTCAAAAACAAGGCTCCTCAATTCAACTTTGTATGCAGAAAGAATGTGGTTCTTAGCATTGATTCTGATAAAACCGATGAAGTTGAACTACAAAATGCAGTGAAGAATGCAGCTAACAATCTTTTGTCATTTGATGCATCACTCACAGAATATACAAGCTATGCTGACACTTCAACTGTCCCGGGGCATTATGTCCTGTACTGGGAGATTAGCCTCAGCCGGGCAACACCAATCCCTCCTTCAGTTTTTGAGGATTGTTGCCTCACTGTTGAAGAATCATTCAACAGTGTATACCGCCAAGGCAGGGTTTCAGATAAGTCCATTGGTCCCTTAGAGATAAAGATAGTGGAGTGTGGGACATTTGACAGTCTTATGGACTATGCTGTGGGACAAGGTGCTTCAATAAACCAGTACAAAGCACCGCGATGTGTGAAATATGCTCCCATTGTGGAGCTCCTGAACTCAAAAGTTGTTGCAAATTATTTCAGTCCAAAATGCCCCAATTGGGCTCCTGGTCATAAGCAATGGTTAGCTGAAGATTGAGACAAGGTTAGGACTAAGGAGCCTTGTAATGTAGCAGGAATGGAACTGGGGGAGGTTCAAGAATAATTGTCTTGTGAGTTGTGACCTAGATTAACCCATCTTAGTTTCTTGGTAATCGTATTTTACTATTTCATCTTTGCAAAAGCAGTTTTAAGCTCTTGTTTAATGAATGCTTCTACATGACTTCACTTTGTCCCTTTCTATATTTCATTTCCAATCAATGAATCTGGGTCAGTACTAAGCAACTAGCATGAGTTTTGAAGAAACTAGTGCGGGTGGTAGAAAGATTAATTTTCTTCTAGTTTAGGGTCTATTTGATACCGTATATTTTCCTAAAACTAAAAACTTATTGTCGAAAATAGTGTAGATAGAGATAAAAATTAGCTGAAATAGTACAGTGAAACTCATGAATAATACTAAAAAGTGCAATAGAGCTCATTAATAGTAGCAAAAATAAGCTGAATATTAAAATAATTTCATTTTTCATTGGTAACCAAATGCACATTTAAGATGTGTATGAATACCGCTTATTTTGTTGAAACTGAAAAATTATTGCTGAAAGTACTATAAATAAAAGTAAATGTTAGTTAAAATAGTACAGTAGAACCTATGAATAATGCCAAAAAGTACAATGAGGCCCATAAATAGTAGCAAAAATAAGCTAAATAGTGAAATAATTTTAATTTTTAATCTCCACTCAAATGCACACTGAAGTTGAGTTTGGATTGCACTGAAAACAACCCACATTTGTATTTGGTGTTTTTTCCCTAAGTCCCATGCACTATTTAATGGACTCGCAAGTACGAAAAAATGCAAATTTTGCTTTAAAATTAAGTCTCACGATACTATTCACACATTCAAAAATTATTTTGCTACAAAATTTTCAGCAATAAATTTTTAATTTTTAGTAAAAGTTGTATCTAAAGCAGACCCTTACCCGTATCCAGCATTGACAGGCAATGAAAATTATTAGCCTAACTCTATGTTGTCATGTTGGGCAAATTAATCAACTAATCTTTGACTGGTGAAGTACACTCTTTGAAAATATGGATTCCATCGGGACAAAGGAATCAACTTGAAAACCAGTGAGCTCAATTTTGAGCAATCCGCCAGTGGGCACACGAATCAGAACTATGTGCTGACTATTCTTATATGGCAATGGCACCGTAATCATATATAGATCTAGCTCCTCCTCAATAGTGTGTACTATGTGACTCTTTTCGTTTGGCCTAGTTAACCATGTGATTCATACTCTTCAAGTACGTTTTTCTTTTCCGGCCAAAGGATTAAAGGATTTTTTTTTTTTTTTTTTAGTTACGCTATGTAGAGCCTATTCCCATATATACTGTGTACTGTCAGTTTGATCCTGAGTTCTCGCTATTTCACCAATTCTAGCCAATTGTTTTTTTTAAAATATCTCAAGCACCTTTTGTACTATAAAACAATTTTTTTTTTTTTATATAATTCAATAGTTGGTAAAATAGTGATTTGAACTCTGAATATTTTTCTTAATGTCAAGCTCCGAAATCATCTATAAAGATAGGTACGTAACAACAACCGCACGCTTATAAAGTAAGTACTCTACAAGTGTATAAGGCCTTCTTAGTAACTAAATTTTATCCTCAAAATTATATCAAATGAATCTAAAATACCACAACAATTTCTTTATGAATAGATCTCCAATAATTATAAATGAACAAAATCCAACCCTCATATACACAATGCCAATTGGCCAAAAGCTATAAGACTATTACAAGATCATCTAATCCCCAAATCACTAAGCTTCTTTCATGCTCACAACACAACAACAAAACTCTCAAAACTTGCTAGTCTTTACAATCTAAAATTGGAGGGGAAAAGGGGGAGTAAGTTGACAACTCAAACCAAAATCTTAATAAGTTCTATCAAGCAAATAGATCTATAAATTAACAAGTTGTATATAGATAAAATATTTTGAATATTACAAATATATCATAGATGGATTAGAAAATAATCAGTTTTCCATATGTCAAATCTATAATTTACAATAGGTTCCAAAAACACATAAGCAGTTTCAAGGACTTAAAACAGTTTAAATATTCAAACATAATTCATATTCTTAACAATCTTTATGACTATGGTCATGCTATATCCCCGTGACTGGGCATCAAATTCAGATGAAACTAGTTTCATGTTAATATATATCCCTCATTAATTGGGTCCAGAAACACGATAGGCTCATGATACCCCAAATAGAACTAGTTTCAATACCAATAAATAACTCTCATTAGCTAAGTATCAGAATACCAATGAATAACCTCCATTAGCTAAGACAAAATATAGTCAAATTGTCTAAAATCATATATATATCAAACCATAGTCCAAACAAAAATATATCTCATCCAAGTATATATATATAATTATATATATTCAGTAAATCAAATATATTTGTCATAATTCCTTATTCTTTACTTTAAATCAATGTAACTAAACAATTAAATAATTTTTTTTTTTTTTGGCAAAGCAATTAAATAAAATTGAGACAACTATAAACAAATTTTAGTAGTTAAAATACGATAGTATAAGCAAAATAAAACTTATTACAATAAGATTACTTACCTTAGCTAGCTCACCACGAAAGAACTTCTCCCTAACACTTTCTCTAAAATCCTTAGATATCACTTAAATAATTTTAAAGCATCATTTACTCAATAATCAAATAATTCAAGAAAAACTTATAACGGTACCCGGCCAGAAGAGAGACTACTAAAAATATCACATAACTATCCACTTATCTCACATGAAAATTCCACCTAATGACGGGTGTGCAAAAAACTAAGGAACCAAAAAAAACCGCTTCAAACCAACCGAACCCTGCAAAAATTTCAGTTCAGTTTCGGTTTCATTTTTTAAAAACAGAAATTTTCAGTTTCAATTTCAGTGTCAGGTGTATATGCACCGAACCTACCAAAACCGAACCGAATTATATTATAATATAATTTATATTATATGTGTAATATAATACAAGTGTTGGGCTTTGCAAAGTTGCAAACATTGGGCCTTAAGCTTTTGGGCCTCCTGTCTTTTCGTTTTATTCTATAAAAATTTGGGCCACCAGCCTTTCATTTTATTTTATAAACATTGCTATTTAAAACCCATTAAGATTAAGGCATTAACCCATTAGATTAACTAACTAAAATTAAACTAATCAATATATACTAGCCTCTAAGCACGCACTCACGTGCGTGCTCAGAGGCTCTTCCATTTTTTGGGTAAGGGTTAATTTAGAGCATTTATTAAAATTTGGGATTACTACATTTTCTAATCACCACACAAAAAAAAAAAAAAAAAAAAAAAAAAAACCTAGGGATGTGATGAGTATTATGAGTGGTGAAATAATTTTTTCATCACACCTCTAAGTTTTTTTTTTTTTTTTTTTGTGATTAGAAAATGTAATAATCCCAAATTTTAATAAATGCTCTAAATTAACTCTTACCCAAAAAATGGAAGAGCCTCTGAGCACGCGGGTGAGCGCGTGCTCAGAGGCTAGTTACATATAAAAAATAATGGTTAAAACTTTATCAATATATTATATAAAACTTACCAGTATTAATAGTAGAATTTATATGACTTGGTCCAGCCTCAAAGTCATTTGCCATTATAGTTGGATAGGTTGGAGGGAGACCTAAATTTAATATTATAAACAGTGACTTAGTATCTTTGTATACATTGACATACAACTAACATGCCAGAAACTATAGATTTTCTCAAAATAATAAGATTCCAAGCAATGAAGAATGTTTAAAGATACAAAACTATAATCTCACCATTGACTTCTTGCATAGCCGTATGCTTAACTTGCATATTGCGTGCCAAATTACATATATGTGTAAGGCGATGGCTTTGTCTATTCTCGTGATTAGGTGGTATTAGTGATGGGTTTGTTGATGTTGAATTAGAATGTACAACATCTTCTTCATTTAAATTTGCTGGGCCTCCCACTAAAACGTGATCACCACCCAAAGTTTGTTGTCTTTGTCTTGAGTAATTAGCATGGCGTCTTGCCAATTGAATATTTCTGCTTTCATTGTCTTCACATTGTCTTCTCAAGCGAGCATAATATCTCCATCGTTCTCAATGACGTTCTATGTCATCGGTATTCACCATCGCTGTATTTTGCGAACTCGTTTCTACATAAAATTAAATTAAATTTATAGTAGTCGTTGCGCATACATACACAATAATCAATAGATTTTTCCATGTCACAAATAAGGTGTATTAAAACCTCAATAAAGTGAATTAATTTTGAACAAATTAATCACATGTAAGAATTGTAATAATATATGTGATTGTAATAAATTTTTAATAAAATAGAGAAATAAGTTACACTTCTTAAAATTATTAAATTATTATTTTAGTTAGAAGTTTTGAGAATATATTTAAATTTAGGCTATGATTTGTTAGATCAATATGATGAAAATATAATTTAGAAAATGTTTAATTTATTTCACAGAATCATTTATAGTTAAAATTAGATTAAATTATCCGTACTCATTTCACACGCTTTAATAAAAAAAAAAAAAAAAAAAAAAAAAAAAAAAAAAACCATGCCATTTTGGTTAATTTGGATGAGAAAATAATATGTCTGATTGTAACTTTATGTGTCTGTGTGTAAATGTAAGAGAGAGAAGAAGTGGCTTAGTGAGTTTAGAAGTTGAGAGTAGTGGAGGTGATGATTTAAAAGATTTGAATGTACATTTAATTTCTTACTTTACCGGATATAAATATAATATCAAACAAATATGCAAAGAGGCACCAGAGTCAGAAAAGAAAAATATTGTTGTTTTATGGTAAAACTTTTTTAACCTCTTCTTTACTAAAGTGCCCTTAATTATCCATAAAAAAATACCCTTAATTACGTGGGACATACTGATACATGGCTTGCATTTTTGGATTGGGATTTGGATGCTTCTACTAATTTTTGGATAAGAGTTAATTTAAAGCATTTATTACAATTTTGGACTACTACATTTTCCAATCACAAAAAGAAAAAAAAAAAAAAAAAAAAAAAAAAAAAAAAACGTAAGGGTGTGATAAAAAATTATTTCACCGCACATAATACTCATCAATGGCCTGCATGTTCGATATTGCTTGATCATGCACTCCATTATTTAAATAGTACATTTTCTATGTACTATTTTAAAAAATCGCACTTTAAATTTAGACCAAAGCATTAAACTAAGTATATTCTCCTCTCTTAATTTAATCTTTAATTTACTTTTTGAATTAAATAATACGTTTTTTTTAATGAAAAATAAAATCGTTTTTACTGTTTTCTCTTTTTCAAAAATTCAAAGTATTTGCATCTTGTACTTTGTCCTTTTTATTTATTTATTTATTTATTTATTTATTTATATACATCTATCCATGTACTAACCATGTACTACTTAAAAAAAATCCCACTTTTTATCCCACATTAAACATCTGACGTTTTCCTTTCTTTTCTTTTTTTTTTTTTAAATCTCTTCCATATTTTGGGGGAAAAAAAAAAGACTCCTACTATAAAACTATTACTATAATTTCTCCATCCATATCCTTATATTTAGGCACTAACATATATGATTTTGAAAGAAAAGAAAAGGCTCTATTTTAAAAAATCCCACTTTTTATCCCACGTTAAACATCTCACATTTTCCTTTTTTTCTTTTTTTTAAATCTCTTCCATATTTTGGGGGAAAAAAAAAAGACTCCTACTATAAAACTATTACTATAATTTCTCCATCCATATCCTTATATTTAGGCACTAACATATATGATTTTGAAAGAAAAGAAAATGCTAAATTTTAGGGAAATTTAAAAGATTAAGGTGGGGAATTGGTGTGACCGTATCCTTATTTAAAATTTCATCAAAAAAAGAAAAAGTACACGTTTGAAAAAATTCCATGTTCTATCCATGTACTATTTTAAAAAATCCCACTTTCTATCCCACGTTAAACATCTCAAGTTTTCCTCTCTGAATTTTTTTTTTTTAAAAAAAACTTTTTTGGTGTTGTTGATGTTGTACTTTTTTTCAAATTTTATATATGACAGTTATCACTTTTTGTCTAATCCTAAGATGTAGTTTTTTTAATCCTAAAATTTAGTCGTTTACTACACATCCATAACATAAGTAAATAAAAGCTTAAATTGAAAATTTTATGGCAAAAGATACATGTTAATTGTATACAAAAGAAATATAGTTTCTATTACAAAAGAAATTTTTTTAGAACACTTTCTTAGATAACAACCACGTTATGTGAGGTTTAATACATATAATAATTCTTGTAAAGTCTCTCACCCGAACTCATCTAATATTCCATTCCAATGGCTCCTCAATGCAATCCAAAAAATTTGTGCATACGTGAACCTAAGAGAGATAAAAAAATTAGGGTTAAACCAAGAATTAAAAAAAAAAAAAAAAAAAACTTTAATCAACAAACCAAAGTTAGCGTGCATGAGATCTCAGATTACTATGTTTGCTAAGTATTTAAAAAAAATAACTATTTAATTAAGGATGAAAATTACATTGGTACATCAGAAATGATAGCTTGCATAAACTGAGCAAACGAATCTTCCAACCAATTACGATCATCATTAATAAAAACAGCATATTGCTAACATTATGCAACACTATTAATTTGGGTGGAAGAAAGCAATGAAGAAACAAAATGTATATAAATAGCAAACTGAGCAACACAGTTGTTTCAAAGATGCCAACATCAATAGCAAACTGAGCAACATAATATGAAGCCTATAATGAAGTGTCCACATTCCACAATGCCTTGAATTGCAGAGCAACTCTATGGGAGGAGCTACAATAATCTTAAACCACATAGGATGCGGAGGAGTCCATTGAGTTGAATCCAACACATGCACTTGAATCATTGTCAAATCCCCACCTATTCTCATGCAATCCACATTCAAATACTATCCCACGTTCTTTTTTTCAAAAAAAAAAACTACCTCGGCCACCCAAAAAAAAGACACTCTCAGTATACCAAAAACTCCCCACGTTCATCAACAACAACAACTACAACAACAACAACAAAAACAAAAAAAAAAAAACAAAAAAAAAAAAAAAAAAAACTCAACACACACTCTATCAAATATCTACCCACATTCCTATTGGAAAAAAAGGTTTTTTTTTTTTTTTGTAAAAAAAAAAAAAAACACTCCCAATACACCAAAACACTCCCCACGTTCATTAAAAAAAAAAAAAAAAAAAAAAAAAAAAAAAAAAAAATACTTCTCAGTAGTTGAACTTCTCACAAACACAAATGCATAATATTTATTTTTTTATTTTTTTAAACTTACTTTCCTTACTCACGTTTAAAATTATTCAGTTACCACCAACGTTTCAAAATTACATTTAAAAAAAAAAAAGAAAAAAAAGAATAGACTTGTAGAACTCAAGGTTGCTACATACCTAAATAAAAAAAAATAAAAAAAGTTTAAAAACTTATACATTCAATCATCACCAACATTTCAAAATTACATTTTTTTTTTAAAAAGAGAGAGAGAGAGAGAGAGTTAACATGATACATAAAAAATTAAAAAAAAATGTAGAAATCAAGGTTGCTACATACCTAAATAAAAAAAAATAAAAAAATTTAACTCCAAAAACATATACAATGATGTTAAAAAAGAAAAAAAAAATTCTTCAAGTTTAATTCCTATAATAATTCTTGTAAAGTCTCTCACCCGAACTTATCTAATATTTCATTCCAATGACTCCTCAATGCAATCCAAAAAAATTGTGCGTACGTGAAGCTGAGAGAGATAAAAGAATTAGGGTTAAACCAAGTATTTTTTTTAAAAAAAAAAAAAACCTTTAATCAACAAACCAAAGTTAGTGTGCGTGTTATTAAAGATAATAGTATAAGTTTGTTAGAGTTTGTGTTTGATTTAAATTTTGATGAGATCATTTTTCCTAAAAATCTTATTAAAATTGTTCAAAATAAAGATACATATCTAACTCCCTACAAAATAAGACAACTTTATGTTAGTTTTCAAAGCAAACTCACTTCACTTTCCTTACTCACGTTTGAAATTATTTAGTCACCACAACATTTTAAAATTACATTTAAAAAAAAAAGAAAAAAAAAAAGAGAGTTAGCGTGTTACATAAAAAAATAAAATAAAATAAAAAGAAAAAAAGAGAGTGAGAAAGAAAGAAGTAGAACTCAAGGTTGCTACAAACCTAAATAAAAAAATAAAAAAAAATTTCTCGCCAAAAACATATACATTTAGTCACCACCAACATTTCAAAATTACATTTAAAAAAAGATAGTTAACGTGATACATATAAAAAATAAAAATAAAAATACATTTAGTCACCACCAACATTTCAAAATTACATTTTAAAAAAAAAAAAAAAAGTAGAACTCAAGGAAAAAAAGAAAACCTTCTTATAAAGAAAAAAAAAAAAAGACTTAACGTGATACATATAAGGGGAAAAAAAGTACAACTCAAAGAAAGTCAATCATAAATAAACAAAAGAAAAGAAAACAAAGAAAAACTTACAAAAGATAGAACCTGAATATTTGTTAGAGCCGCCGAGAGAAAATATCTTTAATTTGAAGAAAAAGAAAGAAGATGTAAAGCTAAACTAAATATCTTCAATTTGAAGAAGAATGAGAGATAGAAAGTGAGATAGAAACTGCAAAGCATACGTGAGTTTGTGAGTTTGTGGGTCTTAAAGTGTAGGAGTTTTAATTTACATATCTATCTCCGTTGGTTGAAAACTTGTAAGTGGGTATGATGAGAGTATTTTAGGCATAAAAAAATAAAGGAAAGTGCATTTTTACTGGAATGTCCTTTAGTTTTGTCTCTACTTAAATTGTGGAATCCCCTTAAATAGTAGTATAGATGATGAGATCATTTTTCCTAAAAATCTTATTAAAATTGTTCAAAATAAAGATACATATCTAACTTCCTACAAAATAAGACAACTTTATGTTAGTTTTCAAAGCAAACTCACTTCACTTTCCTTACTCACGTTTGAAATTATTTAGTCACCACAACATTTCAAAATTACATTTAAAAAAAAAAAGAAAAAAAAAAAGAGAGTTAACGTGTACATAAAAAAAAATAAAAAATAAAAAGAAAAAAAGAGAGAGAGAAAGAAAGAAGTAGAAATCAAGGTTGCTACGAACCTAAATAAAAAAATAAAATAAAATTTCTCGCCAAAAACATATACATTTAGTCACCACCAACATTTCAAAATTACATTTAAAAAAAGAAAAAAAAAAAGATAGTTAACGTGATACATATAAAAAAAAAAAATACATTTAGTCACCACCAACATTTCAAAATTACATTTATAAAAATAAAATAAAATAAAAAAATAAGAAAAAGTTAACGTGATGCATATTAAAAAAAAAAAAAAGTAGAACTCAAGGAAAAAAAAAACCTTTCTTATAAAGAGAAAAAAAAAAAAAAAAGACTTAACGTGATACATATAAGGAAAAAAAAAAAAAGTACAACTCAAAGAAAATCAATCATAAATAAACAAAAGAAAAGAAAACAAAAAAGAACTTACAAAAGATAGAACCTGAATATTTGTTAAAGCCGCCGAGAGAAAATATCTTTAATTTGAAGAAAAAGAAAGAAGATGTAAAGCTAAACTAAATATCTTCAATTTGAAGAATAATGAGAGATAGAAAGTGAGATAGAAACTGCAAAGCATACGTGAGTTTGTGAGTTTGTGGGTCTTAAAGTGTAGGAGTTTTAATTTACATATCTATCCCCGTTGGTTAAAAACTTGTAAGTGTGTATGATGAGGGTATTTTAGGCATAAAAAAAAATAAAGGAAAGTGCATTTTTACCGGAATGTCCTTTAGTTTTGTCTCTATTTAAATATAAAGATGTAGGGGCATTTTTGAACTAAAAATTGTGGAATCCAAATAGTGGAATCCCCTTAAATAGTAGTATACCGGAATGTCCTTTAGTTTTGTCTCTACTTAAATATAAAGATGTAAGAGCATTTTTGAACTAAAAATTGTGGAATCCAAATAGTGGAATCCCCTTAAATAGTAGTATAGATATATAAAACCAAAACCTTTGATGCTTCCACAATTTTCCACGTCATCACTATTTTCTTTTTCTTTTTATTTTAGATTCTTTTTATTTTAGGTTTTATATCTTATATGTTTATTATTTATATTTTTTTAATTTGATTTAGGACTTTTAAGATGTATTCAAACACAAACAACTCATCTCATACAGTTTTCTATTTTGTTTTGGACTCTTTCTTCTCTTCTTCTCTAATTCTATTAGGGTTTTTTAATTATAGTTTTACTGTATCTTCCTACATGTTTCTAATATTTATTTAAAATAAAAACACCCTACAAAAAATACTCCTCCAGTTCCACGTAAACAATCCCTTAAAAAAAACTAAATAGAAGATTCCCACTAACAATCAGTTACTTCGTTGGGCAGCCATTTTTATCCTTTACTTTTCTCTTCTTTTTCATGCAATTCAAAACTACATCATGTGAGGCTGTAATGTGACTACAAGCAGCAGAGAATGATGTTCATGGATTTTAATTACTAGGAGCGACAATGGACCTAGTTACGAGACGAAGAATCACAAAAGGTCAATATTTCAATTAGAAACTCCCCTTTTTACAATTCGATTATGTTAATTTCTAAATCTTATTGTGTTTTGGCGTGGTTGTTTTGCTATAGGCGTTATTAATGATAGTGATGATACCTGATACTCTCTGACCCAAGAATGAAAAGCATCCAAGAGAGTTCAATCCTCTCATTCAATGTAGCCTCAAGATTTCATTGAATTTGACGTTAAGGTATTTTTTATTACGTTGTTTAAATTTTCGCACCTATTATATTGATTGGATTTGATAATTTCAATTTTTGTCAGGTGGTTATATTTTCTATTATGTAGTCAAATATTTTGTTTTTCCATTTGAATTAATGTGATTTAAGAATTATAAATTACTGTTATTTTTTTAAAAATATTTTTCATATATATGACCATTTTTGCATTTTTAATCTATTTTTATATCATTTTTTACGTTATTGGGTATTGAATCTTGATGAACAAGCTTAGGTTATGCGTTAACCTCATAAATTTGTTCTTTAAATTTTGCCTTTCTCTCGGCAAGAATAAAAGTTGGAATCATAAGTGCATTCCAAGTTCTCTTCTATCTCGATTAAGACTCTATGGCCTTTCAACCGGTACTTCCTTCTTCTTCTTTTTAGTTACATTCATATATTCCAAAATCAATTTATTCAAAATGTCTATAATATGCATATTATTAACCCAATTTTCTATTTCTAAATTTCTTAGATTTTATTATATCAATATTTATTTCTTTTAAATTCTTGGTGGGAAAATCAATCTCTCATTAATTCTTTTACCTTAACATGATGTTGGTTAATTGTTCTTTTATTTAATTATCCTGTGCATCGCACGGGTTAGCGACTAGTTAAATATATAATTAAACTACTTAAACTTCAACTAATTTAACTAGAAAACCCTACCAATTACCTTACATACCCCACACCCACACATTTCACTCTTACTCACTCCCATTCTCAAACACAAACAACCTCCATATCTAAACTCTAACTCATGTTGAATCTGCCTTTACCGCCGACCTCCACAAGCTAGCCTCCACACGCTGGCGTCCGCCTCCCCACGCCAGCATGATCATTGATGATTCTATTCTCACAGTGACGGTATGATTCTTCCCTTTTCTTTCTCTATTTTCTCTTTTCTTTCTCTGTATCTCTGTCTTTATTGCTTCGTTCACCAGCTCTCTCTCTCTCTCTCTCTCTCTCTCTCTCTCTCTCTCTCTCTCTCTCTCTCTCTCTCTCTCTCTCTCTCTCTCTCTCTCTCCAACCAAGCCAAACATAAGGCCCAAAAATTGAAAACCGATTGAGACCGAAACCGATTAATTCCTAATTATTTTGGTCAGTTTCAATTGAGAATTTCTCAAACCAAAATATTTGATTTCAGTTGGTCAAATACTAAAAAATTGACCAAACCGAACCGATTACACCCTTACACCTAATCATAATATTTTTCTTTATATTTTTTTTTTTTTTCTGCCACAACTAAAGCCCTAGCGATAAGACCATATCTCCTATTATTATGTAGGCGCGTGGGCCATTCTCAACTACGTGTGTTCTTTTGTGTCCGTTCTTCTTCTTCTTTTTTCACTATAATTCATGACTTGTCAAACTTCATTGACTTCCTATTCACCCTGCCAAACAAAGAAACAAATTATAATAATAGAAAGAAGTTGAAGGCTGCTTTGTTTCTTGTTTTAGCCCTCATCTATACTGACACACTCACGTCATCAATACGATGCTGCTGCCTATTCACCAAAAGTACAACTTTTTTTAAAGCAAAAACTGTGTGGAACCGAACCACCATGACCATGCCTAATTTTTCTGTAGATCCATCTATACCTAACGCAATAGTGGCGAGGAAAAATACCGAGAATATAATTTAATCCCTTTTCGGTTCAGATCATAAAATTCATTAGATATTTAAATAGTTTCACTTCTTA
Source organism: Quercus variabilis (assembly GCA_030445155.1). Taxonomy (NCBI): domain Eukaryota; kingdom Viridiplantae; phylum Streptophyta; class Magnoliopsida; order Fagales; family Fagaceae; genus Quercus; species Quercus variabilis. The sequence goes on along the minus strand of CP129452.1, from coordinate 33,211,192 downwards.
GCTTAAATACCCATATAAAAAATAAATAAATAAATAAATCTAATTCTAAATAAAGTTTAAATTTGACAAGAAATCAATTCTTAAGTTCTTATTTCGGTTATGCAGTCAAACATTCTTTACCTGAGTATTTTGGATAGTGTCTTTTTCAAAATATCTATTAGGATATGCTGACTTAAATTAACTTATATATGAGTATGGTTTCAACCTTATTTTTTAAAAACCCCTTTAGTAATCTTAATTATAAAATTAACTCATAAACAAATTTACTTAAATACCCCTCATTTTAATTTTTTTTCAGGTATTATATTTAAAAATACCAAAAGGTGATAACCAATAGTATTTCAACTTAATCCAAAACATTAATGTGTATAAAATACTAAATGCTTTGTTGTTGGCACTGTTTTGCATAAATATGATGCTGTTTAATAAAGAGTGTCTCATTATCATATGTTGGCTTCTTTTTCAAAAAGGTCCATGAAAAGATATATACTACTTCATCATCACCTTATTCTCGAATACTTCAATTAAGTTACTTCCATTGCCATCAGAATAAAGCACTAACTTATTTCTTGATTTCATTTTAATTAAACAAAATTCAACAAAGCTTTCCCAAGATATCTGGGCTCTGCCAAGTCTAAAGTAGAATCTGCTAGCTAGTCGTCAAATTAAAAGAAAATTCACAAGTAGTGAACTTAATAGAGAGAATAATTTTCAATAAGCAAGCTTACTCCATGATTAGAAAGTCCAAGAATGTTTCACCAGCCTAGTGAAATGCAATTTTAGCATTAGAAGAAGCCCAAGAAAATCCCATCATCTGTGACCTAATCTTCTGTCGCCTGAGAGAGTCTCTAGAACTGCTGTGTCCTGTGCACAGTGTCATCTCTTGAAGGGCTTTTCCATGCTTTAGCAGAAACTTTGCTAGACTAACCTCATTCTCACATTCTAAGAACCCATGGATCTTTACTACCTTCAGATGATGTAGGAAGGACTTCAAAGTATGGGTTTGAGATTCCCAAAATTGTTCTTCCTCAGAGCTAGACATGTCCCACAAGTCCCTATTCCATTGCTAAGGAAGAGAAGTGAAATTAATATGAAGAGAGTTTGTACTAGTAATTGGAGAATAAATTCATCAGAAGTAATGCATGCATATAACTTACTCTCCTTTCAATCTTGTAATCATTAATAATCTTGAGAATAAGAGTATGCAATGTGGGAGAGCTCCTGAATAGGCATGCTAATCCTAGGACATTATTTTTCTTGAAACCAGTATGCAACTCCAGAGATCTGAGGTTATTAAACGGCTGTAGATAAACTGCAAAATAATTATTGCTTGATATAATCTGCAACAAAAGAGGGCTAGGTGAAATGGTGAAACAAGCAACCAAACCCAAAAGCCTAAATAAACAAAAGAAAATTATCATATATAGCAATATATATTAATTAGATTCAGCAGTGACTATGGAAATAGAATAAAATCAACAACCATGCAACATTTAGCCAACTGTTGGTATGCAGGAGACCCAGACACAAAGTAATAAACTAGAGACACAATAACTTTAGCAATCTTTCCTACGACAATTGTTAATGTGATAAATTGTGATTAGAGTAATGTTACTTTCACATGGAGTATCCATTAGCATTAATCCCAACATGCCATACCAATAGTTGTAAAAATATTATAAAATTTGTTGTGTTCTTAAAATTATTGGTACAAACGTATATATCACAACAGTTATACAATTCCCACTATCCCATCATAAGATAGTATATAGTTGATGTTGGCGCTTGTCCCTTTTTCTTTACAATCCAAGTGTCATTCATCATCGTCACCAATAGAATACCCTTTACTCAATTATGAATGATGCAAACATGGGAGTCTTCTTTGTACATTAGAGAGACTCTAATTGAATAGTTAATATAATATATTTGAACATCACTTCACCTAAAAGCTTAAGTCGATGAGTTTGGATTTAATTATATTATATTAACTACTTATTTTTCTTATTAATGTTAAATGTGGGACTTCACTTTTTAACTAATCACACAACTAACATGTAAATAACACAAAGTTGATTAACTAAATTTAGGTGTTACCCCTAGCGAATTCCCATGATTGTTTCTTCTGGGAAAATACTAGCTCAACCATAACTTCAACAACAAAATAAAAACTAGGATGTTGTGCTTTTTACCATGCTGGAATGATACAAGGCAGCAAATTTATTCCAAATTGAGTCCCTAGCTATTAGTAGTTGTCCCATGTTCACGTTTATCTCTGCCAAATACTTAAATATCATTTAACTGTAGTATTGGATTAGAGTGAATTTTCTTGAGCTATACAGATTGATTATGAAAATAAATTTCAAAGCTAACCATAAATAATGGACTTTAGAATCAAATCTTGATTCTTTTTATATCCTAATCATGCACAGAAACATGTATTAGTCTAAAATAAAAATATATAGACAAAGTGATCTAAAGAGAAAGATCAGATGACAAGTACCTGGACACATTGGCTTTCAAGTGTTAAGTAATGGGCATGAGAGAGTCCAGACAAAAAATTGGACACACTATGAAGCTTGACCACACTTACATCTTCATGAAGTACAAAGAAACCAATAGATGCCTCATGCAGCAAACTTAAATTCTCAAGATCACTATAATCAGTGATGGCGTTATGTACCCAGTGCAAGATTTTGAGTCTGGGTACATTGATCTCTACCCAACTCTTACCCCCAGAAGCATCAAAACAACGCGCTACACTCAATCTCTCCAATTTTGGACCTGAAATACTCAAATCTTGTAGCTGAAAACAATTTTCCAAGGTTAACTCTTCAAGTGCCTTGCATCCAACACTAAGATGTCTCAACCCGAAACACGCGTCGAGACTCAATTTCTTCAAGAGTGGAAACGATGATGAATCTGATGAGAACAAGTCCACAAGTGAGGGCTGGTTGTGTAAAATGATAAGCGAAAGAGACAACGTGTGGAGTGATCGAAAACCACCCTTCATAACTGACGAAGGAGGCAAACGAAAACCTGGGAAACGAGATTTTAGTTTAAGAACACGCAATGATTCACTTGCTATAATGGAACGTGGGAAGTTAAAGTAATCATCAGTGGCAACCTCAACATCAAGTTGTTGAACATTATGCCGAATGGCACGGCGAATGATACCATTTAGATGAGAGAAACTTAAACTTCCTCGGAAACGAAGGAACCTTAGGTCTGAGTTTTTGTCACGGTGACCTAAAACCCTAGTTATGAAGTCCAGTCCTGTAGTAGAAGAAGAGTGTGATTGAGAGTTTTTGGCATTTGGGTTACGATTTATGGAAGAAATGGTATTTGGGTTAATGTTTATGGTGGTGAAGTCAAGGTCAGGGAAGGAGGACCAGAGAGATCTCCATCGCTTGGATAAGAGACTGGTTTGTGCGACTGATTTGATGGGTAGGAGCAAGAGAATGTGATGGAGAACAGCATCAGGAAGATCACTGATCCGATCGATGCCATTTTCAGCAATGTGGGAAGGCTTCTTGCGCCTTGTAGATCTTGTTTCCATTGAAATTTTTTGGCACTTTTCTTTGTTTCTTTGTTTTTCAGTAGACGCGCTAGTGTAGTTTGGCTGTTTGAGTAAGATGGTTAGGGTTTGAACTTTGAAACTTTCAAAGTGTAAAGTAAGGTGAGAACGAGAATAGCGTTCGAGACTTTTTTTGAGTTAGTTTCAATTTTTTTTAACATCAAACAAACAAAGTCACATAAAAATTTTCACAGCTAAAATAACATGTTATTAACTATTTACGATAAGATAAATATTGTTGAAAGATGTAACACTTTATTGTACACATTTTTAAACACAATTGAAAAATAACTAAAATCATGACTTAAATGAAGTCACAATTTCCTCAAAAAAAGATTGAAGTCACAATTTCCAAATTAAGTCATAATTTCAATTTCTTTTCAATTATGTGTAAAAATTTGTGTATTAAGATATGTATAATATGCATTAGTCTTTAAAATAAAAATAGTGACATCACTTCAAAACAATTACAACTTATCCGCTTATTAAATTATAAAAAAAAAATTGTGAATTTTAATCAGCTTAACTGAGAAAATCTATTCTCTTTGAAAAAAGAATTAGGTTTTAATTTTGCTAAGTAACACCAAAACCAAATTGATGTTTTGATCTAATGATAAAGATCATGGATAAATGATTATATGTTCATAGCTATCATATCTATAAAATATAAAATAAAATAAAAAATTTTGAAGTACACTTCTTGTCCTTAAAGTTGAGGTTGTTTTACATTGGTCCCTTTTGTTGTTTCGAAATTTTCATTTTGACCATTTTACATTTTAAAATTTTTATTTTAGACCTTCATGTTTAATTCAGTTTTCTATTTGGCCCTTTTACATTTCAAATTTTTCATTTCCATAAAGAACTTATTCAAATATGAAGGATCAAATAGAAAATTTAATTAAATATGAAGAGCAAAAATTAAAATTTTAAAACATAAAGGGCTAATATGAAAACTAAATCAAACATGAATGGACAAAATGAAAACTTTAAAACATAAAGAACCAAAATGAAATTTTAAAATTAAAAAAAAAAAAAAAATTTACTTTAATCATAAAAAAAAAAAATGTATTTTTTTTTTAAAGAAAAAAAATTGTATTTCTAACATTACTCTTTGTATATACAAAACCAATAAATAAATATAAAATAAGAAAGAATAAAAAATCATTTGGTGTGTGACCTATTAAGGCTTTGTTTTTAGCTCTCATTACCAGCATCATACAACAAGAAAATGCTACATAAAACACAATAGCTAGCATGGTAATGTCATTCTTTAAATTACCAAATAGTTTGGTTAATGTGGTATTGACATGAGATTCCATAGCATATTGAAAATATTCTCATAAAATAAATAGGATTTCGTGCAGAAAGCATGGGCTTCTAATCAAGCAGAGCTTTTTCTTATTTTAAAAGATGGGAGTATACGAATCTATTATGGATAATTATTTAAAGGCTTAAGGGTTCCGAAGCAAAATAAAATAGAAACCAAAAAATATAAATAAAAAGAAGTTTGTTTTCAATTTCTTAAAAGCCGAAAAGAAGCCTATAGCTGATTCATATCTGTTCCCTATTAACCAAGTTTGTTTTCAATTTCTTAAAAGCCCAAATGATCCTGTTGTGAAAGACTGGTTAGTTCAAGGGTCACCTAGACCAAGAGGATGCTGCTCAAACACCATCTACTTCAAACCATATATACTTCATCTATTGGGCACTGGAAACTTGATTTAGTGAGGTTTCTTTTATTATTAGTAAGTTAGACACACCTTATTCTGATAAAAGAGAGATGCTGTTGGCTTTATTAGTCTTGCAAGACAATCATTTTCTCTTATTAAAAAAAATAATAATAATAAAAATCATTTTCGAAAAACCTAAGAAAAGCACTAGTCATATCTACACTTGACTCAATTTATGTCCAATGTGGGACCAAGTTACTCAACATACGTCCACATAATACACTCAACTAATTCAATATCAATCTGGACATCACACAACCAAACCATAAATCCAACAGCAGAAACTAAAACATCTATAACTTCTTTAAAATATATAGCAGACTCTATAACTAGCTAGATTAAGTCAAAATCAAACATTAAAGTCCCCCTGGTTGGTGTCACTTGAAAAATTTCATCCAAATCCACTAACATCTTGGAATCAAGTCCTTGACCACCTTCGCAGGAATCAATTCAATATCTTCCAAGACCAGTTCTTGCTTTTCTAAAATCCTCACAAAATTTAATGCATTATCTGTTCTGAGAAAAGATTTTATCTTGACTTGTTCAAGGCTTGGGAAGCTGAGATTGATTAGTTCACCTATATTCCCTTTAGATGAGCTCTCCTGAAAACGGGAACAAAAATATGAAAATCGCAAAATGAGCAACAATGGGGAGACAAGCATTTGCCTAAATGGCAATATTTAAAACAACTAGAAATGCCATATACTCACATTGTTGTAAAATAACTTGAACATGTATCCACAATCAATATTTCAAGGTTGGCAGTAAGTTCGAGAAAGGCAGCTAAAACATGAAGATCAGATTTTAAATGTCCTGTACGAAGGTGCAAAGTGGATGATGTAGAATATATTAGTCCCAAACAAAAGCCCCTTTTCTGCTAGAAGCTTTGAGGACAAACCAATGCAAACAAAAGAGTCAGATAACACATAAACTTACTAGAAAATTGACCCTCCACATGCCAATTAATAGCATAAGGGAGTTGAATCTAGTAATTGTATTAAAGTAAGAAAAAGAAACTTGAGCTCCCTATTTAATGTAAGATACAAACAAAGCAGTCATTTAAAAAAATTTTGAAGTAAAAGAAAGATCAGATATTTAACTGACCTAAGAAATGATAAACAAGGAACGGCTGACATGCTATAAGAATCATGGACACCTAGACTATCCAAGTGAAGACACCGCACTTTTCTGATTCAACCGGTTTACTTGATTATACCAGAGAATTCATGTTAAGTGGCAGCTCAGAATGCTTGCAGGAATTTATGTGATGTACTATTGAAGTTATGATGATAACTAAACTATTCCAATTCAACGTAAATGGTCACATATTTAATATCCAACATAAATGATGACCTCTATTTCTCTTTCCATTATTGTCATTCATCTCAATCCATATGCAGTAGATGGTTAACTAACTCTTTCGTATTTTCTTTTCCCAACCCAAAAGTTGGACTTTTCTGTTTCTGGTAAGACACCAATTTTGCACTAGTAATGTAATGGAATAGGTTGATTGTTCAAATTCAACCATCAAATTCTAATTTTCTGTTGTTTCTTAACTTCCTTTTCATTTTGATTGGAGCAATTGCAAATAATTTATGTTCAATTTCTCAGATAAACATGACGTGGGACAAGGGGAACAAAGCAAAATCTAACTTAGAATTCCTGGACCAGATCTGGCCAGCACTGATATTTTGATAATTAGAGATAGGTTTTGGTGGGAGAAAGGTTGGAAATAACAAGGATTACTAGGGTTTCTAATGAGGAAAAGAATAATGGGATTTGGGGATAAAACAAAGGGGAGAAAACCATGATTTGGGTTTACATTTCAGTGCTGTGAGTAGTAAACTGTGAACAGTAACAAGGCTGCTTGAGGGTTATGTGGGGCTATTTGATGGATGGGATTAGGGGCTTTAGGATTTTGAAGTTTTGGATTTTAGGGTTTAAAGGGTGACAAACCAGTCTGTGTTTGCAAGGGTTTAAGTTCTGTGAATTTATGAACAAAAAAATAAAAAATTCATGGCATTACAAATAGGCTTCCTAAGCGTCTCAGTCCACATCTAGGGTTTCCTTGGCATCACATCTCTAAGGGGAAGGTTGCATCACGCAAACCTCAACAAAGCTTCATAGCCTCTGAAAATTCAGAAATCGTATTCTTCTTCCAATAGAAAGCATTACATCCCTTAAAATAGAAGACTAATACCTATTCCTAGTGGAAATAAGACTTACTGAAATTTTTAATAAGACTTGGACTTAAACTCCTTGGGCTTTACAACTAGGCTCAAATAAATAACTAAACTCAAATATAACCAAAATAAGACCCATTGCACTATTAGCATAGCCCATCCCTAAAAATCAGAAAGACGCCTTTTATCTGTCGTTAACAGTTGCTACCATGGTTCTCCATCAAAACAGAAGCATAAACTCCAAGCAAACATTGCAATGCCTTCAAAGAGTTGAAAAGTCAACAGCAAAGACTATTGATCTAAGCTATGCCACAAAGCAAAAGCAAAAGTTAATAGGAGAAGCCCTGCTCAAACAGTGAGGACAAAGTAAGCCTATCCTAACTTTTTTACAAAAATATCTAGTGATTTGCAATATTCCATTTTGGATGAACTGAAGTTCTAAATGAACCACCATATCAAAAGTGGGAAGCTTTAGGCCCAAGAATTTTTTTACAAACATGCCTGAGGGAGTCTCTTCGTCAGATGTCAACACAGTCAAGTAAACTAGGCTCAAGTGTATAAGCCTTGAACTCATCTTACACTAGACATTTGGTGCAAATTCCAACACAAATCAAGTAAGAAAACTCACCAAATATGTGGCACAAAAGGTGAAACTTACCTTACCACTGATTTTACAAAAAAGCTAGAGATGACCATTGTTGCAAATCATTCTAATAAAAGTACAGAATAACAATATTTGCTACAACCAGAGACTTGGCATCCATGAGAAGATACTCCTCGCCCCCCCTTTCCAAATGATTCTTTACCAAATGAAAAAGACATGTTGCAAAAATCCCAAGAGACCCATTGCTGCATTTAAAGTGTTTGAGATTAGCTCTCTAAGCTTCAAAGAACATATTTTCACATCCTACATTACTTAACAGTAATCTAAACCAGTTTCTCTAGGTTCACATCTACATAATATCCGATACCAACTTATCCATCAAATAAACATAATAAAGAAACATGGATCTCAATGACATGAATTGCATACCTGAAATTCTATTGCAAAGAGAGATTTCTCATGTAGAGAGCCCCTACAAAGCCGCTAAGAAGAGCCATTTTCAGCAGTTGTGAGCTGCACAGTCTTTCTGCCTCTTTACCCAATTGAACAGCAACCTTTTCTGCAGCTACTGCATCTTGCAACCCCTCCCCACAACCAGGCAGATTTTCTTTGGGGGTTAGCACCTTTCTGTATGCAAGCAATGCAAAAAAAATGCCCCACAAATTATCTCAGACCAAAAATGTTACTTTCCAACCCACAAAAATTTGAGGTGCAGTAGTGGAACATTGATTTGCTTCTTTGATACACATGAAGCAGAACTGAAACAAAGGAAACATACTGTAATGTGAAGAATCAGCCTTCCCTCTCAGGCTCTCACCAATAGTCCCCACAGGAACATACTCCATCCTTGAAATGATGGAATCGATTTGCATCCCGAACAACTATCTCCCTGTTAACAAGCTTGGAAATAATCTTGGTCGCTGAATGACAATTTACACATGCCCTAAGATTCTTTATTATTCTAAGGGTAGTTCCAGGAGGAGTACTAATGAGCCCATAAGCAATTGCTAACCTTTCACTATGATTACAGAGAATCTCCTCTGTCTCTTCATAATTCAAGTCATGAAAAACTGAATCTGTATGCGGGACAAATCCTGCCTCCTTCAACCTCTTCTCCAGTCTCTCAAGCTCCACAAAAATTTCCTTATACCTTGGATGTGATTTGTCTCCCACACGAAATGCCTGAAGCTTTCCATTGACCTCAATTAAACTATACCCAAGGTCCTTACTAAGTCCTTTCTCCTTCATCAATACACGTACCTTTGCCACACAATCCCACAAACGGACTGAAGCATACAGATTAGAAAGCTGCACATAATGCCCTGTATTATATGGGTCTAATGAGAATAGCTGCTCTGCAGCATATTCTCCCAAAGTCACATGGCGATAGATCTTGCATGCACTAAGAAGTGCTCCCCATACACTAACACCTGGTTCAATTGGCATGTTCATGATAAAATCATAAGCTTGACTCAAACAGCCTGCACGTCCAAGAAGATCAACCACACAAGCATAATGCTGGTGGCGGGGCTCTATATCATAATCTTTCATATGGTGGAAAAGTTCCCATCCCTCTTCTACGAGGCCTGAATGATTGCATGCCATGAGTAGCCCAACAAAGGTGACATCATTAGGGCATACACCAGCTTGCTTCATTGCATGGTAAAGATCAATGGCCTCTCGGCCCCGACCATGCAATCCATAGCCCACAATCATGGCACTCCACACAACTACATCCTTTTGTAGTGTTCTATCAAAAATGATGCGAGCAAAATCTAGACTCCCACATTTTGCATACATATCAATAAGGGCGGTGTTAACAAAAACATCATCTCTATACTCACTCCTCATGATATAATCATCCATCCATCTCGCTAATTCAAGGGACCCCACTTGGGCACATGCTAAGATGGCAGACCTCACAGTTATAGAATCTACACTTATGTTTTTACCAATCATCTCATGAAATAGCCCTACAGCTTCCTCAGCATAACCATTCTTCGCATAACCTGAAATCATAGCATTCCACAGAATCAAATTTGGTAGCTTCATCTGATTAAAGAAAGATCTCGCAACTGTCACTTGCCCACATTTTGCATACATGGCAGTGAGTGAAATGAGCAAGTCTGGTTCATATTCAAGACCCATCTTAATGACACAACCATGAACAGATTTTCCTTGTTCCAAATCCTCAACATCAGTATAAGCCCTAAGAACACTTACAAGAGCTATCCAATCTGGTTTCACATTACTCTGTCTCATCTGACTGAATATTCTCAATGCTTCTATAGGCTCACCATTTTGTGCATACCCAGAAATGACGGAAGTCCACGTGACAATCGTCCTATCATATAAACCATCAAACACCATCCTAGCATGCCTAATCTGACTACATTTTGCATACATTGCAACAAGTGAATTCTGCACAAACACATCCAATTCAAACCCATGTCTAAATATCTGTCCATGTACCTGCCAGCCCATTTCAAGAGCCAGCAAGCCACAGCAAGCTTTTAGCAGATATGGAAAAGTAAAGCAATCCGGACTCACCCCCGCCATTTGCATCCTCGAATACATTTCAATCAAATCACCAAACATATTGTGCATTGAATAACCCCTAATAATCGCGTTCCACAAAAACACATCTGGGTCATGAAATTCATCAAACACCTTACGCGCATAACGAATATCTCCAAGATTACAGCTCATATTGATCAACTTAGTAATCAAAAACCCACAATCCTGCAATCCAGAGGCCAGTAAGTGGGCATGGATTTGATTCAAATGGGTCTTGTGGGTGGAATTATCAATAAAAGACACATAGAAGGAGTTGAAATCGAAGGTGAGGTGGACGTTGGCATTGTTTGGATGGAAAGGTGATACAGAATAGTGGTTGAGAAACGTTAATAGAAACGCGGGAAATTCAAATGATTTTGCCGTTGAAGGGTACAACGGTCGGATGTTGGCGGTTAGGGAAAAGAGATCTGAGGAAAAACAACATGGGTGAGAGAGTTTCCTTGTCAGTGTCACACTCGTACATTTATTCATAATCATAGCCATATGGCAAAATTGGCGTCAAAAGTTTACACAGCAATTTATATAAGTCATCACTTTTTGGTTTGCTCTCAATAAAATAAAATAATCACTTATTGGTTTTGGGAGTTTTTTTTTTTTTTTTTAAATATTATAAGATATATTTTATGATGATTATATTTTATCATTTTTTTAAGGAGATTATATTTTATCATTAAATCAAAACATCAGTAGTTTTTTTTTTTTTTTTTTTGAGAAAACACTAAAACATCAATTAATGTTTAATATAAGCAAGATTTAGACCCAAATGCTTTATGTGATCACAAAAATTTTACTAATAGTTGGGTTTGAGCCTTTTGGCCTAAATGGAGTTGGAATGCTTTGTATAAGAAGTTTTATTTATCTATAATCAGATTTGATTTGAGTTTGAAAAATGGTGTTTTCTACTTTTATATTTATGATAAATTTCACTACAAATTTAATGAGTGAACCCCATCATAATTGTAAAAAGAATAAACATCATCCTCCATATTCAGAAAAATAACTCTTTCTCAAAAACAAAAAACAAAAAACAAAAAAACAAAAAAAAATCTTTAAAATACCTAAAAATTACTCCTTTAGCCGAATATTGGTCAACCCAACTCATTTATTACCTTTTAAGCTCTAGTCTAATCAGTATAGGGCGGTCCTTCAAAGGCTAACTAAAGTTTCAAATAATTTATCCCTTGGGGGACATCCGATAAAAAAAGGAAAATTTCAAATAATTTTTCCATCAAAAAAAATTTTTCAAAAAAATTTCATTTATGCCGGAAAAAATTATGAACCGCAACCATTACCTCTGGCTTCAGTGACAGCTACCTAGAAACTAATTTTAAATGTATACCTAACCCAACTCTTTTTTTTTTTTTTTTTTTTTTTTTTTTTTGGTTGAGAGTATACCTGACCTAACTCAAAGAAGTAATTAATAGCTTTAATTATAGTTTAATATAGTAGTATATTTTAGTAGTACTTTTCTTCTTTGAAATGAGGTTTAGGAATTAGGAGTAGATGTAGGGAGATTTATGGGATAAAGAAATTAAAAAGTTCTGGGGTTTGTTTTATATAAAAATAAAAGAGTAGTGAACTTAAAAAACTAGGAAATAGATAATTTCATTTTCAATTGCAAATGACTTAGATAAACAATGCAGTAAGAATGCTCATAAAGCTTAAACTTTCAACGGGATTGCCAACTATTTGAAAATGAGTTGGCGACAGTAGTCAAAGGGGAATTGGACCCCCAGCTTTTTAGATCCAATAATATTAACAATGACTAATAACAAATCTTTTTTTCTCATTAAAAGAATATACTGTTTATTTTACTATACTATTACTATAAGTTATAGCTCCTTCTCAAAAAAAAAAAAAAAAAAAAAAAAAAGTTATAGCTGAGCATATAAGGCAAATTAAAAACTCGTGTCTCATTGCGATTTTCAGCCAGTTCTCATTTGCTTTTGTGAGCGTTCCCACATTAATTGGAAGACTGACCGCAAAGCTGATATGAAGTTAAAAAAGTATAGACTATAGACCATATGTGACTGTGAGTTCATACGGAAGATTTGGCCCTTCTTTTGACCACACTAACTTCCCACCAAACCAGCGAAATTATACACCAAAATTTAAGGCGTTTAGCGTGATAGAAACCTAAAACTATTGGACTTGTCTCTTGGTCAAGTCTATAATAAATCCCTTCCCAGTTGGCACCAAAAAATTAAAGGTCCATAAATGCCCTTCTTTTTTGGGTGAGCTTATTGGTTTATATATCAATTTGCTTCTTCTTCTTTTTTTCTTTCTTTCATGTTAAAATTGTTAATCAGTTTCATTAATTCAATGAATTAGTGCTATTTAACTTGGGCGGTTGCAACAATTAATGAAGAGGCAGCCACTCGCCAGTAGTGACATAGCTGGCTTCGCATTTATTCTCACCTCTTTGGAACTCTAAAAATCATGCAAATTACTAAAAATCCTTCAGAAATATTTTCCAATCGTATCTCCAAAGAGAAAAATAGGAAAAATGAATCTAACAGCCTGCAAGTTATATATTGGACCGTAATTTACCTCAAAAATTAAATTAGTGAACACAACTACAGCCACTGATGAGAAAACAGAAGGCCAGATCATAGCGGCACTACAATACACTTCTTTATTATCATTTTAATTCATAATAATGTATTTCATCTTTACTCTTTAGCAGTTCCTTCATAATTCCACACCAACACATTATGCACACACATCTCAGCTTCCTAATAAGGAAGTGAACAAATCAACACACAGAAAAATAAAGTATGACAATGCAAAGTTGCAAACGCCTTGGCAAGAAAGACAATTAAGTAGGACAATGCAAACACAAAACGCCACATACTTCGCTCATCAATCATATATTCACAATATCTAAAAAGAATTACACTAATTCCTCTGCCTCACACCACATTATGTGTTTGTATCAAAATGAATCACTCACTCCTTTACTCACCTGACTTCCTACACTAAACAGTTTTTTTTTTTTTCTTTTTTGTTTGAAAATCTCTGTAATAAGATCTCAAAATGTCACCAGAGCATACAAGCTCAGTGAACATCACCTCGTTTTCTCGTAACCCGAATGTAGCAAAAAACAGCTGCAAAAATAGCAGTGACAAGGCCACCAATGATGACACCCCCACCAGCCACAGACTTATCAGAGTGATGCTTTCCCAGCCGTCTGATCTCCGGAGCTTCAGCCACATTGGAGTACTCCTTACTACCCTCTGGTGACTCTGCAACACTAGAAACAGGCTGATCCGCAAGTCTAGCCACAACCCTAAGTGTCCCAACCTTGTTTTGAGCCTTAAGCCCAAATGGGTTCAGCTCTGATCCCTCAGATTTTCCAGCCATGGCTTGTACCACCAAGATTTCAGCTAGTATAACCATAAAGCAAAACAGACCAAGCCTACCCATGTTCAAAAAACTGAGGGGAAATGTGAAACAGAATAAATGGCTTTAATATGGAATACTAGGTTTAGAGTTGAGACAGATGTTGATTCGAATTGCCAAATATTTTTGGCTAACAGCAGCATGAGGTGGATGGTTATATATAGGAAGGAATGGATGAGTTCGATTCTTGGGAAGTGAACGTGTGGTTTGAAGCTGAGGGGAAGGTTCATAGTGTTGGGGAAGTGGATCCCATCGCTAGTTTTTAATAATGAAGGGGAAGGTGGAATTTGGGAAAGTTTGGGCTTGAGAGGCGAGTAAGAGAAATCGCGTATGCGTAAGCGTGTGTTTGTTTCACTGTTTCTCGTCAATCTAAGCAGGTGAAAAGCGTATAATGGAGACACCTGTTTTCTTTCGTTACAAAGTGACAGAAACTACAACTGGATCCCCAAATTTATTTATCTGCTCTCTTAGGATTCTGACATCTTTTTGCCACGAGAGAGAGAGAGAGAGATCTTTTTGTTATAAAAAAAGTCAGCATTTGGGATTATTTGTTCACCATTCACCATTATTACTACTAGAGCACTCTACGTAAGCTGCGGCTTCTCTTTTTAAGCATTTTGCTTTTTGGCAGGACTAATTTACTGGCTCGAACTTTAGAGCTTTTTTTTTTTCCCCCTATTTTTTATGCTTTTATATTTTGGAGCCAGAAATTTTATCTAAGACGTCATTAAAGAATTAAAATTTTAAAAATTTAATAAAAAATTTTGAATATATTGAATTTTTTACCAAAAAAAAATTACAATTTCTTTCTATAAGTTTTTAAATTTTAAATTGTTATATGATAATTTATTATGAGTATTTATTGTCAATATGCGTAGCTATGACCATTTTATTTTATTAAATTTTTCTAACATTTTTTTTTATATCGTTGTTATTATCTATGTGTCATTGTTTTTATAAAAATATTTTAAACTAAATGACTAAACTCAACGCATTCGCTCTGTATTAATTATTGACGCACAACTACACTCATTCATAAAATTTAACTAATCAAATGTTTGAACAATCACTAATTTTTTTAAAAAAATATTCTTAAATTTTTATAACGTTATAACAAAAAGTTATTATAATAACATAATAACAATGCACACATGCGTGCACACACACACATAACAAACCCTCTCTATTTCTTAATTATTAAATTATATAAACTTATATTATATTTATATTATATACACAAACATCCACACACATTATTATTTACACAAATAACATAATAACAAAAAGTCAAGCACACAATCAATATTAGACAGACTCTCACACATATAAAGTAAATTTATAACAAAGAGTGATACTGACAATTCACAAACACTTACTCTTACTCCAAGAGTTATAAATACTTATAATAAGAGTATATAAGATTTAAGTCAGGGTATGCCAAAAAAAATTAAGAATAAATTAAAGTATTAAACTTCAAAAAATTATTATTATTATTTTTTATTTTTTATTTTTTTTTTTGAAGTTAGGGGGTCAATTGAACCCCTTGAACAAAGTGCACCACCGCCCATGTTTGGAGCTCAACTCAAATTCAAATATAGTTCTTTCTCAAAAAAAAAAAAATTCAAATACAGTTGTAAATGATTTTAAGTGATATAGCAGTTATAAAATAGTTATTAAACCATTTATTTACTATGAGTTGAAGTACCACTAATTCTATTTATTGACACATTAATTTGTAAGTTTTTATTTTTAGTTAATAACCAAGATTGTTATTAAAGAGAAACAATATCAACATCGCATCCAAGACGGCTACAAGAAGAAGATGCCTATTACAACAAAAGACCTATGAGCAGTAGCAAATTTAGCTAAACTATGAGTAACTGTGTTATCATCTCTCCTAAGTCCTAACCCAACTAAAATTACAAATAACAAAAAGATTTGCTAAGATATAAAGCATCAAGTTTGGATAGACCAAACAAAATTTATAAAAATTTTGTAGTAAAATTTGTATTAATTTTAACATTTTCATATTACATAAGTCTTAAGCCTCACCAAAAGATATCAAGAGTGGAAAATATAAGTCTACAAAGAAGTTGGTATTAAAAGTTCAAGTTTGTTCGTTTTATTTTAGGCTAAAATGCTAAACAAATCCTCTATATTTCACCAAAATTCATTTCAGTCCTTTAACTTTGTTTTTGTTCGTTTCAATCATTTATGTTTCAAGTTTATTCAATTAAGGTCTCTCCATCAACTTTTGTTAAATGTTTCCATTAATTGTCTAATTTTTTTTTTCAAAGTTTTTATATTAAAAAGAAATTCAATTAATGATTGAAAAATATTTTCCATATTTTTCCCACAAAAAAAAAAAAAAGTAACGGAAGTTGATTGAAGGATCTTAGTTAAATAAACTTGCAACTTAAAAGACTGAATGAACGAAAGCGAAGTTATAAGCTTGAAATAAATTATTGTGAAACTTAGATTGTGTATTTTGCATTTTAGCCTTAATTTTATTTCAAACATGAGTCGAACTCAATCTCATTATCAAACAATATTCAAACTTTTTTGAAGTTCATTATCTTGTCAAACATGCTCAAACTTTTTTTTCCATATATAATAAAATCATGACTAAAATTTCTTACCCCTTCACAAATCTATGAATTTAACTATTAATGAACATTTTATATTATCAATAAACTACAAATACTAATTTGATATTAAATAAATCTAGTTACATACTCAAACAATCAATTTTCAAGTGTATATAAGTATATTTTTAGACAATTATACAAATAAAAGTACGATATTTATACATAATTAAATCAAGAATGCATGTTTATGAGCTTGTTCATAAATATATCATTATGTATGAGATTGGCTTGTGTTTGAACTTGGCTTGTTTGATATACAAACAAACATGCTCAAACTTTTTTTCAAAGCGGACTCGAGTTCTAATAAACATATGGATTAATTTGCAAAGAAAATGTATCATTTGTTAGTTGTTGCTGTTGAACTAAGTAGTGGACAAATGCTGGTGAAGTGTCAAAAAAATTAATAAATGATGGAGCGCCTGGCTGGCCGCGTGGGTCCACGTACGCAGCATCACTATCATCGCCCATTATTATTATTATTATTTTTTAATGGCCCAGATGAGATGAGCATATTCTATACCTACCTGAAATCATATATCTTATTACTCTTTTTACTCATCAGTATCTGATCCGAGGATTACTTCTTAATTAGGTCCTGACTCGTGACAACCAGCAACCAAACGAAGAGGTTCCTCTACAAATTGCAAATTCTAACTTTATTCTCTTGGCAATGTTAAGAGTGTTCTCTTTTGGTACGAAAATGACACACAGCTCACAGCTGGCATTGCAGTTACAGCTGGAGATTAGCAATGACATGGTTGTCTATTCCAATTTCCAATTGCTATTAGTAGCCTCTTGAAATCCCCGTTTAGTTAACAATCCCGAGGATGAATTGAATTGTTATTGACTGGGGTTCATGTAAAGTACTCATTCATCAATTAGTTTTATACTTTAATGACTTAATTTGGACTTTGGCAAGGCTGCAATTCAAAAATATATATATATATATATATATATATTTTATTTATAAAATGATTTTTCTCTTTAAAGTTTAGATTAGATTTTTATATGATTTAAAAATATTTGTAAATTTTATAATTTAACAGGAAAAAAATTTGAGAATAACACAGTAAAAATATCTTTAACTCCATTTAAAATACTTACAAAATAAAATACTCTTCTATTAATCTATGTCTTCAAAATAAACTTATTCAAAATTTAATAATTAAAAAAAACATGAAATTCTGACACTATAAAAAAAAAAAAAAAAAAAAAAAAGCCAAAGCGCATGTGATGAAGGACATTCTATATATAATAGAACATAAAATGAAGGACAACTGAAGGCATAATGGTTTGTGATGGTGTAAATAATGCACGCATGCAAAATTACATTTTTCCTGGCATTGAAATGCAATCAATAATAGATCAAATATCTTGTTTTTGCTTAATAACAATAGATCAAATCTCTCACTTACATGATCAGTTACATGCATTCAGTTGCACTATTGGGGTGGTTGGTTTAGGGATCATTCCTACGAGTTTGGGAGATAGAGGTTCCGTGTTCAAATCCTACAATAGAAAACGCTTGGGAAAAACACATACTCTCTGCTCATGTACATTAGCATTCTCGAAGCGGTTAGGCTCATCCAGATACCCTACTTTTGTAGGCCCGAGCGTATTCCAGTAATACCAACATCTTGCAACACAGTTTTAATTTCATCAACACCATAATAAGGTTTCACAAAAGGGAGATACAGTTTTTAGGTGAGAAAATCGAAGTTTCGTTGAAAGAAAAACTTGACTTCCCTCATAAATAGTCGGTGGTAGATGCAAGCTAAGCAGCCGTCACATTAGTTAATTCATGATTCATATGATGAACATAGTTCTCAGAACCGGACCGGACCGGGAGGTCGGACCGTGAAAACCGTGAACCGTGATGAAAACCGGTTTTTTAAGCATAAAGAACCGGGCATATATGACAATTTCGTGAACCCCTAAAACCGGGGTTGGACCGTACGAACCGGTCAAGAACCGTGCGGTCCAACCCTTTAACAATTTTTTTTTTTTTTTTTTTTTTTTTTTTTTTTTTTTTTTATAAAAACAACTTAACACAATTTTATTCTACTTAATTAAATTATCCATCTCTTACAAGGAATAAAAAAAATTATAATTAAAATCCTTCAAAGATATTCAACTTTACTTCAAAAATTAATCATAAATTTTAATGTTTTCATGGTTATTATTTTATTTTATTAACTTTCTTATTTAATTATTAAATATATGCTTGAAAATCATTAAATTTCCCTCACATATATAGATATATTAGTCAATTTTGCTAGTTTTATAAATTTATTACCTATATTTAGGCTTTAATTAATTATTAAATTAATTATGACGTCATCACGGTTCGACCTCGGTTCGACCTTGGTTCAACCTCAAAAACCTTGAACCTCTCCCTTTTACGGTTCAATGAACGGTCCGGGTCTGAAAACCTTGATGATGAAATGAAGCAAAGTACCCAACTGTCCACCAAACTGAGCACAGTCAAAAGAGATAAAGGGCCAAAGCTACATCACAGACTTTTTCACTTTTCAAAGCCATGCACCGATGCAGCGTCTCTATTTTGTTTGAACTTAGAAGGAGTGGGAGGGGGATGGGAAGAGATACAAAAAGAAATGTGAAAGAGGAAAATACCTCATTGGGTACAGAGAAAAATAAACAAATAATTAAGGCTGAGTTTGTTTGAAATATTTTTTAGCTGAAAATATTTTCAAAGGTGTTTGGTTATTATGTTCTTAAAAGTAATTTTTAGTGTTTGGTTCGTACAAGAAATTAAAAAATATATATTTTTTAAAAATAAAAATATCAATTTTGGTATAATAACATGACAAAATTTGAAATTTGAAAAAAAAAAAATTGCTTGAACCATACTCAAACAAATCCAAATCCATTCATTATATATTATTGGCCAATAAAAACTTTCAATTCATTTCGGCCTATATACTAATTAGTATGTATTTAGATACTACTTATTTTACTGAAAATTAAAAATTTATTATTAAAAATATTGTAGCAAAATATTTTTTATTATTGCAAATTACTATTCATGCGTTTTTACTTTTTACCACTTGACTGGTCCATAAACAGTACCATAGACCAGCCCAAAAAAATAAAACCTCAACCTCAAAAAACGCAACCACAGCCGCTACACAAACGGACCCTTAGTATCCAAGCCATACACAACAAATTATGACTCTAGTATAGATCTCCCATACCTATCAATAAAAAAAAAAATATTTTTTATTGATAAAAACTAATTTTAGGATTGACAAAAAAATAAACAATGTAGTAAAGAAAGGGGAAAAGATGAATAAAAACACCAGGAAAAACATTTGATATGTTTTTAACAAATTATAATTTAACTAAATCAATTTTTTATATAAATTCTCTGGCTTAGATTATTTATTTTTAACAAATATTATTTATTTGAAAAATAAAGAATAGATATGATATAAATTTTCAACAATAGTATGTACATCTATAAATATTTTTAATAAATTTTTGTGTCCATTGAACAGGTTAGTGGCTAATATAATGATCTATTTACATTTTTTTTTCCTTTCGATTAAATGTTTCTTTTTTTAATTATTGTTATTGTTATTATTTATTTTTTGGTTTTAGAATCGAAACAATGTGATACTTAATACCGGATAAGAACATGAACATGTGGTCATTGCTTATCGATCGTTGTCTTGGAATCCCAATTCCCATGTTGCGTGGCACCTTGGAACAGGAAGTCGGTGAGTGGATTTTAGACCATACCCCTCGATTAGATATCGATGGATAATTCTGTTTGTATTCGTATTTGACTGGCTCTATCTGCATGTCCTACAAAATAAATAAATAAATAAATAAATAAAAACCTGCATGGGCTTGGAGATCCCGTGATCAAGGAATTATAAACCATACATATATACGATTGATTTTTAATTTATGAGATTGTTCTTTCTTATCTAGCTAGACACCAATTGATTTTTTATGGTAACAAACTCCAAACTTCTTATTTAATGACAAAATATTTTATCAATTAAGTTAATTGAAAACAACATAAATCTAAAGAAGTAGTCTAATTGTTTCTAAATTCTCATGAGATTCTAGAAATTCTGGGTTCCAAACTTCCAGTCAACTAATATATTAAGGATTTTTTTTTTTTTTTTTATTTTGTTAAAGAGTTTCTTAAAGATTCGTAATATTTTTTTTTCCTTTAAATTATGTAATACGTATGTGATAGGATTACACACACCCAGAGGAATTATAAAGTGTTGAAAGAATTTTGAACACTTTTAATAATAATAATAATAAGGTAAATGTTAATAAGTATTGTGTGGTACTTGTTAAGGTTAAAATAATGTAAGTTTCACTTAATAAAAAAATTAAATAAATCGGAAACATTGTATAAAGCTGATTCTAAAACCTATAAAGCTGGGAAAATATTAACATAAAGACAGAAATTTTGACAAAAAATTTGGTGTTAATGGAGGCTCCGTTAACACAACCCTAATAATATAATGCGATCAAGTTGTTACATGTTTCAGTTGCAGTAGTCAACGTTGACTGAGAGGAATATTTGATGACTGAGAGGAATATTAGTGGTTACCGATTAAAAAAAAAATAGTGGTTACCTTTTTTATTTTTTTTGTTGAGAAGTTTTTTTTTTTTTATTGAGAAGAATTAGTGGTTACTTATCTGTGCACAACCGAGGAGTGAATATTTAAATGTTACTATATCAGAAGTAAAGCATAACTGATACTTTATAGAAATTTAAAAAAAAAAAAATAATAATAATAATAATAAAGAAGAATAAGAAGAAAGGTGTAGCATAACTTGGTTCATCAACCAAATTATTAAAAAAGCCCAAATCTTTAGACTTTAATACATCGTTACTCTTCCACGAAAAAAGGAAAAAAACAAAAAAAAAAAAAAATCCATCCTGAGTCAAGTGGAAGCCAAATTTTTTTCATAAGACAATGGTTTGTGGTGATTGTTTTATTAGCGAAATGATTGGTCTAGTCGATGGTTAATGACTACAAATTGAGAAAATACATTATGATTATTTAATAAATTAAATAAATGTCAGGCAGATAGACGTACCAAGCATGAATATAAACGGATAATTGGATTGTGTAAGTTGTTCATATGCATAGTGCTCCACATGTTTATGGTTGGCACTCTAACCAGAAACATGTACCCTCATCTCATTCATACATAATAGCAATGTAGATTCATGGTTTCTGTTAATTAGGCGAGAGATTGTTATCACAAGCTGGCCCCCTTTAAGTGATTTTGGTTACTTGTGGCTACTGCCAGACGATTATTCTGAGGGCATAAGAACTGAACATGTTCAAAATAAATGGTGGCTGGTGGTTGTAATGTCTTGGACCATATTGATGTGACTTGCTATTTCACTTTCATTGTATAGACTATAGGGTTCATGAAGTCGAAATTTATGGTCTAAGATTACTTGCATTGCTAACCAGAATTTCATTTTTATATGAACTGTGTGTTTTGGTGTGGTGTCTCAAGTTTTAGCACCCATATGCAAGATTATGTCCCCTGAATTCACAACTTAGGCACTACCCTTCTGGTTAGAATAGAACGTCTTCAATTCAATAGAAAAAAGAAGGGCATAAACTGGTCCACAGTTTCAGGCTCTTGTTTGCATATGGGACCCTCTTTTTTTTCTTTTTTCTTTTTTTCCTTTTTTTTTTCTTTTTTATGCATATGGGAGCCCTCTTAATATAATGTAGAGAAAAAGAAGCTTACATATTTCCATCAAAAAAATAAGCTTACATATATCTCTCTATTTTTTTTTTCTTTTTTTCTTTTTTTGATGGGAGAAGCTTACATATATAGTTCTAGAGGGTTGGAATATGAGGAGCATCTGTTTTGCCCCAGGGTCGGAGTATCTGCCCGCTTTTTCTTTTTCTTTTTTTTTTTTGTTACAAAACGAGAGGTGGAAAGTTACAAGGAGATGGATTTAAATCATATATATATCTCCATTGAAAACAACACCAAGTATCAATTGAGTTACAACACTCCTAACAATCAATATAAATATATATATATATATATATATAAAAGTGAACTATCTAATATTCTCATGTCAACTAATACCCGCTTGAGTTTAGGTAAAAAGTTAAAAGACCTCTCTCAGGGTGGTTTTAGCGTGTAATTTCATACTGACCTGCATCGATATCTTACAGAATACAAGGCCATCAGATTTGGGACAATAAACAAAATAACAAGTTTCTCACCCAAAAAAATAATAATAATAATAAAAATTACTGTTTCCCTGGATAAAATATTTTTTCATAAATCATATTTGCCCTTTAATAACGAGTATCTTGGTATATTGTTTAAGGAGCATTACATGTTATGCTCTCATCAATTAACAAATCATTTTTTTAAAAGAAATTCAGGCTAAAAATGCAGCAAACAAAAGACTATCCAACCATAACAAACCTCATTTCCAATTTGGCTTACATGGCATGCCGCTACAAGATTTTTTGTAAGATTGTTTTCTTTGTAGTTTGTATTGCATTATTCCAGGAAAAATCCTAAGATATCAAATGGGCGTTTCATTAGAAAAATCAAAGTTCAAAACTCAACCAGAAACAAAACATAGAAAAAGACAGATATTATAGCGCACCAGTGAAGCGCAAATGTCAAATTTCCAGCCACCACCAAAATACAAGTATCAAAATCCAGCCATACCTGAGTACATATGTGAAAATTCTGGCCATCACCCAAGTAAAAATATGGAAAATATACATCATAATACTCGAGGAGGCGATGAATTGGCTTTCAATTCACTTACCCCATCATCATGCTTTACACTTGGAGAAACAGGGTTCAGATCAATGCCCTCTGATGCAGAACCCTCAGATTCGTCTGACGACTCAGACCCTCCTGCAGTTGCCACTGAAGAAGACCCTGATGTCGTTGCAACTAAAGAAGAATCCTTTGGAGAATCCTTTAAGAAAGACGAAATCTTAACATTGGGAAAGTTAAGGCGGGCAGCAGAACCATACATGGCTCTGGCAGCTTCATCATACGCAAGTGCAGCTCCAATGGCTGTTGGAAAAGTACCTAGCCACAACCTCTTACCCCGGTTTGGCTCCCGGATTTCTGCAACCCACTTTCCCCATGTCCTCTGCCGAACACCTCTGTAATTACAACGTGAGTTCTCTGGGCCTCCCTTACCTTTCATACATCCCTTCTTCGAACCCTTGGCAGGAACTTTACGGACTGGTTTTTCCTCGCCGTTGGAGGAATCAAGTTGCTCATTATATTCTTTCCACTTCGTGAGAATATCAGCCAGGGATCTAGATCCATCCCGTCTAGAATGACTTTTATCCAACTTACGCATGCAAATTGAATTAACGAACGAACAAAAAAATCCAGAAAACTATGTGAATTACCTGCCAATGTTAGAAAGATGACTTCGATTTCAGAAAGGCAAACCTTCATCACAAAGGAAATGTACCTAAACTATCTACAGGCCAAAACTACTTATTAAGGTCAGAAAATATCCAAACAAAACCAAAACAAGAACTTATCCACAGCAAAATTGCATAATATTGGCATGGTAACCTGAAAATGCAAATTAACGGGGTTCCGAAATTTATTCTGATCAGTAACTCATAATATGAACACCAAAAGAGAACCTTTCAAAAACCAAAATAGCAAAGAATAGCACAATTTGAATGAACTAATAATAATAATAACAAAAAAAATCCCTGTAAATTTATCTCAACTACTTTAATGACTGGATCAGCATATTTTGAAAGAAAATCTAAATGAAATTGTGTAATTCCAGCTGCTTTTATTATTCCCAGAGTAGTGCTGCCCTATAAAGTAAGACATTTACAACAAAATTAGGACTGTCACAACATATAAGCTTAATTACTTCTATTTTAATCCAAGGGTAGTATAGTCACATGAATGCCTTTCTTTACGATAAGTAACAAGTTTTAACATGAATGTTGTAATATGATTGGAACACAGTACTCAAATAAAAAAGATACAATAAAACACATAGTACTAGATAAAGACAAACAAATGCCACTAATAGAGTAAAAATTCAGGCAAAACGTGATTTTTTGTGGCCATCCATACCAACTGAAACCCCTATTCTGTTCTCTTCCATTTTTCTAAAATAATTAATCCTTGACAATCCTTTCAAAGCATAATCATTCAACTGTAATCACAAATCCTAATGCTATTAATTAATTTCACATTCTAGCCAAAATCATCATTTTATTTCTCATTGCCAAAGAGGCAAATACATCTTGCATAACTAATTTTACAGGCAGTATGCAATAAAACAGACATAAAATAAAACACACTAAAAACTAAAAATTAATAATTTAAAATAACACTTTAAAGAAAAGGTAAACAAATCTTGTAATAACACACAAAAATTGCACACATCTAGGGGTCTTTTCTTCCATTTAATTTAACAACAATCTTGTAACATAATGTAACATAGTTAGGACATAAACTCTAATATCTGTGCAAGAACAAGATATTTAAGCAAAAATGTGATTTTTTGTAGCCTTCCCTGCCAAGCCAAACCCTATTCTCTTCTCTGCCATTTCTATAAAATGAATAATGATTGAAAATCCTTTCAAAAACATAATCATTAAAAGGTAAGCATAACACCCAATGCAATTTGTTAATTTTTCATTCTATCCAAAAACCACTATTTTACTTCTCAATTGCAAATAGAATTATAGAGGCAAATACTACATAAGTAACTTTAAAAAATAATATTGAAAAAAATAAAAAGGGGGAGGCAGAATTTGAACCTTGCATGTCTCCAATAGAAACACCAAGAGATGCCAACCAGTTGGGCTATAAATGCTCTTGGCAATTTCACATAAGAGCACCCACAACAGATGTGCCAAATATGCCAAATGCCAAATATTTGGCACACCAAACACAAAAAACACCTCCCATCAGATGTTGTATATGTGCCAAATTGCAACGGTATGGACACAAATGGTAAACCAAAATATTGTTTTTTATTCAGCTTTCTCTCTCCTCTCACTTCTGGTCTTCATTTTTTCTCTCTCTTCTCACATCAGACCTAGCTCCTCCCTCAACAAAGAAAGAACAAAATGACACACTCCACATCTTCAAACAATAAGCTCCAAGGCAAGGTGGCCATTATCACCGGAGGCGCAAGCGGCATGGGTAAGGCCACTCCAATCATCGCCATCATCATCACCACTTCGATCTTGCCGATCTCTCTCTCTTTTTTGGTGGTTGGTTCTTTTGATTGTTGGTGGCTGGCTGATTTTGGTTGATGGTGGTAGGTTGATCAGGTTGTGGGTGTGAGATTTGGGATGGTCTCAAATCGGGTTGTGGGTTGTGGGAGTGAGATTGGGTTGTGGGTGTAAGTTTTGTGGCTGTGGAGTGTGGAGGGGTCTCACCAGTGGCGCCGCCGATATTGGGTGTGGTGATTGATGTTGTGGTGTTTTTTTTTTTATTTTTTGGTGTAGGGGTTGATATTGGTTGTAGTGTTTGTTTGAGTTTTTTTTTTTTTTTTTTTTTGGGTAGCGTTGGCTGATATTGGTGGTCAGTGATTGATCTGTGGGGGTGGCCAGTGGTTGTGGGCTGTGTCAGTTGATTTGCGATGTGGGTTGTTATTGCTGTTGTTGATGTTAATGGGGGAGGAGATAATATATTATTTTAATGTGTAGTAAATATTATTTTAATGTATAGAATTGAATGAAAAAACTTCTGATAAATAGGATGTTGTAAAATGATATGGTAAAATAATAAAATAGGTCTTTGGTGTGGCAAAATGACATTTTTTTTGCCACAGCTGCTGTGGATGCTCTAATACTTTTTAAGAAAGGAAAACAGTAAACTTGTCAACAAAATTTATATGATTCCATTTGTCACAAGCATGAATTATGCATAGATGAGACGATTACTTTCATTTCAATGTGAAATTTGGATTGAACATAAAACCCAAAGTTATATAATTGAAATTCATATTGAGGCTGAACAAAAAGAATGAGAAAAAAAAGTTGGCATAACCTACAAAGACAAGAATGCCCACACCAAAAATTCACAGCCAGCAATACCATCATATGCACACCAACAGGCTATACCCCAATTCATAAAGCAAACAAAATCTCCCAATGACCAAAACACTAAAAATTGAAAAGGTTGAGCACTGCACATATCTACATAGACCACTAGCACATTTTCCCCAAAGAAACAGTAATAAACCAAATAAGCACAATGCATAATTGCACACTTTCAATGGCCTTCATTTCCATTTAACTTAACATCAATCTTGTAAAATATTGTGACATAGTTAGTACACCAACACTAATATCTTATATCAATGCAAGAACAAGATAATTACAGCAAAAACATAATTTTTTCTCAACCCAACCAAACCAAACCAACCCAAAAACCCATTTTCAACTTCAAACCCATTATTCAACCAAGACCCATTTCAACCAAGACCTTAAACCCCACAATAATTCACAGTAAACCATAGTTGACTCTTAATTTCGCTCCTTAATATCACAAAAAAATTATTTTCATCAAGTTTTCTCTTATGGGTACCCCTAAAATTACCACTTTGTCCACTGGCAAGCAATAAATCACTAAAAGATATACTTGAAAGAATAAATCAATGAACTAGCAATCAATATACAGAGAATAATTAAATATATATAGATATTTGAATTAGAAATTTAAATAGATCTGAATCTAAAGAAATTAAATTAGAGAGATAAAGAGAGAGAAAAAATTACCTCTTTGCCACTGGAGCTCCAGGGGCAGAGTCTAGATTGTGCTATAAAAAACATATCGAAGAAAATGAAAATTTTAGACTTAGACTTAGGGTTTAAATTAAATTATATATATATATATATAACAGAGAGAGAGAGAGTAATTAAACGATGCGTTTTACCTTGAGGCTCCAACTGATCGGAGTTTAGGAAAGACGTAAAGAGAATTAAGGATTTGGGGGAAGGAGAGGCTTCGACAAGAACGAAGCTAAGAAGAGAGAATTTTCGAATTTGAAAATGTAAACCCTAAAAATGAAATGAAATGAAATGAAGATATGAAATGAGCTTTGACTTTTGGCGCTTTATATATCGCACCGCCTAACCTCCCCCAATTACAAAAATGAATCATTGCGTCTGTTGGTATCTTAAAGAACAAGCCCAGCCCATGTCGGAAGTAAAAGGGGCTGAAAAACTTGCCAAATGTATTATAGGGGCTTCAGTTTGGATCCCTTTTTCAAAAAAAAAAAAAAAAAGAGTGCGTTGTTAACTTGTGATAATCTGTGAATTGCACCTACCACCTAGGGGGAAATGAGGCTTCAGGGAAAAAATAAATAAAAAAACAATAAACCCGTAACAAATGGGGATTCTTTGTTAGTGCTATCTTTTCGTTGTTTTAAAGAATAATACTACATTCAAAATATTTTTCAATAATTTTAGAATGAATTATAACTGGTTAATTGTATGTTATTTATGTTTTTAACACTCATGTCAAAATTCGTGTCAATCGAATATTATTTACTATTCGATTTATAAACTTATTTAAACATTTAATTGATGACATAACTATTGATTTTATATCTTTTAGAAGGTTTTCAAGTATAGATGATATTAGAAGAAAATGTAACACAATGATGGATTATATAATTCACATTAATAAAAAGATATTGGCTAGAGTTGTAGACATTGGCTACAACTAAGTTTATAACTTTATCTATTAAAAAATTGATATTAGTGGTGGGTTCAATTAGAACTTCTAACAACCTCCTACTTAAAATTTATTATAAAATTATTGTGAAAATATTGTAATCACTTTATACATTATACTTTTTTTTATACAAGAAAAACCTTTATTTATTTTGGAGATACATAACCTTAAAAGTTAAAACTTAGTTTTATGGTTTTTTATACTTAAAAATTAGGTAAATTAAAAAATTAAAAAATATATATATATATATATTTAAAAAATAAAAAACACCTTGAATAATGCTAAAAAGTAGAAAGCTAAATTTCAAAATTCCACCTTATACCCTCTCTACAAACTACAAACAATTAGTTCTTGGTTGCAATTACACTGGATATTTGGAATTTAGTTCCATTATGTATGATGTGGACTAAATAGAGAAAATGCAATCAACATTTAAATATGTGAAAAGTAGTTATTAACAACCTTCACTAGTTTCTTTTATATGAGTGTTCAGGAGCATGGGGATTTACAAATGGTAATTTCATTGCATTGTTCATAGAGTCATTAGCTTTTTGTGTGTCTAAAGAATTACACAATACTTTCTCAAAAAAAAAAATAATAATAATTACACAATATATATATATATATATATAATTCTTTAGACTTCTTCATTTTTTTTTTACATAAAATACTCTCTTTTTAATAAAATTATTCTTGCCAATAAAAAAAAATGTTTTAAGGATTCGTGATTAAGAAGGGTAATTTTGGGAACCCTTGTTAGAAAGATAAATATTTTTTTGAGAGAATGTTGGAAAGATAAATTTAAGTACAACATTTATTTAGTGTTCGTTGAACAAGTAAGACTTATTTTTATAAATGAGATCCTAATCACAACTATAATTATATTTCAATTGGTAATCTCATTTTCTCCTTTATAGATATAGAGGAGTATATGTTAAAGTTACAAGTTCATTGACTCCCTTAGGCTCCATTTGGTTGGAGTGAAAATATGAGAGATGAAAAAAAAAAAAAAAAAAAGGAAAACAAGGGGAAAAAATTGATGTTTCCCCTTATTTAGTTCAGGAGAGAAAACACAAAGGATAGAAAATATTGGGAAAAAATCCACCTATGGCCCACAAATTTTTATCCTCTTGATTTGGAAGGATAATTGGGAAGAAAAGAGAAAAGGAGGGCTTAGCTCTTGAATTACATATTTACCCCCTCCAAGTTGATGTCTTATATGTGGGTTTTTTTTATTTTTGATGATGCAAAAAAAATCAGTAGGCTGAATGCTTTGGGCTTCAATGGGCTAGTGATTGCTTGGAATGCCTGAAAAGAAAAAAACACAAGATTAAAAGTGACTGGGATGAACCAACAAGAACCTTCTGATGCTTAAGTTAATTTTTTTCTCTAGAACTTTAGAATTCCAATTTTAGGAGTAATGAAAACTTAATTCCATTTTATGTGGATGAGTTCTTATATAGTGAGTTTTGGAGTGGTTACTTGTTTCATAACTTCCCTAATATTTGTGGAAGTTAGAAGGTTCAGACTTAACTTCCATAACTGCTATAGAAGTTAAAATGTTAAATCTTATCTTTTACAATTGTCATTGGAAGTTAAGTACTCAATAGGAAGTTATAGCAGTGAACAAGGATCTTGCTCACGTTTCAAAATAGTAGCACGTGGTCCGTTTTACAAGCTTTTGTAGATAAATCCATTTCTGGAAATTTCCCAAGTGCAGGGGGTCGTCCAAGAGCTTTCCTAATGAACGACCTTCATGCCCATAGACGACCGTCCTACGAGGGACAACCTTCTTATGTTAGGATAACCTTTCTGATCGGAATGAATCTTATCGATGAAATGGAGTTGGTTCAATTTTTTAGTTCACTATCAATTACCCCCTTGTTCAAGGGTTGTCCAAAGTACTGCAGAATTTACTGTTGTTTTTTGGACGCGTGCCTTTACATTAGTGATTAGATGTTGTGCCATGTGTCACCTTTTCTATGGTCAAATTTTATTGTTCCAGGTTGTGCAACGTGTCATGATCTCATTGGTGACTTGTCATGTCGATTTAACTTTTCAAGGAAAATGCCATGTGGCATTCTCTGGTTGGTCGCGTCATTTCAGATGTCAAATTTCACTACCTATAAATACTAGAATTCCTCTCCTACCCTTCACATTTCCTAAATTTTCTCCTTTGACATTCGTTGTCTAGTGCCTTGTCTAGAAGTCTTTCTGCGTCTTTAGTCCTTCTTCGTCTAAAGCCAAGTATTCTCTTCATCCTCGACTTTAGGTTTTCCTTCAAGTTTCTTCGAGACGTTTGAAATTGTCATTTCTTTGTCTAATAATAGTGTTGATAAGGAGATAGACAAATACCATGACACTACTAGTTACAATGGTTCCAGTAATGGTAGTAGTAGTAGTAACAGTAGTAGTAGAGGGAATACCACAGATGAGCAATACACATTTGGCGTTCCTGGGGTTCCTTTAGAGGTTCTTCAGGAACAACTTAGGACGAGGGTAGCTACTGGGGCACGAGCTGGCACTTTGACGAGTGTTCCCTCATCCATTCCTTTAGACGAGGTAGAGACAATATACAGTTGTGCCGTAGGCGTCCATTCCAAGACGGATGAAAGGAGACTCACTTCCCTTAGGAGTTTTTATCAAATTCCAGATGACCTTAACCCTAGGTTAGCTGTTCATGGGGAGTGGTTTTGTGACCCTCATTTTGGAATAGGTGTTTATGAAGCTTACCTTCTAGGGGGACTTAGGTTGCCTCTCAATGCCTTCGCTAGAGAGTTACTTACTAGGTTAGGTTTAGGAGTATGTCAATTTAAACCCAATGCATGAAAGCTGGTCGTCTCTATGCAAGTTTTATGGAGGGAAGTGTTTGAAGTGGATCGTCCTCTCACTATGGACAAGTTTCTCTACTGTTACAAATCCTCATAAATTAACCAGTCCCTTGGCTTTTATCAGTTCACAGCCAAGGGTAAATATTGTAGATTAATAAAATCACTTGTAACATCTGATAGAAACTGGAAGACGAAGTTTTCTTCGTCTCTGGTTTTTGGGCTAGACACCCTGTTGAGGTTGGCAGGGATCCATTCGCCCCCTATACTGGAGAGTTCGGGAACCTTCATCCTGAAGGTATGTTTTTTTTTTTTTTTTTATTCAATATTTTTATCTTTTGTTTATAATCGTCTAACCCTTTTTTTTTCTTTTTTGCAACTATTAGACGACTGTCCTTGAATAGATTCAATCTTGAATGCATCCAAAGGGCTCGTCTATATGTTGACAGGTGTTTCCATTTATTAGTCACCCTTCATCATCTTGCAACTTAGGGACTTGGTCCTGAACCATCTCCTGAAACTTTAGCCCACGAAATTACAATTCATAGACGTGAGTTTTTACTTAAAGAAATTATTTAAATATTACCTTTTAGTTAATTCTAACATTTTTATTTTTAGGGATGACAACCATGAAAGAAAATAAGGGAAATGGGGTAGTGAATGAGGAAGCCTTACCAGAGACAGAGTCTTAGCCTCGTCCTTCTGTTGGGGATAAGAGAAAAAATTTGACTAAGATGGTTGATTTGTAAAATCTTCCAAGTCGCTGCAAGGATAAGAGGGCAAATCATAAGTCGTCCAAACTTGGGATCGTCAAGCCTAGCCTTACTATTCCTTGTACCTCTCAATAGCCATCCATCCAAATCCATGATGTAGACTCGTCTGTGCCTATTGAAGTCACCTTGTCCATGACCACTGCATCTACTTTGTCTCAGCCTTCTCAAAGAGTTCCTATGAATC
This sequence comes from Quercus variabilis, assembly GCA_030445155.1. Lineage (NCBI taxonomy): Eukaryota > Viridiplantae > Streptophyta > Magnoliopsida > Fagales > Fagaceae > Quercus > Quercus variabilis. Next base: position 33,178,947 of record CP129452.1, on the reverse strand, counting down.
TTGTTGAAAATGAGGATTTGGCTTGGGAATGGATTTAGAAGGCTGTGATTGATGAGGACGTGGCTGCATGCTATGACATGTCCTTAAAAGAATTTGAACATTCTGTTGTTCATGATCTCTTCAAGGAATGTAATTTTACTTTTGCCTTGTCTTGTCATTTTACATTTTTCTCGTTTAACAATATATATTTTTTTTAATAACTTTAGGCAATGTCAAAGTTCATCACAGCGTCGAGGCAGGCCATAGAGATGGACAAGATGAGGATCAGCTTGAGACGAGGATCCAAGAGGTTAAAGACAACAACAGGGGCTGGGCTGCAGTGGTAACCAACGCTACAGACGAGGCCAAGGAACTAAAAAACCTCGTCGAAGAGCTTAAGGTTGACATCATCAAAAAGGACACCCTTCTTGACCGTCTTCAGAAAAGGAATGATAAGCTAAGCACCCTTCTTGAGAATGCCAAAAAGGAAGTTGTTGTGGAGTTCAGAGTTTCAAAACAATTTACTAATCTTTTGGACACAAACTATGTTGCTAGCTTCGAAGATTTTTGTATGGTGGCTATAGAATGCTTCCCTAAAGTTGACTTTAGCTCCATTAAGCTCAACCTTGGTGCTACAAGCTCTCTCATCCAAACAAGTTCTGAAGATGTTAACATTGAGAATGATGCTTCCACCTAGCCTGCCCAGGACAAGCCTAAAACTGGAGATAAGCCCCCCACAGTAGAAATGTAAAATTTTACTGTCTTAGTTTCCCTTTTTTTTATGAGGTCGTTGTTTTGGATCATTTGAATTTATCAAAATGCAATTTACTCATCTCTAATTTTTGGGATGAGCTTCCAAATAGTTGCCTTTTAGGCTTTACTTTATAAGTGTTTTTAGACGATGGTCGTCTACCATTTTCTAAACTCTTATGAATGAATGTTTATTTCCATCACTTTTTATTTACTATTGAACATGTTATTGTATGGATGAAATTTTCTTTATTTATATCATCCATATTATACTGGTTTTAAGTGTGGTCTGTCTACTCATGAAGGCATTTGGCTCTTCCATGTTAAGATAATTTCCTCATGTTCAACATTTACACCATTCTTTAAATTTTGCAAGTATAACTTGTCTTATGAATGGCATGAGTTTTACCAGCTTTAATCGTCTAGAAATTTAACAACTGGTTCTATTTTTTGTCCATAGGACTCATCTTTAGGCAAGACGTTTCCAACTTTTACTCGTCCAAAGATTGGATTGTTTTGGTTGATTATATTTATTCACGGATTTTGAATATTCTTTTATGCACTCATTTTCTCGTCCATTAGTTGGACGAAGATGTTTAAGGGTTTACCTTGCCTATTGGTCAGACGAATATGCCTTAAGCTTATTTCTCTGCTTTATCCTTATTTCAAGGAAAGCATATAAACATTACATCCCTGCGTCCAGAGATTTTATTCATCTTGAGCTTTTAGCTCTTCTTATGGATTAGTTTTGATGAGAATTTCAACAACATGAGAATTGGAAATTCACACAACCTTACATACAATGGAAATCCAAACCATATTTACAAAATATCGTCCACTAGTTCTGGCACATGCTTAGAAGCTGATGCTTTTAGGGAATTAAAACACCACATATAATACTAATAACAAACACAGGTAAATGCAAGCAATAGAAAGTAACACCCAATTTCAGCTCGTCCAGGGTGACCACAACTTCTAGGATGATCTCGTCTAGGATGATGCTCATCCAGGCTGATGTCCTACTAATAATATCTTCTTAAATGCTCAACATTCCAGGGGTGCTCTAACTTTCTCCTGTCTAGGGCTTCTAAGTAATATAATCCTTGTCTCTTGCAATTAATAACCCTATATGGTCCTTCCTAATTAGGTCCTAGTTTCCCATGGGTTGGATTTTTGGTTGCCAAAGATACCCTTTTTAGGACTAGGTCCCCAATGTTGAAGCGCCTAGGTTTCACCATTGTATGCATGAGGTTTTTATACCTCGCTGTCCTTTGCTCTGCATTCATCATTACCTCGTCTATCAGATCAAGATTGAGATGAAGTTGTTCTTCGTTATCCTTGTCTTGATACTTCATCAACCTATGGTTTACCATGTGTACTTCTGCAGATATAACTGCTTCACTTTCATAGGCTAGCTTGAAAGGAGTTTCCCCTATAGGGGTCCTCAAAGTCGTCTTGTAAGCCCATAAAACTCCTGGTAGCTCGATTGGCCATACTCTCTTTGCCCCCTCAAGTTAAGTCTTGATGATTTTCAACAAAAATCAGTTTGTAACTTCTGCTTATCCATTTGCTTATGGGTGGGAGGGTGAGAAATAATGATTCTTGATTCCAAATTGCTCACAGAAGTCTTTGAAAGGTGTGTTATCAAATTACCGTCCATTGTCTGATACTAGAACCCCAAGTACCCTAAACCTGCATACAATGCTCTTCTAAACGAAGTTTTTGACATTATGTTGTGTGTTCTTTACTAAAGGTTCAGCTTCCACCCACTTAGTAAAATAATCAATCTCTACTACCAAAAACTTCATCTGCTTGGTTCCAAGTGGAAAGGAACCTAAGATATCCAATCTCCATTATGCAAAGGTCCATGGGGCCATCATCGGGGCGACATACTCTGACGGTTGTCTAGGGATGTTGCTGAATCTTTAACATTGGTCACACACCTTGACATAAGCCTTAGCATCTACTTAAATAGTTGAACAGTAATAATCTACACGAATGACTTTACGGACTAGCACTCTTGCTCCAGAGTGGTTTCTGCATGCTCCTGCATGAACTTCCCTCAACATATAGTTTGACTCGTCCGGAGCTAAGCATCTTAAGTAGGGCTAAAAGAAGCCTCTTTTATATAATACCTCGCCTATAAGGACATACTTGGCAGCTTTGATCCTCAACTTTCTAGCCTCGTTCTTGTCCTCCGAAAGCCTTCCATCTTTGAGGTATACTACTATTAGAGTCATCCAATTTTCTTCTCCTTCAATTTGTTGTACCTCTGGAAAATCTATGCTTGGCATGTATTGGACTTAGTCATACTCAACCATGGCCCCTTCTGCTGACTTTGCTTTTGCCAAAGCATCTGCTTCCATGTTTTCCTCCCTTGGGACTTGAACAAAATCGGCTTCTTTAAACTTTTTGACAAGCCACTTCACCTTATCAATATACCTTTTCATACGGTCTTCCTTAGCTTCACATATTCCATTCACTTGATTTATAATCAACTGAGAATCTCCTTGGATGACTATTGACTCTGCCCTTAAGGACTTAGCCAATTCCAACCTTTTAAGGAGAGTTTCATATTCAACTTCATTATTAGTTGTTTAATATAGTAGACGAGATGCATATTTCAACTTGTCCCCTTCAAGGGATTTTATCACAAGTCCAATTCCTCCTACATATAATGTGGACGAACTATCCACATAGATGACCCACTTCTGCACTCCATCGACCTCGTCTAACTCACCTTGGTTAGGAGTGAACTCTGCAATGAAATTTACCAATACTTGAACTTTTGTCGCGTTTCTTGGTTAGTACCTGACATCAAACTCACTAAACATTGGATTAGTCGTCCCGTGGATTCCAACTTGTTCATCGCCTTCTTGAGTGGATGATTTGTCAAGACGTTGATGACATGAGCTTTAAAATAATGTCGTAACTCCCTTAAAGTTGTGACCAAAGCAAATGCTAACTTTTCCATCATGGAATATCGTCCTTCCGCTCCTCTTAGCGCTCAACTTGTATAGTAAACCAGCTTTTGTATCTTTCTTTCTTCTCTAATTAATGCTGAACTCACTGCATGTGGAGACACTACCAAATACAAGTATAATTCTTCACCTGGTATAGACGAGCTTAGCAGAGGAGCTGTTGTGAGGTAGGTCTTGAGAACTTGGAAGGCCTTTTGACACTCGTTCGTCCATTCAAATGCCTTTTTAAGAACATTAAAAAATGGTAAACACTTGTCAGTAGCTTTAGAGACGAATCTGTTAAGAGCGGCAACTCGTCTAGTAAGAGACTAGACTTCTTTGATATTCCTTGGTGGCTTTCTGTTCAGTATCGCTTGAATTTTATCAGGATTTACTTCAATTCCCCTATGTGAAACCATTAACCCAAGAAATTTTCCTGACGAAACTCCAAAAGCACACTTGCTTGGATTTAACTTCATGTTATATCATCTAAGCATATCGAAGGTCTCTTGAAGGTCGTCCAGATGCTTTTCCTCGTCCAAGCTCTTTACCAACATATCATCTACATAAACCTCCACATTACGTCTAATCTATGGACGAAACATATGATTAACCAGCCTTTGATAAGTTGCCTTAGAATTTTTCAAACCGAAAGGCATCACCTTGTAGCAAAACAGGCCTTGACTGGTTATGAAAGATGTCTTCTCTTGATCCACCTCATCCATACTTATTTGATTGTAACCAAAGAAGGTGTCTATGAAACTTAGCAATTTATGACTCGCAGTTGAGTCCACCAGCTTATCAATGCGTGGTAATGGATAGCTATCCTTAGGGCAAGTTTTGTTCAAATTGGTGAAGTCCATGCACATCCTCTATTTGCCATTAGCCTTCTTAACCATCACCAAATTAACCAACCAGTCTGGGTAATAAACTTCCCAGATAAATTTTATCGTGGTCAACTTATAGACTTCTTCTTAATGGCATTATCTCATTCAGAAGTAAACACTCTTTTCTTTTGACGTACGGGCTTGGAAGAATGATACACGTTTAGACGATGGGTAATGACACTTGGGTCAATACCTGGCATGTCCTCATGACTCTATGCGAACACATCAATGCTTTTCTTTAAGAACTGGACAAGGTTTTGCTTCGTCTTCTTTTCCATGCTTGCTCCAATCCTTGTAAATTTTTCAAGGTTATTCTCGTCCAAAGGAATATATTCCAGCACTTTCGTGGGTTCCACGATAACCCTTCTTTCATCTATATTCATTGTCTACACATGCTCGTCCATAGCCAACATGGCTAGATGGCATTCTTTGGCGGCTAACTAATCTCCTTGCACTTGACCTACTCCATAATATGTTGGGAACTTGATAGATAAATGGTAAGTAGATGTTACTGCCTTCCAACTATTTAAAGTAGGTCTTCCAATGATGGCATTGTATAAAGATGAACAGTCCACAATGTGGAAATTTACTTCTTTGGTTATCTGTTGTGGATACACTCCTACCACCACAGGTAATGCAATAATACCCACGGGTTGCACTTTCATCCCCCCAAATCCTACCAAGGGCAAATTTTCTGGCCGAATTTGATCTTGTCCAATCCTCATTTGTTGGAACGTCTTCCTTGACTTGGAAGATTGCCTACTAAAGTTCCTCCTATAATAACCTTTATTTCTTCAAGTGGAGGCATTGACGACTATTCTACCTTTTCCTTCAACTTCTTGTCCTTGTGATCTCGTCCAAGAAAGTTTCTCAATTTTTCTTGCCTGATGAGATTCTCTATCTACTGCTTCAAGTCAAAATACTCGTCCGTGTCATACTCGTGATCTCTGTGGAAGCGGCAATACTTGTTTTTATTACGCTTGTTGGGATCTCCCTTCATTTTTTCTTGCCACTTCAAGGACGGGTCATCTTTGATTTGCATAAGTACTTGTTCAAGCGGAGTCTTCAAAGGCGTATAGTGCTAACTCCTTGCTGAAAACGGAATTGCTTTATTGTTGTCTCGATCTTTCTTTTCTCCCGTTCAGGCCTTCTTTGGACAAAGGCCCTGTTTAGGATGGCGTGGGAGATCTACTTCCATTCATTCAGCTCTTTTCTTTTTCTTAGCAATGATTGCATTCTCTACATTTATGAAGCTTTGGGCTGAATGGATAAGTTCAGCCATGGTCTATGGCTCTTGATCATAGAGTTTGTGAATGAACAAATCGGAACTAACTCCATTGTGGAAGGCTGTCAATAACAACTTGTCGTCCATCTCACCTACCGTTAGGGCTTCCCTATTAAAGTAAGTAATGAAGGACCGTAAACTTTCATTTTCCCCTTGCTCCATGGTCAACAGGCTAGACGAGGAGCACTTATGCCTTTGTCTTCCGATAAAGTTGTTGACAAACAACTTGGTCAATTCTCCAAAAGAACCCATAATGTTTAGAGGTACCTTGTTAAACCACACTCATGCTAGCCCTTTAAGGGTAGTAGGGAAGGCCCTACACAATCTCGTCTAGACCCCCTTGAAGGTGCATTGTAGTCTTGAAGGTAGCGATATGATCACACGGGTCGCGCATTCTGACATATGAATCCAAAGAAGGCATCTTGAACTTAGAAGGCAAGGGATGATTGTTGATGAAAGTTATGAAAGGGGAATCAATTCAATGAACTAAATCATCTACGGGATTTGCCCTTCTAATGTTCTCCCTCATCTCGTCCATGGCCTTCCTCATTTAATCATTCTCACTCTCCAAGTGTGGCACTCTTCATGAAGTGGTACCCCTTGACTGGTTCTCATGCTCAGCATTTTCTCCTTCTCTAACTTCTTGACTCTGGGCTTGTCATTCCACACATCTTTCATAACGTCGTCTCCTTAGGGTAATTTCCCTGGTCAACTCTTAATTCTGATGGGTTAATTTTGCCATGGCAGTTGCAATGGATTGCACTTATTGTATGCAAGGCGGTTGCATGATAGGTGCTGACTGACGATCATGGTTAAGATGACTAGAAGCATTCCCATTCTCCTAGTGGCCTAGACTAGTGGCCATTGATCTTGTCTGAACCATGTAGCCTTTTATCAAAGAAAGATAAAAAATAATGTGTCTTTTTCTTTTGATCTTGTGTCTTTTTCTTTTCAGTCCTTCCAAGCAATCACTAGCCCATTGAAGCCCGGAGCATTTAGCCTACTGATTTTCTTTGCATCATCAATTTTATTTTTTTTTTTTTTTTTTTTTTATGGGAAGTTGCGTGCCGATTAGTCTAGTACTTGACTCTTGTCTTTTCTTCCTTTTTTTTCCTTTCTTTTTTTTAATTCCTTTCTTTTGTGTTCGTACTACACCCCTTCTTTTTTCTTTTTTCTTTTTTTTTTTGAAAAAAAAGGACTTCTTATCCTCTTTTTATTTTAACTTTTTAATGAAGAAATCATTCATACATATTTTTTTAATAAAAATATAATGTATTATTTTTGTTTTACCTAAGTTGGACATAATGATAAATTTATATAAACTTTATTTTCTATCATCTCACTTTTCTTCTCAACCAAACAAAAGAGTTTTCCATCCCTCCACTTTTCTACCCTACCAACCAAACACATATGAGAGAAAACTAAATCTTTTCGATCCTTGCACTTTTTTATCCTCTCTTCATTTTCTATCCTCCCACTTTTTCACTCCCTCAACCAAACAGACCCTTAGGGTTATGATCAAAGGAATTCAATCTAATCTTGTTAGTGGAATACTTGGTTAAACCAAATTACTTTAGTTCAATTGATGATCTTAATCTGCGAGACATGGTTAGGATTAGAATGAAAATCAAAGGTATGAAGTTAAACTTTCATGATCTATCAATTATTTGGAGAACCACCCACAGGGACAGACCTAGGATTTCAAGCTAGGGGGGGCGGAGATAAGGGAAATTTTTTTTTTCCAATACGTATCTATATAGTATTAATAAACTATCAACCAAGAAAAATACCCAATAGTAGTTGATTTTTTCATGATTTACAAATAAAATAAGAATCACATATATTATCTCACAAATGGTTGTTGTTACTAACTAAAGACAAATACGAATCTAGGTAATATGCATGATGCATTTAATTATAAATTTAGTATTTCTCACTTCTTTTCAATTTATAAATTTATCTAATTTAGCATTATGAGTTAACAATAGAAGCAAGTGAATCACTGTTATTTTCTTAAATTTGTGTGACAATTTTCTATATTATATGATTTGTTTTTGTTTTTTGTCATTGGTCTTTGCCTTTATTTATCTCTTTGTCTTTGTCTTGTCTCCATATTTCTGACACTCACCTAATCACACGACCAACACTATAAATTTATTCCGCTTTTTGCACTAGCAACAAATTTTTTTTCCTAACTTTGCCATTTTTTTTTTTTTGGTCACTTGTCCCAATTATTGCCCAACTATCAGTCAACAAAGAACAAACAGTCAAACACTACACTAATATATTCTCTAATCTCTACAAACTCTCTCTCTCTCTCTCTCTCTCTCTCTCTCTCTCTCTCTCTCTCTCTCTCTCTCTCTCTCTCTCTAATATAAGAGAGAGAGAGACACAAACATAGAGTGACAGAGAGTCACAAAGCCAAAAAACCAAAAAAAAAAAAAAAAAAAAAACACCACAGGCACAAATTCAATTCACAATCACCAAATCAGTTCACCACTCATCAGTAAAAACACAAACACCACAAGTCCACAAGCACAGATTATTAGATTCTAAGATTCACAAATATTATATTGGGTTTTGAAGGAAAGAATAGGTTAAATACTTGTGAAATGTAAAGGCTGGAGCAATGAAGTTACGCTAGGCAGATCAAGCAACCGATGACAAAATAGGTCTTGCATAGGTCGTGGCGGCGTTGGTGTGGCTGTTTCCCGTTTGGGTATGTGACGTCGACAGTTGACAAGGACGGGTCTATGGTCTGTGGTCTGCGACTCTGCGAGATGGGTGGTGAGATGAGTCTCTCTCTCACGTGGTGGTGACGTGCGCAGCAGCGTGAATCTCTCTAAGTCTCGCATCTCTCTTTTCTTTTCCTTTTTTCCTTCGTTTTTCACTTTTTCACTTGTTTCGTTTGGTTTTTCCGTTTTGGACTGCTGGGTTTTCTTTTCTTTTCTTTTTTTTTACATTTTTTTTTTTAGATTTACATGGGCTGTTGATTAGGCTGGCCGACTGTGGTTTATGGAACTAAAGGGGGCCCAAGTCATTTTGATAGAGGGCCCAAGTCTTTTTTTTTTTTTTTTTTTGAAAATTTTACCTACTAAAAAAAATTTTTTTGGGCCGCAGGGGGGGGGGGGGGTTGGAGCCCACTTAGGCCCCCACCTGGGTCGGTCCCTGACCACCCATGTATTAACAAAATTATCTTAAACAACTACAAAATATATAGACATTCTTCTATTTGTAACTTCCATCATGGAAGATAGACACATATATATGTAGTACTTGTATGTGATTCCTTAATCATGTCCCCAAGAGGGCTTAATTGAAACATAATTTATGTTTCTTCTTTTGTTTCCTTTTCATTTGTTTCGATAAATATATCGATCAATTCCAATTCTTTCTTTTTCTATTGATTCTTTTCTTATTGAGATGCTTGTATCCATGGGTTTATGTGTCTATATAGATCTTGTTCATGGATTAACGAAAATGTGCAAAAACTCTATTTGCCTCTGCCATTCTATGAGTCTCTTCCTTTTTACATATGGCATTCTTTGCTTGTCTTCTTTCGTGTCTATTTGCTATATCTAGATATATTCTTTTATGAAGAAAGCAAAGAATGCAATAATTAGTCTTCTTCCAGATAGTGAGACTCTTTCTTTGTGTTACTGATATTAGAGCCTATTACCTATCCAAGTAATAAAAGACTACTTTTATTAAGAGTTTGTAAATAAGTGTGAAGTAGTTTATTTATTATCCTTAAGATTTTGTAAGGTACATTTTTATTATATATTAAGTAACTTTGTCTATATAAATCTTTCATTTCTAGTTGTTGTGAAACCTATATACTTGTGATGCTTCAAATCTCCTATCAATTTGTTTAAATTGGAGTTAGGAGAGTCTGGGTTCTTTCTTTTTTTTAAACAGCACACAGGCCCATGTAGAAACGAGGATCTTGGGCCTAGTACTTAAGTTAAAGGGGCTGGACTTGGTCCACCGCAATTAAGTTAGGCTGATTTCGAACCAAGTTGTGCACAAAGCATAGATCCTACAACACATGCATACTAACACATGGAAATACATACGGATTACATAGCAAGGAGCAATAAAGAATGATATAAGTAAAAGGACAAATGAAATACATGTTAGGGATCCTTAGGATAATAAGAAATGCTTTATTATTTTCTTAAGTTTTTTATACATTATACTCTTATTGTACTAGGTTATGTTACAAGGTCCAAATAAGTTCAAAAATTACAGACTTTGATAGCTCTTTAAGCTTCCAAGACTTGTGAAATTTAAATCCTTTTGAATCCAAGTGTATTCTCTAGTGACTGTTTCGCGATCTCGTACGGTGTTCTCATTCTCTTCTTTCCTTTTGAATTCTAAAGGAATTTTCTAAAGGATCTTTTCCCTTTGATTTACTATTGCTGAATGAATTTCAATGTTGGCTCCCCCTCCTTTTATTGCGCCATCTTAGGGTTTTTGGTATACCATTGATTCCCTCCATTTGCTACCCTAGGTACCAGAACTAATGTTGTGTCAGCAACATTGGTGGTTGGTCCCTTCCTTATTTTCTCACTATTTTCCTTTTTTGAGGTTTCTTCTCCAAAAGCCCCTAGCCAACTTTCCTGCTCTAGGAGGTCCTAAAGGGCTAATTTCTAATCTTTTTTTTCCCAAAGTTTCTAGATATCACTTTTCAGACCCACTTTTTTTTTTTTTTTTTTGGCTACTTTACCTTTTGTCATTTTTTCTAAATTGGCAAATTCCCTTCTATCAGGCTGAAAGATCCCCATCCACCTTCTTTCATGGTCCACCTCCCTAGGTTCCTTGAGGTACCAGACCCGTTTACATAAGTTGCTGGTTCCCAAGTCTTCTACCCCTTTTCTGCATCATTGGATGGCTGATGGGACACATCTGCTCTCGTTCTTTATGTTCCTGGGCATGCTCCCTTGAGCTATCTCAATCCTAACCTGGGCCTGTTGCATATCCTAAGGATCCCAGGCTTCTGGGAATCTCTAAGTATCCTGATTCAGTTTTCTCTCTAGTTCCCCAGCAATTTTCTCCATTAAGGGCTAGGCTGAGCTTCTTATTTCTTTGTTTCATAAGGCCCAAAGCTTTGCCCATTCATGGGCTTAGGCCCCTTCCTATTGACTTTTAATGAATTTGGGCCTTGGCCTTTCCTTAAAAGCCCAAATGGTTCTTAGATTTCAATCTTTTTATATTTTTTTGGGCTTTGCTACAATATTGTGATATTTTGGACCTCAACAGAGAGTTTTAGGCACTACATAGTATTGCTTTTTTTTATGATAACATTTGTAAACTAGTGATTGTATTGATTTTCTATCATGACCTAAAGAAGCTAGCCACATTTGCACTATAACTAAAAAAGAGTAATTAAATTACAACTGAGGCTCATCTTAATTAAGTATGTAGCTTAGTTTGACTTAGTAAACAGTCAATGTGAGACTAAACACACACCAACACAACACCTACTTATCTAATCCAAATTACATAATTTGGGGTATTACAATTTCCTCAATTAAATTCTTAGAGTCCTTGTCAGGGACCCTCTTATGTTGTAGTGCCCTTAAGCCATATAACAATACTAGGTTGGTTATGTCACCATTTTTTCACAAACTCTAGGAAGCGCTAACCACATCTATGTTATACCTTAAAAGGGATACTCAAGTTACGATTAGGATTCCTTGAAATCACTTATATAGCCCAATTCAATCTTTCAAATACTCAATTTGAGACTCAACACATGCCCATACAACAACACTTTTCTAGTCTAATTCACATAATCTAGTGTATCACATTTTCAATAATAGCTAGGATCCTCTCCATTTGAAAAGAATCAACTTCAAGTTTTAGATTAAATATTATAAATCTAAAAGTGTATCTAGTGTTGTAACATTTAGCAACAAATATATTGTTAGATACAAGAAATAAAATCTTAATTGTGAAATTGACAATAAAAAATGTGAGCGTTTCATCCCGTTATTTTGAGTCGGGCTCATTATAGGCCACCTGGGTGGTGTTTTGGGTCTATAGATTTTTATTTTATTTTTTGTGTGGGAGAAACTGGGTCTGTAGATTTAGGCTCACCCAAAACATGAACTTGGGAATATGTTACAAGCGTTATAGACTAAAATGGAGAAATTAGAGAAGCCACTTTGTTTAACAGTTTAAGAATCAACTTTTGATCCCATAGGCAAAGTACTAACCAAAATTTAGACTTGGAGTTAGGGCATGAAGATGGCAATGTCTTCGACACTCATCCTCGCTCCACTTGAAAATCATACTTCACTTTATTGCTTTAACTATTTTCAATTAAAAAGCCTAATAAAATTAATTGGAAATTCTCTAGCTTATAGATAATTTTGAAAGTAGTAAAATAAACAAAAACTACAGAAAAATGTAAACTTCAAAAAAAAAATGTAAAATTAATTGAAGTAAACATATTAGTAATGCAAAGGAAATAAATTAATAAGAAAGAAAGCCAACAACGTCTGCCCTTTATGCAGTTCTTCCAAGTCCAAACGCTCTTCTGGGTGAAACCTATAAAAACGATGCGTTTCATCAGAGAAAAATAGCATACACTGGCAAGCCAACGGTGTGTGCCTCTCGTCCCTAATAAAAGGCTATTTCAAGCCCAGAATTCCAGTAAGTTCAATTTAATGTATTTTAATGTAAGGTAATAATTTATAAAAACACATATACAAGTTGTCAACTAATCATAGAGACTTGGTATAAAAAAAAAAACTTAAATATTTGTAAAATCTACATGCCCATTAGAAATTAAGAAAAATTAAAAATTAATCAGAAAGGAAGAATTAACTTACCAAACAATGACCATCTGTTGCATGCAGTTTTAATGATGATGTGTAAGTTTAACCACACACACACACACACACACAAAAAAACCTTACCAAACAATGAGATGGTATTCCGTGTTTTAGGTTTATATGTCATCTACCTCATAACAAGTGGGTCTCATTTGTGGAACTCACCTGTTGTGAGGAAGATGTCATATATACCTGAAATATTATATAATTTTTCCCAAACAATAGTCTTCTAAAAAAACAACAATAATAGTCTTGTAACCTAGCGGGTTAGCACCTCCTGTTATTTCCAAATGAGACATGAGTTTTAAAACTTTAAATCTCCTTCTCAATGTAATTATCAAACTATCAAATAAATAAATAAACCTTTACCAACATTCAACAATGGTTTTTTCCAAGCCAAAAAATAAAAAAAATATCACCAGTGAGTCACACGATACTTGCACACTCGAAACGACACCTACACAAATAAAAGAGAAGACCTAACAAAGAGCACCGGTGTGGTGCTGGCCAAATACCTTCCGAAGGTCATGTTAGAACCTTTTATAACTCTAGAGTGATAGAGAGGGCGTAATTATGCGTACCTCGATTTATGAGGGTATTTGGGCTTTTATAGTGGTAAAGGACCGACTCTCTCTTCCTTGGACTAGAAGTCCTCTCCTTGTACGAAACCTCATGAGTGTATATTACAGGATCCTTTTCTTATAGGACACTAACATTGAGCGTGGGATGCAAGTCATTTCCTTATATATTCATGCGTGAAGGTCAAGCAAAGGTTTTATTCGGAGCCGTCAGCATCAGGACCATCATCATATGCTATCCCCGTCAGCTATCAGTGCCAATTGATGATGGCATCAGCCTCCCAATGCTCCCTGAAGAACTACATGCTTCCTCCACATTTATGTCTGTCGGCTTCAAGGTCTTCACTCTCCTAATGTAACTCATCCCGTCAGCCCAAGCTGTAGATTCTGTCTCATGATTAAGGCTGACAGGTTTAGCCTAGATACTGACTATAATTTTGCTCATTAGTTGCCCCCTACTCCATATCTCCATCAGTTAAAACAGACGGGTTATGGAGTTATGTTTTTTCGTCGCTAGCTTTCATTTTGGACAGGAAAATAATTCAATGGTGACTCCTTGAGCAATCATTATTAAATGCTCGGATACTGGCATACTTTGGTTGGCTTTGCTTTTGGACGAGGGTGTCGCTTCGTCTTCCATGCCTTTTTCACTTCTATATACGACCCACCTCTTCCCTCATTTTTCCCATTTCATCTTTACTGATTCTTGGAGAGAAGATCCGTCGCCTTTATTCTGTCAATCTCCTAACATCGTCACCTGAGTTGCTGCCGTTGCTTTCAAAGACAGTCACCCACTTTAAGAAACTTGTAAGTCCTTTTTCTTCCCTTGTACATGTTCCATTTCAATCAATTTTTATATGGCGAGGTCGTCGTCCTAGGTGCTTAGAATAAATCCATCGCTTGTAGGTAGTCAGATGTCAAGTGACGCATCGAGTGATCAGTCGTCAGTCCACGATGGAGTGGGCTACAACGAGGTATTTGATTCAAGTGATGAGTCCAGAAGATTTTCCTGATCGTCAGAGAGAGAATCGTCTACCCAATCTCCTGACGAGGAGGTAGGGAGTCACGGTGATGAAGGTCAGGAGGAGGTAATAGATGAGGGGGGTGATGTTGAGGAGGAAGAAGAAAGGGATACTGATGGAGATGAAGGTGACGAGGAGTCCTGAGAGGGAACTTCATGAAGTCCTAGAGGTAGCCGTCCTTTCATCCTTCCCGAGGAATGGGCCGTTAATAAATTTGGGTGAAAAGGTTTTCAAAGAGTTGCGCACTCATTTCCAAATCCCAGACCACATCCCTATTTGTCTCCCTAGAGAGAATGAAAAGTGCTATACAGGGAGAACCGCAGACGTTGGTATGTATGATGTCATGTTTGCTGCCAGGCTTAGATTGCCCCTGACGGCCTTACACCGTCAACTGGCTGATTTCTTAAGGTTGTTCGTTAGCCAGATTGCCCCAAACACATTGAGGATCTTTATAAGTGTTGAGATCCTATAGGGTCGTCTAAGTGGAGGACACCGTCAACTTACTTTAGACGAATTCTTCTATTGCTATAGACCCTAACACCTTTCTTCTTCCAAGGGGATGTACCATTTTGCCGTCAGGGAGAGGAAGTTAAGGTTAGTGTCTGAGATGCCAGATTCCAATAGAGTGTGGAAGAGTAAGTACTTTTTTGATAAGATGACGGACTAGGTATGCCGTCAAGAAGAATGGGAAACGATTCCCTATGGTTATTTTGATAACACATAGGCCTTCGTCAGGAATTCAAGTTTTAACCAACAGCTTTTAACCCCGTCAGTATTTTACATATACTTTATTTATTTATTTTTTATAGCGTCTTAACACCGTCAGCTTATTTCTCTTTTCAGCCAACATTCGCCCTCTTATAACTGACGAACAAAGAGACTTTATCCGTCGGGTTCTTAAGATTCCTCTGGAAGAGCGAAAGTGCCGGAATTTAATAACTCTTGACGCTCTTTACGCATACTGTGGGGGTATGGAACCGACGCCAGAAGCTCTCAAGTTAGAAGAACTTTCTCGTCGTCGTAAGTAGTCTTTTCTCTAGTTCCGTCACCCTCAACTCTTGCAGTCAGTTTTTCTCATGCGTCCTACTTTTGCAGAAATTAAGGCAGCAAAGTAACAGATAAGGGCCGCAAAAGCCCGTCAGAAGGAAAAGAAGAGGGCAAAGGGGGAGCTGACGTCTTCGTCAACCCCCAAGACCCTTGCCAAGGGTTCACAAAAAAGAAAACCCAATGGGAAGGACTGTCGTCCCCTTAAAAAGGTGGCCGTCATTTCGGGAAATGAACCCCCAGAAAAGTCGCCCCCCAAATATGGTCACAGAGCTGGGAAGGGGGTGATGACCTCTTCCGGTCCTATTCTTGAGGGTCCCTGTTGCCTGCTGATGCATAAGGACTACGCTGTCCAAGAGGTGGAATTGTTTATAAAGCTGACGAATGTAGATCCTTGTGCTTTATTGGGGACGAAGGACCTGGGAGCGTCAGCTTTGTTTGACCTAACACGGGTAGGCCATCTCTCTTAGCAAGATCCCCTTTCTTTTCTTTTTCTTTTTTTCTTTTTTTTTTATTGACTGACGGCTGTGTCCTTTTTAGGGCTTGGTACGTGTAAAAGCACTCCAGGACTGTTGTGTGGCCAAGGACAAGGTCGTCACCCACGTCAGCAGTCGCAATACCAACTGGCGCAATACAAGGAGGTCTTCCTTCTCTTGAACGTGGAGCTGAAAAAGACAAAACAGAAGCTGGAAAAGGCGGACCGTCAAAGGGATAAATTAGAGCAGGAACTGATAGCCTCATTAACTCTTGTGGTGCATACTATGGCACAGGGTTTGACGACTGCCTTAAACAGGTCGCGTCAGTTTTTCCTGAGTTGGATCTCTTCAGGATCTCTATAGATGATGCCCCACTGGCGACGCTTGTGAATAATACCGTCGTGATTGAGGGTGGCGATCTTAAAGATGCCTCCCCTCCTGACGATATTGGCATTGTTTTGGCCCAGCCTGTTGCGAACCTTCCCGTCACTACTTCCAACCATTCCGTGGAGAATTTAGGCGTTGAAGACCTTAAAAGTAAAAAATCTTCAAGCGACGCTCCTTCTACCCAACCATAGTTTAATTTTTGTAACTGCTGTATTTTGTTCCATTTACAAACAATGTTTTAAGTGGCCCTTTGTTTCTTGGGCTGTTATTTGTAAGTAATTTTATTTTTGTTGGTGATACTTAGCACCTGTTGCTATTGAACATGCATGTAGGGCTACTTGTCTGTGTGCTTCTTTTTCTTGTTTAACGGACTAAGTCTATTTCTTAGTTGGGGTCATCAACCTAACCAGGAGTTGATTTGATGGAGCTAGTTTTTTATCTTTAAGAATGATTATGGACTTGTTTATTTTTATGCCGTCATCTTAATGAGGCCATTACTTTTTCGAATTGAATATTCTAGTAGAGTCGTTGGTTTAGTAATTTCGTCGGCCTTTGGCTTACTCGAATGTTGCATTCTAGTTGTGCCGTCAGCTTGGTGGAGTCGTCGGCTATTTTTTCAAGGGGTTTTTATTGTCTTTCATTAGAGGTGTAGTCGCCCATAGGCTTCTTGGACTTATTCCTTTTATGTTATTCTTTGGATGAGACCGTCGCTTTTTCGAGACTATAATATAGACTTGGTGAGCTCATGTTTTCATAATCTCGTCGCTTTGATGAGACCGTCATCTTTGAGGGCTAACGTCATCCCTTTGGGACAATTTATGGAGCCCATCAACCTTGATGGTTGAAACTTTTTATCCCTTTGTGATATTCATAGAGCCCGTCAGCTTTTGGTGACTATCTATTCTGTTAAGTGTTGGGTTCATCCACTTTATGGACCTACAGACTTGTCTTCCTTATAGACTTTTTAGTTTGTTGCTTCTAGGGGTTTTAACAACATTCTATCATCCTGGGACAAGGTCGTCCACCTCATAGACTTACCTTATTTTGGTAATTTATTTGAGATGAGGTCCCTCATGTGAGACCGTCAGCTTCGTCCATATTTTGGACTTAACCAACTCGCCAATCTTCTATTAGACCGTCAGCCTTATTGCCTCGTCCGTTTTGTGGACTTGGCCAATACGTCAGTCTTTTATTAGACCGTTAACTATATAGTTTCGTCCACTCTATGGACTTGCCCAACTTGTCAGTCTTTTATTAAACCGTCAGTTATATAGATTCGTCCACTATGTGGACTTGGCCAACTCGCTAGTCTTTTATTAGACCATCAACTATATAGCTTCGTCCATTCTGTGGACTTGGCCAACTTGTCAGTCTTTTATTATACTATCAGTTATATAGATTCGTCCACTTTTTGTGAATTTGAAATTGTAAGTAGAAACTTTAGTTGTTCTAAATAAACTCCTCTTATTGCCACGCATTTATATAAAAAGTAGTTTCGAAAAAGAAAACCTGCCCTTTGGGCTTA
Source organism: Quercus variabilis (assembly GCA_030445155.1). Lineage (NCBI taxonomy): Eukaryota > Viridiplantae > Streptophyta > Magnoliopsida > Fagales > Fagaceae > Quercus > Quercus variabilis. The sequence goes on along the minus strand of CP129452.1, from coordinate 33,161,212 downwards.
TTGTAGCAAAAACCAAAGTAAAAAATCTACCCTTTGGGCTTATTGTAGCAAAAACTAAAGTATATGATAAATCTGAGGAGTATAACTGAAATTTGCTGCGGTAAACTATGAATAAAGGGGGTTGTTGTCCTTCACGTCGTCATCTCTACTGGTAGTATTTTCGCAAGTGTTCAGCATTCCAAGGATGTGGCAACTCCCGTCCATCTAGTGTCTCCAGATGGTAGGTGCCATTCCTCTGCCATGCCATGACTCTGTAAGGTTCTTCCCAATTTGGGCTGAGTTTTCCTTAGGTCGGGTCTCTTACTATGCCCATGACTTTCCTTAGAACAAGGTCTCTAACCTGGAAGTCTCTGTGTTTGGCCCGGGAGTTGTAGTGCTTGGCCATACGGTCCTGGTACCGTGCGAGCCTTTGTTCCGCTGCTACCCTGACTTCGTCCACCATATCGAGTTGTGGACGTATGGCCTCGTCGTTTTTTCTTTCGTCATGGTTATGCACCCTGGAACTTGTGAGTCCGACTTTAGCTGAGATGACTTCTTCGCTTCCATATGTTAGTCGGAATGGTGTCTCTCTTGTTGGTGTCCTTGCTGTAGTCTTGTAGGCCCAAAGTACACTTGGCAACTCTTCTACCCATATACCCTTTGCCCTCTCGAGCCGAGTCTTGATAATCTTCAGCAAGGATCAGTTCGTGACTTCGACCTGTCCGTTGGCTTGAGGGTAGGCGGGGGAGGAGTAGCGATTCCGTACCTCCAACTGCAAGCAGAAGTCCCGGAAGGAGTCGTTGTCGAATTGCTTCCTGTTGTCCGAGACTAAGACTCTAGGGATGCCAAACCTACATATGATACATCGCCAGACAAAATTTCATACGTTTTTCTCCGTAATGGTGGCTAAGGCTTCAGCTTCCACCCACTTCGTAAAGTAGTCGATACCCACTACCATAAACTTCAGCTGTCGTATTGCTGTCGGGAATGGCCCCATAATGTCTAGTCCCCATTAAGCGAACGGCCATGGTGCCGTCATCGCAGTAAGTTTTTCAGGTGGTTGTCTGATAACATTGCTGAACCTTTGGCACTTGTCGTAGCTCTTTACACAAGCCTCGGCATCTTTCTGCATGGTTGGCCAAAAGTACCCCGTTCGCACTAGCTTATGCACTAATGATCTGGACCCTGAATGGTTTCCGCAGATTCCTTCGTGCACCTCTCTCATGATGTAGTTCGCTTACTCAAGACTTAAACATCTCAAGAATACCCGGGAGAAACCCCTTTTGTACAGGACGTCTCTTATTAAGACGAATCTCGCTACTTGGACCTTCAGCTTTCTGGCGGCCTCCTTTCCATCCGGTAATGCGCCATCCTTCAAGTAGGAGACTAACGGTGTGGTCCAATTGCTTTTGGAGCCTATCTCCTATACATTGATGGAATCTATTAGTGGTGAAAGTTGAACAAAAGAGAGTACATTACCCAGGGTGGTCATATGTTCAGCTGAGGTAGCTTTGGCCAAGCGGTCGGCTTGCTCATTATCTCCCCTTGAGATTTGTACGATTTTGGCCTTCAGTTTGTCTACCCTTTCCCTTGCTTGGTTTCGATACTTTTTCATTCTTTCACCTCGACACTCGTAGTCCCCGTTTATCTGGTTGGTGACAACCTAAGAGTTGCAATAAATGATCACGTTTGTGGCTCCTGCAGCTTTGGCGAAGTCGAGCCCTACTATTAAAGCCTCGTACTCCACTTCATTGTTTGTGGTGGGAAAATCAAGGTAGACCATGCACTCAACCGTGTCTCCTTCGGGTGTCAATAATACAATGCCGGCTCCCCCAGCCTGCCTGTTGGATGATCCGTCTACACGTATGCTCCACTGCAGAAATTCCTCTGCCCCCCTGTCTTCGTCAATTGTGAACTCTGCTATAAAATTTGCGACAATCTGTCCTTTAATGGCAGTTCACGTGCGATACTAGATATCAAACTCACTCAATTCTATAGCCCATAGCGCTAACCGGCCAACAGCTTCTAGGTTGCTCATTGCCCGCCGTAAGGGCTTATCGGTTAAAACGATTACCGTATAGGCTTGAAAATACGGCTTGAGTTTGCGTGCTACCGTAATCAGCGTAAAGGCAAGTTTCTCTATGGGTGGGTATCTTTCTTCAGTACCACGAAGTGCCTGGCTGGCGTAGTAAATGGGCTTTTGCACTCTTTCTTCTTTTCTGATCAGGCCGGCGCTGACGGCAGCAAGGGAAACGGCTAGATAGAGAAAAAGTTCCTCACCAGCTTGCGAGGGGCTTAGTAATGATGGAGAAGAGAGATAAGCTTTTAACTCCTCAAATGCTTGTTGGCATTCGGTAGTCCATTCGAAAGATTTCTTCAACGTGTGACAGAAGGGTAAGCATTTGTCCGTCGCCCTTGATACGAATCTATTCAGTGTCGCTGCTTTGCCATTAAGGCTTTGCACTTCCTTCACATTTTTTGGAGGTGCCATCTCCATTATGGCCCGGATCTTATCCGGGTTTGCTTCGATGCCTTTCTGCGACACCATGAATCCTAGGAATTTTCCCGCTATCACTCCGAAGGTGCACTTTCCTGGATTAAGCTTCATGTTGTAGGAGCGAAGAGTGTCGAATATTTCCTTGAGGTCTTCCAAGTGGTCTTCCTCCCTTCGACTTTTCACCAACATATCGTCGACGTAGACTTGGACATTTCTCCCAATCTGTTGCGCGAACATCTTATTCATGAGCCTCTAATACGTCACGCCCGCATTTTTTAGGCCGAATGGCATCACTTTATAACAGAAGAGGCCTTGACTTATAACGAACGAAGTTTTCTCTTGTTCGGCTTCGTGCATCCTAATCTGGTTGTAACCAGAGAAAGTGTCCATAAAACTTAACAGCTGGTGTCAAGGTGTAGAGTCTACTAGAACGTCAACCCTTGGGAGGCGGTAGCCGTTTTTAGGGCATGCTTTGTTCAGGTCGGTGAAGTCCACGCACATCCTCCACTTCCCACTGGCTATCTTAACCATTACAACGTTCGCTAGCCAGTCGAGGTAGTAAACTTCTCTAACAAAGTTCGCCTCTTGTAGTTTGCGAACTTCTTCAGCTATGGCCTGATCTCGTTCCGGGGCGAACACCATGATTGAAGGGTGACACATTCAAACGGGTGGAAAGGAAGGTGACACATTCAACCTATGCACCATGACTGAAGGGTTTATTCCTGGCATGTCTTCGTGGCTCCAGGCAAACACGTCCCGATTTTCCTTAAGGAAGGTTATGAGTTTTGAGTGAATCGTCGGGCTGATGAGAGTACCGATCCTTATGGTCCTGTCCGGCCGGGAGTTATCAAGGAGTATCTCCTCGAGCTTCTCTACGGGTTCTACCCCTGTCTGGTGCTCTTCTATGCTCATGGTTTGCAAATGATCATCCATTTCTAGCATTGTAATATAACATTCCCGCGCGGCCACTTGGTCCCCTTGCAATTCCCCTAATGGGGAATTTGATCATCAGGTGATAGGTTGAGGTTATGGCCTTCCAAGAGTTAAGGGTAGACCGCCCTATGATGGCGTTGTAGGCAGAAGAGCAATCGACCACAAGAAACGTGACGTTCCTAGTGGTTTGTTGAGGATAATCTGCAATGATGACTGGTAACATAACCGTGCCTAGGGGGTACACTTTTGTTTCGCCAAACCTGACGAGTGGAGCATTGGTTGGAACTAGTTGCTCTCTGCTGATCTGCATTTGTTGGAATACTGGGTAATAGAGAATATCTAAGGAGCTTCCGTTGTCAACCATGACCCGGTGCACGTTATATTCTCCTACCTAAAAGCTAACGACCAGTGCATTGTCATGCGGATGGTGGAGACGTCAGGCATCTTCTTCCGAGAATCCAATAAGAGGGTTGTCGACTCGCGGCATCTTCAAGATGACGCCTGTGAGTTGGACATTCTGGACCACTCTGAGATAAGTCTTACGAGCCCTGTTTGATAGGCCGTTGGCGGTCGTTCCCCCTACGATCATCCTTATGTCTCCTAAGGGTTGCCTTGGTCGTTCGTTGTCTTGTCGAGGAGCTTGCTCTTGAGGAGGCGGATCTACTCTTTCCTTGCTGACGAACTTCTGCAACTTCCCTTGTCTGATGAGGGCTTCAATCCACTGTTTCAAGTCATAGCAGTCAGCTGTGTCATGTCTGTGGTCGTAGTGGAAGCACAATATTTGTCTCTAGACCGCTTGTTGGGATCCCCCTTGAACTTTCCGGGAAAGGTCAGAGCCCCTTCGTCCTTGATTTGCATTAGGACTTGATCTATCGAGGTGGTCAATAGGGTGAAGCTTGTAACCTCCTTCTTGAGGGCTTAGAATGCCTTTCATCCCTTCGGTCTCCTATCCTTGGCTTCTTCCGCCCTTGGTCTTGTCGTGCATCCTCTTGCCTTTCCTTTTTTCTTGGCTTTTCCTCCCGAGCTTGCAGCGTGTCTTCAGCATTCATATAATTTATGGCCCTGTAGAGTACCTCCAACATGGTTTTAGGGTCGTTTTTGTATAGTAAGAACAAAACCTTACCCTTTCGCAACCCATTTGTGAAAGCTGCTACAAGTATTTTGTTGTCGGCTTCGTCGATCGATAGCGCTTCCTTATTGAAGCGCGTTATGTAGGATCTCAGCGTCTCGTCCTCTCGTTGCTTGATACTCATCAAGCACGCCGTGGACTTCTTATACCTGTGTCCCCCAATAAAGTGTGTAGTGAATTGAGCGCTTAGCTCCTTGAAAGTGCTGATAGAGTTCGGCGTCAGTCAGCTGAACCATACCCTTGTGAGGCCCTTCAGCGTTGTAGGGAAGGCCATACACATGATTTCATCCGCTACCCCTTGAAGGTGCATCAAGGTCTTGGAGGTCTCTAGGCGATCCAGAGGGTCCTTCACTCCGTCGTAACTATCTATATGCGACATGCGAAATTTATGTGGCAAGGGGAAGGAATTGATAGCTGCAGTGAACGGTGAGTTGGTGTGATTTACCAGATCGTCAAGGTCGCTGGATACCCGTCCTTTGAGGACATTCATCATGACCTCCATTTATTCCTTTATTGCCTGTATCTCCGTGGCAGTGTGTGGTTAAGTTGCATCCGTGAGGGATGGCATGCTCAAATTTTGATGCTCTAATCTACTCGGAGCATTACTGCCCTCCGGCCCTTCTCGTTCTCTTCTATCGGCACTGGTGCCTTCTTGGTCCTGCTTTTGAGTGCTGTGACCTGCATTTTTCTAGCGTAACTGTTCCTCCAAATTGTGGTTTTGCTTAGTAAGGCGCTCTATGACGACAGCCAAGGTCTGCACCTGCCTTTCGAGGGCCGCTACATGGGTTTCGTCTCCCTGAACGATGTTCGTTATTGCCATCGAGCGAGTCAGCACCATGCAATTCTTTTGTCCGGAAAGTGTTTGCTATGGCTTACAAACCAAAAACGTTATTTCGTTTCCCACAGATGACGCCAACTGATGATGCTGAAAATATCACCAGTGAGTCACACGATGCTTGCACACTCGAAACAACACCTGCACAAAGAAAAGAAAAGACCTAACAGAAAGCATCGGTGTGGTGCCGGCCAAATACCCTCAAAAGGTCAAATTAGAATATTTTACAACTCTAGAGTGCTGGAGAGGGCGTAATTATGCGTACCTCGATTTATGGGGGTATTAGGGCTTTTATAGTGGTAAAGGACTGACTCTCTCTTCCTTGGACTAGAAGTCCTCTCCTTGTAGGAAACCTCATGAGCGTATATTACAAGATCTTTTCCTTATAGGAGACTAACATTGAGCGTGGGATGCAAGTCATTTCCTTATATATTCATGCGTGAAGGTCAAGCAAAGGTTTTATTTGGAGCCGTCAGCATTAGGACCGTCATCATATGCTATCCCGGTCAGCTATCAGTGCCAACTGATGATGGCGTCGACCCCCCAATGCTCCCTGAAGAACTACATGCTTCCTCCACATTTATGTCCGTCAGCTTCAAGGTCTTCAGTCTCCTAATGTAACTCATCCCGTCAGCCCAAGCTGTAGATTCTGTCTCACGATCAAGGCTGACAGGTTTAGCCTAGATACTGACTATAATTTTGCTCATCACACTAGCAAGCCAACGGTGTGTGCCTTTCGTCCCTAATGAAAGGCTATTTCAAGCCCAGAATTCCAGTAAGTTCAATTTAATGTATTTTAATCTAAGGTTATAATTTATAAAAACACGTATACAAGTTGTCAACTAATCATAGAGACTTGGAAAAAAAAAAAAAACTTAAATATTTGTAAAATCTACATGCCCATTAGAAATTAAGAAAAATTAAAAATTAATCAAAAAGGAAGAATTAACTTACCAAACAATGACCATCTGTTGCGTGCAGTTTTAGTGATAATGTGTGAGTTTAACCACCAAAAAAAAAAAAAAACCCTTACCAAACAATGAGATGGTATTTCGTGTTTCAGGTTTATATGGCATCTCCCTCATAACAAGTGGGTCTCATCTGTGGGACTCACCTGTTGTGAGAGAGATGTCATATATACCTGAAATATTATATAATTTTTCCCAAACAATAGTCTGCTAAAAAACAACAATAATAGTCTTGTAACCTAGCGGGTTAGCACCTCCTGTTATTTTCAAATGAGTCATGAGTTTTAAAACTTTAAATCTCCTTCTCAATGTAATTATCAAACTATCAAATAAATAAATAAACCTTTACCAACATTCAACAACGGTTTTTCTCAAACCAAAAAATAAAAAAAACATTGAACAACAGAAATTGAGATTTAATTGATTGATTTTGATTGCGGTTACCCAAGAGATTTTGGGGATTTCTTCATTAGGACTTTTCTACCCGAACAGGATCAAACACTCAAATTAAAAGGATAAATAAAACAAAATAAGGAATTCAAAGTTAGACCAGCACAGCAACTCGTAGGGGATTTCAACAGTGATAGCAAGTAAAATTGGAGTTTTGGGGGTTGCTTATCAATGGTGATTTGCAATGGTCATCATTAGGAATCGAATGTTTAAATTGTATGCCGAAACATGGAATTAATAGAGGTGTGTACATAGGGGATCCTAGGATTTTGTAATTTTTGTACAGTGGTAAACAAGTAACCAAACTCGGGAATTTTTGTATTATTAATTTATTATGTTAGTCACGGTGTGCTATGTTACCAAACACTTTAGATTTTAATGCAAATCCTTAATGACCAAAAAATAAAAAACAAAAAAAAACATAGAGGAACCTAATTGGAAGGAAAATTATGGTTGAGTATAGCATATATATGCTTGGTTTTCTAAACATGATTGTGCTATATACGAGGAGAATTGGCCGATCCTGTACAGGTAACATTCTTTACCCCCTACTTCAATCATTCCAATTTTGTATGGCTCTTTTTAGTTTACTCAACAATTGGTTGTCCCCCACCTTGATGTGTGAGTCCCATTCAAATCCTTTTGAGTCATACCATGCACCACAAATTTCATATCATCATCATGCTCTTGATGCTTATTTAGATGTTGACGCTTCACTTGTTTTTGGAATTATTCTCCAAAGGTCTTTCAGCTATAAAAGTGTGCCTAATCTGTCTTGATGTGTTTAATTTTCTGTTCCCAATTCCATAATGTATAATTAAAGTGATGTTTTCCTTTTTGTAGCAAATGGCTCTACTGTAAAGCCATTCTGAAGCTTTAAAAAAATGGGGTCATGTATCTTTCATCATTCACTGTTTTATATAATAAGGGTATGTATAGTGTCACTCACAACTGCACAATTTGAATTTAAAATCCCCTCTCATGCTATTGGTGGTTTTCACTTCCTTCTGCATGTTAAGTTCACTTCCTCGACAAATTTTTATATAAAATTATTCATGATATTATTTTTATTAATAATCAATAACAACTAGACTCATAGATAATTGTGAAATATTTTATGAAAATTATTGTGCGTCTAGAGTTGTTGTGTGAATTCACTTCAAAATTTTCATAAAAAAAAAAAAAAAAATTCACTTCAAAATTCTACTTCCTATGGACTAATACCCTTTAATTATACAAAGAGGGCCCTCTATTCATTTGATACTTAAAAATAAAAAAAAAAATAATAAAAAAAAACTTTTTTTGCTGTCCATCATTTAAGATGGCCCAGAGGCATCCCTTAGAATAGATTAGCATCACTTCTATTCTCTTTCTCTTTTTTTTTTTTCTTTTTTTTTTTTTTTTTTTTAAGGGAAGCATCACTTATATTCTAACCCTCCTTATCTATCGTGGGATTATGTGCTTTGTATTGACACCAAAAAGCATTGGCCAAACCCTACAAAGCAGAGAGGAGTGAGGGGAAAGTAGCTCTACTCAAAGCCGAAGGAACTGGACATAGAAAGGAACCTGTATGGTCCAAAAGAGGTCCACATATCAGATAATTAATTGTGATATTTTTACTCAACCATACACGCTGGTCAATAATGCTAAGAAATAACTATTCCACACAACTTCCACATGTTTGTTGAGAAGTGAGAACGAAGAGCAACATCTCGAATTATTTTGAATAAAACAATTTAGCAAACTGGCAATGACATTTGGCCCCACTTCTCTCCTGTCTAATGATTTTTTTTTTCAAAGTAACATTGATTTCCGAACAAAATTTTGTTAGTTAGCACATTTTCAAAACTATTTAGGAAACTAACTTTTCGAGTACAATAAACTGGATTTCACTGTTTTAAATCGAGTACAAGGAACTCGAATTCAACACAGAACTCGAGCCAATTGGACTCAATTTCGTTGAAATTTCAGAATTCACCTTCAGTTCTTACCTTCAACAAACTCCAACAAAACCCAGGTCCGATCCAATCCGAGCAAAACCCAAGTGAGCTTCGGTGGGGAACAAATGATATGGAACAAGACAAAGTGAGAGAGAACCACCGATCCGATCCGATCAACTCCAGCAACTCCAATTCGATCTTATCCCAACAACTCCAGCAAAACCTATGCGATCCAATCCAAGCAAAACCCCAGGTGGGTCTTGGGTTTGTTGATTTCGTTGTTTCTCTTTGGGTGTTGTGTTTGATTGTTGGAGAAGAAGAGTTTTTGGAAATGGTTGTGTTTGATTGTTTGAGAAGATATTTTTTTGGTTGTTTCAGTCGTTGTTTAAGACTCGACTTCAATTGGACAGAAAACAAATTTGATGGACTAGAGTTTAGCATTCCAAAATCGAGTTTATCATACTCGAGATGTTAATTTCCTAAATAATGTTTTGTAAATGTGCTAACTAACGAAATTATTTGAAAATCAGTATTATTTTGAGAAAAATAAATGAATAAATAAATAACAACAACAACAACAACATTACAAGGGTATTGTGAAGGATCACGAAAAATACGAAACCTTTCCATCCAAATCCAATTCCTATGCAGTTCTTATTAAACTCTAAGAATATGAAATCTTAATATATATATATATATATATAATGAGAGGTTTCTTTGTTATAAGAACCAAGACTAGAAAACCATGGAAATTCAGATTCTTCCCTGAAAATAATTAAGATATTTAACTTGTGCATTTGTGTTTCCCCAACCAAAAAGGTACAAGAGTTAAAATCCTTCTTTTAGCACTGGAATCGTAAAATTCTAATTCTGTAGGTTGCCGAATATTGCTGAGCATGTTTTAATCTATTACTGGGCATAACTCAAATGATTCCAAAGCCTTGAGAGATGCGTAACGTTGCGTGGGGAGAAAGGAAATTGGGACAATGTACTGAGAAAATTACCTCACAAAAACGGTACTCTAGTCCTCTCCCACAATAAAAGCTTTTAGGACCACTCTCTGCCTATAACTTCATTTTCTTAATTGCTTTGGGATGCACGCCTTTTTTACTTCTTTCCACCACGGTCTTCATTCAATAATGATGATTTTCGTCCTCATCCCTCCTGGGTCCCCCCAAGTGTTGGCCCAATACCCGTGAGTATATATTATGCTACCACCCTACTATGTACGTATTGTACAAGGGTCAAAAAACATTTGGCTCATTGGCTGGGTAACCCCGCAATACTAGTAGCAGCCAATTATTAGGTTAGGTCAAATGAGCAACAGAAAATTTTAAATCACATTAAAAACTTTGAAATATCTTACACAAACCATACAACCAGAAAATCCAAGAACAAAATTATGGAACAAACATGAAGCACATGCTTTATGAAAATCGATTACATAATCTCCCATGCATAATCACCCACCCCTCCTATTCCATCCATTTTTACAATCTACCCATACCCCAATACATTATTTTTGACTTTTGATTTGATCCCTCAACAACCCATCCATTTTTTCTTTACAATGTTTCCAATGATTCACTGGCCAAGTACAGACTTAGTGGCGATGGTGCACACATTCAAGAGGCATTACTGGGAACCTAGCCGTGTCAGTGCAATAGTCATAGACCATGTGTCTGGCCCTAACCCACTTGAGCTGGTGGCTCTGGTGCACATTGAGCTCGGCCAATGTGGGCTCGTCCCACCAATACCTCTTTACCCCACTGCTGCTGCAATTCTTGGCACTTTCGGTTGCAGCCACCGACGCTGGGACCTCACAAGCATCAATTTGAAAACCCGTGTAGGTGGCAATGAAGGGTGCATGGGACCAGTCCGTCTTGACTCTACCCCCTTGTGTGGCCCAGTCATCTGCGTTCCAAATTGAGCTGTACACACCCATGGGCTGGTCCTTGGGGAATGGTAATCCTTTGTTTTCCATGTTTGGATGAACTCTTATTGGTGTATCATCCACTAGAAACCTGAACAACACCAACACATGGAAGAAGAAGGTTAAAAAGTATTTAAAGTACTACGAAAGAATTCATCCATTTGGTGGAAAACATAAGATTTTACCCTTATTTTAACTTATTTGATTGGTTATGAGCCAATTATTTATTCACCTAAGCAATACGAGAAAATAACTACGGGTTAAAAAAGAGTAAATAATGACCGCTGAGAATGATTAACTACGGTCAAAACACACATGCACACTGTATGTGTGTACCAGTGTTAGGCTACCTGCCAAAGCCAATGCCAAAAGCAGAACAGAATAGGCATCTGTCTTTATCTCCGTAAATCTAGTACGTGGACCTAGGGAACACGCATCATGCAAAATTCCACACTTTCTTGCTTGGGTTTTTTCGGTTCTTTTCTTTATTTTTTTCGGTTGCTTTCTTTATTTTTAATTATGTTTTTTTCGCTTTGCAACTTTTTTATAATTAAGCCAGTGACCACGGCAGGAAAATGACATTGTCCCCATGCTCTCAGTCTCTCACACTCACACAGCACTGATTAACAACGCACAGCAATTCTTCGCTTTGTGCAGTGCTTCTCAGACCCATTCGAAATTGAAATAACAAAAATCAACTTGAACACCAGTAAAATCATCACAACTAAAATACATGAGGGACCTACATCACACTATAATCACCACGTAATTTATTGTCACGTCACACATGTATACTTATGTATAACACGTAATTTATAGTCACAAATATGGTGTGAAAAGAGAGGTGTGGTCCTTACAGTACGTGGCGCTGGTTCCAGAAGAGGGAGTAGGAGTGGAATTCCTTGGTTGGGTCAAACCAAAGGTTCAATCTTTGCTCTCTGTTACCGACACCGTTCACGTAAATATTGGTTTGAATAGTGTAAGGTTCACCAGTAGTGTTGCCCAAAAACTCAAAATCAAATTCATTGTGATTTGGACCGTCCGAGGACATCTGTAACAAAGCAATAAAATTTTAATATGGACCCCGCAAGAAATATCATTATCATCACGCACATAATAGTAAAGAGTGATTGTCAAATGTCATTCTCACAGAGACAGATAGTACAATTATAGCAACACAAGGTCAACAAATCACAAGTAAATTGTTTGATGCTCAATAAGGATATTAGATTAAAGCCAATAATGGAGGATTGTATTCTAAAGCATCTATTGGCTCATGGGGATTTTTTGATTGGGACCCTTATAAATGCAGATTTAATGAGATTTACTAAAACTAACAATAGTGAAAGAAGTAGGTTACTAAATTACAAAAAAACAAATAAATTTTAGCAGAGTACTGGTCTATTCATGGGCTCAAATAATGTCAAGAACAAATTGTCCAAATCTGGGACAAAGTTCAAAGCATTGAGTGAATTTTCTGTCAAATGTCAACTTATTCAATGGCTGTTCATGGAGTACCAATAGTTACACTAATGTCCATTAGTAAATTTCAAATATGAACACGGTTGAACATGACAGAAATGTACATTTTGTAAGAAAGCACCAATATAATTGCTTACATAGAAAGCGGTAACAGTTCCAGCGGAGTCACCCTCAACAAGCTTAATTTGTATGGTCACCTTTCCAAACATATACCTGCTCTTTGATGAAAATCCAGCTCCTGAAATTTCGCACCCAAAATTTCATTAGTCTCTCTTAGTATTGCAGGTGCAACATAGTATCATGGAAAACAATGACACTGTAATAACCTTAATCCTTAACACAAACACAAAAATGCCTATGATGACAAATGAAATATCAATAAAATGGGTTCTTCAACTAACATCGCTCTCTTGGTACAGAATCAAAAGGAACGGAGCATCAAGGAAAACAATGACATGATAATAACTTTATTGCTTAACACAAAAATAAAAGCCTACTACTGCTAATAATAATAAATGAACTACCAAATCTTAATGAACTAGTTCATCAACCAACATTATACATGACCAGCGCAAAGGAAGAAATACAAGTAGAGGATGCTAGAAAGATGAAAGACCAAGGCGAAAAGAGAGATTCAATGGAATACAACACAAACCCAAAAGATTGAGACACAAAAATTATTTAAAAGTTAGTCTTTAAGAATCTATCATTTTTACCAGAATAATGGTCCAGCTTGAGCTTAAGAAGCTCTCCTTCATAGACAAAATGATCATTAGCCCAGCTTGGCTGAAAGAGCTGATCAAACTTTGCTGAGCTAACCAAACCCACCAAAACAAGACCCAGAAAGAAACCCAAGAACACAGACACTGAAACAGCCATGATAGTATTTGAGAGTTTTGAGAGAGAGAGCAGTGAACTAGTCAAGCTTGTTCAACACTGAACTACTCTTATGTGGAGTGCGAAGTCACTCACAAGAGAAGTGGCATTTTATAGCCAAATTTGTATTGGCTTCTCGAACAAGCACCTCTTCATACAATGTAGCCACGTCATGCACAGTTTCATCCATGTCACCAGCCACGTGGATTTCAAATTCCTAGAAATGGACAAAAGCAAAATAAAACCCCCAAAATTAAAAAAAAAAAAAATTAAAATTTAGCCGTTAGGGTTACCAAAGCGCACTTCACTTGTAGTAGTACTAGTAGGCTAAGCTGGACAAAGCTGTGCACTGTGGGACACTGACATAGTGAGGGGCACTAGTACGATATGTCTCTGATCTTAATGGATGAGTACGGGCCACATCCAATCACGTTCAGACACGTGGACAATTCCAGCTGGATCACTCATCTGTCCAGTTGTCACTGGCAGCAATGAGTTAAAAGAGCTCTGATCAAAAGCATTCTATTCATCTTCTGGCGCTTACGTGAAAAAACAATACTCGCCCTGTTTGATTGACACGTTTTACTCACTCTGTTTTTGCTGTGTTTTAAACGGCTTTAAAGTGGAATAAAAGTTTTTGTTTTTTGGGCCAGAACAGCGCGTATGTAATAAGTGCTTTGGTACAATGTGGGATGTGAAAGCACTTTATTTGTTGTTTTACTTTTCTGACGGCAAGCGCCAGCTGGATATTAGGAGCGCACTGTACAATGCCATTTAAAGTTGGAAATTATTACACAAGAAAAATGTTTATTTAATTTTTGTAAAAAATAATAATAAAATTTGGGTTTGGAGGAGTGTGGCTTGTTATTGGGAATTTTTGTTATTTGATTTTTAAAGTAGTGGAATATGTATGGATGTTTGGAATGGGCTATACTGTATTTATGTATTTTGATGTTGGGAATGGTTTAAGTGGGGTCCAATATATACTTACAAAAAAAAGAAAAAGGTGGGGTCCAAGATTTGATAGGGACAGGTTTAAGAAAGACTGTCTTTATAAAATTAATTATATTTTGCCTGATGATATGAGAAAGATTATTATATTGACAATTTGACATTATTCGATTTAAAAGGTTCATTGTTCTAGGCCAAAAACAAGGCCCTTTGTTATTGGTTCCCGGTTTTATGTCCAAATTAAGATGAATGGTCACGTGAAGAATAACAATTTTTTTTTTTTTTTTTTGAGAATCAAGAATAACATATTTGACTTTACAAGATTTAAAAACTTATATTTTAGGTTAAATGTAAAGTGATCTATTGTGGTATAGGATTATCAAACACACCCTCAGCTACCCAATTGACTTTTTAAATGATTTTGGTATTTAAAATAACAAAATTGGTCATCTTATAGACTTTTATTGAACAGAAAATAATCATGTGAACATATGTATTAGACAGGAATCAATTATCATAAGTGTATTTTGGTTCAAGTAATGCCGGCATGATCATTTTTTGCCCAATGATAAAAATATATGACAGAAATCCAATAAAAGATCAAATGTGTTATTCTAAATACTACAATGGTTTTAAGAATTAATTTTGTAGCACAGGTGTGCGTAATAATAATCTTCTTTTTTTTTTTTTGATGAAAAATGTTATATTCATAATATTTTTATAATATTTTTCAATAAATTTTAAGTGGTAGGTTGTTAGTAGTTATTATGAGTGACAAAAAAGTAATTTGAGTTGTGAATTTAAATTAGAATCAATAAAAATTTACCACTTATTATTTGTTGTGATGTGATAATAATTAGTACTTAAGGCTCTTGTCTTGATCTGATGATAAAAAAAATTATCAAAAAAAAAATACCTAAGGCTCTTCTCTTCCTCTTTTTTCTTTTTAATAACATCTTCTCTTCCCATTTAACTAACATGTTGTGTCAATGTTATATATACACACACCCCAACCTTATATATAAAACTCTGCATCTAAATATATTATACAGTTCAAATGTTAAAAGTCATAGGACAAATTATTTTTTATATATCCACTTCTCCACTCACATAAAGTTAGGTTTTATGTGTATTGACTTGACTCTTATGTAGGTGGAAGGGATACTAGGTTAAATGAACTAAATAATTTCACAACTTGTAAAAGTTTTTGGTACATCACAACTTTATAATATGATATAATAAATATTCCACATTTACCAGGTTTAGAACATTAAAATGGATAGTTTGGGGCCACGAATATAATAATAATTATTTTAAAAAAAAAAAAAGTTAAGTGATGATGGGTGAAATAAAGTAAAATAAAATATATATTAATTATAGTAGACTGAATGTTTTTTTTTAGTTGTAAAGTAATTTCAGCAAGAAAAAAAAGTTGTAAAGTAATAGTAAAGCTGAATGGGTGTTTGCAGAGTTTCCTTGCTGTCTGGTGGTACGGTGTTATGATTTTCACTTTTTCTTTTTCTTTTTCTTTTTTTTTTTTTTTCCCTTCCCAAGAGGTAACTTTTATCGTATGCAAGAAATCGAAAGAGTGGCGCACATCCACAAAGAGAGAATTGCTATTTTCAGACATTCAAAAAAATATCTAATTAAAATAGCTCCACGGAGAAGGATATTTTGTGTTTTTGCAGTACGTACAGTCGACCGTTGTGATATGTATAAGCTAACACAGCTGGAAAATTTAAGGACTTTTGGAGGACATTAAAGACGGCAAAGGCATTATAGCAGAAACTGGCAAAAATTAGATTGTGATTGACATCTCTGAGTGTGAGAGCCATAGTGATACCAGTGTGAACCTAATGGCATTAATGATTTCTTGCACAGTGAGACTTTTCAGTGCATGAGATTGGAAGTAAAATGATTATCCTGGTGTATGATGCATCAGTATTACTCTATCAGATAGATGATTCATAAATATGAATCATATCTCGTTATGGGTCTAGTAAGTGGAGCAGTTGATGCTATGGACTTGTTAGGACCATAGGAAATTAGGGATATAGGCAAAGAAGTCAAATTTCATTTTGTATCATTTATGGTACGTAATATTTAAAGGGTCTGATTTGTGTTCGGTGAAAGTTTTCATTGGATATGTTGGATTTTAAACATGTGTCTTTATTGGATATGTTAAATCTTGGACATGTATTCATTTTTGGATACGTATCCAAATCTTACCGTGTCCAGTGAAAATTTTCACAAGATACAAGCTGAGTCCATATTTAAATAACAGTTTGTAGTTTTTTTTAAATAACAGTTTGTAGTTTTTTTAAAAATAGATATAAGTAAAAAAAATATGTAAAAATATGCATAATGTTATTTAAAAACTAAAAACATATTAAACACATATACCAAACAGTCTCTTATATTCAAGCTACTTGCCACTAAGAGTAGAACCATAGATCTACAGTTGTCTTATTAATTTTCACTTGGATAAGTCCTTTTGCAATGAAAGCACTGACGCAATTTCAATTATTTGACAAAACTATTTGTCATTTTCTTACCAATTAACTTAAAGGCTGTGCCTGTGACATAAAATATGACCAAGTTTTAAGTTTTTTTTTGGGTAGAAAGGAGATGCATTAAAAACTAAAGAGTTTTTTGGACAAAGTTTATTACATAACACATCGTTCAGATTTGAAAGATCACCTAACAAGTGCTACAATACAAAATCAAAGGTTTGATTGACTCCAAATCTCGCCAACCATAAGTACATTTGTTAATTTCGCACTAATAATGCCTACCAAGCACCTAGTAAAACTGGGAAACCAACAACCTGTGATTATCCGCAATGAAAAAGACAATATTATTAACATAACTAGAATTAACTAGAAGATCCACGATAGCTTTAGCATCTAACTCTATTTTTAGAGTTGTTAACTAGAGGTTTTGGCACATGGTAAAACTATCCCTTAATACTCATAATTCAACTAAGAAGCTGGTGGTGATTCCAATTTTTATAGGGAATCGACCAAGTCATCCACCCAACTCATCTTGCACAATACCTTGCTCCACCTCTAGAATATGACCTAGTGTTACTTTTCACGCAACAATTGTGTTTAGTTGGATGGAAATTAATTTTCAATTTTAAAATATTTTTTAGAAAAGAAAATATTTTTAAGTGTATAGTTATGTTTCTGAAAATATTCTGAAAAATATTTTTCAAGTGTTCAATTACGCTTCTAAAAATATAATGAAAAAGATATTGACTTCTTTTCCACATTTTCTCATCTTCCAAATATATATAATAATAATAAATAAAAATAGTGATTGTTGACTAGTGTTAGTGGTGGTCGGGAGTGGTTGGCAACTGGAGACTATAGATGTTAGTAGAGTGGTGGTAGTTGGGTGGCTAACAATGGGAGACTGGGAGTGAAGGTTTGATTGATGAATTTTTGGTGAAGCAAAAAATGAAAAGCTCTCAAATAAAAGTATAAAACATTTTCTATCGAAACAAACACAACCAACATCTTATTATAAATATAGGGATGAAAATATCTCAAATCCATAACTCATTGACTCTATCAATAATTTCCTAATTAAATGCAACACAAATTTAGACCCCCGAAAGAAAGTTCTAACACAAATTGCGCTATTAGGGTTGTGATGTTAAACAAGAATATCTCTTTACTTCTCTCTTTTTATGATAAACCTTTGATTTTTTTTTTTTTAATAAATATATTTTTATAAAGGAAGATGAGACTTTAAATCCTAAATGTCTGACGTAAAACATCATAAAGCATCAGCTGGCCTAAAAGTCATTGGTTATAATTATTCCTTTTCAAATAAAGTAAACCACGAATCAAATGAGTAAATTACAATGTAGATACAACTATGTATAGTCAAATGTTTGGCAAGGCATTTCAAATCATTGGGAAATTTTTTTTCCCGTATGGCAATCATTCTGTAATTGAATGTCTTAATACTCATTTTGAGATGAGCTTAGCATTCACACCTACAAAACCTTTTCTTCAACCCTACGAAGACAATTGAGAGCCTGAGACAAAAGATAACCAATATGTATCATCCCCAAATATATATAGGCAAAATGTTAATTGCTTAACCCAAAATAAAGCATGTGTATAGTCCCTTTATTCCAATTTCCACATGTTAGAAATACTGAATAATTGTATTGTATTTCTCAGTGAAAGAATATACATGAGTGCCTTTATATAGGAGGCATATGAGTGCAGTACAAGTAAGAATGTAGTACAAGAATGTGTGCTATACAAGCAATCTAGTTGGGCCTAAAGCCCACAACACTATACACGTTAACAACCCCCCTCAAACTCAAGGTGGATGTGAAACCAACTTGAAGTTGTCAACCAAAGTACGAATGCGTCCCTTAGGATGTGACTTGGTGAAGATATCTACAAGTTGATCTTTAGAGGAGATTGAGATTAGCTTAAGAGCACCATGGACAAGATGATAACGGATAAAATGACAATCGATCTCGATGTGTTTAGTCCATTCATGAAAGACATCATTGTGAGTAATATGAATGGCATTCTAGTTGTCATAATAGAGAGGAGTAACAAAGGATGTAGACACACCCAAGTCTTTAAGAAGCCACCGTAGCCAAAAGAACTTAAATGTGGTATCAGCAAGGGCATAATATTTTGCTTCAGTACTGGAGTGGGCCACATGAGTTTATTTCTTACTTTGCCAAGAAATCAAAGAAGAACCAAGAAGAAAGCAATAACCAGTAATGGACTTACAATCAGTGGGATCTCCTGCCCAATTAGCATCAGAAAATGCACAGAGAATAAGAGGAGACTGAGCAGAGTAGAAAATACCAGGAAGAGAGTGCCTTTTAGGTATCGAAAAATGCGCAGAACAGCAGCATAGTGAGTCGATCGTGGAATAGACAGATACTAGCTCACCTGGTGAATAACATAGGAAATGTCTGGACGAGTGATAGTGAGACAAACTAGGCTACCAACCAAACGTCTGTAAAGAGAGAGATTAGACAATGGTTTCCCCCTTAAGGGAGTCAGATGCACATTAAACTCAACTGAAGTGTCAACAGTCTTGCTATTAGTGAATCTAGCTCGAGACAAGAGTTCAAAAGCATACTTGGCTTGAGTAATATAAAGTCCATATGTAGAACGAGAGATTTCAAGACCCAAGAAGTAGCTAAGATGTCCAAGATCTTTCATTTCAAACTGCTGACTGAGAAAATCTTTGAGTTCTTGAATTCCACTGAGGTTATCACCAGTTATGATCATATCATCCACATACAGGAGAAGTAAAATAGTGTCTTTGTCAGTGCGACGAAGAAATAAGGCAGAATCATAATGATTGGCCATGTAACTCAAGCGAGAGATGGTAGAGTTGAATTTGGCAACCCAAGCTCGTGGTGCTTGTTTAAGGCCATAAAGTGTATGTCGAATGTGAGAAATCTTGTTTGAGTCAACAGAGAGACTAGGAGGAGGTTGCATATACACTTCTTCACTTAAATCCCCATTAAGGAATGCATTTTTGACATCCATCTGAAAAATGTCTCATTTACTGGCAGCAGTAACAAGTAAAAGGGCATGAATAGATGAGATACGAGCAACTAGAGTAAAGGTCTCTTCATAATCAATCTCACACTCCTATGTAAAACATTTTTTAACAAGACAAGTTTTGTAGCGCTCAATGGACCCATCAGAGCGAGTCTTAATCTTATAGATCCATTTACAACCAATCAGAGATTTCTCGGAGGGGAGTGTTACCAAATCCCAAGTATGGTTTTTAGATAATGCATTAAGTTTCTCTTTCATTACAATTTACCATAAAGGGTCAGTGGAAACCTCACAATAGGTGTGAGGCTCGTGTAGTGTAGCAAGGGCAATGTAACAATGATAGTCAAGTAAATATGCAGAAACAGATCTTACCTGAGTTGAGTGACGAGGTGGAATGTCTTGTGCAAGATCTTCAGGCAGAGCAGAAGCAGGGAACCCAAGCTCAGGGTTGGGGTTGGGTAGCTCGTCTTCAACTTGTTCATCTTCTACCTATTCATTAAAGGGAGAACTAGGAAAGGGATCAATGATATCTGGTGGTTGGACAAAGAAGTCTACAAGAGAATCATGAGCAACTACAAAAAGATCAGGAGCAGCTACATAAGGAATATGTGCCTCATTTGGAAAAAGATCTAAGACAGAGGAGGAAGACAGGGAGGCAAGAAAGTGAGAGAGCTCGACAAAGATGCGATGTTCGCAAAAGACAACATTGTGAGAGATACGAAGACGATGAGAGACAAGATCATAACACCGATACCCCTTTTGAGTTTCGCCATAGCCAAGAAAACAACAAAACCTTGATCGAAGCTCAAATTTGTTATGCTCATGTGGTTGAAGAAGAACGAAACAAGCAGAACTGAAGAAGCAAAGGTGGTGATAGTCTAGAGGTGACCCAAAAAGGTGCTCATATGGAGTTTGATTTTGGATAACAGGACTCAGAATGTGATTAATAGTATGAACAACATGAAGAGTAGTTTCACTCCAAAAAGGAGTAAGAACTTTGGCAGAGAGAAGGAGAGCATGAACAGTGTAAAGAATATGACGAAATTTTCATTCGGCTCTACTATTTTGCTAAACGGTACCTGGACAAGTTAGTTGATGAATAGTGCCATAGGAATGCAAAACAACTTGAAAAGCATATTGAGTGTATTCAAAAGCATTATCAGAACGAAAAATTTTGATGCGTTTAGAAAACTGAGTTTTAACCATTTTTGCAAAATTAGAATATACTTCCAATAATTTAGAACGATGTTTCATATTAAAAATTCAGCTATAACGAGAGTAATTATCAATAAACACAACAAAATATTGAGATCCACCAATACTAGAGACAGAGGAAGGCCCCTAAACATTAGAACGAATAAGGTCAAATATATCAGTGGATATTGATTCGCTAGTATTGAAAGGCAAAACTGATTGTTTTCCTAACTGACATGAAACACAATCAAAATTTTCTATAGACACCGAACCTAACAAACCTCTAGAAGCCAATTGTTGTACCCAAGAGGAAGATGCGTGACCAAGTCGAGCATGCCAAAATGCAAGGGAAGGAATTGAAGAAACTATAGCAACTGTAGCAATAGAAATATAAGCAATAAGTAGAAAACGAAGGTTGTCCACGGGAAACATACGCCCAACTTTGGGACCGGTTCCAAGCTCCTGTCCCATCCTCAGATCCTGCACAATACACCAAGAATAATCAAATATAATGCGATAACCTAACTTAGCTAATTGTTCCACATAAAATAAATTGTAAGAAAGGTCAGGAACATAAAGACCCAGGAACCGAGATGTTAGAGGTCAAAACAGAACTTATATTATGGCCAGACATTGTGGAACCATTTGCTGTGTAAATATTAAGAGGGTGTGGTGCAAGTTTGAGTTCATAAAATAATGACGAGCGAGGTGTCATATGATTGCAACAAGCGGAATCCATAAGCCAATAGGAAGGAGACATATCAGATAAAGTTAAGAGAAAAGAGGAATAAGATGCATTACCAACCATACGAATGACATTGGCGATGATGTTTTTAAGGTCATCTGTAGACATGGTGAAAGTGCGTCCTAAAGATTTAGACTATGCAGAGATGAGAGCCATTGGCTGGACACTCTCAGTGTTAGCAACAATAGTAACAGAAATTGAAACTGTTGATTTGTTGCAATGATAGTAAGTCTCAATATTGTGACCAAAATGTTTGCGAAAACTGCAAAAACATTTGCTGGATTGTCGGCTACAATTATTGCGACAAAAAGAAGACATGTCCTTATTCTTCATTTAGAAGCAAAATATGCAAAAACGGACTGCAAAAATGAAATCTACGTGAAAAATTGGGTAAGAAGCACCTGGACTGCAAAAGTCAACCTAGGAGAAAAGTTAACGATCAAAGTCAACCTTTGGTCAAAGTCAACGGTCGGTCAACGATGACGTCAGCTGGCGTGGCGGGTGATGTCAGCAGATGAGTGGACGGTGATGTCAGCAGATGACGTGGTAGAGATGACGTCACCTAGGGCTGACGTTAGCAGGCGTAGATCTGGGGCTTGTAGGCATATAGCAGCGTGTGAAGAAGACTGCCCACATGTGGCGGTACATGAAAAAGACTGCCAGTGTGTGTCGGCGCGTGATATTGGGTGCAGAATCTTTGGGCGGCACATGAAGGTGCGTGCAAGCTCCGATGAGGGTTTCCACGATTGAGTAGATCGGGGTAAGACGATCATTGTGGTACCTGAAAAAAACTTATCGGAGCAAGATGCACGGCGAAAACAATAAGTATGGTGGTCTATGTGGTGCGGGACTCCTCAACGACGGCAACTGCAAGTCTAGAACCCAAGGACGACGACTGAAAGGCGTCAGAGGTTCTACAGCGGAAGGCTGAGGCAGCTGTTGTGACGACGGAAGCGATGTTGAGAATAGAGCGACACCAATAAAGATAAGACTGCTAAGAAAAGGTTAAAGCAATGGCTCTGATACCATGTTAGAAATACTGAATAATTGTATTGTATTTCTCAATGAAAAAACATATATGAGTGCCTTTATGTAAGAGGCATATAAGTGCTATAATAGTAAAAGTGTAATGCAAGAATATGTGCTATACAAATAATCTAGTTGGGCCTAAAACTCATAACATTATACACGTTAACACCACGCATCAAAAAATTACAAAGAGGTAACATTAGAATAGCCATAAAATATAAATTTTAAACACATGTACATTATCTAAATCTCAGAGAGCCACCAAAGCAAACCAAACCCAAATTTAACTTTAAAGTTTGAACACAAATGTTTAGTCACGAATGGACATGACAAATCAGCTTAGGCTGTAACGGGCAAGTACGAAACTTCCTCATGCCACATTGCTGATCCAAAAGAACCATATTTAGGGTCCATTTGGATCCAAAAGAACTTCCTCATGCCACGGTACTATTTACATATTTAAAAATTATTTTGTTACAATATTTTAAGTTTTAAGCAATAAGCGGTATCCAAACAGACCTTTAGTGTGCGTTTGGGACGCACGTTTTCCGTGCGTTCATGAGTTTGATTGAAAAATAATGGGTCTTGTGCAATGTTCACGGGATCCGCAAGTACCTTTTTCAGCAAAAAAAGTTTAAAACTGGGTCTTAAGGCATTATTTATACATTTAAAAATTATTTTACTACAGTATTTTCAGTTTTCAGTAATAAGCGATATCCAAACAGACCCTTAACTTGCTTGTCATTAACAATCTTATCCAAAACTTAATATGTATATATATATATATATATAGTGGGATTTACTAACGTGTACTTTTAGAGCATACATTAATATCTATTTTGACAATTTTTTTAAATTTTTCATAAAATTTTTCTCAAAATTGATGGTTAATGTGTGCCTTATGGCATACATTAATTGGAGTCTTTTGACTAAAAATTGCAAAAAAACGAAGTTTATTGTTGTTATAGGTACTGTTCAAAGTTATTTGGCAAAATGAGGAGAGGGACTGAATTTGGGCAACGGTGTTGCCGAAATTGCAAGAAAAAGTACACTATGTCAGGGGAGAGAGAAAATTGAATTTCAGTAATGAGATTACTGAAATTCTTGTCCTACTCGTACGGCCAAGCTTGCCCGTAAACTACCTAAAATGCATGCTAACCAATTGTGGCAATGACATTGCCGAAAATTGGAGGAAAAAAAAAAAAAAAATTGTGGCAACTAAGTTGCCGAAAATGGAGGGAAAAAAAAGTTATGTCGACAATATTTTTCACAACAAATTACAGGTGGTTAGTTGTTATTAGTCCAAATTTGAACCTAACACTAAGATTACTTTTTTGCCCTAATAATAACAATCAGTAACAATCTGCCACTTAGAATTTGTTATAAAAATATTGTGAAAATGTTGTGGTCGTATTATTTCTAAAAAAAAAAATTGTGGTGCCGAAATAGAAGTAAAAAAAAAAAGTGGCAAATTGTTTTTTTTCCCTCTATTTCGGCAATGTTATTGCCACAAAACAATTTGTCACTTTTTTTTTTCTTCTCTTTTGGCACCACAAATTTTTTTTTTTAGTTCTTAGTGTTAGGTTCAAATTTAGACTAATAACAATTAACCACTTGTAATTTGTTGTGAAAAATATTATAGACGTAGCATTTTTTTTCTCTCCATTTTCGACAACTTAGTTGCCACAATTTTTTTTTCTCCCATTTTCGGCAATGCCATTGCCACAATAGGTTAGCATGCATTTTTGGCACTTCACGGGTAGGCTTGATTGGACGGACAGGACAATAATTTCGATAATCTCATTATCGAAATTCAATTTTCTCTCTTCCCTGACACAGTGTACTTTTTCTTGCAATTTCAATAATACCAATACCAAAATTCAGTTTCTCTTTTTATTTTGCCAAATAACTTAAAACAGTGCATATAATACTAATAAATTTTATTTTTTTCAATTTTTAGCCAAAAGACACCATTTATTGGACCCATATTTAGGTTTTCTAGATAATAATATATAGGTTGTGTCCGTATTAATAAAGACAGGGCGTAGATGCACCCCTACCATCACAGGCAATTGGATTTGGATGAAGAGTGCACGCATGTTGACGTGAAAGTGTCTTATCGATTATGACGCCTTTAATGCTCACTTACTCTCAAAGTCTGTCATCGTTTTGGGACTCTGCCCAAGACATTGACATAAATGGGTTTCAATGTGAATGGGTTCCCCATCTCCCTAGTAAATATTATAATGCATTTTACATAGGCCATGCACCTCCAGCAATCATCTACGTCCACGTCACTCATTGTCCTAGTGCACTGATGTGTTATGCTACGATTGGTCAGGTTCTACCGCTTCTTGTAGTCTATATTGCAACCTACAATGAAAATGTGGCGGTAGGTCTGGCATATATATATATATATATATAGTAAAGCACGTGAGATGTGTTTTGAATGAAATACTAATATAGTGGAAGGAACTCGAGGAAGTGACGCCTACTGCGTGGAAAAGGAAAACAAGCTTTACACGCGATTCCAATATATTTCCTTGTTGAAAATTTTGGGATAAAATTCTTCGTTCTTTCACGAGGTGACACATGCAGACAAATATTATTCCCTTGCTATCTTTCTTCTCTCTTTCCTGTGTTTGAAAATCGCAAGGGAAGAAGCAAATAAAGATATGCTTTGGCACTCTTGTCCTTGGCTCCTTCTTATTATCTTAGCTGTGATTAGAATTCTTGCTTGTCTGTTTGTGTTTGTATCACCGATGGTGAATTTTTCTTCGTTACAGGTCGGTGACTACCAAGCTGGCATGCTGTTGCTAAAGTTATGAGGACCTTAATTTCCTTCTGGTCGATTTCATGCTGACCAAACTTGTTTTTTTTTTTTTTTTTTTTTTTTTTTTTTTGTTTTAAAGCTCCAATAATTAGCAACGTATCTACTTAATCTAGATATATTGAGGATTTGAGGGGACCCCTATCCCAAACCATACTTTATCTTATGTGTATGTGGGACTCATGCGTTGATTTAATTTGTTCACCAAATTCATGCGTTCCTCCTACCAAAAAAAATATTAATTAATGTTGAACTTTTATGTGGAATGTGGAGTTTATGCTGAAAAAAAGATTAGGAAAGATTAATTTCTATAATCAAATAATTTTGCAGAATTGATAA
Organism: Quercus variabilis; assembly: GCA_030445155.1. NCBI lineage: Eukaryota > Viridiplantae > Streptophyta > Magnoliopsida > Fagales > Fagaceae > Quercus > Quercus variabilis. The sequence goes on along the minus strand of CP129452.1, from coordinate 33,135,544 downwards.
AGCTAGAAATTATAATGTTAATGACAATCGAAGCTTGAAAGGCACGAAATCACTTCTTGAAAATAGTTTCAGTCTCTCCCCACGTATAATCCGGAAATTCTCTTAGCAATCGACATCATCTTCGGAAATTCAATCAAATCCAAACTTGTCTGCCTGTATATATATAAAAGTTGCACTTTTCCCTTAAACGAATGTATCAATCTGCATTTGATCCTATGTCCAAATCATTTAACTTTCAAAATTTGATAATTCTACAATGCTTGAAAATTGAAACCCCAAGTTTCAACTTATCAAGAAAATAGTTTGAAACAAAAGTTAAACATGGCAAGAAAGAAAGATATCCTTTGCCCACAAATTTACTCAATTCTATAAAGAGGTGTTCTATTGGTTGTTTAGACTCAAGGATGACTTATTAGAGCTTCTCATGAGACTCTTTTATAGGAGAATGGTGATATTTTCACATTAATTCCAGAACTACCTTACATCATATAAGGAAGTATGTAAGTTTTCCCAAAAAATAAAAATAAAACTATTTGAAAATTTTGGATTAAAACTTGAGTGTTGTTGTAAAAGTCAAAGTATTGATACCAATTTATTGTAGGAAATGATCTTTAGATAGCAATCCTATACAAGATTGATTGCGGAATATGAGCTTTAGAAAGATTTCCAAAACAAATACTAATAGGTTACAAAGAAAGCTAGAAAGAAAAATAGACTAAACATGCATAAGGGAATACAAAGAATTTCTGTGGTTCAGCTTTTGGCTTACGTTCATGGATAGCAATAAGAAAAAAATATCATAAACAAAATTTAGAGAATAATAATATAAAAACACTCTCACAAAACCCTTTTTGAGGTTTCTTGTGCTTTTGAATCTAATTTCTATATAAGTTCATCCTTGAAGGAGATGTGACTAATGTTTTCTAATTCTTCCCCCTCATAGATCCATCTTCCCCCCCCCCCCCCCCCCCACCCCCTCTCCCTTGCTACTTCTTGTCCCTGCGATTGTAGATGTTCTCTTTTGGCTTAAGGATCCCTCTTTCTGTTCCGTGTTAGTTGTAAATAGGGAAGAAAATTAACACTTTGTTTGTTTCATTGGATAACTTTTTGTAAATATAGTTTTTCACATTTTTTAGTATTTGGTAGCATAAAAAAAATAGTAAACGGAAAACTATCTTTAGTCAACGAAAAATTCTAATAAAAATAATGCTTATTTTTTATAGTTTGTTTTTCAAAAAAAAAAAAAATGGAAAACAATCTCTCTCTCACGCAGTGCATAACTATTATAACTATTATCTTTTTTTTGGCTTGGGAAACAATATTTTCTTTCACGCCTTTAGTCTTTCTCATAGTAATTCCAAAGAGTAACAACCTTAGAAATGAGCTTGAGAATGTTTTCTAGTGTATGGTATGAAATTTTTTATATTATATTTCTTAATTTAAAACATGTGTATCATGTAAACCAACTAATGTAATCAATATAAATATTAAAAAAAAAAAAAATTGGTTTTCATACTAAAATTTTGAAAATAGATACAATCAAAATTAGTTGTCAAATTTTCATGATCTCTACCACTCATCTTACTCATATATATGGACAATAACATACATATATACATACGTACATATATAAATATATATAGACAAATATATATATATATATATATAATTGACAGAGGAATACATCTTCAATAAGTACAAATAACAATAACTTTTAATTATCTAATATTTTTGCTGGTACACTAATTGTCTACTGTTGAGTCAGAAATTTATGGTCGTCACTACGTGAAGATTGTCATTTACCTAGAGAAAACGTTACGCATTTATTACGATCATTGATGACGAAATGTAACGGACGGAGCATCGGTCATAGAATGAGCTATGAACTTCAAATAAAGATTCTATAATGCACTAGCCATTGAGCATAAATACAGTGATTAATTGCCCATTGATTAAGCATTCAACTATAAAATAGAAAGCACCAGAAACCCAAAGTACGACCAGTCATACACACAAATATTCTACGAAATCACTCTTGACTTTTTTTCTCTCAAGAATCTTTCTTCCTTACTAACTTAAGCATTGAAGGCGATTTGGCTGACGCTACACTAACGTGTTACCCTTTCACCCAGTTCATTTTACAAGTTTTCCATCTACAGAGACGAACCTATTCACAGAATCGTTCGTTCGCTATGACGAGGAGCTTAACACTTGGACGATCTCAAAGAAACCTTCAGCACACTATGTAAGTACAATATGAAATTAAACCCTGCAAAGTGTGTTTTTGCTGTTGCTTTAGGAAAATTATTAGGATTTATGGTGTCCCAACGAGGAATAGAGGCAAATTAAGAAAAGTAAAAGTAATATTTGACGTCAAATTACCAAAAACAGTGAAGGAGGTGTAAAGTTTGACAGGAAAAGTTGTAGCCCTAAATAGATTCGTCTCTAGGGCAACAAACAAGTGCATACCATTCTTCAAGGTATTGAAAAAAGACTTTCAATGGAATGACGATTGTGAGGAAGCCCTTGCTAAGTTAAAGGAGTACTTGACGAAACCACCTCTATTAAGCCCTTCGATGATGGGAAAAAAGTTGTTCCTCTACTTAGCAGTATCCAATACTGCAGAAAGTTCGACACTGATCAGAAAAAAAGGGAATGTCCAGAAGCCAGTTTATTATACCAGCTTGGCATTCAAAGGAGCAAGGGCAAGTTATCCAAGGATGGAAAAGATAGCTTTTGCATTGCTAGTCGCTTCTAGAAAGCTCCGTCCTTATTTCCAAGCACACCTCATTGTCATCATGACAGACCAACCCATAAGAAAGACGATGAACAAGATAGACACAGTAGGACGACTCATTCAATGGGCGATTGAATTAGGCCAATTTGACATCAAATATCGGCCCCGAGCCGCAATCAAAGCCCATGTGCTAGCAAATTTTATTGCAAAGTTCACTTACCCCTATAAGGAAGAAGACCCTCTTATGGAAACATGGACGGTTCAAACAGATGGGTCTACCATGAAGAAAGTAGGAGGAGCAGGAGTAGTGCTTATATCTCCAAAAAAGGAAACATTGAAGTATGCAGTTAGATTGCAGTTCCCAACAACAAATAACAAGGCAAAATACGAAGCATTGCTAACAGTGCTCAGTCTAGTGAAGGCTCTAGGAGCAAAGAACCCTATCGTCCAAGCTGATTCTCAGCTAATAATCAAACAAGTGAAAGGAGATTATGAAGCCAAAGATGAAAGGATGCAGAAATACTTGAAGATCATCAAAAGACTCTCACAACACTTTGACAACCTAGACTTTGTGCAAATCCCAAGAACCAAAAACGTAGAAGTTGACTTCTTAGCAAGATTGGCCTCATCAGACGACTATAATGCAACTTCCGAACTACGTATAGAGATAAGGGGGCAACCAAGCATAGAATGTGAGCAAGTTTTGAAGATAAAAGAACAAGACGAGTGGATGACTCCCATCGTCCGTTACTTGATCGAAGGATGGCTCCCTGAAGATAAGGTGGAAGCAAGGAAGATATAGATCATAACAAAGCTCGCTTCATCATTATTGACGACGTGCTATAAAGAGGATACTCACTCCTATATCTAAGATGCGCTAACTCAAAAAAAGCAGACTATATGCTCTACGAGATACATAAAAGAGTCTGGGGAAACCACGATGGGGCAAGATTCTTAGCAGGAAAGACTTTTAGAACAGGATATTACTGGCCAACCTATAGAAAGATGCATCTGACATCGTCAGTGCATGCGACAAATGTCAACGCTTCGCAAATGTCCAGACAAGACCAGGAGAGACAATGACACCCATATCCTTACATTGGCCCTTCGTCTAATGAGGAATTGATATTATGGGTCCATTCCTTCTAGGGAAGAAACAACTTAGTTTCTTGATCGGGGCAATTGATTATTTCACAAAATGGGTAGAAGCATAGCCAATGACGACGATAACAGAGGCTAAAGTCACAAGCTTTACGTGGAAAATTTGGAGTCCCACGTATCATAATATCAGACAAAGGAAAACAGTTTGACAACCCCAAGTTTCGAAAATTTTGCCAAGATTTAGGAGTAAGGAATCACTACTCTTCTCCATGACACCCTCAGGCCAACGGCTAAACAGAAGTGACGAACATAAACTTGCTCAAAATTATCAAAACTAGGCTTGAGGGGGCAAAGGGGTCGTGGCTTGAAGAACTACAAAATGTCATTTGGGCTTATAGGACGACCATAAGAGTTTCAACAGGAGAAACACCATTCGGGCTGACATTTGGCATTGAGGCCGTCATACTAGTGGAAGTGGGACTGACGAGCTTCCGAGTCAAAACTTATGAAGACCAGAAGAACTGGCAGGAGCTTAACAGCAGCTTGGACCTAATTGTTGAAGTTAGAGAAGAAGCTATGAAGTGAATGGCCAAACACAAGGAAGCAATGGCCATATACTACAATAGAAAGGTCAAGGTAAGAAGGTTCAACACAGGGATCTCGTCCTTAGAAAGGTATCACAGGCAACAAAGGACTTATCCCAAGGAAAATTGGGACTAGCCTGAAAAGGCCCTTACGAAGTTATCTGTCATTCCAAAGAAGGCTCCTACTACCTGAAGTCTTTAAACGACAAAGAATTGCCTCAATCATGGAACATAGAACACTTGAAGAAATACTACTAGCAAGGAATGCTGTACATTTCAAGTTGTCTAATCTTCATATCAGTATGTGCGGCAGTTATTACTTTTGTCATTCAGAGATCACTAATACATGAAAGCATGATCCATGCGTATTTATCAATGATTATTCATGAGTTATTTGTCAACGAAAATATGTGTAATACTTAGGAGCCATCCTTGGGAGACGTCTCAAGGACCCCTGTCATTAAAATCCTAAATCAAAAGCTATTCACACACAGCCAGCAAAGTTGACTAAATCAGAGTTGTTTAAACACAACCAATATGATCGTCATTCAAGCATGAATAAACAAAACATAAAAAATGGTTAACCTAAAGGCACTCCAATACCATGGTTTTAAGTCACAAGTACAGCGCAACATCATCATTTAAACATGACTCAATGAAAAGCAGTTCCAAACACAGCTAAAAAAAAATACTAAGTTCATCATTCAAACACGACTCAATAGAAAGCAATTTAAACACAGCTAAAAAATACTAAGTTTTTCAAACACAATTAATGTCGTCATTTAAACATGACTCAATAAAAAAACTGTTCAAACACAGCTAAATACTAAGTTGTTCAAACACAACTAATATCGTCATTCAAACATGACTTAATAGAAATCTGTTTAAACATAGCTAAGAAATACTAAGTTGTTCAAACACAACTAATATCGTCATTCTAACACTACTTAACAGAATGTTGTTCAAACACAGCTAAAGGATATTCAGTTGTTTAAACACAACTAAGGTCGTCATCCAAACACGACTCAATAAAAAGCTGTGCAAACATAACTAAAATATTAAGTTGTTCAAACATAATCAGAAATGTCACTCATGGTTGTTCCAACACAACTAGAGATCAAAAGCTTTTCAAACACAAGTTAAGTATAAACACATCGTCATAAAAGTTTGTCTAAACACAACCAAAGAGTTGTTTACTATAACTAAAATCGAGAGGTCCCTTCTTCTATCGATCATTGTTAAGGAGATTGTTTAACTGCCCAAAACAAGGAGCCCAAAGAAAATTTTCAATTGCCCAAAACAACAGGCCCAAAGGGAAATATTGTTCTTGCCTTACAAAAAAAGGTAGAAAAGAAAGAAAAAACATAAAAATAACTGCTTTTTAGGGACAGGTTTTGTAGAGGTGGTAACTGGGGCCTCTTCTATTACCTCAGCAACGTTTGTGGCTTCCTCCGTCACATTCCCTGCTGTAGCCTCAGAGGGATGGTTAACCAAGAGCTCCTTCTCAACATCATTCATGACCAAGCCAGAGAGGTCTAAGTTAGGGTGATGCTTTGCTATACACTTCCTAAGAATGTCAAAGCCTTCCAAATAGTACCCGTACAACTCATTAGAGTACTCGTCGGAGTCTTTAAAGTCCTTCACCACCACGGCTTCAATTATCTGCAATTTCAAATCTAGGTCACCAATCTACTTGTCCTTTAACTTTCAAAAAGCCTTTTCCACTTGTAGGCTCTTCTCCAAGACTGCTGCACACTTCTTGTCATTTTCAACTTCAATAGTGAGAATAGCAACCTTGTTCTTAAGCATCTCATTCTCAGCAAATAAAGACTTCCAAAGGCTCAGACGTGGCCACCTTCTTTTCTAAGTCTAAGATCCTTCTCGAGATGAACAGAGACTCCCCCAAAGCCTATAAAAAACTTTTTTTTCCCTTAGCAGAAGTAAAACAAAGAGAAAGAAGAAGTAAAAAAAACAGCTTGCAATGCTTACCTACACAAGTTTCTTAATATGGGATGACATCACCTCACTGGACGACTTTGCCATTAAAGGGCCTAGGTCATCCATAAAAAGCACCTCATGAGCCTTCAAAGCCGCCATGTTAGCATCATCCCAAAAGGTAGGAAGAAAAGACTGATCATCAGCCTTCTTCTTCTTCTTAACCTCCTCTCCACCAGAGGCAATCACCTCTAATGACGAGGTAAGAGAGGTAGGGCGCTTGGCAGGTGAGTGGGCAGGAAGAAGTGCTGTCACAGGATCTTTCTTAGATGTGTCGCCCATCTTTTTCTTTGACAAGAAACCACTTACGGTGCCACCCTTGGCCTTCTTCTCTTGGGCCTCATCCAATTTCTACTTGCTAAACCTAGTCGTCACGCTTGAAAGGACAAAAAAATAATATTAAAAAAAGGAGTGAAGAAAGAAGAGGACAAAAAGGAAGAAGCGCTTACTCTTCTTTACAACTTCCAAATTCTTCCGAACCTTGGTAGACGTTTCCAGACCCAAAAAGTGAAGAAATAGAGATTGAGGAGAAACGAGCTCGTCAAAATCTTTGATGCTAATACCTTTTCTTCAACCAAGGACACTGGAAAACTGCAAATAGAAATGCAAGTTAGTCATTTATCATCGTCACTCATGAAGAGAGAAAAAGCAAACTAAAGACGAGAAAGATGCACTAGACATAGGAACTCCCCAACTACAAAAAAAACTTGGGGGCTTCGTCGAAGTCCTCACTAGAGACGAACTCCCAACCACTTCTAGAGACAAAAAAGAAATTTGGCTTCCAATTTCAAAGAGACGATGGGTAATCGAGGATTAATCTAGAAGCCATATCCCACGGCTTAAACTCATAATAGCTGGGGTCCTTCGATTTCCTCAAATGATAAATCGAGGAATTTGTCCCTCTTAATGACATCACCATCATTGGCAGACATCCAAACCACCATGCAAAAGACGATGATCTGCCAAGAGTTAGGCACTAACTATGGCAGAGCAAGATGTAAGTAAGAAAAAAGTTTCCTAACAAAGGGATGAATAGGGAAACAAAGGCAACTGGTAAAGTCGACCTTGTAAAAACAAACCTCGTCAACATACAAGTGACAAGCCCTCTCTTCATCATTCCGGACCCTAATTTTTATTGAATCAGGGAATTGAAACCTATCCCTAATCCACTACTCGTCCTTTCCTATAAGGGAATAAGGGATATTCTAAGCTTTATAGAGGGTGGAAACAAAAGTAGCCTTTAAGATCATGCGATCATTAGATGAAGATAAGCCCATCTCCAGATCACTAGACCTTACCTCGGACATCTTTAACAACCTGGCTACCTCAACAGAATGGTAAACCAGAGGGAATAACGAAAAAAGGACAGAAGTGTATGGACAGTCCTCCCCTATGAAGAAACTGACCCTCTCGAGACACTCCCCTTCTACAGACTCAAGTAAGCAACCTAAATGAGCAAAAAAGAAAGCTACCGAAGGACAATCTACCCTAACAGCAAAATAATCTACCATGGAAGAACCAGAGAAGAAGAAGCATGAAGAACTTACCAGAAAATGCAGGATAGAGAAAGGAAGCTCAGAGAAGAAACGAACCCTAGAACAGAAACTGAATAAGGAAAAAATATAGAAGAAATAAAAGAGGAGGGAAAAATGCAAAACAAATGGCCAAAACATGCGCGGGAAAACCGAGACATGTCCGCACGACGAACACATCCTAGCCGTACACGTGGCATTCAGTTGCTTAAACATCAAAACCGTCATAAATGCGCAATACACGGAATACGAAGCGTCAGATGAATTTGTTTTTTAACAGACGACAATTCGAACAAGGGGGTAACTGATGAGTTAGAAATTTATGGTCGTCACTATGCGAAGATCGCCATTTACTCAGAGAATACGTAACACATTTATTACGATCATTGATGATGAAACGTAACGAACGAAGCAATGATCATAGAATGAGCTGTGAAAGATTATATAATGCACTAGCCGTTAAGCATAAATACAGTGATTCATTGCCCATTGATTAGGCATTCAACTATAAAAGAGAAAGCACTAGAAACCCAAGGTAGGACCAATCATACACAAAGATACTCTACGAAATCACTCTTGACTCTTTTTCTCTCAAGAATCTTTCTTCCTTACAAACTTATGCATCAGAGGCGGTTTGGCTGGCGCATATAGAACCTAAAAATGACAGAAAAACTCTTAGAACCTAAAAAATGACTGTAATGCCCCTGTAAACTAAAAAATTATTGAAATACCCCTGAAACCTAAAGAAGGACCAAATTACCTTTAGAACCTAAAAAATGACCAAAAGATTTGAAATTCATTTGGATGGCAACATTTGGATTTGGATTTTGAATCAATGGATTTACAATGCCTTGATTTGAAATCCATTGATTTCAAAATTCCTTGTTTGGGTCTTTTTATACAATGAAGGATTTGAAAATCATTATTTGGATAGCTAAATTTCGATTTGGATTTAACATCATAAAATATTTTTTTGAATTATTATTTTTCATAAACCATCTATATTTTAATTTTAGTAATATTTTTAATAAATACATGGCGTAATGAAAAAACCATTGATAACCCAATTGACAAGATGATGACTAAAAATCTATCATCATATGATATGATTCATATCCAACTAATAATTTGCTATTAGTAACAACTTGGACTTGCAAAATATGAATTTATTATATTACAAAAAATAGTTTTTATTGTTCCACCATAATCATCATCAATGGAGAGGACAATCATAATCGATCCATGCATAATGGACAATCATGCATATCCATGCAAAAGATTATCTTACATGAGAAGTCATTTTTTTTCCAGTTACAAGACTACACAACATTGTGAAGCCATGAATGCATTCTTGAATAGATTTTTAGATAGGCAAACTAGGCTTTATGAGTTGTTCCAACAAGTTGATAGAGGACTTTCACATATTAAACACAATGAGGTGGGGGTAGATTTTAATTCAAAATGTATTAAATCTATTCTGATTATTGGGATAGAATTCACATATGAAAGCATAGAATTCACTAGTTTTGTTTGTATGTGTCGTAGATGATCCAAAGAAATCAGACCACCTACTTGCATTTGGATCTAAATATGGTAATTTTTATCTCATATTAATTATAACTTGAATGGATATATAACTCACTTTCATGTACTACAAGCAGATCTCTTGTTGCAAAGTATCTAAAAGAAGCAGACAAATTCCAAAGAAATCCATTTAAAAAGAAATCCTCTACAATGTCTCTTGTTCACATCTATATTTGAATTCCATCATGGCAACAATTGAAAACGAGACAATCAAAGGCATATGCATGTCTAGATCATTCATTCTTAAGTTCTCAACAAGGCAACTACTAACTTGTAGGAATTTCTTATTATTATTATTATTATTATTTTGCAACTCTACTGGCAACTGAAATATTTGCGTTTACATGGCATATGCATGTCTGGATCATTCATTCTTAAGTTCTCAACTGGACAACTTCTAACTTGTAAGAATTTCTTTATTATCCCTTTTGTAACTCTACTAGCAATTGAAATATCTTCATTTACATGATATCACTATTAGAGTTTGAAAAAAAAAATAAAGATGTTCATAAGAGCAAATCTCTTTGCATAGAGCCTTAGATATTTATTTGTATAACTATAATTATTCAAGAACTTTGGCTCGTCTAGCTTAACCTGACAATATCAGCAAGTTCAAAATCATATATAATAACTTTATTTTAAAAAATCAAGTAAACAACAACATGCTAAAAAAAAGGATATAATCATATAATGAACCTTTGAGAGGTTTCTTATTATCTGAAAGTTGAGTAATAATGTAAACGATTGTGGGTGCATGTCAATGTTTCATCTTTGTTTTAGAGCTTGATCTTGTTACATGGACTTCAATTATATGTGCATATGCATTCTAGAAGTTATCTTTTTACATGGACTTCAATCTAATTATCAACTATAATTAGATAGTTGATAATTTTTCAATAACAAGGATAAAATAGCTTTAGATTTAGGTTGGATGCTTGTATCCCCAAAAAAAGGTTGAATGCAAGAGAGGGCTAGAAAGATAAATGCTTACATGACAAATTTTCATGAGGTTGACTCCTACTTATGACAAGCTAGAATTAAGCAATAACATCAATGAATGGTCTGACAAATTAATATAAAGAATCAGATTAAGAACTTGTAACTGAGAAAAAAAAAATGGCAAGTGCACAAATCCTAACAGAATAGTTTAATTGGAGAGCAAAAAAATTTCAAAAACTTAAAACTTTTGCTCTGAATTATCAAGTTCCAAAATAACAAACTTTTTTGCTAACAATATAACCTTTTATATAATATTTACATCACACAGTACAACACACATATGCAAATTAGTAGAGTAGTAACACAACATACCTTATAACTTACATTGTATTGGATACATAGTGCAGAAATTGCAACAAAGCACTTCAAAATGAATGCTGCTGCAGTTGATAATTTTTCTTATCATCTACTTGTTTGACTTTTAGATCTGTATTATGATTATGCAATTCACTTTTCTTTTTTGTCATAGGGATCATAGGGATAACTATTTGAACGCTCACATAGAGTTCTTGCAAACTCAAGGTATAGCGGGTGTTAGTCACCACACAAGCTGTACAATAAGAAGATGAAGTGACTAGGTAATTCCGTGTTGGTTCTTCACTTTCAACTTTGGCACTCCATATTCCACTCATTTTAATTACAAATTTTTGGTGCCCTTATTTGGACCATTATAGGACAAAGGAATTTTACATAAAATCTGCTCCTTATATTTGCATGGTACCACTATGGGCGCAAAGGAGAGTACTCCTCGACCGAGTGGACCGTGGCGGAGAAAAGTGGACTCGCCACCTAGATTAGGTCTAGGAACCATAGTGGGCCTTTTGGGCCAATCGTTTACATGCATGGGTGTGCATATTAGATTATGGGTTTGAAGTATGGGTATGGCTTAGGAAGGTGTTAGGCACCCAAGGTAGCCGGGCTTGTGGGCCAATCTTCATTATGTGTTGCCAGACCATATTTAATTAAAGAGTTTATTTAGAGAGCCCTAATCCTTAACCTAAATATACATCATGCACTTAAGGATATAACACATACAACATATTCAAGATCACAATATAAAAGGAAACAAATAAAATATAATCAACCAAAATAAATTAAACATGGCAAGTTGACAATTAAATATAAAAACACAAGAAAAAGATATTAAATAAACTAAATATGGCAAAAAGATTCAAATAAACATGGAAAAATAATTAAACACAATTAATTAACCTAAACACAGTCAAACAAAATCAAATAACATGTGAAAAAAATAATTAAAAAAAAAAAGAAGTTTGCCGTAATCTGGGTTTAAGGTGCGTACTTAGACTCAATTATGTGTATGCATGGTTGGACCATGCACACAAATACTTGATGGATACGTACACGTCTGTGAGAGAGGTGTCCCTAAAAAAAAGAAATTCAAATACCTTTTTAGGACACCTCTCTTCTTGGGTAAATAGTATGGAGTCGTCACTTATTTTTCTTTCTACAAAAAAAATAAGAAAAAATACTAATTACAAAATACATGACTGAATAGTTCCATTCATTGATTGAATAAAAAGTACATATCTAGAAAATTGAAAAGTTGCATAACTTTGGGTCCTAGTTACAATCTACCAAATATTTACATGGCTTGTTGTCCTAGTTACATTCTACCAAAAACAAATGAAGACAAGGCTAGATCTACTAAATCAAAAACCTAAATTTGAAGGCTAGGTTACGGAATGGGAAGGTATTAGACACCAATTCCGCCTAGACAAAGTCTGGTCTTCTAGACTCTTGTGACCAATGTACTATGCTATGTATATCATGTATGATATGTTGAACATGTGAATGAAAAATTAAATCACACAAATTTATGTATGGATGAAATCTCTTCTTTTGTTGAAAATCAGATCTGTTTTTATTGTTAAAAAAAATGATTTTGATTTGTCAAAATACCAGATTTGTTTTGTAGGATGTAAAAAAAAAAAGGTTTTTGATGATAAAAATTCAGATTTTTTTGTTATATTTAAAAGAATGATTTTTTGATGACAAAAATTCAGATCTATTTTGCTATATATTTAAAAAAAAGATTTTCTAAGAAGAGAATTCCACTCATAAACTAAATTTATGCAAATCATGAGTTAAAATAAACACAAACACAACAATAAACAATCTCTTTCTTTATTTCAACAATTTTCATGTATTAAGATAATCAAATTTGAGAAAAATTTAGATTTGCATCTCATAAAGATGTAGATCTCTTTTTTGTTCGAGAAAAATTCAGATCTACATCTTAAGAAAGATGCAAATCAGTTTTTGCATTGAGAAAAAATTCAAATCTACATCTTATAACGATGCAGATTTGTTTGGTTTTAAGAAAAATTCAGATCTACATCTTATACAGATGCATATCTATTTCGTTTTAAGAAAAAATTTAGATCTACATCTTATAAAGATGCAGATCTGTTTTGTTTCAAGAAAAATTCAAATCTACATCTTATAAAGATGAAGATCTGTTTTGTTTTAAGAAAAATTCAGATCTATATCTTATAATGATGCAGATCTATTTCGTTTTAAGAAAAAATTCAGATCTACATCTTATAAAGATGCATATTTGTTTTGTTTTAAGAAAAATAATTATTCACATGCAAATTTATTTACATTCAAGAAAAAGATTATAACAATCATATAGAAAATATCATGCTTTAAACAAAAGGACAATTAACAATTCATAGATATTTGAAAAAGAAAGAGATATAATATGCATCATCACATCACAAGAGAAGGGTGAAACCCAAAAACCCTAATTTTGCAGTAACACTCAGAGAGAGGATCAGAAAATATATGTGGTTTAAGAGTAAAAAAAACGTATGTCTCTCAGAGCATCAAAAAAATGTGTTGAATTATGAGGTTCAGTCTCTATTTATAAAGGCCAGAAGACTCTAAAAAATAGGTACAGATGATTAGGGTTTAAATCTGGCCGCATCCTTTTGCAAAAAGATCGAAAAAGGTGTGCATTATCATCACCCGAGGGCGGTTGGGCCAAAGCCCACATGATGGTGATTTGGCACTTTTGGAGTGTCGTTTGACACTCCAAAAGTGCCAAATTGGCTCTTGGAGGCCGAACGCACTTTCGTGTTCGGGTGCCGTTTGGTCTCTTCTTTTAGGGTTTTTTGGCCGATCCTTATACCAAGATGTGTTTTCAACCTCCGTTTATGATTTTTTTATTATCTATTTTCAAGATAATTCAGGATTTTTAAAGAACAATTATCTTGTTAATAAATCCTTTAAAATTAATCTTCATAATGTTCAGATTATCCCCAATTTTGTTGTTATCCAATCATCCCTTTTATTCCTATGCATGCATCCCAATTTTAAACACTTATTATCAACCAATCACAAAATTATCTAATTAATTTTAATTTTTTAACCAATCAAAATTAATTTAAATTAATCATGTGCGGTTGATTCTACCTAGACGCAATGCATGTTGTTCGTGCAAACTTGATCATGCGATATCTTTTGATCCGATGGTCTAATTCAGAAACCGAAAACACTGCTGCAATTGTTAGAATCTCAAGATCATTTTTATGATATGTAATGAATGAATTAATGCTTGTAATGCAAAGGCAAAATGATGAATGTGATGCAAGAATGATTTTTTTTTTTTTTTTGGGTTTATGGATGGTCACTCTGGTCATCTTCCTTGATTAAATCATGGATGCAAAATCAAGTGTCTAAAATCCTTTAACACATATTCGAAAAATTACATTTTTAGAGATTTAATCAAACAAAGATTTAACATGTGAGATCAAACAAGCGTGTTAGAACCCTAAACACTAAACTAACATAAAGAACATCAAACAAACATCAATATAAACAAATAAACGTGAAACAAAACAAATATACTAAACTAACATAAACTAAATGTGCATGTTATACTTTACATGAAACCAAAATAATAAAACATGAACAACCTAAAACAGATTATAAACAACCTAAAATCAAATTAAGGACTCATGTGAACCATATGTAGCTAGGTGGGAAATCGTGGGAAAGAGACTCACTTTGCTTTAGAATCATAGATTTAAGATTGTTTTAATTGACCTTGGAAGAGAGACTCTGTTCCTACTCATAAAGCCCATAGGCTAATCCCTAGCAGTAACAGTCAGGTGGCTACAGAACCACAGTTGTAACATATGAACATAGCAGCCTAGCCTACCCCTACCAGCCTCCCGACACAAAGACAAGGACCTAATGGTCTCAGAAAGTAGGGTAGGAATGAAAGAGATACTAAGAGGTAGAGCACTCACCAGAGGGAGAACGGCAAAATTCACAGCTCTTGATGATGAAGGAAACAACACCGCACCAAAAAAGGCCACCAGGAAGGCCTAACACTGGTGGCATGTCCACTGCTCCTTTAAGTTCACAAAGTCATCTCAATAACCAATAGGACACTCCAATGAATGGAATCGGTCATACAGGAAATCTAAGGACATGCGCCCTCCAATCCCACTACCATAGTGCCTCCACAACGGGCCCCTTGAAGCCCAACAGACCAGTGAGTCTCTTGCTGTAGCGTGGTCGCACTGGTGGAGCGAAAATAGTCCTTAGAGGGGTAGAAAGAGAAAGAAAATGATCATACTCCTCCAAGGTAGGCACCAAATCAAAATCTCCAATGGTGACACATCTCAAACCAGGGTCCCAATCAAAGGTGATGACCTCCAACAAATGCCAATCTAGTGTGGTATGAAGAAAAGCAGTAGTATCTCCGAGAAGTCGTTGGATAAGTGCACGGTCACCATAAGAAAAGGAGCTCCACCTTCTCCTAAGCTTCTTCTCATAGTAAGACTCCTTCTCAAGCTCGACTAAAGTGTCATAGGAGTGAGTACCAAGAGCATCCATGAATGGATCCAACTAAATCAGATAATCTGATGAGAATCTACACAAAAAATTATGAAAAATAGATTTTTCTACACGTTTTGGGTGAAGAAAAGAGTAGGAGAAGACCCCAAAAAATTGTAAGATCAAAATGAGCTACGGCTTGGCTGAATCCAACCTTTTATGCACACAAACTGAGGCGGCGGTCCTTGAAGGGCTGCTGACCCTCGGGATACGTGCTAGGGCTTTTAAGCCCCCTAGGCGCAAACCCTTATGTATTCTGAGCACTATCCTCCCATTTGGCATGTTTTTAACCACCTCGGGGCAAAGATTCCTCTGTTTTAGCACCTACCGTTGTGTGTGATCAACCCAGCAGTGAATCAGGTTGTCAGGAACTCCTTCTTGTGCATTTGAGACTGCATAAATCCTACACTAGGGCAGTTTATCTTTGTGTGTCTCATTCAGGACTTCCAGATATCTTGAACCTCATTTTCTAAAGGCCAGTTCACCAAGTTCAAGGGTCGGTTCAGCCCGGGTAATCAGAGTTCACAACAGAAAAACACTAGAGCCCGTTCTTAGCGATGCGGCAGCCTTTTCAACTTATTTGAAGGACGAAGGGTGTCATTTCCCATAAGGTCACCCTAAGAAACTCGTCTTTGGATTGACAGGCAACTCAGGCAATAACTGGAGCAACTAGAATGAGTCCCTAAATTGGGGAAATTTATTTTGCGTAGTTCCCTCCCCCTTGTCCAATATACAAGAATGAGTCCATCTTGTTGAGGATGTGTCTCTCATGTCGAGAATCGCGTGAAACCCTAAACTAGGGCAGTTTATTTCACGCATTCTCTCCGTTCTCTCTCCCCTCGGCGAGACAATTGTTGTTAAAACCCATCGATAAACCAGTGAAACTGCAGTACAAAACAACAACCCTCTCAAAGACTGTTTATCTAGAGTTATGCACGTAAGTCCTAATCAGGACATTGTTTCTTTCACACATCAACAGCCCTCTCAAAGGCAATTTCCAAAATCACATAGTAGCCCTCTCAAAGGCAATTTCCTTAATCATGCACGTAAGCCTTATTAAAAGGTTCTCACATACATTAGCAGCCCTCTTAAAGGCGTTTTTCTTCTATGATTATACATGTGAGTCCTAATCAAAGGCATTGTTTTACACACACATCAGCAGCCTTCTCAAAGGTGATTTTCTCTATGATTATACATGTAAGTCCTAATCAAAGGCATTGTTTTACACATACATCAGCAGCCCTCACGAAGGCATTTTTTCCAGAGTTCTACATGTAAGTCCTATTAAGTGGTATTGTGTTATACATACTTCATGAAGCTACAAAAAGATAATATCATGCATCAAGGCCCATTATGGGGCAATATAATACGCACATGCCTAGGCCTATCAAGAGGCAATGAATAATATACATACATAATTGGCCCACCATGGGGCAAGGTCTACATGATACGAGAAAAATACATACATTCCCACGTAGGGGCTACATCATGCTAGAATAGAGGCTAACCCTATTGAGAATCATCATCTCTAATATACTGGTTGGTATTGTCATCGTCATCATCATCATCGTTGTTGACAAAAGGGTCGGTGGAAGGACCGATACCACCTGAAGTGCCTGGAGTATATCTTGGGTCCTGAGAAAGCCCCTGAATCTGAGCAGAAGAGTCCCAACCTCCTGGCAGACCTAGAGAAGTTGGCATATACCCAAGCTCGTATAGAGGAACTATGGGCCCCCGACCTGGAATATGAGGTGAAGGCGGAATAGGAATATGAGCTGCTCGTAACTCTCCCATCAAAATCATGGTATAGCCATGAAGTATGGCTAGCTACTCTGAAGTTAGCACTGCTTTCTCTTTGCGATAGTATCTTGGGCCTTCCTATCTCTTTGCCAAAGCTCCCTTTCTCGAGCTAGTATCCGAGCAATCTCCTCCTGCATGTGTACTTCCCTAGCGGAAATGGAGTCTCAAGCTTTACCACCCTGGCATGCAGAGCCTCTACACGCACTCTCCACTTTGCTCCGAAGGTCAGCTAAGCACGAACAATGCCTCCCAACTCTTTACCTCTACTCACAAGAACATCTCTAATAATAAGCCCCCGTGGAGGACTCTACGAATCAGGTGGTATAATCCCTATTGGTTTCCACGTAGGCATTAAAGGAACCCGTCACGTAAGCTAGGTCATTTAGGACAACGAACTCGAATGACAAGTGAAGGGGAGGCGGATCTCTAAATACTCCAAAGACTGACATGACCTGATAGAAGGTCCTTTCTGCCAAAAAGAACTCCTAACTCGCCAAGGCCCATAACCAACGGCATATCCTCGACTGGCCCATGGCAACGTAAGCTCTAGCCTCCTCAGCAGTGAGCAATTATAAGGGCGAACTACCATCTCACCCTAAGTGACATAGTCTAAGGTCACAGAGATAGTCACTGGTTGCACTAGGACAACTCTGGTGATCGTACAGAGAGCCTAAGCATATACCCGAGGATACACTGTCGCTGACAAACCTGTGAACCGTGGTCGCAAAGCTGGGATGTACTCGTATGCCCACCATGTTAAAATCTTCCAACACCCCTCCAAACTCTTGAAATCCTGCTAGGAAGCTCACTTTAAGAAAGCTATGAAAAAGCCATAAGTGACAGACCCTCAGTTATATCTCCCAAGGTTAAAGATTGCTCTCATGGCCCACAGCAGTTGGCAAGATAATGCCAATCAGTTGTTGTCAAAGAAACAACTACCAAGAAAACACATGAAGAACCGTCGAAGATAGGTGTCGATAGGTGCCATACCCTAGGGGATGCTACCCTGTAGCCACTTAGTGATTATTTATGGCAACGTGTAGGCCCAAAATATCCTCTCGTGTCTATAGTCAATGGGAGAAGGATGCCCAATTGCTCGCAGGCCATCTCAAAGCTTATGTTATCGGTTGGAATCGGGTATCTGCCAAATCTGATACCCAGGATGGCTTTCCAATCAAAGGGAAGGATCGCATACTCCCCACAGCTCAAATGAAAGGTGCCTGTCTTGGCATGAAACTTTCGTACCAAAGCCTCCATGATCCTGTGCCTCATTGTGTATAGGGGGATCCATAGGAAATCCTCGAATCCCTACTCTCTCAAAAAATATTCATAGTGCCAATGGGTCCCAGGAGCAAACAACAGCCGAAGAAAGGTGGACCAAGCACCCTGACCCCGGATCTTGTTGGCCCTCTACATTCAGAATCAGAAGTTATCCGCTAGCACATGCATATAACAGGAATCTAAATGACAAAAGAAGAAATACAACATACCTCTCCCTTCCACGCCTAAGCGGAAGGATGATCCTTTAGTCCACGCTGAATGTGAGGGTCTTTCATATCGCCGTCTACAACTCCAATATAGGCCAACTCAACGAATTTGGGAGCCCTAGGCGAAAGCTTTAAACAGAGCCTTTTATATTTAACTATAAATTCATATATTTTTTTCAATTAAAATTTATTTTTATTTCTTTTTGAGAGGCAAAATTACTAATTAAATTTTTGCATTCAAGTTCCACTAACATTTCCTTTTCAATTGATAATATGACTAATTCACTTAATCTTTCTTGTGACATAGTTGATCTTAATTTAATTTTGAAAAACTTCTTTATGTGGAAGCAACTGTAATAGGTATAGTTACTAATATTCTGAAAGCAATACATGCATTTGGAAAAGATTCTAGCCTCTTTATATAATTTAGTACATTAATTGGAAAACTTCTTTTAAAACTTTTAGTTTTGAAAATAAATCTAAGCCATCAATATCTGAATAAGTTTCATGTGTGAGAAAACATTCAAGATTAAGACAATTTTTTTTTTTCAAACTATCATCATCTAGTGATTTTAATTTTTCAAAATTAAATAAAAAACCAAAAATATTTTCATATATTTGAAATTGTTCAAACCTATTTTCAGTTGAACAAATAGCTTGGTCTACTATATATAAAAAAATAATTAATTCTAAAATATACATCAGCAGATTGTGTTGTCTCTTCATTAACATTCTCATCAAACTGTTTCTTCCAACGAATTATACGTTTTTCATGAAATATAGGCTCTATTTCCATTTTGGTTGCAATTTCTTTGGATGAATTCATAGCAAATGTAAATCCATCTTCTCTATATTTTAAAAAAAAAGACATGAGACCTTTTAATTGATCTATAGCAACATCAATATGCATGCCTTTTGATTGTAAATTTTTGCTAACATAGTTAACAACAAATAATATGTCATACCAAATAGTCATAGTCAGCAAAAACTCAAAACTTTCAATCTCATATGTTGCTAAACAATTAGCTTCACTTTTTGTTTTGAGATCCTCACTTGTTTTTGCCAATTGTAACTAAGCATCTCTTATTTCTAAAACTTGAAATTTCATTGCTTTCACACTTTCGATTCGACTTTCCCAACATGTTTGTGACAATGGCTTAAGAGTTAAACCTGTTACATTATGTTGTAAAATTTTCCATCGCTATGTGGAAGAAGAAAATAGTGTGTATATACGTTGTACTACTCCAAAAAACTATATAGCTTTAGGACAAGAATTAGCCATATTACATAGGACAAGGTTGAAATTATGACAACCACATGGTGTGTAAAATGCTTTAGGATTTATATCAAGAATTCTTTTTTGTCCCCCTTGTTTTTTCCCTTTCATATTAGACCCATTATCATATCTTTGTCCACGTACATCATTAATATCAAGTTGAATATTTTTTATTGCATTTATAATTTCATTGAAAAGACCTTTTCCAAAATTATTATCTACCTTTAAAAATTCCACAAAATGTTCATCTATTTTTATCGGATTTATTGAAATATCCACACATCTTAGTATGAGAGTCATTTGTTCTTGATGAATTACATCGGGGGTACAATCAAGTATAATTGAAAAGTATTTTGCTTCTTTAATCTTTTTTATAATTTTACTTTTAATTTCATTTGCTAATAATTGTATCACTTCATTTTGTACATTATGTCCAAGATAATGATTATGGATTGCACCATGTTGAATACGTCGAACATGTTCTTGCATTACTGGATCAAATTCTGCAATTATTTCAATTATACTTAAAAAATTTTCATTATTTTCTTGATAGTTCTTTTCGTTTTTTCCTCGAAATGCCAAATTATTTTTACCAAAATTTTTTACCACCGCTATTATTCTTAATAACACTTTTTTCCAATGATCTTTCACTTTCTTAATTTGTTCTTGGACATTTTTATCAATTGTTTTATTCTTCAATAATCTTAGCTCAAAATCAATCCAAGTATTCATATTAGAAATATGCTATTGGTTGTTTCGTGATTTTTAAGAATAGAACTAATATTTTTCCAATCCTTAGTTCCTCCATTAGCTAGTTGATTTGTATCAGATTTTGAATTAAACAACTTGCAACAAAAACAAAATACTTTATCTAGGTCTTTCGAATACACTAACTATTTTCTATCATGTTTCTCCCCATTTGGTAATTTTTGAATATAATGCATAGTAGAAAAATGTCTAGAGTTCTTATCTATAGGAAAGTTTAGATCATCAACTCTTATTGGACCATCTTCTACCAACAAATCTCTTAATTTTATATCAATAGTTTTCCATTGACTTGGATCAAAAATATTTGTAGGAATATAATTATGTTGATCATTAATATTTTCACTCTCCTCTAAATTATTTTGAGGTTCATTATCAAGAATGGTGACATTACACGTTTGAACATTATCATGACCACCTTCGTTATTATAATTTTGTTGTATATTTTCATTATCTTCTAACTCTTTTTGATGAATTTCTTGTTCATTTATGAACAATTCACTCAAATTTTCTGCAAGATTTTGTTTTTTACTAGTATTAAATTTGTCCATAGCTCCTTTTTGAGATTCAATTAGTTCTTTTCTTTGTCCTTTTTTTTTTTTTTTTTTTTTTTTTTTTTTTTTTTAAGTTTTTCATATCCAAATGGATATTTTCTAGTAGACATTTGTAATTAAAAAATATTTATAAATAAATGAAACACAATCTATAATTAAAAAAAAAATTACAATTTAACTAGAATAATATAAATTTAATGTATAAAACAATAGATCCTGGTTTATCAAAAGCACAATTGCAGTTTTACTTAATATGATCACTTTACACTTTAAACCTGCACCCAAAAAAAATATATATATTAATACAAAGTAAATTATTCTAAATTTATAATTTCGTTATCAATACTCTTTTTTTTGTGTAGCAGTAAACCTTTCTTTTTTAGCAAAGTGTGTAGGACTCAACTTGATTGGATCCACTAGGACCAGCCCATTAGCAAAATGTGTAGGACTCAACTTGATCCACTAAGACTAAGACCAGCCCACTATCCCTCCATGGCTCCATCCCATTAAATCTAATTTCTTAAAATAAAAATTAAAAAAAAAAAAAAAAACATGTAGGACTAGGATCACTGGATCAATACTTTAACTTCCATACCACTAAATTTGATTTCTTAAGGGGGGAAAAAAAAACAAAAACAAAAACAAAAACAAAACGTGTAAGACTAGAAGTCTAGAATCAATACTTTAACTCTTTAAGTGGGTCCATTTAGACCATTCCACGGCCTTCTAGAGAAATCTAAAGAAATCAAGATTTAAGAGAACAAACCAAAAAGAGTAAAGAGTACAAGTGTACAACTAAACTTAAGTTCAACCAAAAAGAAGAATAAAAACCTAGCAGCAATGAGCAAACTCCTCTTCAAAAAAAGAAAAAAAAGAAAAAACCTAGACACCCAGTAGCAAACCGTGAAGAAGACGAAAGAGGCAAAGGAAGAAAAAACAAAAAACGAACCTAAAATGAAGATTTGTGAACACACCAAGTCTATTGCCAACACCAATTGATGAGTAAGCCAACTAAGAAGAGTGTTTTTTTTTTTTTTTGAAGAATCAAGATGGAGAGAGTCAGAGAGTGAGTATTTTTTTTCTTCTTTCTTTTTTTTGCCTTTCTTATTTGTCTCTTCTTTCTGCCTTTTGTAATCTTTTCTTCTGCAAGCAAAAGATTTGGTGATGGGATTCGCCTTCATGTCACTTTAGTGTGAAAAACGGGCCTTTTGTTTGTTTGTTTGTTTTTTTCTTTTTTTAAATTTTATTTATTTATTTTTTTTTTCAGATGAGAAAGCAATATTATATAATATATTATCACTATTTAGGAGCCCTTTTACAAGTAGGGGCCTTAGGCGGTGGCCTAAATGGCCTATAGGTTCAGCCGGCACTGGCTCCAATGCGAGCATTGGCCCCGGTTTGGCATGGCAAGAACCTCGGTCTCAGACTACACCTTAAAGCGCCCAAGTCTGGCAAAACCTCATCCTCGAAAAAATCAGCCTCTATGTCAATGGGGAGATCCTTGGCTCGCGTTTCTCCTTCAGAGGCCTCTCTCCCTGAAGCCAGCCTACACCGTGAAGAAGCCCCACTAGAAATAGAGCGAGACTTAGAGGAGACGCTGGCAGTCTCGACTAAACACCGCCTCCTAGATTGGGTCCCCATAGGGATCCCACCAGTGAGCTTGGTATCATCACCCCTATGGTTGAAATGGCTTTGCAGAACTAGAGCTGCTCACTCACTAGCTGAAGTGGTCTCATCATCAGATGAAAGGTCCCCACAATATGTAGCGTAAACAAGGGCTTTCTCCATGGTCTCCCTTGGAACTAGCCCTCCAAGACATGATCTACAAAATAGCAAGAAATTCAAACACAAGTGGTAAGCCCATAAGTTAAATGGCAGTACAGATGAACTAACACTTTTTCCTAAACATGTTATGCAGGCCTATGTCAAGCGTATGATCTCACAAGAAAATAGATTCTTACAAGCATTCTACAGTGGGTAAACTAGTGACCACATCTTAGGCTCACATTCTACAACAAGTAAACCAACAGCCACACTCTGGGCTCACATTTTGTAGTGGGTAAACTAGCGATCGAGTCTTAGGCTCACATTTGGCAGCAGGTAAATCAGCAGCTACGCTCTGGGCTTACATTTTGCAATGGGTAAATCAACGACTGCATCCTGGGCTCACATTCTACAGTAGGTAAACTGGTGACCGCGCCTCAGCCTTACATTCTATAGTAGGTAAACTAGCGATTGCGTCTAGGCTCACATTCTACAGTGGGTAAGCCAGTGATTGCGTCTTGGGCTCACATTCCATAGTGGGTAAATCGACGACCGCACCTTGGGCTCACATTCTATAGTGGGTAAACTAGCAACTGCATCTTAGGCTCACATTCTACAGTGGATAAACTGGCGGCCGCGCCTCGTGCTCACATTCTATAGTGGGTAAACTGACAGCCGCACCCCAGGCTCACATTCACTCCAAAGTTTCCAAGTTCCTGATCTATAGTGGGTAAACTAGTGATCGCGTCCTAGGCTCACATTCTATAGTTGGTAAATTGGTGGTCGCACCCCAAGCTCATATTCACTAAAAAGTTAAGTTCCTAATCTTTAGCGACCACGTCCTAGGCTCACATTCTATAATGGGTAAACCAGCGGCCGTGCCTCGAGCTCATATTTACTCAAGAGTTTTCACATTCCCGATCTACAGTGGGTAAACCAGCGACTGCATCCTGGGCTCACATTCTACAGTGGATAAATTGGCGCCCACGCCCTAAGCTCACATTCACTCATGAGCTTTCAAAATTTCCGATTTACATTAAGTAAACTAGTGGCTGCACCCTAGGCTCACATTTCCATTATTCTGCACTACTCGGTAAGTACTTTACCTGTATCTCGAATTTTATTTTCAGCATTTAAATTTCCACATATTTACGCACTCATATACAAAAACAAAAAAAATATATATGTGCATTTTCCTAAGATAGCATGGCATAAATCATGGCAAAAAATATATGCTTATGAAAATTCCAAAAATAAAATAAGCATTAGCATGCATCCCTAGTAGTATTGCTACTAACATCTTGTAGAAGAAAAAAAAAAATAAATGCTGAACTCAAGTGTAGAAAAGACTAAAACAGCAAACTGAAGCTGGAAAGACGGACCCGCTAAGCTCGAGATCGCTCCAAAGAATTTTTTAGAAGTAGGAAGTCTAATGAGAGTGAGAAATGAGGTCAAAAATGAGCAAGAGGGGGCTTTTATAGGCCTTTGGGGTGGCCTGGCTGCCCAGCGCACCTTTAGAGAATATGGAGGCCAAAAAATCACTCTCTTTAGCTATGGTTTTGATTGGAGACATAATATAAGTATTTATAAGTTAAAATTAGGGTTTTAGGGCTTTTTAATGATCTTTGGACGTTCTCAAGGGTTTATAGGCTGGCCCACATCAAAGTATGATGTTTTGGACCCTTAAAATGAAGCTTTAAAACCCAAAAAATTGGACTGCCCAGTTGTCCCAACTTTAAATGGCCATAACTTACTCAATATAAGTTCAAATTAGGCAAATTTTGTATTCACATTGAAGTCCAAGATATCTAATTTCCAATGAAGTAATCTCACTAAAAAATTCTTTGTGGATCAAAGGTTACAGTTAAAACAGTGAGCAAAGGTCATTTTTTATTATCGATTTCAAAGAGATTTGAGCACTTTTGAGTTGTGATTACTTCTAAACTATTGTGAACTTTTTAATTACCCTTGGTTGACATATGTCAACCTCATCATTGGGACCAGGGACCAAAATTTATTAACGGGTACAAAATGCGATATCTACAACTGCACCTATGTTTAATTAATAGATTTATAGATCCTAAATTGTTATGTTAACAATTTTGAAAGAAAAACTAATTCAACTTTAAATTACCTCCAAATCAACCCCAAGTAATAAAGATATCAAATTTGAGCCTACGAATAAAACAAAAAAAAAAAAAAAGTTAAAAGTAGCTTCACAAATTAACTAATGTCAGTTGGTTTAGACCCCTGTACACTCAGATTGTTTAACCTAATTAATTAACCAAGTTGATACTTAAGTTTATTACTTTGATTTAGGTTAAACACAAACAATCATATCACATAGCACGTAAAAGTAAGGAAGGCAAGCGATATGATTACCTAGGAAAACCAATGAAACCGTCTAGTTTCAAGGTGAAAAATCTATAGAGGATTTAACCTAAGCAATCCTCAAGGCAAAAAATTCACTATGATATGATGAAAGTTTTACAATAGATTTTTCCCTAAATCTAAAGTTATCTCTTGTAGTACTTACTCATATGACTACATGTAGTTCTGAATCCATGGACTCTTCTATCTGAATTTGCTAAACATAAACACCCCTATTTGTGACTATGAGATCCTACTCAAAGGTTTAAATCATCAGTAGTTGTTGATCTTGTATACAACAACTTATTGCACCAGTTCTTGAATATAGATATTATTTCTGATAGATGCTTGTTGAGTTAGAAGGCTACAGAAACCTCACAAATCTCATAGGAGTAACTCACAAGACTGCCAAGAACTTCTGAAACGTATTTAAGGTTTTCCTTTTATGTTAGCAGTGTTGGATTGAAATGTTAGACATTTTCGCGGGCTTTGGGCTTGATTAAAATTTTGAAAAATATGATTCTTGATTGGTCGAGCCTTGTA
Organism: Quercus variabilis; assembly: GCA_030445155.1. NCBI lineage: Eukaryota > Viridiplantae > Streptophyta > Magnoliopsida > Fagales > Fagaceae > Quercus > Quercus variabilis. Next base: position 33,109,581 of record CP129452.1, on the reverse strand, counting down.
GATTCTGAAATTTTCTTTCTACAGCTTGATTGTTTTTGAATCTTGACTTGAACTATCTTGAGTAATGTCTAACACTATTCTAAAACTTAAAGAATCTTAAACTAGACATGTTTTAGTTATTGGTTTTCCAACTTACATAAAATTAGAACCTAAACATTTATTCCTAAATATTTAGAACTTAACAATCTCCCCCTTTGACAATCCATAACAAAACATTCATAAAGACGAATTGCTCAATTCAAGAACTGACCTAATGTAAGTGATTGCCCTACTACAATTTAATCAAACTCTACCATATACAAGTTGCAATAATAGGTGGAAGCATGATGAAAGAATAAATTTATAAATTCCTGAAACACAAAAAAAAAAAAAAAAAAAAAACTATAAATGCATGTGTGGAAAATATAGTATTAAACATAAAATGAACTTGATTTCACAAAGCAAATTAAAACAGGACATCCAAGAGAATAATCATAGTATCAAGTTTGTGAAACAAGTACATAACCAAAAATATATACGTAAAAAAATAAACTCCTAATAACAAAAACAACTCCACTTAAATACAAAATTTGCTCTCCCCTTAAATACAAGAGCCCACACATCTATTCCCCATTTTTGTTATGAATTACCAAAGGCAACCAACAAGAATCTGAGGGTGGAGGATGTGGAAAAGAACTCCTATACTCAGTGAAATTAGCTCTCAAGGCAGCAACATCTAGGATAAGCTCATCTAGAAGCCGTCCATCTGCCGCCTGAGCTGTCATGAATGTCTCCATTATGATATGCTGTGATGACTGCCTCTTAAGAACTCTCTTAAGTATGGAGCAGAGAGATGGAGAGGATGTAGAGGGACTAGCAGTAGCAGTGGCATCTACATCAGCATCATCCTCATCATCATCAACAACAGCAGTAGTGGGATCAACAAACACATCCTCAGTAGTCAACCCTAATCTAGGTCACTTTGTTGTAACCACACTTGGTTCAACAATCTTCTTTTGTGCACTACGTTGTTTGAGGAAGGTAGCTCCTATGAGTGCAGTGAGATGGACTAACTCAGATGAGGGAAAATGCTCTAACTTAATGAACTCTAAGATCCTACCAAGAAAGACAGGAAAGAAGAGATGTTTCTTAGAGTTGTTTTCTATGGACCTCGTCAATAGTTTGAATGAAAAGAGAGGGAAAACATATGGAACTACCGGTAATGAAAGTGTATAGGAAGATACACCTATCTATAGGAATGGTATGCATATGAGAAATATGAAAGATGTTATGGTAAGCTATCTTAAACAGTAGATAGTTAAGCTCAATTAACTCTTGAGAATGGAGTCTTGGTTCAAAACCCTAAGAGATAGATCTTCCACAGAAAAGAGACATAAATCGTCCAGAGGAGGAGACTCAGTGTATGGATAGATAGGATGCTGAATAAGAGGGATAGAATGAGCATCAGATAATCTGCTTAGTTATCTGAAACTCGGATGAAGTAGATTGAATAGAGAGATTCGAGTAGAATTCTCTAATCAAGGTAGTTAGAGGAGAAACTAAATCATAAAAAAGAGGCCACCAATCTCTAAAATCTAGATTTTGTCGGATAAAAGAGTTCAACTCATCTAAATTAATTTGTCTTTCACTCCAAATAGATCTATACTTAACCAAAGTCTCAAAATTTTCAGCATTTGGGAGTGTATGAAACCTAATCCTATCAAATTCCTTGTCAGAGGTAGAATTGGACCCTACAACTCTTTTGGCTCTAGTTTTAATATTTTCTGCTTTCTTAGGGGCCATTTCTAAGATCTAAAGAGAGGGGAATCAAAACAAAAACACAAAACCAAAAGTAGATTGCATTAGAGAGATAAACAAGGTATATATGTGCAATCTTTAAAGTCTACATGATGCATGATGCATGGACTCAAATGATGCAAGAACTAATGCATTGAGGAGTTCAAATTCTCACAATTTTGAAAAATTAACCTAGAAAATCAAGGTTATGTTTGGTAACAGTTTTTGTTTTCAATTTTCAAAAACTTGTTTTTAGGAATATAAAGAAAAAACAATTTTCTTGTATTTTTGAAATCAAAAACATGTTTGGTTAGTTGAAATTAAAAAGATAGTTTTTTGAAGAAAAAAATAGAAAATACTAAAATATGTTATTACTAGAATTTGAAGTCTAATGCTAACTAATTAAATAAGATAGATTCATTAAATTAAAAGCGTGTTATCATTGACTTTTGAAAATTAGAAACTGAAAATAGCCTTTTGTATGTTTTCATTTTTCTTCACAAATTGAGTTTTGAAAACAGTTTTTGTTTTTTGTCTATTTTGGTTTGCCAAACAAGTTTTTTATTCTCAAAAATAGAAAATTATTTTTGGAAACAGAAAATAAGGAGAAAAAACAGTTACCAAACATACACCAAGTTTTATGAAAAATCCCTAGTTTTTGAAGAATATAAACCCTAATTTTTCAAAAACATTCAAATTGACAACTTGAGTATCACAACAAGTTTAAATCATGTTATAAATACACAATTAATCAATAATAGTGGTCAATTTTACCCAATTGAACAAAATCCCCAATTTCCTTAAGAACACATGAACCCTAATTTCAACATTTTTCATAATTCATGAAAATTTTTAAATTAAAACAGAGGAATCATGTTAATATCATGTATAGACAAAAACCCATTAAACAAATTAGCTCAAAACTCCCAAAATCATTAAAAACATCGAAATATTTGAGTTCGAAAATTTTAGAGAAAATGAATGATTATGCATGAAAGAGTGTAAAATAGTCATAGTAGATATAGAAGATGAAAACCCTTGAAGCTTTGACTCGAAAAAAGACAACTTTTTTTTTGGTGTTTTAAGAAGGGATTGAGAGGAATTGAAGAGAAATAGAGAAGAGGTCAACATTGATCTGTCATTCCTTATGAATTCGAAATTTTCAAATTTTGATTGGTCGAGAGGAATCGAGCAGTGATCGAAGGAAGAGATTTGAAAAAATTCGATTGATCGAGAAGCAATCAAATAGGAATCGTGCAAGACAGGGATTTTTGGCCTAAGAATTGGACATTTTTCGATCGGTGGAAGATTAGCTTCAATTATGAGTATGCATCCAACCCATCAACTTGTCAAAACCGACTCGACCCAACCTAACCCACCAGGTTAGGTTGGTTTTTAGGGGTGGATGGGTTGGGTTGGGTTGGGTTATAATTTTTTTTTAATAGTGGGTTAGGTTGGTTTGGGTTTGGGTTATAACAATCACAACCCACCTAACCCAACCCAACCCACTTATATATTTAAATTTTAAATTTTAAATTATATATATATATATATATTTAAAACTATATTATATAATTAATAATTTTTTATTTAATTTTTTCCCCTTTTCAACTCTTCCTATATAAAACTCAATTACTTTGCAAGCTCTAACAATCTTATTTCTCTCTCTATCACCTCTTATTCCCATTCCCACTCTTTCACTCTACTCTTATTTGTTTATAATTGAGTTGGGATACTAGTTCGTGTATATTTTGTTTATCAACTCAGTTGGATATATTTTGTTTATAATTGAGTTAGAATACTAGTTTATGTGCATTTTGTTTATCAACTCAGGTAGCAAGGGAGATATACTTTTTTGCTCAATTTAATAATAATAGTGATAATAATAAAAATTGTCCAACCCATGGGTTCAACTCGATCCAACCCTATCCATGTGGGTTGGTCTGAGTTGGATTTTTTTTTTAACCCACCATGGTGTGTTGGTTCGAAAAATTCCCTTAATCCGACCCATGCACACCCCTAGCTTGAATCGATCAAGCTAGTGGAAAAAATTTGAAAATTTGAAAATCTTGGAAATTTTGTAGAAAATCAACTAGAAAGCAGTTTTTGTGATATGAAATGCATATGAATGCTTCCAGAAGATTTCAAAAACAATTTGCTCTCAAATTTTCAAACTTTTCACAAAATTGAAGTAAAAATCACTTGATTTAAAACTTTCTAAAACTCTTTTCTTCAAATTCAACTCAAACCACATAAAATGTATTAAACATCACTTTATGAGAAATCAAAGATGGCCAGATTAGTCAACACATAGTCAAATGTACAAAATTTAGCATTGATTTGTGTGTAGTGTGTGCAAAGCACAGAAAATGTGATATGTAGATAGTAATCAAACAAATTTTTTACATCATCAATCACATTGGTTTGAAAGTGACTAGTACCTAAAGAGTTACATCATATAACTCTCATATCTCCTAGAAAACACGCTTATAATTACGTAAAAGCATTTTGAGTCTTTTTGCATTTGCATTTTGCCTTTATAAAAAATAAAAAAATAAAAAAATTCTTTTAAGCACAATTTATCTTGCATGGGCATAAGGAGATAGAAAAGAAAAATACCCTTGTTACATATATTTTATTTATTTAATACCTCATTTTATTTTGTTGTGCAAGTGCTATACCTTATTAAGCATGACTTTTATGATTTGCATACAGGTGTTCATGATTGATGAGTAACAGTGGTGAAATAGTTATTTAATGTTTTCTCTTAGAATTTTTTAGTCCTTACGATCAAAATATGTGACATCAAAATCAAGATCGTTTATTTAAAGACTATAAATAACTCACACAATTAAGTACTACACAGCACAGACTAGCAAAGTGCAAAAAGTAGTTCATCAAAACTAACCAAGGTACACAGTCATGAAATGTAAATTTCAATGGCCAACTTTAATTACACACTTGGTGGTGTGCAATACAAATTGGTTTTTTTTTTTTTTTTAAAATTTTGAATTTATTAAAAAAAAAAAACTTAAAAACATCCTAATCAATCCTAAAATGAAATGCATGAATAAAATGCAAAAAATAAAATCCTAAGCAAAACATTTTGTCCAAAGAATTGGAAGATTAAGCATGAGGACCATGTCAAACAGACTCATTGATGCTGAGTCTTTTGCATCCACACTTTCTTGGATGTAGACCTGAAGTTGGAGTTTCTAGACACGTGGGATTGTTGATCTACTCTAGTCTTGGCATAAAGGCTGAGAGCCTTTACTAATTCATGAATAAGTGTCATGGGATCTTGTGCTTTTGGCATAGATACTTTTGGTTTAGTTACTAGCTTGCAACTTGAAACAGTTTGGGTTAGTATGCCTAGCTCCACCAAAGAAGTGAAAAAACCATGAAGGCTTGTGTTGTTTTTTACCTACAAGATGAGTAGGTTTCTTGAGTTTGGTGCCACTTAAATCTACCATAATTTTCCTAGTAGCTAGGAACTCTTCCTTGGGAACCCTAACTTCTGGTTTAGGCATAGACTCATGAGGAACAAACTTGGTGGGAGTCACCATAGTTGACAAACCACTCTCAACATATCCTAATCTAGTCTTATTAGATGCAGATTTTTGAACACTCAACATATTATCAAGTTTAGAACTAGAATACCTACCAATTTGTTCTCTAGCAACAAGTAATTCAGATCCAAAATTTTAACTTTTTTAATCAAGGACATGTTCTTAATTGTAACAGCAGTTACAAGTACATTAGCATCAAGTAGTTTGATTGAAAGATTTTTCTTTTTATGTTTAAGAGTGTTTATCTTTTTTAATCCTTGGTCAACATTCATTGCATCTTTTGCTGCAATCTTATATAGCTTGTTGTAAGCCTCTTGCAAGTCAGCATTCTTAGAGAGTTCCCCATCAGAAGGGTTCTCCTCAACAATTTCAGATTCACCAACTACGTTAGTAGTAGTGAAAGCCATGAAATTTCCTTCCTGATAACTTTTAGACTCGTGATCAGATTCTTCATCATCACTAAGAGTAACAGCCATAACTTTACCCTTTGACTTCAAGTATGTGGGACATTCAAACCTTACATGTCCATACCATGGACAAACAAAACACTGTTAACCTAAAGAATTGTTAGAAAATTGAACAACTTTATCTTTGGTTTTTTCTAAAAAGTTGTTTTTAATTGGTTCATTCTTTTTCACATTTTTAGGGTTAACAATATTTCAATTTCTTGCCCTTCTATTATTGTTTTTCAAAAAAATTTGAAATTTTTTGTCAAAGTAAGCAATCTCTGTAGATGTGATTTTATTGTCAAACCCACAATCATCTAAATCATTTACAAATTTCAAGGCCATAGATTTGGACTTGTTAGTCTAGGGTAGGTTAGACTCATAAGATTGAAGGGATCCTACAAGTTCATCAATATGGATGGTGTCCACATCCTTGCTCTCAGTTATGGTAGTGACTTTGGGTCTTAAGTCTTCTGTTTAAGTTCTTAAGATTTTCCCAACTATCTTAGGTTTCTCATAAACTTCACCCAGATTAAAAACCAGAGTTTACTATATCATTCAGTTTGGCACAGAACTCATTAAAGGTCTAATCTTGTTGTCATTCTAATGCTCTCAAACTTAGAAGTTAATTGTTGTAGTTTATTGATTTTTACAGCTTTTGTACTTGCATGCACAATTTGTAGGATATTCCAAGCAATGTATGCTATCTCTACATTAGAAACCCTTTTAAATTATTCTATTGAAACAACATTTAATATTGCATTTATAGCCTTACTAATAAAGCTTACTGCTTCTTTTTGAATGTCAGTCCATTGAGCCATAGGAGTGGCAGGTCTTTCCCAACCAGTTTCCACTGACATCCAAACTCTGTCATCTAGAGATTTTAGGAAGGCTTTCATCCTCACCTTCCAATAGAGATAGTTATTCCCATCGAAGTGTGGATGGATCACTAGAGAGTGACCATGTTTCATAACAATAAGGGTCAAAGATCAACTCAAGGTAAGACTACCTTATCAAGAGCTAACCCACTTTGATTCCACTTATTAGTTTGTTTAGACCTCTGTATACTTAGATTGTTTAACCTGATTAATTAATCAAGTTGATACTTAGGTTTATTATTCAGATCTAGGATAAACACAAACAATCATATCACATAGTGCGGAAAAGTAAAGAAGACAAGCGATATGATTACCCAGGAAAACCAATGAAACAGTCTAGTTTCAAGGTAAAAAACATAGGGAGGATTTAACCTAAGTAATCCTCAAGGCAACAAATTCACTATGATAGAATGAAAGCTTTACAATAGATTTTTCCCAAAATCTAAAACTACATTTTGTAGTACTTGCTCAAGTAACCACATGCATCTCCGAATCCATGGACTCTTCTATCTAAATTTACTGAACACAAACACCCCTGTTTGTGACTTTGAGATCCCACTCAAGGGTTTAGATCAGTAGTAATTATTGATCTTGTATGCAGCAACTTATTCCACTAGTTCTTTAATATAGATATTCTTTTTGGTAGATGCTTATTGAGTTAGAAGGCTACAGAAATTTTACAAATCTCACAAGAGTAACTCACAAGTCTTCCAAAAACTTTTAAAACGTATTTAGGATTTTCCTTTTGTACTTAGTATTGTTAGACTAAAACCCTAGACATTTTCGCGGGCTTTGGGCTTGATTAAAATTCTGTAGAATACGATTCTTGATCAATCAAGCCTATCTTTCGACCAGTCAAGTCTTGCAAATTCTTAATTCTTTTTTCTACAGCTTGACTGTTCTTGAATCTTAACTTGAACTATCTTGAGCAATGTCTAACATTGTTCTAAGACTTAAAGAATCTTAAACTAAAGATGTTTTAGTTCTCAGTTTGCCAACTTACATAAAATTAGAACCTAAATATTTAGAACCTAACAACCAACAACCAAATCTAGAATAGAAATTGCAACAAAATACTCCAAAATTTCAAGGCTTGATATGCAGACAACATTACTAATTTTGAAATTAGGGTTTCGTTTTCACCTGTGAATAAATTCAGATGTGTAAGGATAAAAAAAAAAGAGAATAAACAATTTTCTCAAAAGAAGCAGTAACCAAAACAATACCCTTTAAGCTAGTCATGCAAGAGTCCGCTACTTTGGAGCGCATGAGAGAAAGAAGTTCAAGTTCTTTGTTTTGTTTTGTTTTGTTTTTTTTTTCCCCCTTTTATGCAGCAACTTGGACCATCGATAATTGGTATTCCACTCAACTAAAACATACTGCCGAGATTAAAACCATTGAAACTAATGGCCAAGATTTAGCCTATATAATAGTGTAAGGCTTGAGTTTTTATTTTTTTAGGATTTTTTTAATTCATTAATTTAAAATTTAATTCCCGAATAATTTAATTAGAAATCTAAAGTGTCAAAGCCAATTAAGAATAAGATATAGTATAATGTTTTACAAAAAGAGATTTACTAACGTGTGCCCCTAAGGCATATATTAGTAATTCATTTTAGAAAACTTTTCATAGAAAAATCAAAAAGTAATTCACTATTTTGACAACTTTTTCAATTTTCCATAAAACTTTCTCAAAATGGATGGTCTTTAAGAAATTTTATTTTATCATCTCAAAACTAACTTTATTAATTATACCATACTATTTTACAATACATTCAACATCTTAATTTTTATTTTTTATACAACACATTAAAATAATATATCTACACAATAAAATATATAACCCGAAAAGTAGAACAGAGAATTTTTTTTACAATTACAATACTGGATAATGCCCACCTTTGCACTCTTTTATGATTTTGATGCTAAAATCATCTAACGTATAATATTTACAAGCTCCAATACTAATGCTCAAATGTCTGCCCTAAGGAGTAAAGACACGCATTAATTGGATCCTTAAAAAAAAAAACACAAAAAACAAAAATGAGAAACAGCTTATGGCAAAAACCTCACCTGTTGCGTCACAAGCCAAGGCCAAGCCAAAGCCAAACTAATTTTGCACGGCTACATTTACAAACACCCACCACCCCCCCCCCCCCCCCAAAACACACACTCACACACACACACACACACACCCCCGCGCGCGCATATGCACACACGGCAAGGTCAGATCGTCATCTCCGGCGAAATTGACAACTCCGGCGACATCGGTAGCGGCTCCGGCGACAAAGGTGAGGTCATATCACGGCATCTCTGGTGGGTTTTGCATTGGGTTTTCTTATGGGTTTTCATAGGGGTTTGATTTTGAGTTGATTTGGTTTGGGTAGATTTTGAGTTGGGTTTGGGATGGGTTTCCGGTGGGGTTTGGGGTGATTTTGAGTTGTTTTTGGTTTGATTTTGTGTTTGGAAAATCAACTATTGAAATGGGTTGTACTGGTGGTAGTTGGGTGGTGCTGGGTTGGTGGAGGTTGATGTTGGCTCTTTTTTCTTCTTCTTCCTCACAATGAAGGTTGAGTCTTCTCTTCTTCTTCACAGTGAAGTGAAGAGAGTACAGGGAGAGGATGTGAGAGAAAAAAAATAATAAACAAATAGGGTACAAAGCTACGTAATCGTGTACATATGAACAGTGTTATAGACCCACTGTGATGAAGTGAGTAGTTTACTTTTTGAACAAAAATGTGTAAAATTGATAACTTTTTGTATTTTACAATCACTATTGTGATTGCTGCGCGAAGTTGTTTTCGCTTTTCAGTATTCAGCCTAATGAAAAACAGAAATGCCCATGAAAGTTTCACATTATAACAACTATACACCTTTATAAGCCACATTTTCTAACTGACACAGAAAGAGAGACGGAGACACCCAAAGGCGAAGAAGAGTGAGAGTCGAGGGCGTCGCTGCCTGTGTCTCAGAATCAAAATTGAAAGTCGGCTTTTGAACTGAAAACCGGTAATCTTTCTACCTTGTCATTCTCGTCGCCTAATTTTTGGTTTCTGTTACATTGAATTTATTGGCTTTCAGAATTCTCATTTTACTAATAATGCCTCTCCTTTATTAATTATTAGTCACTGTTTGTAACCTCATTTTCGATTCGTTGCATTTACATTTGACAGTGTTTTCTGATACGATGTAGAATTTTTTTTTTTTTTAAAAAAATATTTTTCAATAGATAGACCATTTGATTCGTAATTAGTTGTATTACTTTAATGGACAAGCATCATATTAAGGCACCGCTGATTAAATATAGGGGTTTTGGTCTCTCCAAAAGCTAATTTATCTTGGTTTTCATGTATGTATGACAATTTGCATAATTCAAACACCTTACTTATGGCCTTCATCTTAAATCTTGGTGGTATTACTGTATTACTTCAATACACCATCACTCTCAAGGCTGTGATGCATTAAGTAAAAGGCTTAGTATACTGTGGAGGTGATTAATCTCAATGGAAATGCTGGGGATAGGTGTATTTTTAAATATGCTCTCTCTGTGGGTTACATTTTAGCTTAACTGATAAAATGTCGTCATTGAATAAGGGCTTTAGTTTGAATCTTGTTTACGCTAACAAGAAACACATTTGTATCTTGACCTGATGCTAAAGAGCAATCATTATGGAGCGGATGTCATAACTTTCAAGGATCATCTTATCTATCAAAAAAAGAAATGTACTCACTTCTTTGTTTTGTTTGTCAATTATTCCATTTTGGGGCTGCCCTAAATATGTCGCTTTGAAAGTCAGTAGTCAATGCACACAATTTTAATAACTTTCCTAGTTTACCAATTTTTTGATAAGTACACATGTAGTATACAAGCTGAACATCACAAAGGAACTCTAAAATTACAATGATCAATAAGCTCAAAAAACTTTGAGAAAGAGAACCTCCCTGAAGCTTATCAAGAAAAAGAAAAAAGAAAAAAGAAAAAAAAAAGGCCCTTTCAAATCTTAACTTGTCTTCTCATACCCTTCAGAGTACCTTGCATTTCTTTCTCCAAATACACCACATCAAGCAATGAGGATTGGCCTTCCAAATTTCACTACTCTGATGTTGCTCAACTTGACATAGCCAACAAGCTTGTAAGTTATTAAGCATCCTAGGCATCACCCACAAAATCCCGAAAGGGGTGAAGACCATTCCCCACAATTCTCTAGCAATAGGGCAATGCAACAGAAATTGATTCATTGTGTCCTCATTGCTCTTGCACATAAAATACCAATTCACCTAGATAATGTCATGCTTCCTCAGGTTCTCTGTTGTTAGGATGTTCTCCAAGGAAGCAACCCAAAGGAAGAAAGCCACTTTAGTGGGGACTGTCAGCTTCCAAAGTCCCCACTGAAGTGGCTAGTTTACCATTTATTTGAAGAGTCTATGCCTTTTTTCTGTGCGTTTAAGTTGAGTTTAAATAAAGAAAGGTAATTTTGGGAAAGGGTAATTTTGTGTTTAAAACACAAAGCATTAAATGATGTCCCTTAAAAAGTTGGTTTTTTTTAAAGTGGACAAACAAAATGTAAAGGGGGTACTTCCCAAATATCTGAACTACTTTTCAGTGACGGCTCTTCTCATGAAAGCTACATTGACCAAAGCTTTAAGACAAAAGCTTTACTGCTAATAGCAATCTCAAACTTGCCTTAAGGGCCTATTTGGTTAGCAAGATTTTTGATAATTTAAATTTCCCGTGGGTTTAAACTTCTGACTGTTTGAATTTTTGAGAAATAAGATCCCAATGTTTGGTAGTCCCTAACAAACTAGTTTGAGAAATCCTGAGAGGTTGTTTGTTTGTTTGTTTTTTTCTTTTTGTTTTTGTTTTTTTCTCTTAGCTGTCTTATAAAAATAAGAAAATAAATCCTGAGAGTTTAATGTAAAATCAATGGGAAGGAAAAAAAAACCCATGTGACCATTATGGTAGGTGAGACTTGGCATGGAAATATAACTAAGCTCTAGGTGTGTGTGTGTATATATATTTATATATATTAATAGGCAAATTTGAGAGAAAATCTAATTAGATTTCAAATTGGAATTTAATTTGAGTCTAATTTTGCGCCATGTGTCTCATTTAATCTAAGTTTTTAAAATTTTGTGCCAAGTTAGTTAATTCAATGTAAAATTTGGAATTCAATTTGAGTTTAACTTTGTGCCATGTATCTTATCTAATGCAAATTTTTAAATTTTTATGCCAAATGAGTTAATTTAATGTAGAAAACGAGGAGGTCAATATAAATAAACTATAAAAAACTTAATCATATATATATACTATAACTATATACGGTCCATTACTAATTAGGTTATATATATATATATATAACCAATGCTTACAGAAAGTTTAATTAGATTCAAAATCGAATTTTGCTTTTGTTAGCTTTTCATACAAACTAAATTATCTAGTTTTTTGCTGTTATTTTTTTTTAATTTATTTTTTTCTGAACTCATGAACATATTTTTTTTATACTGTTTCTATTCAAAATTTTGTATGCCAGAATCTTGAACGTAACAAATTGTAATTAAGCTGAACAATCTCATGCACCTATCCTTATTCCATTGAAGAGATACTATTGGACTAATTTATTCTTTTATTATGTGTTGTATATAAGTAGAATTTCATGAACAGTGATTATGAATTGATATTGTATACGTAGTATTCTATAATGATTTTTAAAATTATATGCATAATAGTAGTGTAATGAGAAACTTGGCATAATCAATATCATGAAAATTGCAAGAAAAAACTATTTTAGTACCTCCGAATGTCTTTGTCGAACTATTACCCTATATGCTTTATAACCCTAGCTAACATCAATAACACCACTATTCATCATTCCCGTGTGTAAGCATGGGTTACATACTAGTTCTAGTAAAGTGCAAGACACGGGAGATTTAAATTCTTAGCTTTTAGATGAGAATTTAGAATCTGATAAATTTTTGGAATTGAGATATCTCATAAATTTCAAACTCATACAATATTAGTCAACTTAACTCATAATATTGGTGAGAATTTTAAATTCTCACCTTATCAAACCCAACTTTTAAACATAGTTATCAGAACCTTGGTGAGCAATAAACCGTTAAAGGAGTGGTATTATGGTTCACTAGTTCAATCGTATTAATAATATACCAGCTTGTAACCCTATCCATATGCACGAACATATTTAAAAGATATACATTATGACGCATAATATAATTCCTACATATATAATTTAAATACTATTGATATATAGTCATTTTTATATTTTGTTAACTCTTTAAAAAATCTTGTAAAAATATTATTAGATAGAAAATGTAAAATTTTCATTTTTTTCTATTATTAATTCTTATTTTTTGATATTGTGAAGCATTTTTTTTTTTTTTTTTTAAGTTTCATTAATTTTAGACTCTTTATTTTTTGTACTCAATAACTCATTTAGATGAATATTTATGATATGGTCCCACATTTGACTCCAAAATTAAGAAATAAAATTATCTAAAAATATATACTTTAGGACATATGGTGCAAAATTAGACTTCAATTGTAGAATCTAATTGGATTTTTTTTTCTAAGCTTTAGCTATTAATATATATATATATTTTTATATGGTGGAGATATATATTGAAGAACACATATAAAATGAAGATAAACTATGTAAAAAAATGAGCTAGTACTCAATTTAAACATAAGTATGCATGTACTCTAAATATTAAATTAATAGAATATTATTTTTCATTAAATTTATTATCCAAATATAATTCTTTATATAAAAATGACTAAAAAAAGGACTCTTGAATTGATCTTTGACTACTTATTTCAAGTTTAAAAGAAAAATAAAAAACCTATACATAAAAGTGTAAACTAAAAGAAAGTATGATTATTTTGATGAAAATAATGTAATATTAAAAAACTGGATGGTTTGGTCATGTAATTCAGTATTTTTCTAAAAAAATGCTGGCTTTTCATAGTTTATCATTTTTTTTTTTGGTTGTAAATTTGGCATAGTTCTTTCATATCGACTCAGAATTTTGCATAGTTCACCGGTTTGATGCTCAACTGTTGGTTGGGTATGGTTTTGATAACTATGTTTTTAAGTTCTTGAAGGATAGACTTTTTTTTTTTTTTTTTTTTTGCTTTCCTGAAAGATTTACCAAATAAAAAAATTCAAAAAAAAAAAAAAAAAAAAAAAAAGAGAAAAAGAAAGGAGAATGTGTGAAATTGTAACCAACTGTAGTTTGTGTTTTCTTCTTGTTTATTGTCTTAGTACAATTATGGTCCCTACAATTTCTTATAAACTACAACTTTAGCAATAAATTCATTCCAAGAGAGTTAAAACTAGGTTTTGTTTAAAGAAAAAAGCCAAAAAAAAAAAAAAACCTCAAGCAAGTATGGGTTACTTGGTCAAAAAATATAATGAAATAAAATACGATAAATGGCTTCTTCTTTCTTTCCTCTGGTTTGGCTATTCACATTGTTTCATTTTGATTGGAGTTCAAGAGGATCATCTCTGTCTTAGCCAACCAAGAACAAAGACTCAATGTAAACTCTCTCTATCTCCTTCCAAAAGTTAGATATTTTTTGAATTCCAATCATATTAATCCTCTTTACTCAATTGTTTCTCTTTTTGGGTTTTTACTTACTTTGTTTTAAACTGATTAGATTTGTCGTAACTTAGAACTTACTAATGTGAATTTTTCCTAATGAAGAGTCAAATCAATGGTAAGAAAATGAAATTGAGTTAACTCAAAGGCATTAGATTATTATTATTTTTTCTTTTCTTAGTCAAAGGCATTAGATTTCTTTTCTGAGCTTCCGTAGGCTTCATTTGTTCCCTGAGAAGATATTCCCTTTAAAGTTTTATGGTTAAATGGGCATAATGGGTGTTTTGTTTTGATAGAAAATAATTCATGGATAATTTTTCAGCAGTGAAAAATGGGAAGAGGATCCTCTCCATTTTAAATGGATCCATTTCATGGTTTAGATTAAATATTACAAATCTAAAGTTGTACAAACTGCCATGTCATTTAAAATTTTAAATAACATGACACTTTGTACACTGTTAGATCTAAGAAATAAAATCTTAATTGTTAATTGGACTCTTTACATTTTCAATGAAATGGAGAGTGTCATGTTCATGTGTGCTTGACAGATTTCCACTTGAAATTTAATTTTTTCCACAGGAAATTTGTTGAAAATTCTGAAATTCTTAGAATTTTCACTGGGTGGGATTGAAATGATTGTTAAAAGATTTATCTCTTGTACACGCTTAAATTTATATAATATATTAGTTTTTACATTTTTTTAGATGTGGAGCATTTAGAGAGCCGTTTTGAATCTTTTTGTTCATCAATGTAATGTGAAAGTAACTCCCCATTGAATAACGAACTTGATGAGTGATTTTCTATAAGATCAGATAAAGAGCCAAACTCTGTATATATTAAAATTTGCCAAGTTTCTAATTTTTCCTTATCTTTTGCTGAATAGTTTCTAATTACTCCTACATTGTTTGTCTTCTCCAATTGTAAAATCTTAGAATTAATGTGCGTGATAATTGGCAGATGGGGGAACTTGCAGCTGAGAAACATGGACTATACATTTTATCAGTTGAAAAGGTGTGTTTAATATGTTTGTGTGTATATATATTGAGTTTCTGGAATAAATCTTTGATCATTTAAAACTAAACATTCCGTTTATTTTATTCTTTAACTTTTTAAAATAAAATTTATATAACTCAGAGGAAGGATGATTTTGTATCTGTGGTGATGGAACATCTGAGAATGAATGGGGCATACTGGGGATTGACCACTCTGGATCTTCTGGGAAAGCTTGACACTGTTGATTTGGATGAGGTTGTTTCATGGTTCATGATGTGGCAGCACGAGTCAGGTTTATATAGATGCATAGTTTTCTTAGTTCAACCAACTATGTTGTCACGATGCATTCTGTTATGCATTAATGGTTAACATAGAAAATTTTTTGAAGTAAAAGAATTAGGAAAAGGAAAATAAAAATGCAGGTGATTATAACCATGGGCACATGATGATATACTTAGTTGTGCAGGTGGGTTTGGTGGTAACATTGGACATGACCCTCACGTACTGTATACTCTGAGCGCTGTGCAGGTTTTGGCCCTTTTTGACAAGCTAAATGTTCTTGACATTGATAAGGTGACAAATTGTATCCTTTGGTATACTGATCAGTGGACTTTGAAACTTTTCAAACTTAATAAATCTTCTATATCATATTCTTAATAAATCTTCTATATCATATTATTAATTATGACAATTTTACTTTTATATATATATATTCTATATCCTATATTATATACAGTGCTTTATTTTCTGAAAGTTTGTAGTGTCTATAATTATTATAACTACTGTAATTATTTGCATATTCAGATTTTGAAGCTAGTTAACTGATAGTTTCAACTTGCGCATCTGATTGGTATTACATATTGGTTGGAATCACTACTTTTACTTCTCAAATAATTAGAGAGACATAGATGTCTCTTTACAAGAGATTTAGGCATCAACAAAATTTAATTTTTAAACCAAAATATGAGGAAGTGTATTTCTACTGATTCTTGTGGCTCTTACTATTGAAGTCAGATATGGCTGGGCTGCAAATTGAAGATGGATCCTTTTCAGGGGACATATGGGGTGAAGTTGATACGTGGTATTCTTTCCCCTTCTGCTTTGTTATTTGGCCTCTCACAGTTTTGGGAGTTAGTTATCTTTGCAAGGAGAAGATTTTACAAAAATAATTCCTTTTCCTATAGGTTCTCTTATATTCCTATATGTTGTCTCTCAATATTGCATCGTTTGAATAAAATCAATGTGGAAAAGGCTGTGAGCTACATTTTAAGTTGCAAAAATTTGGATGGTGGATTTGGATGCACACCTGGTGGGGAGTCCCATGCGGGGCAAAGTATGTTATACATTAACCTACAATCTTTATATGAAGTTTTACTTTCTGATTAGTTTTGATAAATCAACTATGTTTTGCGCTTATCATCTCTTTTGTTTCCTTGTTGGTACGTACACCAAATATGCTAGTTAACCTGATTGATCATTATTAATGCTGATTGATGTTGATGGATCGCTTGGTTTAGTTATGTGCAAAGGAGAACAATTTATGTACTAGTGTAAAAGAGTGAGTTGATTCAAATCGAGGGAATGGAGACCTAAATAAGATTGATAGATTTAGAATTAGTAAAAAAAATACATGTGAAGTAAGGAGGTAACAAAGTATGACTACGGATAGAATAGAATGGCTGAAAATAATATATATGGTCTACCCTGTAAGATGAAGAGTTAGGATTCTATGGTTACTAAAGGGTATTATAAATAGCCTCTTTTGTCGTAGACAACATTTTAGCTACTTTATGAAATTTTAGATATGAATTATTCTTGAGCTCTAAGTCTGATATTTGATTGTTCCAATTTCAATCCTTTTATCTTTTTCTTTGCTTTAATCTTCTTCTTGTTGTACTTTCTTCTTAAACCTTGCTTCTACACTAGAACTAAGTTCTCACCTCATCAAATGGTATCAAAGCATAAGATTTTCCATTTAAACCATAACATTTGGGTTTGAGTCAAAGGTGGCAACTAAGCTATGGTTGGTTGTGGGGTAGAGTAATTCAATGCCAACAGATAGAGATGGATGACATGAGGTGTATTGGTCAAAGAGTTTTTGTGAGTTATACATGTTCTTCAGTGACAAAAAGTTGTGGGAGCCCGCATGGAGATTTCAAAATGTGGCCACTAACCCTAGGTGATACTGGAAGGTGGTCTGGAGGAGAGAGTGATGATATATAAGATGAAAAATCCTTTCATGTTGTTGGACCCATAGAACATGCATCACAAGGTGGATTGGAGGATCGGTTGTGTGTACAGTTGAGTTGAAGGATGAAATTTATAAGGAGTTTGAGCCATAGACTAGGATTCTCCACCGATCTATGATGTCTAGTTTGATGTTGGTGAGTTACAGGTGAGTACTTTAGTACATATTAAAGAAACTATTTAGTAAGGTGATGCTCAACAAGTGATGTATGAGAATTTAAGCCCAAATGGAAAAAGGCCCAATTGTCCATAATCTTTTATTTCTCTATGATATTTTTAATCTACTATTATGTCTAGTATTTTCAAAGCTCATGTGACTAGCATAAAACTTTTAATGAAGTTGGATGGTTAGGATTTAATTCTTATGTGTAAGATGAAGGGTTTGGATTCTAGGGTTACTAAAGGCTATTTATAAATGGCCTCTTTTATGTCATTGTAGGTAGCCTTTTCTTATATACTTTATGAAATTTCATATTTGAATATTTCTTGAGTTATTTGAGCCTAGTAATTGATATTTGATTATTCCAATTTCAATTGTATTATCTTTTCTTTTGCTTTAATATGGTTGTTACTGTACTTTCTTCTTAACTCCTTCTTCCACACTAGAAGTAAGTTCTTCTCAAGTGGCATCAAAGCAAAAATCCTATATATCTAAGTCATAAAATTCAAATTTGAGTCAAAGGTTGCAACTTTGAGCTATGGTTGGTCATGAAGGTAGAGGAATACAAGGCCAGAAAATAGATATGGATGTGATGAGGCATATGATTGAAGATTTGTCACAAGCTGTACAAGTTCTATAGAGATGGGAACTAGCAAGGGCCTGTACAAAGATTCAGAAAGGTGACCGCAAACCTTGGGTCATATTGGAACTCGGAAGTTGGTCTTGAGATGAGATGGCAATATAGTATATGAAAACTCCTTTCTTGGCATGAGATAGATTGGAGGATCGATTGGTGTGTGCAGTTGAGTTGAATGATGAAAGTTTTGAAAGATTTTGAGCTGTAGACTAGGATTCTTTACTGATCTATGATGTCTACTTTGATAATGGTGATTTAAAGGTGAGTACTTCAATAAATTTAAAGAAACTATCCTAGAGAGTGATGCAAACCAAGTTATGTAGAAGAAGTTAAGCCCAAATGGAAAAAAAATGCCCATTTGTCTATTGTCTTTTATTTCTCTACTTTATTTTTAGTCTACTCTTCTGTCTTGAGTATTTATTTATTTATTTATTTATAAATAAAATTAAACTATGTCTTGAGTAGTTTAATAGCTTATGTGACTTCAAATGAAGTTGGATGGTTGAGATTTAATTGTTATATGTAACATGAATGGTTAGAATTCTAGGGTTACTTAATTGTCTTTTAATTTGTTGTATTTAATTGTTATATTTAATTGTCTTTTAAGTCATTGTAGTCAGTTTTTCCTATCTACATTATGAAATTTCAAATCTGAATATTTCTTGAGCTCTTTGGGCCTAGAAATTGAAATTTGATTGTATCAATTTCAATCCTTTTATCTTTTCCTTTGCTTTAATGTTGCTGTTGTTGCTACACTAAAAGTAAGTCCTTATCGCATCAAGTGGTATCCGAACAAAAGATCCTAGATCTAAGCCATAAAATTCAAATTTGAGTTAAAAGGTTGCAACTTTATGCTAAGGTTGGTCATGGGGGTAGAGGATACATCCATTTGGGGCTGTTGGAGGTGGGTGGGTTGGTTCTGAGGAGGATGAGGAGGTAAGGGGTCAGGTGGTTCAATTTTTTGAGTTCTTGTATGAAGAAACAAAGAAATGGAGGCTAAAGGTTGTGGGCTTAATTTTGCTACGATTGGGGAAGCTAAGTACAGTGTGCTCAAGAAGCCTACTGAGAAATGAGATACTATACAGGTAGTGAAGGATTTCCAGGGAGATAAAGCTCCAGGCCTAGATGGGTTTACCATGGATTTTTTCCAACAATTTTTGAGGAGTTCCACAAGTATAGTAAGTTTGTAAAAATTCTTAATGCATCATTTATTGCATTAATCCTTAATAAGCTAAATGCTAACAATATAAGGGACTTTAGGCCCATCAGACTGATTGGAAATGTATTTAAAATTTTGGCTTGAGGTGTCGGCCAATAGATTGAAAATGGTCATGGATAAACTTATCACTGCTTCACCAAACACCTTTGTGGGAGGAAGGCAGATTTTGGATTTGGTGTTTATTGCTAATGAGTGTGTGGGATAAAAATTCATATCCCTTGCATTATGTAAGCTGGATATAGAAAAAGCCTATGACCATGTTAAATGGGAGTTTCTTCTCTATCTCTTGGAGAGGTTGGATTTGTACTGCATTACCATGGTACAATTCTCTGTTTTGGTTAGTGGCGTTGTGGTTTTTTTTGGCACTTCTAGGGGATTATGGCAGAGGATCCATTATCCCCTTTGCTTTTCATCTTGGTTATGTAGGTTCTTAATAGAATCTTGAGGAGATGGAGGAGGAAGGTCTAATTAAACGTTTTGAAGTGGGGAATGCTGAAGATGGTGGGTTGTCTATCTCACATTTATTATTTAAAGATGACGCCATTTTGTTTTATGATGCTAACACTGAACAGATTTTGTACATTTGGATGTTGTTGACTCGTTTCGAGGCGGTATCTGGGTTAAGAGTTAATTCAGGGAAAGGTGAGATGGTGCCAGTGGGTGACGTGGAGTATGTGACTGAATTGGCTGATCTTTTGTATTGTGAGGGGGTCTTTGCCAATGATTTACCTTGGCATGCCATTGGGGGTTGCTTTATATCAATGGCAATTTGGGATCCTATTTTGGAGATAATTGAACGTTGCTTCGCTAGTTGGTAGAGGTTGTACTTGTCAAAAGTGGGGAGGTTGATGTTATTGAAGAGCATGCTTTCAAGTTTTCCCACACGTATAGTTTTTTTCTCTAAAGCATGCTCTTCAATTACGGCAACCTCCCCTAAGCTGCCCCATTAGAAATTCCTCTATAACCTGTGTGTTTTATTCACCACAGTAGTTAAATTGTTAGCTGGTGAACCAGACAATATATCTGTTAAATACAAAAGAAATATTGGGTTTGTAAAAAAACTGATTAAATTGCTGGAGTTTTTTTAGAAAAATGCCAAACGACACAGTTTTATTCAAATTGTTTGGTTTTTTAATGTTAAGTTATTTTGATCATTAATCATACTTTCCTCCAATATTGCACTTTTATCTATGGGCTTTTAGTTATGTTTGGTAACAGTTTTTGTTTTCTATTTTCAAAAACTAGTTTTTGGAAATATAAAGAAAAAACAATTTTCTTGTATTTTTGAAATCAAAAACATGTTTGGTTAGTTGAAATTAAAAAAAATAGTTTTTTGAAGAAAAAAATAGAAAATACTAAAATATTTTGTTACTAAGATTTGAACACTAATGTTAACTTATTAAATGAAACAGATTTATTAAATTAAATACGTTTTTTCATTAACTTTTAAAAATTAGAAACTGAAAACAGCCTTTTGCATGTTTTCAATTTCTTTCACAAATTGAGTTTTGAAAACAGTTTTTGTTTTCTGTTTATTTTGCGTTACCAAACAAGTTTTTTAGTCTCAAAAATAGAAAACTGTTTTTGAAAATAGAAAATAAGAGGAAAAAATAGTTACCAAATATGCCCTTAGTTTTTTGTTTTTGTTTTTGTTTTGTTTTTTGTTTTGGATATAAGATAGAAATTCTACTCTAACTAAATTTAAGTGTATATGTGAAGTTCCCTCGTAGAGACTTAAACCTGCCCCCCACTCCACAAGAATTTTGTATTTCTGGAATGACCATCATGCCAAGGTTATGCGTTTTGTTTTTAAAGTTGGAGTAAGTAGTCAAAATATAAATTCAACTGCTAGTCATTTTATATCCGAAAAAAACATGAAATTCTATATTTGAATCACTTTTCTGAAGAATAATATTTTATTAATTTCAATCTTTAGTAGGCTTGCATATTTATTCTTAAATTGAATACTGTCTAAATATCTTTGTTTATATATATATACACACAATATCTTCAAATAAATCAGTAATTAGTCCAATGGTTGAACCAGTGAGCCATCATTCCACTCTTTTGACAGTTCAATGCTTGGTTCAGTTTTGTAACTATGGTCTCACTGCCTCTTTGAAAAATAAATTAGCAATATGTGTAGCATCAAAAGTTTTGGAGCAAGGGATGAAGTGCCCCATCTTGAAATGACAATCAAGCATGACAAGGATGTAGTCATGTGGAGTCCCAACATGAAATCCATACTCAGATAAACCCAAGGAACTCAGATAAACCCAAGGAGCAAGGAGCATTAGGTTACAGCAATGCTGTGAACAAGCTGGTATTTTGTGAAACCCCCTTATCAAATTGGCATGCTTGACAATGACCACATCTTTGTACATTCCTGTCCAGAAATAACAATCATATTCTATTGTCAATGTCTTGTCTCTACCAAAATCCTCCCCCACCCCCCCCCCCCACCCCCCCCCCCCCCAAAAAAAAAACCCATTACCATGAAGTTCTCTAACAATCTGCTCCAGCAAGGATCCTTCTAGAATGCACAACTGATTGCCCTTGAATAAGTAGCCATCTCAACATACGTACTCCTTTTGGCTCTCACAATTGGGCTATGATTTAGCCAAAATATGGATCATTTTCATATTGGTTTTTCAACTCTACAAAATCAATAACTTTGTGTTGTCATCACTTTTAGCATCAAGGATTGCCTACTCAAAGAGTCTACAACTTTATTACACTCACCAGTCTTGTATTTTATTGAGAAATTGAACTCTTGAAGGAAAGAACTCCACCCTATATGATGTGAATCAAGCTTTTTCTAAGAATTCAAATACCTCAATGCTCGATGATTCAAGTATACCACAAATTCTTGGTATGGCAAGTAATGTTGCCAATGGTGAATAGTGACGTTTAGCATCAGTTAAGTTCTCATTGAAAAACTCCACTAGCTTTCCCTCTTGACTAAGAACAGTCCCATTCCTGTGTGTGTAGCATTACACTCCTTATGCAGCCATGGATGAATGATTTGCTATTACTTCACAAATTTTTCTGATTTGAAAATTATTTTATAGGATTCATGTGTGAAGTCCAATTGAAGTAAAAATTGTGGTTTTAAGGGTCTAGGTATGAGTCTTTTAGGGCTAAAACATTTTTTTTTTTATTTTATATTTTTTATTTAGAATTTTATTTTAATAGTTATGGTCAATTTTGTAGTTGGGCAAATATGTAATTTCCACAATTAATGTGAATTAAGGATATTTTGGTAGTTTAATAGAGTTTATAATTTTCTAGGAGATCCTTAGTGTCTTAGGTTTTATTTCTTTGTGCCTAAGGCACTGTTATATTGGATTTTGGTTTACTAGTCAAATTAGGAGTCCTAATACTATTAGAAACCCCAAATCAAGTACATTCTTTTACCTATCAAAACCCTAAAATCTCACATACTTTATTCTACCAAATATCCATCAAATAACTTATTAAGCCATTATTAATTTCTAATACAACCACAAAACATGTTCTCCAACAATTCTAAACCTTAGAGTCCACCAGTTCTCCTAACCCTAAACCCGCCAGAAGCACCTGTAGATAAATTCCCCCATATGTCCTATGCCACTCCACAATAAAAAGTTTCCCAAAATACGGTAGTGCAGTAACAGGAGCTTCTGTCATCAATGTTTTGATATGTTCAAAGGCCCTTTGTGCTGATTTGGACCATTGGAAATCAACTCCCTCTAAGCACTCAGTGATAGAACTTATGATTGCACTGAATTTTTGGTATTTATTACACACACACACACATATGAAATCTCATGTAAAATGAAGCTAATCAGTACAAACATTGGCCATGGATTGTGGCACAGACCAATCTTTGATAGCTTGCACCTTCTCAGGATCTGGTCGTAATCCATCTGTTGATGCAACAAAGCCAAGAAACACGGCTTTGTGGCACAAGAAAGATCACTTCTTCAAGTTTACATAGGGTTTCTGTTGTGAACAACCTCCAACACTTTACGCAAATGACTCAATTGCTCTTCTTCAGTTTGATGATATATCAATTTATCATCAAAGTAAACAACTACAAATGATCCCAAGAAAAGGTCCTATCCCACATGAAAGTGTTTGGGGCATATTAGAGAGTTGACACAACATTAATAGCCACTTGTAAGCTCGTTCAGTAGTCCCCATTCTAATATGATAGTACGGGTACCTACTCTTCAAGTCTATTTTGGAGAACACCTTTGTTCCAACTAACTTGTCGAGCATATTTTCTAACTGATTGTGATCTTATTAATGGCCCAACTATCCATATGCATCTTCCATAAATCATCCTTTATAGGTGTAAGCAAGGTGGGGACAGCACAAGGGCTTTTGCTCTTGCCTGCAAAACCTTTGACAATTAACTCCTCAACCTGTCTTTGCATTTCAGGTCATTGTAGAGAGACATTCTATAGGTAGGCAGATTTGGCAAAGCTGTCCCTCGTATTAAATCAGTAGCATGCTGAATGCTTCTAAATGCTGTCAAACATTGCAGTAATTAATCACCAACTAGCTTCTTGTAGTACTTTTAAGAGTTACTGAATCTCAAGGAGATCATCATCAAAGTCTAAAGCTGGACTTTTTTTCGAACTTCGGAAACTGAGGCATACATAAGTCCCATATTTGTCTCAGCTTCAAACTTTGCTGTGACAAGAAGCCATTAACCTTACTGAATTGATTCTTAGTAAAAAGAAAACCTTACTGAATTTAGAGGAATTAGTGACTTCTTCCTTGAGAGGATGCAAGGTTTTTGTTACTCTTTCGGAATGAATTATTACTGGCTCTAGTGTGATGGATTGTGTCATTGTCATATTTCCATGGTCTCACCAGTAGGATGTGGCATGCATCAATGGGTTCAATTTGCATCAAGCTCACTCGTTCATCTCATGATCTATTTTGAGTAAGCTTCTTTGGCTGGTGGTAGTTGAGCTTGAATAACTTGCCTTTCTAGGATTCAAAATTTGAGAAAAGCTGTGTTAGAGAATTTGATTTTTAAGTTATCAAGTGGTCAATATAACCTGATCTTTTAGTTTTTTGATGATTAAATCTCCATACCACCTGATCTTATGTGAAGCTTGAATAGCTTTGTTTGTTTTATAGCCTTACCTGCATATATTCACATCATAATTGAGTAGTCTGTGTTGTAATCAGAAGAAAAGAATTTAGTGATTAAAACAGTTAATATGTGACTTCTCATCTTTGTGATCACATTCACTGAAGAGCTTCCACAATAAATTCCAGCTGAAACTTGAAAATAATGTCTTTTTAACCTTTAGCTTATCAAGTGCCTCACTTTCCATTAGAGCTGGAGATTTCACTCAAGCTGCTTGAAACTCTTTGATTTCATTTCACCAAACCTGCAATCTTAAACTCTTTGAACTAAATAAGTTGAGTTAAAAAGTGTTGAACATTAATCACTTCAAGGTGAAGCTGATTGATAAGTGGTAGCAATTGGTATCGTCTGTATGTCAGACCCAAAATTTTTATTCTCCAAATCTGAAACATTAGGTTCTTAAAAACCTTGAGCTCCAATTTGTTTGGTTTCCTAGACTCTTGTAATATGTCATAATTCTGTATCTCCAGCATGCATCTTGTGTACTGGAGGTGCATTCCTTCTTTCTAATAAAATCTCTTATTTACCTATCAAAAAGCAATTCCTGTGAACAATTATGACTTGAGATTTGTCTGCATGTCAAATCTAGGCTTGAAATCTAAAAGGACTTTCTACTTAATTGTACTGCAGTTTTCTGTTGTGTGGGTGCACTTGCTATAACGGGGTCATTGCATCATATCGACAAGGGCCTTCTTGGGCGGTGATATGTGAGTGGCAAGTTAAATCTTGAGGTCTTAATGGCCGTCCTGAGAAACTTCCTGATGTCAGTGTATCATTTTATTCTTTCAATTGAGACTTAGTTTTTGAGACATTGATCATTTTTTAATCTTTCTCATTGATTTTGTTGCATACTTCAGGTCTGCTACTTGTAGTGGGTTTTTTCTAGCTTGATCATGATAGACAGGGTTCGTTGGATCAATAAGGAAAAGCTTGTTGAGTTCATCTTGGACTGCCAGGTTTGAATAGGCTACCATGTGGATTCAAATTAGTCATGTTGGGAAATCCAGGGTGTTGGTCCTGTATCTTATTTCTGCATTATTATTTTGAATGATTTTAATCTCTCTGAGATGTGGCTTGTCAAAAATCTCAGGATATGGAAAATGGAGGAATTTCTGATAGACCAGATGATGCTGTAGATGTCTACCATAGATACTTCGGTGTAGCTGGTAACTATATGCTGCATTACTGCCTTTTTAATTTTTTCTTTTTTGATCTATGGATATGGCATGTGATAATCATTTAAATTGTTGTCAATGCTAATGTTGTACTTTAATTTAAATCACCTTTTCATGTTCCCCTGCATTTTGTTAAGGAATAACGGAATCTGCTTAAAAATGGCTGATCGTTAAGGCGAGAAACTGATTCAACGAATGATTTCATAATAACTGTTATTATGATTATTTTTATATTATTTAACCTATTGGGAGGGTTGGGGTAGGCAGTGACAGGGAGAGACTGAAGGTTTTTCACCCCTTTGTTGGATGAGTATTCTCTCTCTTCCTTTTATGGCCATTTTTTAACAGGGAGGTTGCAAATCCAACAGACCTAGGAAGGTTATAATCTTTTCAGTATAGAAGTATTTTGTATCCATCTCCTCCATACACACGATGTTGCTTTTTTATTAGAGGTTTCTGGCTTTGACAATCAAGGTTATAATCTTTTCAAGACATTTATCTATCAAATCTTAAGTCATTCATCTTTGTTGTTGCAGGACTTTCACTTCTTGAATATCTGGGATTAAAAGCCATCGATCCTGCTTATGCTTTGCCTGTTGATGTTGTAAACAGAAATTTTCTTGGCAGGTAAGTGATTCTTTTAAGCTTTCCTTTCTACATCACTCGCAGCAATTTGTTTCTTTAATGATAGAAGAAACATTGCATTACTACATAGTATATGTATCTCCTTCATTTGCTGTTTTTTACTTTTCAATATATTCACATCTAGATGTGTCTGAAACCATGCTTTTGCTGGTTCTTTCTAGCTATTTTATATATTTAATAGAACGGGGTCATCTGTGTTATATTCCATGTAGATCGTTGTTAAACAGGGGAATACGTTGATTAATTTACTTATGATGTCAACTTTAAACAAACCATCTTACCATCAGGTAGGTTTCGAAAAGGTATATACTAACCCCAAAATAACAATAATCTTGATGAATTTGCTTTCATTTATGAACTCTTTTAATCTTCTTAAACATCATTTCTTTTTTAGTTTTTCTACTTGTGGTTACAAAATTTTAAACAAAAATCGTTTCAAACGAGCAAGGGAACGCAAAAGCATGATCATTAAAATGTACTTGTGGTCTTGATTTTGAGTTTGCTTTTGAGAAGTGGGTTTTCAATTTTTTTTGTTAAAAAAAAAAAAAAAATTAAGAATTGATTTAAGGTTTTACATTTTCCATTCTGAAGCTTAGGATTATCATTTTGGATTGAATTGAAGTTGGGTTCCGACTGTAGACAGTAGGCATCGCAGGTCTCTCTCAACAAAACCCAAATCGACTGTATAGGCCTTGCTGTTTCTATTTCCTTTTTATTTAAAAAAAAAAAAAATTTAATATCACGTGGCATTCCATGTGACATCAAAATTAATATTTTAGTATCAACGTTAGCGATGTCAGATTTTTCCAACCACGACTATTTTGAAACAATATTAAAATGTTAGTGACTAAATTAATACATTTGAAACACAATAGATCATTTTAGAATATGGTGCTAAGGTCATCAAAATGGTAATTAAACCAACTTTCAATTGCTACATTTGACTCATTGATATCATAAGAAATTGTTAGGGTTCCATCGAAACTATCCTAAAGATTTCATTTTAACTCAAACCTTAGGAGTCTAAACTTACCAGTTGAAATAGCTTGTAAGACTAAATAGCGGTTTCATTTTAATTTTGATTTTAATCCATGCTTAGGATTATCATAAATTGATTGGTCCTTAAATGATTAACTAAAAGTTAATAGAAAAATTCATACCTATTGGCTTGATTTTCAAATTATGGCAGACATGAAGCATTAGATAATTCCAAGAAATAATATCCAGTTTCTCTAAGTACTCAAGACAATTATTTTATTTTGTTGGATGATGTAATTATCTTGAATAATTAAGGAATAATTTTAATTGTGAAAAGAACATGATCAAGAAAGTCAAAATACAAAATAGGCTGAAAAACCTTATTTATTTGTTAACAATGATGAAAATAATAATAACTAGGATTCTTTAATGTGCAGATGCCAGTTGGAGATATTAAAAAAAAGTCCTAGTTTAATCAAAACAAGATATAAGATAAGTAGATAAAAGAAAGGATGTCAAAGAAAATAATAAGAAAAAAAAATTGTAATTTCTTTTCTCATATTTATTGAGGTAGTACATTGTGATTGATGTATAATAGTAGCTAACTTGTGCGATCTATGAAATAATTTAACAAAAGTTAAAAGGTACAATCAATTTTTGTTTTTGTTTTTTGATACTTAAAGGTACAATTACTTGAAAATGAAAAACAATTATAATTTCAATACAAAATAAAGGTTGAAAATAGACATAGAAAGATTGATCAAATATACAACATTCATCTCAAAATGTCATTTGAGAATAAACTTATGTGCGGCAGATACAGCAGCTCGACCCAAGTGAGAAGGTTTGATTCTCTGTTGTGACCTAATACAATTAATTTGTAGAAGTTATCAAGATCAAGTTTTTTTTTTTTTTTTTTTTTTAAAATAATTATGTCAGATGATTAAAAAAGAATGAGCAAACAAGGAAAAACTTCATGAGAAAAGATAGTGAAAAAGGACTAAGATGTTGGTATAAGTTCTTCCTGGGGATGGTCCAAGAAGCCTTAACTTGTATGATATCACTTTCTTAGTCATAAAGTTCTTGGTTATACTTTATATTTTTCCTTCTAATTCCTTCGTTCCCCTTTTTGGAGGAGTCTCTTTTATTTAAATAGCTACTTGAAGTGCATCTCAATCCTCTACTTGGACAACTACTAATCTTCACTTGGATGCTTATCCTATCAGGGCATTGTTGGAGGTGGTAGAATGTGCTACAAACTATGAGGCTACTATTCAAGGGTTACCCTACCATTAATGCAGTGAGTTGAGTTGGTGCAGCGCATTGAATACAGAGATGATGGGTACTTTACTTTGAAACTTCCCCTATTTCTTTACTTGTACGTCTCTACTTTTTTCCTTGGTCTTCAGTCTTCTAGCCCAGGTGGCTTATCTACAGTCTTCTGAGAAGTGTTCGCTCCTCAAGCTCCTTGGCAGGCCGCTTCCTTGGTTTCAATATCTGGGGTTATTGTCATTGTGCTGGGCCGAAGTTGATGAGAAGTTAGGCCCACATTCTCCTCGAGTCGGATCAATTTGGCAATATTCCTTCTTCAAGCCTCTCACCCTCCCACAATAGCCCCCCAAAACTCCATTTTTTTTTTGCTATTTAGGGGAGTGCAGTTTTGGTAAGTGGCAGGAAGGTTGGCACATTCTAGACGCGTTCCCACGAAGGAGTGACTTTTCACTTGTCCCATTCATGTTTCTAACGCTTCGATATTCTCAACACAAGCGGCTACGTGTCCTCCATGTTGTACGGTGCGATGGAGATCCAACGGCTAAGATTTTCCTAAATTAATGGGCGGGAAAACTATCACTGTCTTTTTACCCTTATATAAAGGAGTGTGGAGATAATTTTTCTTACTTTAGAAAAAATGACCTATCCCTCAAAGAGTCTGCTTGAGGAGCCTAAATTTCTGCACTCGTAAGTTACCTCAAGTTCATACTTAGGACAAAGTTCCCTTTTTCCTTCAATTTTCCCCCCTTAGGATGAGTAGGTTTGCTAGCCTAGTGAGCACCCCTAAGATAGGGAAACCTTCAAGGCTAGATACAATATTCCTGCTGGGGCCGAGATAGAACATTGTCATTTAGGGGAGTGGTACACCAAGATACCAACTAGAGCTGTGGTCATCCCTATGATTGCCTTTATGGAATGGAGATTCCCATGGGTATGGTAACGAAGGATTTCCTAATCCTTTATAGACTTTGCCCCACCCAGTACTCCCTAAACCTCTTTCAGATATTGGGTAGTGTAGATGGGTGTCAAACTATCTCATCATGATGTCAACTAGGTATATAGTTGTCAAAATAGCAAGGAAATGGGGTATTACCTTAAGACTAGGGTTCCCGCAATTAGGCTAATCTCTTCTTCTCGAGACCAACAAAGGCATTGACGAGGATTATTTGATCGTTTCGGGAGATTGGCATAATGGGCTAAACTATCCCACGAAGGATGGGGAACCAGGTGTGGTGATTATAGGCCCGAAAAGTTAGTTCCCCCTTAGCTCATAGAGAACCCGTTCTCTTGTTTTTGACTTTTTAATTTTTACTAGCTTATATGCCCAACTCCTAACTTTTCCTTCTTAAACTTCTTGCAGATAAACATTTCACCGCTAGGAACCACAACTAGTGAATTTCAAGGACCTTAATAGGATTTTGAAATTCGAGATCTTTCTCCACAAGGACGGTCAACTCTGAGTAGCCCATGTAATCCTTGGATATACCCTTATCTAAGCCCGCTTTCAATCCTTGAAGCATGTTAGCAAGGATAGATGTAGTTGTTGAAGGGTTTCTCACTGGTCCTCTGCCTAAAGGGACTTAAGCGGTTGAACTTACTGCCTAGCAGGTCATTGATCTCATCCAAGCCGAGAAGGAAACCTATATCCTCTGACGAAGAAGAAGAAGAGACAGCACGAGAGCCCTCCTTTGTTGACCTTGAAGGGTACTTCAAGGTTTTCAACCAACTTGATCTAATCGAGCACTCTAGGCTAGCTCTAAACCTCGGGCCACAGCGCAAGTTAGCACCAACCAAGGGATCACAGACATACTAGAAGGAATGGTCATCCAAAAGAAGACTCCCAATTTGTTGGCCTTGTTGGAATCCCACACCAGGGGTGCTACACCTAAAGTCCCGGTAGATTCGAGACCTCCTACCCCTATTCCAGCTCGGTCTTCTCCTACTGAGCTTGGGGAGAAGAAGAGAAAGAGAGAGAAAAGGTTTGGCAGAGGGATCTCAAAATAGGGGGAGATCCAATCCCTAGTGGGGCAAGAGCCTTCCAAGGGGTCCAAGGCCGTTAGGGCCTAATAGAAAAAGAGTGCCACTAAGGGTACGGGCTCCAACGTTGTTGCTGATTGGCGACCTAAAGTCCTTGCTTGGAGCCGTTTGCTGGTACTTGATGGGGCTCCTTTTCCCTTTGACTCCTCCATCGAAGAATTTTAGCAGGGAAAGGTTGGCTACGTGGTCGGCTTGGTTGAGCAGGCACTACTTCTTCCTTGAGATATGGCGGAGTTGAGGAATCTGAAGAAATGCGAAGTGTTCCTCTCCCTAAGCTTTGGAATTTGATTTCCTTGCGACTATCTTTCCCTTGAATATTGGTTAGCGTTAATATTTTGAACTAATAAATGGAAGATTTTAATGTCAAACACAAGATCATAAACCCTAAAAACGCTTAGAAAGCCTCTCTCTATAAATAAGTGAGATATCCAAACTGAAAAAAGGGCTAAGTTTAGTGCTTAAGTCTATAGGAAAACTCACTCAACACGCTAATAAATTTTGTGCTTTTTACCTTTCTTTTTTTTTTTTTTTTTTTTTTTTTGCAATTTTTAACACACAGAGTCTTTGCTCTGGAATCAGGTTTCCTCGTGACTATCTTTTGCTTGAATCTTGGCTGGCAACAATATTTTGAGCTAATAAATGCAAGATTTTATCACTAAATGCATGATCATAAGCCCTAAGAAACACTGAGAAAGCCTTTATATATAAATTGGAGAGGTATCCAAACTGAAAAAGGTACTAGAATTTTCATGGATACAAATCCTTTGTATCATATTTTGTGTTCCACTTTATGTTCTACTAATCATAATTTGTCATATGTTTATTTTTATCCATTTTAAACTTTGGCTATTTTATTAGGAAAGTTAAACAAATACATGACAAGTTGTGATTAGTAGAACATAAAGTGAAACATAAAAAATGGTATAGAGGATTTCTATTCAATTTTCATGTTGTTTAGTTTAGTGCTTTAATGTATAGGAAACTCAACTCAATACACACCAATAAAATTTTGTACCTTTTACTTTTTTTGTAATATTTGGCACACCCACACGTGTGCATGCTCTTGCACACACAAACACACATGCACACACGTGCACCCACGGCCACATGCACATGCATACATGCGCGTGTGAACACACCACATGACTTACTCCACCTTAAATCTCAATTAAAATCCATATATCCTTAAGCACATTTTTAAAACTTATATAATTTCTATAAAAAAAAATTATAAGGTTATTTATATTTAGGCTGAAATGAAAATTGTACATTTCAAGTATGACTGAAATTTATTTCAAACCTTTAACTTGATTTTTATTCAATTGAGTCCTTTAAATTTTTTGTGCGTACTCAACACCAGAAAACGTTTCCCAGCTCAATTTCAAGGCACCATACACGAGAAATGAGATGGGTTTCTAGGAAATTCCTTTTGAAAAATTACTCATATTCCATAAAACGTTTACTTTGAACCCAGCTGCATTGGGTAAGACCTCATTTTTACGAAGTATAGGGCTACTATCGCTTTATTAGTGGAAAAAGGCCCAGGACCTAAGGCCTAAAATGTTTAATAAATGAAAAATCTTAAAGTCACAAAATTATTTTACAAATTAATTTTTTTTATAATATAATTATATGTTGGTTCCTTCGAAATAATCAATAGAAAATTATTTATTCAAGATATTTTTATTTGGCCCTGCTCGGCCGCTGGACAAAGACTTGGTAAGTCCACGCTGGGATGGAAGCAAAGAAAACTGACGAAGACCTGTCCACCACAAGTCTACTACCATAAGTAGACTTGGTAGGTTGTCTTCATATGATTTGTTTTTTATAAGCATGAACGACAACCATGGTTTTAAAAACCGAACTAAGAGTGAGCCCTTTTTTACCAAATTCTTGGTTTAACCCGGTTTTTTTCCGGTTATTGACTGATTTTCACTGGTTTTGGGCCTTTTTGAGTTAGATTAGTTTTATTTTTATTTTTTGATGGGGAGGATTAGTTTTATTGATAGATTTTAGGGAATATTATTATTTTTTATCTTTATTTATTTGGAAGTCTCCCTTATATAAATTTTGACATTGACAATGAACAAAAAAGGGTCATGAGTTTTTAAGTTATAAATTATTTATCAATTCGGAAGACTTGGTTTCCTAGAAACATTCAAATAAATAATTTGGTGGAATAAAAAGTGTTTTTTTAGCACAACAACTAAGGCTACAAAGTTTTTTTAGCACAAAAACTAAGGCTAATATTTTAAAAGAAAATTGTGCCTTTTTTTAATAAGTAACAATATTGAATTGCATTTTACCAAGGACAAAGTTTACTTATAAAATTTGTTGTAACTTAAGGCTACAACTTTACTCAATAAAATGAACATTGTTACATAGTTTGAAAATCTAACCGTTGAATTGCATGTTCTTTACGCTCTTAAAACACATGTCAAATTTTGTATTAATTGGATATTACTTACTATATGATCTATACGTTTATATTTGTTGCATAATTTTAAACTACAAAAACTTGCAATTTAAATAATTTATTGATGACATAATTATTGATTTTTAATTTCTAGAAATTTTGTAAGTATGGAGGATATAAGAAAAAGATGTAATCTAATGGTGAATTTGTTAAAATTCACTTCCAATAAAAATATATTTTGTGAGGTAGTAGTCTTAGGTTATAACTAATTTTATAGTTAAATTTTGTGTTTTTACCAAACACATTTTGGTGTTAAAAATAAGAAATTATTTTATTTTTTTCTTGTTTTTATTAACCCATTTTTGAAAATCGATATCCACCCTAGTAATAGAGTTAGGCCTTAAGTTTAGAGGTCAAATTTTATAACAGAGATACATATGTTACCATGCATGTGCAGACGTACGCAATTTATCTATTACACTGCCTTTATTTATTTATTATTAAACCAAAATTTTATTTTATTTTTTATAGTCAAACTTTTATTTATAATTCTCATATAATGGATTTTAGTAGCTGAAAATCTTTAATTACAATTTAAGTGACTTTTTGTTATATTTAAAATAATTAAATTATAATTAATTTTAAAATTATGTTGTTAAACGTTAATCATCTAAAATTTTAGATTTTAACTTAAAAACAATACCAAAATTTGAAATTTACTATATAATTGTTTCTAAATCTTATTGCTTATAAATTAAATTTAGTGAAGAATAATAGTTTTTCTTTTAGATAAAGAACTTTAGCTCCTATTATAATAATTTAATAATTTTTAAAAAGTTAATATATATATATATATATTCATTCAATTAAGATTCTTACTTCTTTATTTTCCTATTTTTGTTCTTCCTTTTGTGGAAGACATTGATATCTAAAAAATATTATTTATAATTATTTATTGAAATTTCCGTTATAAAAGAGGTAATAATCATTAACTATAACATAAAACAAACTCATAATCTAGTATAAAATGAAATAAAAAGGATAAATTTTGATTTCTTTGAGTCCCCTTTTCAGTTTAAATTAATAAAATTTATTTATTTTATCTAAAATAAAGTATCATATTTAATATGAATCATGCAGGAAATAGATATATATTCAATTGAAAATTTTGAACGGAATACATTTCAGACAATTTTCGTTTCTTCTCAGTCTTCTCATCCACGTGAAAGTTCATGCGTTCCATGTTTTTTTTTTTTTGTGCTGTCAGTGTCTTCCCATGACGCTTCTCGACAGTTTTGCAACAATGTCTTTGTGCTGTCAGTGTCTTCCCATGACGCTTCTCGACAGTTTTGCAACAATGTCTATGTAAGTATAGGGTAAAACATATATGATATTTATCTTCTTTTAAGCAAATTAATCATATACGTCAGTTGTCCAGTGACTTCACTTTTCAACATTTTTTTTAATGTGATTGTGAACACAGAAAGTGACCTCACCTGCTACATCAGTGTCCCAAAGAACTGGAATAAGTATAGTGCCACACATTTTGGCACAACAAATGCCACACATTGTGGTTGGTGGAGAGGTGGTAAGTGGGTTCATGTGGGGACATTGCTTTTAAGAGAAATGACCGCATTCACCATACTAAACCTACCAATTACAAATAATATTGACGACTTAATTAACAAGATAATGGATAAATTAATCTCAAGATACTTGGGTTAATGTGATATAAAAATTTTGTGACAACTATTTGTCTAAATGTGCTATATTAAATGTTTCATAATATATTTTATAACAAAAAAATTATTACTATAATTTTATATGTTTTTAATTAAATTACACCAACATGCATGGCAACATGTATTATTATTATTTATATTTGACAAGAACACCAACGTATTATGTTATGTAGAGTAGTAACAAAATATATGGAGTAAAGATAGGAAGTTTAGTATCTTTAATTCATATTTTTCACAAAGAAATAAATTTTTTTTTTCTGAAACTCACAAAGAAATAATTTTAACGTGTATTTCTATATATGATATGAGGACTATTCTTCAAATTTGACTGTTTGCGGGCCCCCGCAGCCTCGGCCCCTCACCATGCGTTCCACGTTTTGCGAAGTATTGAAGTTCTATATATAGCTTTCATGTGTCAGTGTAGAAATCACGAACATATAAGTTAGCTACTATAAGTGGAATTCCTCAAAAAAAGAAGCTATAAGTGGAATGGCACTAATCCATCACTTCCCTTTGTCCCATTTGGGCTCCTTCACACATGACTTACCAAAATATGCCACGAAAAAATCTCTTCTTATGCACCACCACAACCACCACCACCACCACCAATTCCGATGCTTGGCAAGTTCACCAACTTCACATGTCCAAGATAAAAGACAATCTGCCAATTACCAGCCAAGCAGTTGGAGTTACGACTTTGTGCAGTCCTTAAAGAGTGATTGTGTGGTGACTACATCTCTTTAACTCTTTTGTGTCACCTCTCCCCCCCTTCATTTATCTTCTTTGAAAAGCAAAGAAAGTTTGTTAACTATGATTAATAATAAGAAGTTTGTTAACTGCTAATTAATAATGTACCAGACGAACCATATTTAACAGTTCAATTAAATATTTATGCAAACTTGTACACACAATATCCACGATATCGATATACACATTTTAAAATGTCAAAAAGGTGATACCCATGGTTAAACAGTATGAAAATGTGATATGATTTGTGTGGGAGAATCATTATCCTTAATTAACAGCTGTATATCTTTTTTTTTTTTTTTTTTTTTCCTTACAATAAGTGGGGAATAAAGGGTTGGAACCCAAATTCACCATGGGAGATATTGGGTAGTGTCTTTGAGCCACAAGGTTGTTGGCATTTTTGTCATATTTTGCTATAACCCATGAAGTAGTCAATAAGTGTAAAGTGTTACACTATATTTCTCCTATAATCATGTTGTGACCTTGCAGGATGAACCATACGAAGATAGGGTAAAGAAAGTGGAAGAAGATGTGAGGAGTATGATTAATAATGAAAATGCGGACTTAGTGGAAACACTTGAACTAGTTGATGATGTTCAACGATTAGGTTTGGGGCACCGCTTTGAGAAGGACATAGCAAGAGCCCTTGTAAAGTTTGCATCTTCAAAAGTTTGTAACGAGAGAGTAGAGAAGAGTCTGCATGCTACTGCTCTCAGCTTTAGGCTCCTCAGACAACACGGCTATGAGGTTTCTCAAGGTATAATTAAATATCTACCTTCTGGGACATTATGGGTTCTTTTCAATATATGGTCCTCATGATTTCTAGATTTTGCGATATTACGGTAATACAAATTTTACCGCATAATTTTTTTTCCAAAGTAATGCAATCATCAATCATAGAAAATGTAATTGGGACATACATATATTATATTATTATAATTTTCCCATTATATTTATTTTCATATCAATTTATAATTTTTACTACATTTTATAAAGTAAAAGTTTTACAAAGTAATGCAATCATCAATCATAATTAAAAAAAAAAGGGGACATACATTTATTATATTGTTAAAATCCACCAATGGTATTTATTATCATATTAACTAGTATGTAACGTTGTGCTACCGCACGAGACTGGTTAATTGTAATGATGCTATTGATCAATTTTGTTTTTTTTGTTTTTTTAGGTTTATTACACGGATGATAGAATTAAATCAAACAATAAAAAATATAT
The DNA here is from genome assembly GCA_030445155.1 of Quercus variabilis. Taxonomy (NCBI): domain Eukaryota; kingdom Viridiplantae; phylum Streptophyta; class Magnoliopsida; order Fagales; family Fagaceae; genus Quercus; species Quercus variabilis. The sequence continues at coordinate 33,072,644 of CP129452.1, read as the reverse complement.
ATTGCATTTTATTATTTAAGTAATGCTATTGTTTTTTTTTTTTTTTTTGGTTTATCATACATAGGATAGCATTAGATAAAACAATGAATAAAAAAAAGAGAATATTGCATTTTATTATTTAAAATATATAAAGGGACATTAAGAAATAAAAACTGACTATTGAGTTTGGAATCTTCTTGGATGCGCCAATGAAGCGCTAACGTATGAAAGTGTGAAGTAAGGAAGAGTAGGATTGAACATTGTGTTTGAACCCAACCTTACTCTGATAAATCCATAAGGAGGAGGAGAGGGTAGTATGTGGATTTAGTTGGTAGATGTTGAGAGAGGAGGAGACATAAGATGACGATATGGAATTAGGAGGAGATATTTTACTTTTATAGTCTTTCTCGTTGAACTCCTTGATTTTGGTTATGGAATTAGAAGAGTTCTAGACTCTATTAAGATCACCCATAAAAGTGTGTTGGTGAAATGTTCTTGCTTAGGCCAATGAGTATTATTATTGTGATTTTTTTGGCTTCTGTGTTAAATGTTAATGTATCATTTATTTGGGCACAAAAATTAAAAAATTTAGATAAGATACATGATACAAAATTAGAGTCCAATTTATAATCTCCATAAAAGTGTGCAGGTAAGATATTCTTACTTAGACTAATGAACATTATCATTGTGGTTTTTTTGACTTCCGTATTAAATATTAATGCATCATTTATTTGGGCATAAAAATTAAAAAATTTAGATAAGATACATGATACAAAATTGGAGTCAAATTTATAATCTAATTAGATTTTTTTTTTTTTTTGAGTTTTGGTTAGGACAAGTGGCGCAAAATTGAGAATCCAATTGAAATCTAATTGGATTTTCTCTCTGTTTCACCTTTTCACATATTACTAGTATGTAAACCCCGTGTTACTGCACGGGACTGATTAATTGTAATGATGCTATTGACCATTTTTTTTTTGGGTTTATCATACGGATGATAAAATTAAATCAAACAATGAAAAATATATATTGCATTTTATTATTTAAGTAATGCTATTGGTCTTCTTCTTCTTTTTTTTTTTTTTTTTTTTTTTAATTTATCATACATAGGATAGCATTAGATAAAACAATAAATAAAAAAAAAGAGAATATTACATTTTATTATTTAAGTGATGATACAGTGAAGAAAAAATAGAATATTACATTTTATTATTTAAAATATATAAAGGGATATTAAAAAATAAAAAATAATCATTGAGCTTGGAATCTTCTTGGAGGCGCCAATGAAGCACTAATGTATGAGAGTGTGAAGTAAGAAAGAGTGGGATTGAACATTGTGTTTGAACCCGGCCTTACTCTGAAAAATCCGTAAGGAGGAGGAGAGGGTAATGTGTGGATCTAGTTGGTAGAGGTTGCAGGAGGAGACATGGGATGACGATATGAAATTAGGAAGAGATTATATTTTGCTTTTATAGTTTTTCTCGTTGGATTCCTTGGTTCTAGTTGTGGGATTAGAAGAGTTCCGGACTCTATTGAGATCACTCATAAAAGTGTGCAGGTGAGATGTTCTTGCTTAGGCCAATGAGTATTATCATTGTGGTTTTCTTGGCTTTCGTGTTAAATGTTAATACATCATTTATTTGGATACAAAAATTAGAAAATTTAGATAAGATACATGACATAAAATTTGAGTCCAATTTATAATCTACATAAAAGTGTGCAGGTAAGATGTTCTTGTTTAGGCTAATGAGCATTATCATTGTGGTTTTCTTGGCTTCCATGTTAAATGTTAATACATCATTTATTTGGGCACAAAAATTAGAAAATTTAGATAAGATACATAACACAAAATTGGAGTCAAATTTATAATCTAATTAGATTTTTTTTTTTAGTTTTAGTTAGGACAAGTGGTGCAGAATTGAAAATCTAATTGAAATCTAATTGCATTTTCTCTCTACTTCACCTATTATTATATATACAGATTATATATATATATATATATATATAGATTTGTAATTTTTACCATGGTAAATTTTGTAATATCTATAGCATTTTTCATCTCGTGTCAACCTCATAATTTTATTGGATAATGTTTGTATGGAGCCCAGATGTATTCAACAGATTCAAGGACGATAGTGGCAATTTCAAGGAATTCCTCAAAAAGGATGTTAAAGGAATGCTCAGTCTATATGAAGCCTCGTATCTTGCTTTTGAAGGAGAAAACCTCTTGGATGAGGCCCTGGCATTCACAAGAATGCATCTCAAGGACCTCAAACGGGATGTAAGTAAAAGCATCGCAGAAGAAATTAGTCACGCATTGGAGGTTCCATTGCACCATAGAATGCTAAGGCTGGAATCTCGATGGTATATTGAGGCATATAGTAAGAGGGAGGATGCCAATGGTGTTCTACTTGAACTTGCCAAGTTGGATTTTAACATTGTGCAATCAGTACATCAAACTGAGCTTCAAGAAATGTCGAGGTAAGATAATTCTCAATGTATTTGTATGTGATCAATTAGGCGGGCTTTTGCTAAATAACGTTACCAAAAAAAAGAAAAAAAAAAAAAAAAGAGATTGCATGTTAAGTGGGAACTAATTAATTTTGCTTCCCACATGCATTTAGGTGGTGGAAGGGTATGGGTCTAGCAAACAAGTTGAGCTTCAGTAGAGATAGACTGATGGAATGCTTCTTTTGGACCGTTGGAATGGCCTACGAACCTCAATTCAGTCATCTTCGTAAAGGGTTAACGAAAGTGACTTCTCTTATAACCGCCATTGATGATGTCTATGATGTTTATGGTACTCTGGATGAACTGGAGCTATTTACTGATGCCGTTGAAAGGTTTATACTAACCAACTCTTCAACTTTCCAATTTTTATAATATCAAGTCATAGCTTTAATTTGAATTCTTAATGATTTTTTCAGATGGGATATCAGTGTGGTGAAAAATCTTCCTAACTGTATGAAATTGAGCTTCCTAGCTCTCTATAACACAGTTAATGAGATGGCATATGACAATCTTAAGGAGAATGAAGAAGACAGCCTTCCATACCTAACAAAAGCGGTAGATATGTGTAGCCATTTAATCGTTTCTTTTAATGAATAAATAGCATGTAGGTTTTCTTTTATAGTTAATTGGTGTTCTAATTTATTTGATAACAAAGCTGTTAATGCAATATGTTGCAATCCTACTACAACCTTCTTGTAATTTTTTTTTAAATGCTAGGATCACAAAAAAATGTACAATTTTTGCCCTAATTCTCAACTTTTTTGTGGTCTTATTTATGCTTTTATAACACACACATGCACTTGCTAATTACATTTTCTCGATTTCATAAAAGAAAGGTATTTTAATATATACATATATTGAAACCTCAGTAGTTGTCCAAGGACACATGTTAATAATTGCTTTCTGTTAACACATAAATAGCCAGTGGAGGAATCTAATGCATGTATCTTGTATGTTTTACTTAAGTGGGCTGATATGTTAAAAGCTTTCCTACAAGAAGCAAAGTGGAGTTACAACAAAGATATGCCAACATTCAGGGACTATCTTGACAATGCATGGGTATCAGTATCTGGGGTTGTCATACTAGTTCATACTTATTTTTTATTGAACCAAACTGTCACAAAGCAAGCACTTGGGGGCTTAGAAAAATACCACGATCTCTTACGTTGGCCATCCATGATTTTTCGACTCTCCAATGATTTGAGTACTTCCGCGGTATTAATTCTATTTTTTTTTTTTTAACCACCCCCATGTTGTTCTTTTTTGTGCTAAACTGTATTTTAAAATCTATATCATAGTTGGTAAGATTACTTTACATTAATATATTTTGTTGTTTGTTTGAAAAACAGGCAGAATTAGAGACTGGTAAAACTGTAAATGCAATCCATTGCTACATGCGTGAAACTAGTCTTTCAGAGAAACGTGCTTGCAAAGACATCAGAAATATGGTTGACAGAACTTGGAAAAAGATAAATGAAGAGCGAGTAGTTGATTCTTCATTTGGAGAACCGTTTGTGGAAATAGCAATCAACCTTGCTCGGATTGCCCAATGCACATACCAGTACGGAGATGGGCATGGGGCCCCAGATGAGAGAGCGAAGAACCGAGTGTTATCATTGATGATAGAACCTGTTTCACTTATTTAGAGATAAAATATGTGTGGCCCATGTCTGAGCTTAAGATAAAAATTGTAAACTTATCGATCGGCCCAAGTCAATAGTGGCTACGAAATGGGTGCTAGAGGGTGCGGTGGATGGAGTGTGGGGTCTAATATTTGTTCTTTATGTTGAGAAGTTAAATAAATAAGGACAAGAGTATCTGGGTTTCATACTTCACATTGATTAAGTTTGATTATTGCCAAGTGCTAAGCAATGTGGCCTACGCAATAAATGGAGAAGACATTTAAACTACTAGATTGATGAATGTGGCCTAGATTGATGAATGCTAAGGATTTAGTTTCCATTTAGTCTCACATAATTTAAAATCTCATGCTGGGATAATGGTATTAATTTGTAATTTAATAATAAAAAAATCCTGAATGATGGGATAATGGTATTTAGCTCTTTGTATCTAATTTTTTTTTCCTAGTAGGTATTTATACTTGAAATGAAAATTCTAGAAACTAAGAACTAAACAAAAAAAAAAAAAAAAAATCCTGTAAGATATTTTTTATGTACAGGATATTTATGTACGTACAGGATTTTTTGTATGTACAGGATTTTTTTTAGCTTCTAGAATTTTCATTTCAGGTATAAATACCTATCAGTGTAAAGCTTTATGTATAACGGAAATTCAGTCTTCTCTGCGGCAAAAGAAACAGAACTCAATCCATTGTGTTGTAACGCACAAGCCCTTAAAAAAAAAAAAAAAAAATGAAGAAGAAGAAAAAGAAAGAAGATGATCAGATTTTTCATCGAGCCACACGTGACCCTCACTTACCCCCTTAATTCCTCGTCACTCCTTTTCTCTCAAAATATCTCACTCTTTCCCTCTTGGCCGGCCATCTCACTTCTCTCTCTTTTCTTCTCTTTCTTTTTCTCTCAAATACTCTTCTTACTCCCTCACACTCTTCCATCGGTGCCACTCCATACCACCATTTTCACCCTCATTTTTCTGGCAAGATCACTGTAAAATTCTTAAGAATCTCTAAACACCTTCACATATTTTATTTGAGGTAAAAGTTTCTAATATTTTTGGTGAGTTTTATATTGTTGCTTGAGGTTATTCTAATCTAAGATTTGATAATGATATTTATGTGATTTATGAGTTTTAGAAGTGATATTTATGTGTTTATATGGATGAATTTTGTATTGGTGGAATTATTTGATGAGTAAGTTTATAGATTTTACAATAGTGGTTATTTAAGTGGTGAAAATTTGAGAGTTATGGTTTTTTAATATGAAATAATGGTAAATATAATTTTTATTAATTATTAGTCGCCTATCCGTGGGTTATGTGTGATAATATTTTTAGGGTGGTTTTATTAAATATTTATTTTTTTTACAATTTGGCCTAATTTAATCCATAGTAATGGATTTTATAATCATATTTTTATTTATTATAAGAACAATCATAAATGTAATATATATAATTTATGTAGGACCAAAATAAAAATAATACAATTTTTTTCAAGAGTTCAAAAGGTAAGTTAGAAAAATTATTAATTTTTTAATAAAAATTATTCATAACATTTTGTGTATCATTAAAAAGTATATAAAATTTAGAAATTATTGTTTTACTCTTAAACAAACTTTCTCAAACTCAATTTTTTGTACTGTATAATAAAAAACATCAAGAAACGTACCTAGAAAATTAATAAAAATCAGCAAAACTACAATTCAAAAAAAAAAAAAACTATAATTCAAAATAAAAAAGAAAGGAAAAAAATAAAACTCATATTAAAGTAAAACTCCTTCTCTTGAATATGTAAAATATATCAAATATGAAGTAATCAATCAAAATATCCAATGCATAATAAAATTCAAATTTTTTAATAAGGCTTTGAAATAATGCAATAGAAATGAAATAATGCAATAGAAATATGCTGTTGTCTCTAGGCAAAAGTGATGGTTATAATCTAATCTAACATCTAATTCAACATGTGAAAAATAAATAGATAAATAAATAATTTTAAACTTAAAATTGAATTTGTTTTCTTAAAAAAATCTCAAACGATACACTAATGAGATGATGATATTCATAAACACTAAAAAATAATTACTCAAATATCTAAGAACATTATATATCAAAGACATAATAATTTTTTACAAATTTGTTAAACAAAATATTTAGAAATGGTGAAAGAATACTACACAAAGATCATTTTCGTCAATATATAGTCTAGACAATATATTGTCTAGACTATATCATATTGTTTTCCAAATAAACTAGAACCTGACAACAACACAAAATGACATATTATAATATGATTTTTCTCTAAATTATATCAACAACAAAAATATTCGTTAAAAATATTTATTGTTGTAAATAAAATGATAAAAAAAAATTTGCATCAAGGAACGTTTATATATTGACTAATGACATGCAACAAATTATGAAATGCAATATGTTGTGTTAGTTTTCCTAGATCTATGATTAAAATGTCATTCAAAAATCCTAGATCTACATCTTGCTCCATGCAAAAAAAGAAAAACGTTTTATTTATTTTGTTATGAGAATATGATGACTTCATGATAGAAAATCTCGGATCTGATTTTATGATGAAAAACTATGAATTATATTTTTAATGGAAAATACAGATCTAGTTTTATGATGCAAGAAAGAATGAGTTTTATAAAAATAATTTCAGATATGTTTTTGAGATAGAAAAAGAAAAGAAAAGAAAAGAATTTCATAAAAAGATTTTCAGATCTGTTTTTGAGATAGAAAATAAAAGAATGAATTTTATGAAAAGAATTTCAGGTGTGTTTTTGGGACAGAAGACAAAAGAATGAATTTTATAAAAAAGAATTTCATATCTATTTTTGAGATAGAAAACAAAAGAATGAATTTATAAAAGAATTTCAGATTGGTTTCAAGTGAAAAATAAAAACAAAAACAGTTTGTTCTGCGATGATCCAGGTGATAATCGGAGACTTCAATCTAGAAATGCACACAAACTCCCCTACTCTCGAGTTTGGGCAGCAATGAAGAAGGGGCAGACACATTTAATCGGGGTATTAAGTGGGTGATTGGTAGAAATAGCAACCTCAGTTTCTGGTCTGACACCTGAACATTTGAAGGCCCAATCTGCCAAATGATTCAAGGCCCACTATCTTTGGAGGATCAGTAGCTGAGGATTCATGATATCCTCAAAGATGGCGCCTGGGATTGGGGTTGTCTTTCATTTGAGATTCCCAAGAACATTTAGTATATTATTCAAGCCACTCCATGAGCTAGGCAACTAAACGTTTAAGGAGCATTTAGTTTGTTGTGATGTGCTTTTAATATGATGCACGTTACGATAATGTAACATAAAAATTTTTAGTTTATTTTTTTTTTAATATTACCATAATTTAAAATTACAGAATATATCATATTATTTTAATTTCATCAGTCATTATATTCCTAAATAATATAAAGTTGTATTCTTGTGTAAAGATTACAATAACGTAATATTATTGCATAAACATCACAGTGAACCAAACGCCTCTTAGTGATCCTTTTAATGGAATCAAACCTCCAAGCTAGTATCTCAATGTAAAACTGAGCAATTGCATTACTATTCAACATGAGCAGCTTACAATGAGATTTATTCCTCTATATTCGGCTACATGGCCGTACATGGCTGTGACTGGCTAACAGGAATAACTAACTATCAAACATGAGCCTAATTTGCCAAAGTATAACAAACTAAGCATAGGCAGCTCAACCAACAATATACAGGTGTTTGTGTCTAAAGGTGGATAGGGCTGTGGAAGTTTGTGCTAGGGTCATAACTTGGTATGGGTTCTATTATTAATGATAGAACTCGGTCCTTTGATCTTGAATCTGGGGCACTATGCCCATCTCCATGCTGGTATGTGCAATGGGATATCCGAGCAAGGTTAATTGCTGTTTCTAGAAAAGTTTCTTCAAATGGAGAATCGCTGAACCGATCTTTGTTCATTTTCTTCCAAGTTTTATCAATCAAATTACTTATATGTTCTCGAGCAAAATCTTCAGAAAGACTTGTTTCACGCATGTAGCACAGGATTGAATTTGCTGTTTCACCTCTCTCTAACTCCGCCTGTACGTATCACAATTTTTTTTTAATAGTTTGTTAACGTAGATAAATCACTGCCACTCTTAATGAGTTCTTAGAATTTTGATTCAATGCCAAAAAAGAAAGAGCATACCATTGAAGTAACCAAATCATTGCAAAGTCGAAAGATGATTGAAGGCCAACGTAAGAGATTATGGTAATCTTCTAAGCCCTCTAGCGCTCTGTTTGTGATACTTGGACTCATTAAAAAATAGGCGTGAACTAGTAGTAGAGCCCCTGATGAAGACAACCATGCATTGTCTAAATAGTCCTCAGACGATGGTGTGCGTTTGTAGTAACGCCACTTTGTTTCTTGTAGGAACGCCTTGCATAAATCCCCCCACTAAAATAAAAAAAGAAAATGCTAGTTACATTTAATTTCTCCGTACTAAAATTATCAATTTAAAGTAATTTTGAACAAATATTAACATTGGAAATTAAATTGCTATATATATATAACACATACCGCTTTTGTCAGGTATGGAAGAATATCCACTCCTTTCTCTTTTAAAGTGTCATAAACCATCTCGTTAACAGTGTTATAGAGAGCTAGAAAACATAACTTCATATACTCAGGGAGATCTTTCATGGCCTTAACATCCCATCTGCTTGAAAATACTAAATTAGAATCCAAGAAAAACTTAACTCTAATATAGTGATGGATACTACTATAGTACAAACCTTTGAACGATATCGGTAAACATCTCCAGTTCTTCGAAAGTGGCATAAACATCGTAGACATCATCAATGATGGTTATTAGTGAAATCACTTTTGTTAGCCCCTTACGGCAATTACTAAATTGAGGCTCAAAGACCATTCCAACCGTCCAATTGAAGCATTCCATTAATCTGTCTCTGGCGAAGCTCAATTTGTTTCCAAGGTCCGTTTCCTTCCACCATCTAAGTAAATACAATAGAAGCTAGCAGATGTTATGACATCACCAGATGCAAATTTATTATAGCACTAACACTGAATAGATATTTAAAAATTATAGGAATAATTTTTTTGATTCATTTTCTGAAGAAAAATTGCTCTCTGGTTGTGGACAAATTAAATGCAATATATATTTGGGTAAAATAAACTTTGTATGGACAATATGCAATATTACAGGGACATGTGAATTGTACCGTGACATGTCTTTCAGGTCTCTCTGGTGTACTGATTGCACAATGTTGAAATCTAGCTTAGCAAGTTCAAGTAGCTTGCGATTATGAGCTTCCTTCATATTGTATGCATCTATATACCGCCGTTGTTCTAGCCTACGCATTCTGCGGTGCAATGGCATCTCCAAAGAGTGTCTCACTTCTTCTTTTAGTGTTCTGCTTACATCTCCCTTAAGGTCCTTGAGATTCATGGTTGTGAATTCCATGGCCTCATCTAAGAGGTTCTCTCCTTCAAAACCTAGATATGAAGCCTCATGTAGACTCAGCAATCCTTTAATGTCCTTGCCAAGGCACTCCTTGAAATTTCCCTTTTGGTCCTTGAAACAATTAAACATATCTGTGTTTTTTAAGGAAACAATCACACTCTTAAGTTCCTTCCAATAACGACAAAACCAAATTACATACAGTTAAAAGAGTGTGGGTACCTTGAGAGACACCAAACCCATGTTGTCTAAGGAGCCTGAAGCTGAGGGCAGTGTCGTGGATACTACCATTTGTAAACTCTTCACATCCTTTCAAAGTGACAAATCTGTCAAGGGCTCTCATTATTTCTTCCTTGAACCGGTATCCCAAACCGAGCCGTTCAATGTCATCAATTAATTCAAGTGTGGTCAATAACTTCGTATCTTTGTTATTGATCATTCTCCTCACTTCTTCCTCCAGCTTCTTTGCCCTATCTTCATACAAGTCAGCCTGCATGATCATGATATTTGACAATAATTGAGCATATATAGGAATTGCTGTCTTACATATATAGAACTAAACATGCATATACTATGACTGTTAAAGATATGTTATGTTCCAAGTTGTACATATGCACATTCCAAACTTCCAAGGAAAAATAGAAAGAAAGAATGTTTAAATTAATAAATGATAGTATAAGCAGTGACGGCTTCACGAATTTTGTTTAGAGGGTTTATTAAGAAATTTAAATTAAAATTTTTTTTTAATAAAAAGAGAACTTGAATATATCAAGTTATCAACAAAATAATAAAAATAAAATAAAGTTTTACAATTTCCTTCTACAAATTTTCAAATTTTGAATTATTATATGATAGTTCATTATGAATATTTATTGTCAATGTGTGTAGCTATGACTATTTTATTTTGTTAAGTTTGTCTAACATTTTTATTTTTATGTAGTTGTTATTATCTATTAATTTATCATTATTTTTATAAAAATATTTTAAACTAAATGAATAAACTTAACTCATTAGCTTTATATTAATTATTGACGTATACAACCATACTCATTCACACATAAAATTATACACTACGTGTCTATTTAACCAATTAAATACTTAAACAATCATTAACTTTACAAATTTTCTTTTTGAATTTTTTTGACTTCATAACAAAAAGTTATTATAACATGATAACAAGACACATACATATAATAAACCCTCTCTATTTCCTAATTATTATATTATAAATAGTTATATTATATTTATACTGTACACACAAATATCCACACACATCATTATTCACACAAATAACATTATAACAAAAAATAATACATACAATTAATATTAAACACACTCACACATATATAATATAAATTTATAATAAAAAGTGATACTTATAGTTCACAAACACTTACTCGTACTCTTAGAGTTAGAAATACTTGTAGTAAGAGTGTATAAGATTTAAATTAGAGTGTGCAAAAATATTTTTAAGAATAAATTAAAATACTATTAAACTAACAAAAAAAATTATAAATATAAATATATATATATATATATATTGAAGTCAGGAGGTTCAACCCCTCAACAAAGGGTAGGTGCACCACCACCACCAACCCCCACCCCCCCCCCCCCCCCCCCCCCCCCCCCCCCCGCGGGAGTACAAGAAAAGCAATCCCACCTCATAACCATTCTTCAATGACTGTATATATTCATAACTCCAGAGGCTCGGCAGGTAATTGGCCGACTGTCTTTTAGTAGCTGTATTGGAAAGCACTTGTTTGCTCGCCATGCACCGCATATGCCTAGGCCTCAGTATTCCATGGGGTGTTAAGGAGCTCCAATGGGGCAAGAAGAAGAGATGGACTTGGAGTGCTGCCATAACTGGATAATGCTACAAAGTTTTTGTGACTGGTATATATGCCAAAATGTAGATTTTTTTTTTGTTTTATTAATGTTTAGATAGCTGAAGTTCTAATGCCAATTATTTGTGAATGCGATCAATTCTATGTTGGCTAATTGAAGGAAGCAAGATGAGAATGCAAGGAAAAATTTAGAACACAATGGATTGAAAACTAGTTTCTGTTTCTATTGCTGCAGAGAAGCCTGAATTTCTGTTATACTTAAAGGCTTTACACTAACAGGTATTTATACTTGAAATGAAAATTCTAGAGGCTAAGGAAACATATTTGTGTGTATCATATTTTCTCCACTTATTTGTGTGTTTTATATTTTCTTTGTTTTTGTTTTTTTATGAGATATTGTTCTCGTTTGTTTGTTTGACATGTGCCAAGCTAGTCGGACAAAATTGTTTCCTCGCACCACCTAAGCAGAACCATAATTTTTATTTGGGTTGTGTTAACAGGCACCGCAAGGTGCCTGTTAACCACAATATTTTTTACTTTTTTTTTGTGGCAAAAAGTTTTCCCTTCTTTTGCTGTTTATATCATTTTTTCAGTTTCGTAAATACTATTTGGTGTCTTTTTTTGACCATTTTTTAAAAAAATCTTTTTATGTACTTAACAAACATCAAACGTTAACATTTTTTTTTTCTTTTTTTTTTTTTCTTGAATAAGAAGATTCAACTTTTCTTACATCAGTGTCATTGTATCAGCCAAAAATCTTGTGATTCAAAACTTATGCGTACAAGTATGATGACATCACTGGGCTTACTTCCAAATGGGTACATCCCATGTTCGAAGGGAATCACTTAAAAAATAAAAATAAATAAAAATCCCCCACACACTTGGTCCAATGCTAACTTACTAGTAAGCCCATGAGTAGGGAAAATAACCATGGTTAAGGCTGTGTTTGTTTCGTGTAAATCGTTTTCCGGAAAATACATATTTTCCGGAAATGTTATTTTCCGGAAAAGGAAAATATTTTTAAGTGTTTGGTTGAATTATGAAAATTGTTGTGGAAAATATTTTCATGTGTTTGGATGTATTCTAAAAATGCTATTTTCCGGAAAATTTTTTACATTTTCTCAGCTTCCAAACAAATTTTATTACAAAAAATTCCAATATCACAGCCAATTCAACAAAAAATTCCGGCAACAAATTCCGGCAACAACAACACAACAACAACAACAACAACAACAATCAAACTTAAAAAAAAAAAAAAAAAAAAAAAACTGAGATGGTTCTGGGTCAAAGGTTTGGGTCGTCGGTGTGGTGAGGCGAAGGCGGGTGAGGCGATGGCGTGGGTTCGTGGTGCGAGTCGTTGGGTCTAGGTCAAAGGTCGAAGGCACGACGATCGGCGAGTCGTTGGGTCTATTTCGCGGTGCGAGTTGCTGGGTCGAAGGTCGAAGGTCGAAGGCGCGACAATCGGCGAGTCGCTGGGTCTGGTTCGCGGTGCGAGTCGCTGGAAGTGCGATCGACGATCGACGATCGCTGGGTCTGGAAGGGCGATCGACGATCGGCGCTCGTTGGGTCTCGCCGATGGGTCTGGGTCTCGGTCTCGCCTTCGCCGATGGGTCTCGGTCTCGCCTTCGCCGATGGGACTGGGTCTTGACGATCTCTCTCTCTCTCTGTCTCTCTCTCTCTCTTTTTCCGGAAATCAATTGAAGTGAAAATAGGCACGGAAATGCATTTCCGTTGTCTAAGGGAAAATAGGAAGTGAATTTCTGGAAAATTCTATTTTCCGTAACTGCCAAACACGCGGAAAATGTGGAAAATGGTTTCCGGAAACTGATTACCACCGATTCAAACGCAGCCTAAAAGAAAAAGTCTAGGACAATCAAATTTTTTATAATTTATTTATATAATTGTAATATGATAGAATGTAATTGATGGAAAAAAAATAAAATTTTGTTCAGTTCTTTTATGTGTTTCTATACAATTTTATAGGCTTTATTTAGTATTGTTAGTGGAAGCAATTGGACTTGCTTGGTGATTTTGTTGAAGGAGCTTATAGGTATTGATATAAATTATTATTATTTAAAAATTTTCGTCAATTATTAATGTACAATGAATAATTGGATGCTATTAAAAGAGAATTGGATGTCAAATTGTAGAATAAATTTCATGGGTTTGGTTGTGCTGAGGGTGTGGGGTTAAGTTTGAAATATAACAACAAATAGAACCCAACAATAATTAACTGACATTAGGGTGATTAGTATTTGTTTGTCTTCATTGGGATAAGTATTTTTTTCTCTTTTGAAAATTGAGACTGCTAAGTTTGTTATATTGAAAGCACTGATTAGCTTAATGCCTAAGATAGTAATCAATATATAGTGTATGTTGTCTCATTTTAGTAATTTTAAGAATTCTTTGTTAGAAAGGTTGTTTTAGATGGAGGCAAATAAACTTGAGTTTGAAAGAATTCAAACTGGAAGTCTTTTCCAAATTTGTTATTGGCTTCTCACTAGAGTTTGATAGAATTCTTAGATAGTGTTCATATGGCATGATCTGTTTCCCACATAGATTAGTTCCAAAATCCATACTAGAGCTTCCTACCTCCAGTTCCCTAAACTTTTAAATTCTATCTTTGGAAAGATTCACCCCCTTGCTAATTTTTTCAGGTTATTTTTTCAAGTCTTCTAGTATTGAAATTTATATTATAAATAAGCCTTTTAATCTCATCTCTTGAGACTATGTACCAAGATATACTTTTTAGGCAGTTATAAGCCATCATGAATTTATTTATCTTTTGAGACCGTATAAGCCACCATGAATATTATTTCTTTTCAACCTTGCTTTGGTAATCCAAAAAAAGTAAATAAGTTCATTACACAAGACCTATATAAAATTTTTCCTTCAGGCAATGGTGTGACTTTAAATTTTAAGATATTTGATACTTGACTCCATCTACCTTGATACTATAAATAAATTACCACTTATCTAAAAATCGTAAATTGTTAGAAACTAATAAATTTAATCATTCAATCAAAATTCTTAATTGCTCTTTCTGAAATCCTATTGCAAGGAGGGGGGAGAATATTGTCCAAAGAATGATGGAAAACTAGCAGTTTATTCATGTGATTTCAAATCAATATCTAATCTAATACTATATATGTTAAAGCAAAAGCTAAGTGAAAGTAAGGCCCTACAATTAAGGATGTTGGGAAAGGTAGAGATAGAGTTATTTTCTATTTTTTTGCTCCCATGCCTTGCCGCTTGATTTGTTGTATATGTTCTTGCTGTTGGTTGTGCAGGGTGAATGGGAAAAGGAGCTGCCTTTGCTAGATTTCTTGGTTCAATAAGAAAAAAGCTTTATATGTTTTTGGTCGTGCTTTCCTTGGGTTTCTTTGAGAGGTTGGTATGACTGCTGTGGAAAGTTGTTGGTGGTCTCAACCATCTCAGGTTTGTGGGAAGGGAGGGAACTTTTTGTATTTTTGGGCTAGGAAAGGGTTCTGTTTATGGAGTTATGGAGGGCTGGAACAGTGGTACTTTTTGTATTTGTTATGTTACTTTTTTTCTTTTCTATCTCATTTGTCTATATTGAATTGTGCTTAAGAACAACCAATGCTATTTCCCATTGTACCTAGATAAATAAATCACTTTGTTGTATACTGCAAAATATGAGCAGGAAGATAGAGTTACAAAAAGTTGCCCCCTTTTGTAAAATATGTTACTATTTAATTTTATAAAGAACATTTTTCTACTGTTGAGTTGGCTTCAGACTCGGAAAATATGTAGTTTGTTTTAAATCTAACCTACATATGTATAGGGTTTGTGATGTTTCCTTCCTTAGAGGTACAAAGTATGGGTATGTACACTTTACATGAAATTGTAATTTATCTTTACACAAATTTTACTATTAATAGAAAATTATCTGCTGCAATTTTTTAAATATGAGCAATGAAAACAAGTTTGAGTAAAAAGTGAAGAAGAGGGTTAATTTTTTTTAATAATTTGATAATTCAAGAAGAGGGTGTTTGAACATAACAAATATAACTATAATGTTATATAGATTTTGTAGATATTCTTTGTGTTTTCTCGTGCATCGCATGGATTAGCGACTAGTAGGTATTTATACTTGAAATGAAAATTCTAGAAGCTAAGGAAACATATTTGTGTCTGGGGGAAAATGGAACACCATTATTTGGAGTGACAGATTATAGTACCATCCACACCACATATTTGTGTGTATCATATTTTCCCCACATATTTGTGTGTTTTATATTTTCTTTGTTTTTGTTTTTGTTTTTTTATGAGTTATTTTTCTCATTTGTTTGTTTGACATGTGCGCTAGTCGGACAAGATTATTTCCTCGTACCACCTAAGCAGAACCATAATTTTTATCTGGGTTGTGTTAACGGGCACTGCAAGGCGCCCGTTAACCACAATATTTTTTACTTTTTTTATGACAAAAATTTTTCCTTTCTTTTGTGTTTATATCATTTTTTTCAGTTTTGTAAATACTATTTGGTGTCTTTTTTTGACAAATTTTTTTTTTTCTTTTTATGTACTTAACAAACATCAAACAATGTTGTGAACATTTTCCTTTTTATTTTTATTTTTCTTGAATAAAAAAATTCAACTTTTCTTACATCAGTGTCATTGTATCAGCAAAAAATCTTGTGATTCAAAACTTATGTGTACGAGTGCGATGACATCATTGGGCTTACTTCCAAATGGGTACATCCCATATTCGAAGGGAATCTCTTAAAAAAAAAAAAAAAAAAAAAAAAAAAAAAAAAAAAAAAAACCACACTCTGCTATCTTACTAGTAAGCCCATGAGTTGGGAAAATAACCATGGCTAAAAGAAAAAGTCTAGGACAATCAAATTTTTTATAATTTATTTATATAATTGTAATATGATAGAATGTAATTGGTGGAAAAAAAAAGGGAGTTCATGTATAAACGAAAATTCTAGAAGCTAAGAACTAAATAAATAAAAAAATCCAGTACATAAAAAAAATCCTGTACAGGATTTTTTATTATTATTTAGTTCTTAGCTTTTATAATTTTCATTTCAAGTATAAATACCTATTAATTTTTTTTTTTTTTTTTTAAATCTAGATACAAAGAACTAGCCCTTGAAAAGACCAACAACCTATAATATTGGAAATAACATTATCCCGTCAATCAGAATTTTTTTATTATTAAATTACAAATTAATTTCCAGTATAAGAAAAAAAAATCTACATACAAAGTGCTGCCCTTGAAAAAACCAACAGCCTATCATATTGGAAATTCCATTATCCCATCATTTATGATATTTTTATTATTAAATTACAAATTAATTTCTAGTATTCATGTTATTTGCTTTCGTTATGTTTGATAGAATATAGAAATTTCAAGAAGGTTGATTTTGCTCATGGTTCTTAGGGCTTATGACAAAAATATAGTATTCATGTTCTTGCTATGACTAAAATTTATTATGCAAAACTAAAAAATGACCATAAAATTAGTTAGAATATAGTATATTTCCATTTGAAATGAATCTATTTTATAGTTTTGAGCGTATTAATTCTGGTCTTATTAGCGGAATAAGTTATAGGAAGCCATAAAGTATTGCACTAGGTCAAGTGCACTTTCCCCCAAAACGTAGGCCACAATAAAGGCATTGTTATCTTATGTGTGTGGAACTATAAATGAGCCTATTGTTAAAGGTTTAGAGACTTGGTCATTTAATTTTATTGTGAACACAAGTCGAGCTTGAGCTCTTTGTCAAACAAAACTACATATTCAAGTTTAGTTCATTTTATTGTTGGTGAAGCTCAAACTTATGGACAAAATGGGCTTCTGTCCTTTTTGGGAAAATTATATAGAGAAATGCTCCTCTTTTAAAACTTGATTTTTGATAAATTGAGTTAGGCCTTATAGTGGTGTTTTTAAGGAGCTTATAGTAACGTTTTAAGGACCTATAGTGACGTTTTTTAACTCGACTTCAATGAAATCGAGTTATAGGCAATGAAATCGACCTATAGTGGCTTTTTTTTTTTTTTTTTTTTTACCTATAACTTGATTTCTTTGAAGTTGAGTCAAAAAATGTCACTGTAGGTCCTTAAAACGTCACTATAAACTCCTTAAAACGCAACTATAGGGCTTCAAATTTTTTTTTTCCTAACTCGATTTATCAAAAATCAAGTTTTAAAAGAGGAGTATTTTCCTATTCAGTTTAGGAATTGGGGCATTTCCCTTTATAATTTTCCCGAAAAGGGCAGAAGCCCATTTTGTCCTCAAACTTATTCATGAGTTACTTAATTTACTTAATACCTTCATAAATCAATTTATTTTTACTACAAATTAATTGATTATATTATCAAATAACTACAATAATAATTCGATATTATATAAACTTACTTACAAAATTACATGAACCATTCTCATGTCTATATATATAAGTATATTTTTAGACAAATATACATATAAAAGTATAATACTATGTACAGTTAAATCGAGACTCATTCATGAGTTTATTATGTTTGATCTTGGCTCATTTAATAGTCAAGCCTAAACTTGGATTTCAGTTTAGCTTGTTTATTAAACAAATGAACATAAACAAACATTTTCATAGACCAAGCTTGGACTATTCATGGATAATTTGGTTTATTTACAGCTATAATCTTATGGAGCTATTACATGCAACCATCCTTATTATATGTGAGTCTCATGTGTTTGTAAGACCCAGATTAAGAGAGTTAGCCACCAACCTTTTTAAATTTTTTTAAAAAATTTATTTACTAATATATAAATTTTTAAAATCTCATCTTTTTGGATACATTATTTTACATTAACCAAAATTTAATAAAAACATACTAATAAAGAATCAAGGAAAAAGCTTACCTCCAAACTAGTTTTGAAGATAATTTTCTCCAACCCACTATGTGATACTTAAAAATACCATTTTTATATATAGTTTTAGTCACATGATTTTTATATTGAAAAACAAAGTTTAACTCTCTATAATTTGAAAGATTGACATGTGTGTTATTTAAACAAATCATGTCACTCATTTAAAAAGTCATGTGACTAAAACTACACATTAATAGTTTCTTTATTCGCCATGTACTAGATTGGAGAAAGATAACTCTAAATTGTTTTAGAGAGCTAAACTTTTTTCTTTAATTAAAGCCTAAATATAGATATTAAATTTATAAAACTAGAAAAATTAACTAATATATCTATATATGTGAGGGAAATTAAATGATTTTCAAGCATATATTTAATAATTAAATAAGAAAGTTAATAAAATAAAATAATAACCATGAACACATTAAAATTTGTCATTAATTTTTGAAGTAAAGTTGAATATCTTTAAATGATTTTGATTATACTTTTTTTTTATTCTTTGTATGAGATGGATAATTTAGTTAAGTAGAATAAAATTGTGTTAAGTTGTTTTTATATAAAAAAAAAAATTGCTAAGGGGTTGGATGGCACAGTTCTTGCCACTGGTTATGCATGAACTGTGCAATCCAACTCCGGTTTTAGGGGTTCACGAAATTTCCACATATGCCCGATTTTCTATGCTTAAAAAACCGAATTTTAATCTGGTTCCCCATTTTTATGGTCTAACCTCTCAATCCACTCCGAGTTTGAAAACCTTGTAAATTATGTGACTTGCATAAATAACAAAATAGTCTTATAAGTCCCTTTGTATTAGTAATTAGTTTGGAAGTGAATTTGTTTTTGGTGCCATGCAGATTTTGTCAATTTGGGGTGATCTGTCCCCTCAATTTGGAGTGACAGATAAAAGAATATTGTACCATGACTATCCAGGCCACATATTTGTGTCTGGGGGAAAATGGATAAGCAATTAAGCATTATTTGGAGTTACGGATTATAATACCATCCACGTCACATATTTGTGTGTTTCATATTTTCTTTTTTTCTTCTTTTTTTATTCCCACGTATTTGTGTGTTTTATATTTTCTTTGTTTTTGTTTTTTTATGAGTTATTTGATCCAGCTTTTTGTATGTCAGCCAAAAATCTTGTGCTTCAAAAATTATGTGTACGAAGGACAATGACATCGCTGGGCTTACTTCCAAATGGGTCCATCCCATATTCGAAGGGAATCGCTTTAAGGAAAAAAAACCACACACTTGGTCCAATGCTTACTAGTAAGTTGATGGGTTGGGAAAACAACTATGGCGAAAAAAAAAAAAAAAAAGTACCACCAAATTTTTTACAATTTTTTTGTCACAATTTTAACTTGGTAAAATGTGATTGTTCAAGAAAAAATAATAAGTTCATATATAAAACCAAATTTTTTATTTTTATCTTTATTTTTCCTGAATAAGAAGATTCAGCTTTTTGTAAGTCAGCCAAAAATCTTGTGCTTCAAAAATTACGTGTACGAAGGACAATGACATCACTGGGCTTACTTCCAAATGGGTCCATCCCATTTTCGAAGGGAATCGCTTTAAGAAAAAAAAAACCACACACTTGGGCCAATGCTTGGTAGTAAGCTCATGGGTTGGGAAAACAACTATGGCGAAAAAAAAAAAAAAAGTACCACCAAATTTTTTACAATTTTTTTTGTCACAATTTTAACATTTTATTATTTTAAAAAATATATATAAATATATATATAATTGATGATTAATTACTTACAATCTTTTACATTACAGTTATAATAAAAAATATAGAATAATTTATGGTTCTGAATCTACTCACGGTGTAAAACATCTTTAGCTGACAATTTCCTTGCTTACGTATCCAAATCAAACGGACAAGACACTACTACCGTAACACTCAAGTAAGAAAGTTACTGCTCTCCAATTATTTTATTTATAAAAAAAATAATGTATATAATGCTTCAAAATATTTATTTTTTGCAATGTTATTATTATTATTATTATTATTTTGGATCCATGATTGAAATAATTTATTTCCACAGTTATGAAATATTTTACCAAAATTTTAGTGGTTCTATACTAATTATTGTTATTATTGGATGATCAACTACTACATATTCAGCACCAGAAAAAATATCAGGATTGAGAGGCACATGGTCAGCCTATCAATCAGTGTTAGAGATTATTGGCTATTTGGCATGTACCGCAAAAATAAAAATTTGTTGAACCAGAACCAATGATTTTGATGATCACAAGTGGGTTCCATTTTAAGAGAAAAATGAATTTGGATATCAATTCTTATGGTGGATGGCCCGGTCAAAATCCCACTATACATTTTTATTTATAGAAAAATGTTACATTCGCAATATTAATTTTTACAACAAATTTAGAAGATATATTATTATTAGTGGGTAAAAAGTGATGTCAATGGTGGACTTATATTAGAATCAGTAACATAATTGCTAGGTTTTATTGTAAAATAATTGTAAAAATGTTGTAGATGTAACATTACTCTTACTAGTGTATCACCCGTGCATAAGCAGGGTACAATAAAAAAAAAAAAAATTACAATTGCACACATATATGAATTCAAATTACTCTCTCTCTCTCTCTCTCTCTCTCTCTCTCTCTCTCTCTCTCTCATTTTTTTAATTTTAATTTCTTTTGGATATACACGACTTTACTCTTTCTTTCTTTTCTTTTTTTATTTTTTTTATTTTTATGATTTATTAATATTAAACTCCTCGTTTTTTACTTTGAATTAACTCACTTGGCACAAAAATTAAAAAACTTACATTAGATAAGACACATAGCGCAAAATTAAACTCTAATTGAATTCTAATTTTTACATTGAATTAATTAACTTGGCACAAAATTTAAAATTTTTGATTAGATGGGACATGTGACGCAAAATTAGACTCTAATTAAATTTCAATTTGAAATCTAACTGGATTTTCTCTCTGCTTTACCTATTAATATATATATATATATATATATATATATATATATATATAGATAGATAGATAGATAGATAGATAGATGGCCTAGAATGTAACCCATGCTTATGCACATGAATGATCTATTGTAGTGATGCTATTGATGTTAAACTTATGTTATTAAACAATTTTCATGATATTGTTTTAGACTAAAATTAAAAACTAATTTAGTAATTTGGGCTTAATTTGAATTTTAATTGTACTTCCACTTAATATAATTATATGATTATATTTTTGTCCACTTTTAACAAAGGCAAAAATACATTTTTGATCCCTACAATAGGCCAATTCTTGTTTTGGTCCATAAATTGATTTTGCTCCTATGTTAGTTATTGAAATTAGTAACCAACAGAAATTTGCCAAGTGTCATTGAAATAGGAGCATAAAATGCATGCAAAAACCAATCACATATCGATACATGTAAGCAATGACATAAGCAGCCTGGCGTGTGCAAGCGATGACACAGGTCTAACATGTGTCACCTGGAAAATCAAAACATTTTGGCCAATCAAAAGATGCCATGTGTCTTGGAGAAAAAGCCTTAAAACTACTCCAATCAGAGTGTGACACATGTCACCAATCAAACTTCGCCATGTGTCGCTTACCCACCCCCCAAACTCCTATAAATAGAAGCCTTCTTAAGGCATTTCAACACCCCCCCCCCCCCCCCAAAAAAAAGGCATCCATGCCACAAACAGCATCAAAGAAGATTTAGAAGTGTAGAAGCTCCACTGGAATCAAGTCTTGAAGCCTTCAGGAACTTCAAGAACTTCAACCTCGAATACAAAGAACATTCGAAGCAAAATCATCCAAATTACTTGCCTAGATCTTAAAGTTTGCTAAAATCAAGCCCTAAAGCCTTTAGAAACTTCAAGAAACTACACAATGGTGAAACTCTATGGGATTCAAGCCTCTAAAGCCCCGAAGAACTTCCGTCACAAACCTTCGAATATGAAGAACATTTAAAGAGAAATCATCCAAATCATCTTCCTAAATCTCAAAGTTCATTGGAATCAAGCTCGAAAGCCTCTAGAAACCTTAGCAAACCACAAATCAGCGAAGCTCTACGAATTCAAGCTTCTAAAGTACCAAAGAACTTCCACCACAAACCCTCAAAAAAGAAGAACGCACGAAAAACACAAAGAACGCATGAAGAACATGAAGGACACATGAAGAACACGAAGAACGTGAAGTACAAAGAATTTCTAACAAGCTCATAGCTAGAGATTCATTGTAATTCCGTTTCAAAGATCTTCGATCCATTCCTCAGCCAAATTGAAGGATATCTTGTGTTCGAATCAAAATCACATCACCACAATTCCAATGAACAAATCTTTCAAGGAGATCGAATTAAGGGATCACTCTTTTGTAATCACAAAGAATTGTACCACATATTCATCAATACAAATTCACATTTATGAAACTATTTTACTTGTTTGATTTATTTCAAACTATAAATTGAGTTGTCCATAGCCATGTTAGCATATAATATGCCAACGGTACACTCCGTTTGCCACATATGCAATTTTCGTTACTGGGTTGATGGCAAGAACCAAAATAGAATCGATTTTCTGATTTTAGAGACTGGCTTAGGAGCAAAATCAATTTAGGGACCAAAATGAGAATTGACCCAAAATTTAGGGACTAAAAGTATATTTTCACCTTTAACAAATTAACAAAATGCTAAATTGAGCACACTGAAAACTATTGAAAATGAGATTTAAAGAAATCTTAGGTTTATTTTTCTTATTTTGTTGAATATTTAAATGGGATGCTTCACATCAAATTAAGCTACCGTTCAAACTATGGAAATTATACAACACAAACACAACTAGACATTTTGAGATACACTTTCAAAACTACAAATGTACATAAAAGTTTGTCCCTTGAAGGAACTGAATGACACAACACTGAACACAACAACAAAATCCACCCCACTTGATCTCTTGAAAATGGAATTTTTTCCACTCTTAAGACAACATCAAAGATTCCCTGTAGACTGCAAACTATCTAGCTCAATAGATTTTTTTTTTTTGCTAAGATAGTTCAATAGAATTAGAATTTACCATTAAACTAAACTTTATTCTAGATTTCCCACCTAATCAATTTCAAAATATCTTCCTTTAAGTTAACCTTGCTTTGATCATTGGTAGCATTTCTTTGCTTCTAAATATGGTAGACAGTAGCCCATGGGGAAAATCTGCATATAACTGTCCTCCTCTGATATTCATATAACAGTGCTTAGAGTTTAAATTTAAAGATGTCCCCTTGCTCCATTGCATTATGCCACTCCATTGGACTTCGGGACTTTTGATTAGGCACCAGCTTATCATTGTTTCCAGATTTTGAATCATTAGGAAAAAAAAAAAAAAAAAAAAAAAAAAAACTCTTAAGAGGAAAATTAAAGTTAAATTCTAAAGATAATGCAACAAATTTCCATGAAATTTTGGTCCCATAAGTTTTGTGCATATTTTGCATAAAACATCAGTTTCATGTGTATAGAGAATTTTGTTTTGGATGGTATCCATTTTTGAAGATAATATCATCTCTTGGAGCTTTATTTAGCAAAGACAGTTATTCTCTTGTCAAACTTATAACATTTGCAGCAACTAAAAGCATATGAGAAACCAACATACTAAGAAGCAAGGGCTGTAAACAAAAACACAGATTTAAATTGAAAATGTGAAAAAAGCAATGTGCCATACATGTTCAGAGTGTGATTGCCTGCTTCATGAGGATAATTTTCACATGGTCTTTAATCTGAGAGTATACTTTGCTACATCCTCATGGACAAAGTCATAAAGTTCTGCAGCAAATTCTACACCAGCTAGACAACCACCAACAACTCTAATATGCAAAATCCCCTTTTCTTCTCCTCGTCACTTATAGAAGGAAGGCCTGCCCTCTCAAAAGCATCAATCATAGTGTGACAAATTCAATAGGATTTTTCTTTTTCATAGTCGACTGTTTCATTGTTAGTTTGTGTAGACTATGCGACCATCTTACTGTACATGTTTTGGTGTTTAGATGATGTATATTCACTCTATGAAAACATAAAATGTGTACCATAAAAAATAAAAAGCTTATTGGTTATTTGACAATAGTGCCAAATAAATAATGTAGCAGGTGCCAAAAAGAAGAAGCAAAAAGTATAAGAAATACATAAGAATAACTTACACAACCTCTGTCTATTTATGTCCATTATAAAGAGCCAACAACCAAATCCAGTATGCGAATGGTACCACCTTACAACCATCTCTGGTCTGCAATACAAAGCAAAAAAATAAAAAGCAACATAAGGCACAAGTAATAGCCACATAAGTGAACCAAAGTGATAGGCCAAACGCGTATTGACCTCTTATGATAAATTAACCAATTAATTTAGCCAAGTGAATTAATTAAGTTAATTAACATGCAAAGCACGTGGTAACTCAAACAAATCACCAATTAATATAAGTGCAGCGAAAAATAAATTTGATGCGGTGATTTGTTTACGAATGGAAAAAACCTACACGGCAAAAACCCCACTAGGTGATTTTCAGGTCACCACTCTCAAAATTTCACTATTATCACACAATACCTTATACCAACCTACAGTTGAAATTTTACCCCAATACCCAATTGTACTTGTTTTGTAGTGAGAATTTCTCATTTTGATGCACGGCTCCCAAGTATGTGACTAACCAATGCATGAATTCTAGTACGCAACTTCAATCACCAACTAGAGAAGATTGTTGGCTGCAAAGTTCTTCAGTTCGTCCACACGATGAAGATCAAAAAGATGCTTGGTCACAAAACCCTATGGTACACATACACAACAACTTCTTCAGAAGAGATGAATTAAGGAAAAAAAATTTCTTCGGTCAAAATTTGCTTAAGCAAACTTTTCTTAAAACTTGTGCAACTTGTGTACTCTTTGATGGCCCTTAAAACAATCTTTTTATATGTCTAGGGTTAGGAGAAAAGAAGGCCTAAAGACACATTTATGGATCCCAAGAAAACATATCAGAACTTCTGTTTCTTTCTTAAACCTCGACAGATGGGAGGTGTCGAGCAACTGTCGAGCACACGGGCTAAACAGCTTCTTAAATTTCGATACATGCTAGCTGTTGAGCTTTAGTAAACTTGCACTTCCCAGCTTGTTTCTTGGACAAACTTGATGACTTCAACACTTGATCTTGAAATACAGTTTCTTGAAGTATTAAGAACACCTAGATCTACTCAATTACAAGTAAAATGCGTTTTGTTAAAAGATTAGTCAATTACATAAAATAATGACATATGTTCTTAGCAAATGAAACATATATGTCCTAACACAAAGAAAGGTATTTTACTTAAGGTAGTCAATATCGTAACAATATTGGTCGGTATGTACTGTACCGGTATGTATACCGGTATCGAAACATCAACGTTTCGTACTAATTTAAATACCGGCCATACAGGCCAATTTCGGGCAATATCAACCAGTACTGGGCGTACCGGCCGGTACAGAAAAAAGTTTTTTTTTTTTTTTTTTTTAAAGTTTTGTAATTTTTGAATTTTTATTAGGGTGGAATAGTAACTTATTTGCATTAACTTATTAATATTATTTGTTTTCTTAGTATGCAATGGTAACTTTTAAACTTTTTATTTTTTATATTGTGTTTTTTTTTTCTTTTAATTGATATTAAAGTCTAAAACCATGAATAATTAGTTTTGAATTGGGGAAATGTTTTATGGTAAATTTTTATATTTATTATAATACACACACACATACATACATACATACATACATACATACATATATATATATATATATATATTTATTTATAAATATAAAAAATAGCTGTAAATCCAAAACGGTACACTGGTATTAACCGGTATCCGAAATATATCGTATCACTTGTCAAACCGGTATAGCCTCCGGTACAGTATTGATTCCCTTGATTTTACTCCTAAGATAAATTACAATTCTTCATTATAATAAAACATCCATCAAGGAAAAAAACAATACTATTAATTGTGGAATGGAAGAACTCTTGCAAAATTCTACCCCTTTTTCATAAGCCAAGAAAATAAAAGTGTATTTAAAACTAAACAACCACTGAAAAAACAAATCTAAGCCGCAAATTCGAATTATGGATATAGGAATTTCAGGTTCCTACATAAAACTATTGAATTTTTATATTCGAAATTAATTTTGAACATTAGTTACCGTCATATCAACAGATTAGCAATCAAGGACAATCCAAAATAATGAGCTAAAGATGCTACCACTACATGGGAATATGATTCTTGGAAGTTGCCAACCTTCATTTGACCTGCCAATATAAAGAAGAAAATTTTAATTAAAACAATCAAAGGGATTTAGCCAGGAGAAGTATAACATGACATTTTCTAAAATATCTGAGAATTGCTTCTTTTGTGGGTAGAAAAAATCGAGGGAATTTTAGCAATTGTCAGTTGTGTTTACGTTCACGTGGTCATTTTCTCTCTCTTTCAAATTCATATCCCATGATTTTCTCTACAACTAAATGTTAGTGTATAGTTCACCCTCAAAAAAAAAAAAAAAAAAAAAAAATGTTAGCGTATAGCTTAGACTATATTAGACCATTGGGCTTAACCTAGTATACTATACTTGTAATTTACTCATATTATTTGTATTACACACATATCTAGCTTATATAAAACCCTCTATTGTACATTATTATTTACATATCAATATACAGACTATTTAGTCTTTCTCTCACACTTTATATTGTTAACATGATATCAGAGTCATTACTCTAACTTTCTAGTTCTTGTAGACATCTTTGACGTTCTTCCGCTGCCCTCACCTTCATCCAGTAGTCACTGTCAGAAGCAAGTCACTGTCGTCACGCCCACAGCCCCTAGAACACTCGGATTTCGTCAGTTTTGTTGATCAAACTGCCAAATTTAAGGCATAGATTGACAAATCTGCCGATCCTGAGTATAACCCACCCAAGAACCTCCAGAAACCACCTCACGCGCCCATATGCGCTAGCTGAAGTTTCTGCCTCACAAGCACATGCTCCACGCGCCATTAGTTTTTCACACGCACCTCATGCACTAGGAACAAAGCCATCACGCACTTCCACGTGTCCCACATGCCTGCTACGTTTCTCGTCCTACCACGTCAGCCTTAGGGTGACGTCACATTGCCACGTCAACATCGTGAGCCATTGACTTTTACCGAGCTATTGGCTTTGACCAAGCCGATTCTTGAGTCATTGTCTTTGACCAGGCCGTTGACCGTTGACTTTGACCAAAGTCGAAATATTTTAACAAGGCCTATCTTACTTAGTTTTTCACGAAGATTCTGATTTTGAGCTCTGTTTCTTCATTTGAGGTCTCTAAATCCCACTTTTTGGTCATTTTCTTAATTATGGATCAACAAAATGAACAAGATATGATATGTCCTATCACCATCATGCTGGATGGTCCTACTAGCTATCATGCATAGTCTCAGAATATGATTGTCTTTCTCAAGGGTCGTAAACTGTGGAGATATGTGATTGGTTCAATTCCTAAGCTAGTACCAAAACCTAAGTCCAAAGCCACAGCTGTTGAAGATGCCTCCAAGACTGCTATTATAACGGATGATTATGAAGAACGTCTAGAGGAATGGGAGAGTATTCGGAGTAAGACCTTGTCTTGGTTTATTAATACCTCTGTTCCCTCCATTCATAATCTTCTTCTTCGTCTTGAGACTATTGAGGCTGCTTGAAAATTTTTGGTTGATCGCTATAATTGCACTAATGATTCAAGCTTGGAGTTCTACATTGAATCAAAGTTTTATCAAATGCGCCAAGTGACAGGTTAGTCTATTTCTGATTTTTATTCTCAGACTTCTACTATGTGGGAACAACTTTCTGCTACAGATCCTCCATTAGTATGTTCTAAGGACATTGAGCTCTTTGTCAAATATCGGGATTGCCATAAATTTATGCACTTCATGATGGGTTTACCTGAGGATTTTGAGCCTACTAGGGCTTCTTTGCCTAGCAGGTCTCCTACTCCTTCTCTTGATGTTGCAGTCAAGGAGCTCATTTTTTAGAGAAATGTCGGCCTACTCATCACATGTCATCATCTGATCATGTATTGGTTACACCATCTCCACAGCCTCCCATTGCTGCATTCATTACTCCTCCATGAATAAACTTTGGGCATCCCACCTCTCAATCTTCTGAAGGTGCTTGTTACAAGTTTTGCCATGCCAAAGGCCATGACATCTCATTTTGTCGCAAGCTGCAGAATTTTATGCAAAAGCAGAATAAAGTTTCTCTTCCTCGGGCAGTTGTTGTATGTCCTTCAAATCCATCGGTTCCTACAGGTCCATCTTTGACTTCCTCACTTACTACGATTGATATTGAGGCAGTAATTCAACAGGTTTTATCCTGAACTTCCACTGCCCTTTCTGTCACCTAAGGTAAACAACCTCGGTTTTTTGATATTGCATGTTATAACCATACGACTCTTGATGAATCCTAATTTTCTGATAAGGTACTCTTAGAACCCCTATCACCATTTACGCTGTTAATAGAACTCCTATGTCTGTTAGTCATAAAGGAACAATTTCTTCTCCTTATTTATCCCTTAGTGACATTTTTTATGGACAAAATGGGTTTTTACCCTTTTTGGGCAGATTAAATAGTTTTATATCCCATTTTTCAAATTAATTAGGGAAATGTCCCTCTTTTAAAACTCGATTTGTGATCAATCGAGTTAAGCCCTATAGTGGTGTTTTTAAGGAGCCTATAGTGACGTTTTAAGGCCCTATAGTGACTTTTTTTTAACTCGACCCCAATGAAATCAAGTTAAAAAACGTCACTATAGGTCTTTAAAATGTTACTATAGGGTCCTTAAAATGCCACTATATGGCTTTAGAATTTTTTTTTTCCTAACTCAATTTATCATAAATCGAGTTTTAAAAGAGGGGTATTTCTCTAATTAGTTTGGAAAAAGGGGTATAAAGTTATTTAATTTTCCCGAAAAGGACAAAAGTCCATTTTGTCCCACTTTTCATTTCCCAAAGTTATCCCTCAATTTGCTTTCTTTTGGTCAACTTTGTAAATTAGTCAAAGATCTTCTATTGACTAATCTTTGTGTGGATGTGCAGGATCCTCGAATGGGTCAAGTGTTTGGGGCATGCCATAAGGTTGGTCGCATGTTTGAGATTCATTATTTGAAGATTCCTTCACAAGTTGTTTTTGCAATTGCTACCACTACCACCCCCTCACCTAATCTATGGCATGCTTGTCTTGGTCATCCATCCTTATTTGGTCTTAAGTTGTTAGCTTCTCAAGGTCATTTAGGTTTAATTTAGTTTCAAAAATTTGATTGCACTTCCTGTCATTTCGGCAAACAAAAAAAATTGCCCTTTAATAATAGTGACTCCTTTTCTTTTGCACTTTTTGATCTAATACATTATGATATTTGGGATCCTACACTTGTTCCCACTAGGGGGGGATCTAGATATTTTGTCATATTTGTAGATGATTTTTCTCGATATACTTGGATTTATCTACTTCACCATAGGTCTGAACTTGTGTCTATTTACCAAACATTTCATAAAATAATTGAAACATAGTTCAATTTCTTCGTCAAAGTCTTTCGATCAGATAATGCTCAAGAATATAATGATAAATCTTTCCTATCCTTTTTAGACAGTCATGGTATCCTTCCTCAGCAGTCTTGTCCTTACACTTCTCAACAAAATGGTCGTGTAGAACGAAAACATTGTCACATTCTTGATGTTGTCCGCACCCTTCTCATTTTTGCCTCTCTTCCTGAGCGCTTTTAGAGTGAGGCCGCACTTACTGTTATGTACACCATTAATCATATTCCTTCACCAACTACACACAACAAATCACCATTCGAGCTTCTCTATGGTCAAACCCTTGACTACTTCTCTCTTCGGGTTTTTGGTTATGCTTGGTTTGTCTCTCTTCCTCTTCATAAAAGAACAAAGCTCCAGCCTTGTGCTTGTCCCTGTTGTTTCTGTGGTTATGGTGTATCTTAAAGGGGTTTCACTGCTATGATCCCATTTCTCATTACCTTTGTGTTTCCCGTCATGTTGAGTTTTGGGAACATCGTCCTTTCACGAGTCCTCAGCAATTTCCTGTGTCCTCTTCCTCAGAGTCTCCCATTTTTATTAATATTTTCCTCCCTCTCTATCCTGAACTAATGGAGGATTCTTCGACATCGACTACCTCTCCAGAAGACTCATCTCCGGTTTTGTCCCTAGCATATGACCCGTCTGTCTTAATCTTGTGGCACCACCCTTTCTTGAGTCTCCTGTTGGTCCTGAACTTCATCGTTCCCCTCGAGTAAGTATTCATGCCCTTTATCTCACTAATTATCACTGCACTTTTGCTTTTGCCACCCTCTATGAACCTTACACCTATCGTGAGTCCCAGACTGACCCTTTTTGGCAACAAGCTATGTACGAAGAACTAGATGCTCTTCATAAGAATCACATTTGGGATATGTTTGATTTGCCTCCTAGTCAGTCTGTGATAGGTTGTAGGTGGATTTATAAGATCAAAACTAAGGCTGATGGATCTGTTGAACAATACAAGGCTCACCTAGTTGCCAAGGGCTTTACTCAGGAGTATGGCATTGACTATAAGGAAACATTTGCTCCTGTTGCTTGCCTTACATCTATCAGATGTCTCATTGCTGTGGTTGTTGTTCGTCGTTGGCCTCTTTATCAAATGGATGTGAAGAATGCTTTCCTTAATGGAGACCTCCAAGAAGAAGTGTATATGCAACCACCCCCTGGCTATCCACACTCAGGCAGTCAAGTTTGTCACCTTTGTCGTGCTCTTTATAGCCTC
This sequence comes from Quercus variabilis, assembly GCA_030445155.1. Lineage (NCBI taxonomy): Eukaryota > Viridiplantae > Streptophyta > Magnoliopsida > Fagales > Fagaceae > Quercus > Quercus variabilis. The sequence continues at coordinate 33,041,479 of CP129452.1, read as the reverse complement.
AAGTAGGCTTCTCAAGCTTGGTTTGAAAATTTTAGCTTAGCTGTTGCTCAGCAAGGTTTCACTTCGAGTTCTCATGACACTACTCTCTTCAACTAAAGATCATTTGCTAGTATCACTCTTATTCTTCTTTATGTTGATGATATGATTATTACTAGAGATGATTCTGCAAGTATCCACTTTCTTCAGCACTTCCTTAGTCAGTATTTTGAGATGAAATATCTGGGCAATCTTAGCTATTTTTTTGGGCTTGAGGTTATCTTATCCTTTAATGGATACTATTTTTCCCAAACTAAATATGCTTCTGATTTTCTCTCCAAAGCCGGTATCATCGGCAACAAGACTATTTCCACTTCCTTGGAATACATGCAAAGCTCACACCCTTAGATGGTGAACATATATCTGATGTTACTTGCTACCGTCAGTTGGTTGGTAGTCTGATCTATTTCATTGTTACTCGTTTGGATATTTCATATGCTGCGGTATGGTTAGTAAGTTCATGGATGCCCCTTGTTCTATCCACTATGCTGCCGTTCTACGGATTCTCCGATATGTCAAAGGCATACTTTATCATGGTTTCTACTACTCTTCTCGGTCTTCTCTTGAGCTTCATGCTTATTCAGATGCAGACTGGGCAAGTGATCTGTTTGATCAATGTTTTATCACAGGTTTCTGTTTCCTGTTAGTAGTGGCAACACCACGTTGGTCTCAGCATGTTCCCAGGAACACCCTGAACTGCGAAAAAAAAAATTATATATAATAATTAAAATTTTTTTATTTGTTTACCTTTAAAAAAAAATAAGGAACACCCCCAATCAAAATTAGGAACACCCTCAAATAAATAAATAAAAATTTATTTGTTCTACTTTCAAGCAAAAAAAAAAAAAAGCCCAAAAAAAATTTGAACGAAATTCGAAAAAAAAAAAATATTATAACAAAGAGGAAGCCTACTAGGAAAAAAAAGCCCAACATCAATCGGTAAAGCAAACCCAATTTAAAGACTAAAACAAGATATCAAACCCAACAGATTACAGTAGCAAACCCATGGATTCTCCAAAAAAAAAAAAAATCAAACAAACCAAAACCCAATATTACTGAAATCAGAAACACAGCAGACGGCACTTGAAAGAAAGAAAGAAAGAAACCTAACCTAAAGTCTAAAGAAAAAAACTTAACCCATAAACTCAATATACTGAGCTCCAGAACGTCAGAACCAACGGATCGCTGGATCTGAGAAGGAGATCGCTAAATCGGGCCTCAAACTTGAGCTCTAGAATGGCAGAACACTTCGGATCGAAGATCGGATCGGTCTTCCTCGCCTCGACGTGCTACTCGAGTCTCGATGGCGCCGCCCCTCAACCTCAGGCCTCCCTGATCTGTCAACCTCAAGGTATTTCATCTGTCTCAATCTCTCTCTGTCTTAGTCTCTTTCTTCATCTCAGTCTCTCAGTCTCTCTATCTCTTCATCTCACAATCTCTCTTTATTAATATTTACCTTGTTTTTAGCTTTGTCTAGTGTTGGTGTTGTTTTTTTATTTTATATTATTTTGGTTAATTTGGTGCATATATAAACAACAAAAAGCAAATGTGTGCTGTGTGCTATGCTAGTGCAAGTGTGCAATTAATAATTAATAAATATAGTTGTGTGTTGTGTGCTAGTTGATTAGCTCAACTAATGGTCATAAAATATGTAATAAATTACTCTTTTTAAAACTTGGACTTAAGCTATACGGCCTATATATTTTTGTGCTGCACAATTTATTGACTTTTTTTTTTTTTTTTTTTTGGGGTTAAGTAATAGTGTGATATTCCAAGTATCAAACAACAATAGTAATTAGTTGAACTAATTAATTTTGTTTGTTTGGGATATTAATTAACCAATAATTAATTGGGAAAAGCAACTAATAAACAATTATTAATAATTTACTTAACCAATACATTATAAAAGACAAATAAATTAAATTATGTTAGGCTAAACAACAATTAATAATTTTATAATTAATGAAACAACAATATAACAAATTATAGTTTATAAAAAATAAACAAATTAATGAAATAACTAAACAACTACATTTGGGAAAAATTCTTGGAGTCACCACTGGGAAAAATTATGCTTCTTAAGGAACATCTTGGGAAAAATTCCTAAAGTCGCCACTGCTTGTTGGGTACTTCCCTTGTCTCGTGGCGTAGCAAGAAGCAGGCTATGGTTTCCCGTTCCAGTACTGAGGGTAAGTATCGTGCCCTTGCCGACACGCTCTTCTAGTCCTCTACTCTTAAGTTTTTTTTCTACATCAAGTGGCAAGAGAAATGCGATTCTTCAACTATTTAAAGCATGGGTAAACTAAAAATTTCTTCTTTCTATTAATTTTAGTTTCTAAAGAGAAGTTATACGTAGGATTTTGTAGAATTTTTTTTTTTTGTTATTTCTATAATATTATTTGATAACAAGCCATTGATGAATTTGGGTTCTAGAGTAACCTAAGGATTTCAGTTTGGGGATAAAACAAATTAAATATTGGTCTATTAGAAAAAATAAATGGAGTTTTTTTGCAATTTGGTTACAATATAATTTGGTTTACTATTTCATGTAATTGAGATTTTGGCATCAAATTTCTAGGTTGGAGTTATCATTTTAGAGTGAACATATATAATATGGAAAATTATTTGACCTTGACCTCTTTAAGTTGGAGTTATGTGTTTGTTTGACATTAGCTTCAACTTTTAACTTTTAACTTTTAGTTTTTACGTACAGCTTTTTAAAATCTCATTTTTTCAAAAAATTTTAAGATATAAGTATACTTTACTTTTAGTAAAAAGTTTTCACTAAAAAATTAGATAAGTTATTCCCAAATGAACATTATGTAGTGTCTAGTTTATAAAATTGGGAATGATAAGCCGCAATTCCAATTTATATATGGAAGTGAAGAAAAAAAAAGTAAAAATAATAATAATAATAATTTGAATAAGCATATCCCACAATTTCATTTGACTCAACATCAACATGTGTGCAACTGGAAATAAATGTTAAAAGTTGAAAGAAGACATTAGCGTACAAAAGAGGATGCTAATCCAAATGAAGTTTTTTTTTGATATATATATATATATATATATATACACATAAAGAGATGGGTTCAAGTTACACCTGGTGTAACTCTACAAAAGTTACACCTTTTTTAGACTATAAATTTCTAAAAAATCTAATGGTTAGAAAAATCACTATAATCAATGGCATCTTTAAAATTAATTGTTTTCCATATTAGCTAACCTAATTAATTTGAGAGAATATTATATTATATTATTTTCTACTTTCTTTCTCTCTCCTAATTAATTCATCCCTAACCTTGCACAAGTGCCTATTCTCAATTTTCTTTGAAACCAATCTTTTTCCCATGAGTTTCTGTCAAAAAGAACTCTTTTTCCCATGAGTCTTAAGGCTAGAGAATTTCTTAATAGGTCCTATACCACCTTACATGTGCAAGAATGGTAAAATGATTCAACCGCTTGTTTATGTATAGTCCAATTAAATGTTAAATACGTTTTGAAGTAACAAAGTGGTGACGATCATGCTAAAACGCATAAAATGCGTTTGAAGTTTCAAAAGTATTTCCTCCATATTTGGAGTTGATGTACACTAGAAAATTGATTGTTGATTAGAAGCCCAAATGTAATTAAATTATAGGTATCTATCTTCTCAATAGTTTAAAAAAAAAAGAAAAAAAAAAGTGTCTTCATAGTTCATAAACGTACAATCTTTAAGCAAATCTCTGCCTTCTTCATCTTTATCATGTTCTCTTCTTCTTCTTCCTTTTTTATTTATTTATTCATAATTGTTAAAGATATATATTAGACATAGTAGCCCAATGTAATAGGCCCAAGCCTATTCCTGCTTGTACTAGTAGTCTAGGGTTTAGTCGCCTATATATACTTATATTAGGGCTCATTGTAACACAGGTTATTATACTACACTCTTATACAATAAAGATGTAGCCCTCAAGGGATTCCTCCATGGATGTAAGCTGTCAAGGTTGAACCACGTAACCCTCGTGTTCTCAGTGTTCCTATTCTATGCTTCATCTTCCGCATCCACTCTGGCATACACAACATGGTATAACATATTGCGTTTGATAATATTGTTCATTTAACATGGTATCAAAGCTAATATTCAATATGGTATTAGAGCTAATATTTAACATGATATCAGAGCTAAATTCTGTTCTTGGCATCAAACAAAATCTCTAACAAGCAAGGAAGATTTTAATGTGCACATCACCATCAGAAGTCACACATGCTTCTCTGCTGAATTTAGACTCCATGGCATCTTGCAGCCACCGTGGCTCAGTGCTGTGTCCAAGATCCACAAACTCAAGCAAAACCATGACTCAACTTCTCAAATCTGTGCAAATCCAAGCCTCGCCTGATGAAACCAACACCATAGACGTGATCCACGACCTCCCACGACCATAACCCAAGAATCGGCCACCAAAGGAAGCTTCACGCGCCGCCACGCGTCGCCAACAACTCCGGAACCTCCCACACGCGCCGCCTCAGATTCCTGACATCCAGATCGTTTTCTTGGTACACGCGCCGCCCTGACAGCCTCCTCGTCCACCGATCTACAGAACCTGAGATTTCGGCCATCATCTGTGCTTACACGCGCCTACACGCGCCTCACAAGCTTTTGGCTTCTTCTCCACACGCCGGTGAAAATGCACGCTCCTGCCACGCGCGACCACAACTGCTGATGTCATTTGATGATGTCATCTTGACATGTCATCGCCACGCAAGCCATTGCCACATTAGCTCTACTCCACGTCAGTGACACGTCATAGGATGACGTCAGCGGCTCTGCTGCTTAATCTATGACCCGACCCGGAAACCCAGAACCGACCCGGACTTGTATCTGTTGACTTTGACCCTGGACCAGTTGACTTTGATTTTTTGCGTTGACCTTTAACCAAAAGTCAAAATTTTCGAAAGGGCCTATCTTGCTCAGTTTTTCGCGTAGATTCCAATTTTGGACTCCGTTTCTTCATTTGAAACTCCGAAATTGGTCAATTGGCACATTCTTCATTGTGGTTTCTTCAAAGGCATTCTTCAAGACATCTCCAAGTGATCTTCTCGTGCTTATTCAACCTCAATTTTTCATCAAGCTTCCACCTTGAGTTTGAGGGAGGGTGTTAGAGATATATATTAGACATATTAGCCCAATGTAATAGGCCCAAGTCCATTCCTGCTTGTACTAGTAGTCTAGGGTTTAGTCGCCTATATATACTCATGTTAGGGTTTATTGTAACACAGGTTATTGTACTACACTCTTATAAAATAAAGATGTAGCCCTTAAGGGATTCCTCCGTGGATGTAGGCCGTCAAGGCTGAACCACGTAACCCTCATGTTCTCAGTGTTCCTATTCTTTGTTTCATCTTCCGCATCCACTCTGGCACACACAACATGGTATAACATATTGCGTTTGATAATATTGTCCATTTAACATGGTATCAAAGCTAATATTCAACATGGTATCAAAGCTAATATTTAACAATAATTGTTTTGTTCTGTGTGTTACTGAGTTCATAATAGACATTTAACATATAGGTAATATATACATATATATATATATATATATATATATATATATATATATGAGCTACTATTTGAAAATGAACTTGTTCTTCTCTATCAATCAAATAAAAAATGAACTTCTATTTCCAAACACTTAACAATAGCCATGTGCCCTTTAATTAAGCAAAAAACAATAAATAAGGAGAGAGAGAAAATACTAGTATTAATTATGAATGAGATGGAAAGTAATAGTATTTAATGATATTTTTTTAATCCTTATATCACTTATAAATCTACGGTGTAAAAAATGTGTAACTTTACAAGAGTTACATCAGGCGTTGAACCCATCTCATATATAGATGACTTTTGAGTTTGGACTTGGGCATTGCATTTCTCCTGGAAAACGATGAGTCTGTCATGGAAGAGGTAGACTTGATTTCTTAAGGGTAATTCGCTGGAACCAAGAGAACGTAAATGAAATGCTGCAATCTTTTTTCTTAGACGTCACTCGACCTCCACTCCCAATTCCCAAGGTCTGAACTGAATGTATATATTATTTGATCCAAAATAATATTTCTCTTTTTATTCATGGAGATGTTAATTATTAATAGAAAAACATCCCGCACTACTCAAACTAAATACTTCCGTTTGAGGTATTTAATGCAGGGAACGCTATCTTCAATGTGTTTTTTAGCTGCTGCTTCTACAATCGCTGGAATTAAAGCCGCGTACTCTCTTATCAAAAAATATAAAAAAAAAATAATTAAATCACCAACTCTAAGAACTTTCGGTGGAATCTAAAAATTTGACCATGGAATGTGTGTGCTTTTATTTATTTATCTACTAATTTAGGGGGGAAAAAAATACTTGGGCCTTTAAATATTTAAAAAAATAAAAAAAATAAAAAACTAGTTTAGAGGAAAACAATTTCAATGTGTAAGGACTGAAAGAAGAATTGATATCTAGGTATTGCCACATATGTAATTACTTTCGATCTCAATTATTAAATAAATAATATCAAAAGAAGTTAAAAAAAAGTTAAAAATTAAAAAAGTGAAATGGTATAAAGAAAAATTGTAAAATTGAAAGGGAGTAATTGCATCTTGCACAGTACCCTAAGTGCAAGGTATTACATTGGATCTTGATCTCCAAAAGAATTTATAGTTCCTGCTTACATGAAATTTAAAAATGAAATTTAAAAACGTAATTATAAGGAGGAAAGAGTTAATTGGTGTCTTAAGGATATTAGTTTATTATATATTTTTAAAAGCTCTTTATAAATAAATAAAAAGTTTTAAAAATTGATTTTTTTTCTTACAATTTTTTATATTTCCTATAAAAATAGTATTTTTTTTTCCTTTACGTCCTTTGCAGTTTGACCCACCAACACAAAAATTTGGCTAGACACTCACCTATCACTTGACAAGCACTGCCTAATAGAAATATAGTATTGTAAATGTGGTTTGAACTAAATTCTTTTTTTAGAAGTAAATTAGGATTGAATAAATTAACTTTGACAAAACTAATAACATTATTTTTATTTAATTTATTTTTATTTGAGATAGATTTAACTTAACTCAATTAGTAAAATCTTTAATAGTTGTATAAGAAATCTAGAGTTCAATTTCCGTCTACGTCAAAACTTAAAAAAAAAAAAAATTGTCTTGTGAAATAAAGACCACGGGTCACGAGGCCTATTACGTGAAGAAAAGTGTTGTGTACTTGTGATCCACGAGGAACCTGTTGTATGTAGAAATTAAAAAAAATAAAAATAAAAAGGCTCCTCTTTTGCTAAAAATTTATGATTGTTAATCTACATGGCACTTGACCATATTTACGAGCTCCTTTTTCAAAAATAAAAAAGATAATGTTACGAGATTGCAAAAATAGACAAATAATTGCATTTCTTACTCACCTATTGCAATTTATAACCTTAGACAATATATATATATATATATATATATATTTTTTTTTTTTTTGCGAAAATGAATTTTTAGTCCTTACATTTTGGGCCAATTATCGATTTGGTTCCTAAATTGATTTCACTCTTAGGCTGGTTCTTGATTTCATAAAGTCATTTTTATTTTAGTCCTAGTCGTTAACTCAATAACAGAAAAATCAAACGTGACAGACGAAATGCACTATTTGCTGACGTAGCTAATAAAATAATTAAAATATATATATATTTAGCATTTTTTAAATGCCACATCAGCATTTAAATTAATAAAAAAAGTCAACTCATAAATTTTTTTTAAAAAAGTAAATTAAATTTAAAAAAAAAAACCTTAAATCTAATTTAAACTAAAATCATTTCTTAAAAAAATAAAGAATCATTATCTTTTTAATTCTTTTTTTTTTTTGTTTTTATTTTTCTTTAACCTCATCAACTTTAAAAAAAATCCCTACACTTAAAGACTAATCTCAAATTCTCTCACTCTCTTCACGCTCCATGAATAGATCTCTCTCAAACTCGCCCTCTTTCTTTTCCTCTCTTACTGGTGGTGGTGGTGGAGTTATCCCACAATGAGGAGCTGAAGGAGTAGCGGCAACGGATCGAGTTGTCATAGATGGACTAGACCCTAATCTGCATTGGAGGGAGCTAATTCGATTGGAGGTTGGGGGAAGAGAGAGATCGTGGATCTGAGTTTGCCTCAATCTATGTGGCCTTCATCACAAGCACAATAGCAACAAAAATAAGTCTAAAATCATAATGGTTCAAGTATGAAAGCTGGTGTTTTGCTTACCCAAATGAAAATATTTAAAGCTCTCTTTCTCAAATCAAAATCTCCCTCTCTCTCTTTCATTTTTCTAAAGCTCTAAAACTCTAAAGTCTCTCTCTCAAATTATAGATCTAGGAAAATCTCTAAAGCTCTCTCTCGGATCAATAGTTGTGAAGTGGTGGTTAGTCCGGTGGTGGGTGAGGGTAGATCGTTGGATGGGTTTGTAGTTGGCATGGGTTGCAGTGGCTTGATGAACTGATCGATGACAGTGGTGGTGATTGGTGGTCTAATCTGTTTATGTGGGTTTCGTATTGCAGGATTAATTGGTTGGTTGGTTAGATTAGTGACCATTGGATGGGTCTGTTATTGGTTTGGGGTTCGAATTGCAAGTTTTTTTCTGCGTTTCAAGGAGGCGATTGACCAAAAATGCAAAGCACAACAATGAGGGTTGGGGTTGGGTTTTGGGTTATTGTTGTGTTTATTTTAAATTTCTTTTTTTTTTTTCCTTGTGGATTTGATGATTGTTCTGGGTTTATTGGTTTGATTTGTTAGAGGTTTCAGTGGAGGATAGGGAATTTGAATGAATTTTTGCATGTTTATTTGCTAAGAAATGTAATAAAAGAAAAAAAAACATTGATTATTTTAATTTTCTGGACAACCTTCATGTTCTTTCCCAAAGAACATGAAGAACATGTTACTTTTTTTCTTTTTCTTTTTTGCCGAAAATAATGAAAAGAAAAAAAGAAAATAATTTAATTCTCTTTTTAATTAGATTGTATTTTATTTTATTTTGTTTTTTTTAATATTTTTTACAATTAAAATTAAATTATAGAAATTAAAAAAAATTCTTTTATTTTTAATTAATTTATATGTTGATGGGCCATTTTAAAATATTTTTTTAATGACCACATCAGCTCTATAATTAATCATGTCAATATTTAACATGTCAACAATGCACTCCATCTACCACATTTAATTTTTCTGTTACTGAGTTGATGGCAGGGATCAAAATAAAAATAATTTTCTAAAATTAAGAACATACCTAAAAGTGAAATCAATTTAGAAATCAAATCAAGAATCGGCCCAAAATGTAAGGACTAAAGTGCATTTTTGCTTTTTTTTTTTTTTTTTTTGGGAAAATGCTAACGAGTTCCCTTAGGGCATTGGTTAATAATTTATTTAAAGAAAGTTTTTATGGGAAATGAAAAAAAAAATTAATATTTTGATAGCTTTTTTCATTTCTCATAAAAGTGGTATTAAAATTTTCTTAAAATGGATTATTAATGAGTGCCCTAAGAGCACTCGTTAGCATGATCTTTTTTTTTTAATTGTTAATAAAATATATTGAGATTTGAACAAATGCCATTTTTATAACACTTTTATTATCTCTAAAATTATTGGTGAAAAAATGTTTAAACATATATTGGCCCCTACAGAGCGTGGGCTGTATATGGGCCATGGCTCCGGCTTCTCTTGTGACATAGTCGGTGCGAATATTCGTTTAAAGAAGTGATACATTTAGAAAACATATTGTGAATGCCATGTTTCAGAGGAAATGAGGAATTCGAGGTACACCAAATGCATTATTTATCAGGTTTCCATGATTAAAGGGCACGCTTATAAAATTCTTAATGCTTGCTTCATGTGGGGTTAAGGGGTACATGGGGTGTTAGATGGTCATGGTGAACATTTTTGTATATTAAGGTCAAGCGTTGCCCTACTTTGTGGTGCTTCTGTACATTGGCCTTACTATTGCAGGTCATTTTGTTACTCAAAGTGGAGCAAGGCAAAACAAGTGAAAGGGAAGTAGGGCTATTCTGTTTCTTTCTAATTCCTCCAACTATATTTACACTTTTTTTTATAAAACAAAAAAAAAATTAAAGAAAAATTAACAGACGAATTAAGTTATTGATTTAGGAAATATTTTTAAAACTTTTTTATGGCAAAAGAAAAAAAACAATTAATTTTTTTGATAATTTTTTATATTTCTGTGAAAATGATATTAAAACTTTTCTAAAATAGTCCATTAACAAATGTCCTAAAGAAACTTGTTATCTGGGCCTTATTTTTTAATACATAACTTATTATTGCTGGGACAACAATATAATTCACCTAATCAATGAATTTTCTTCCATGTATAGCTGGATTTTGCTGTTTGATTGGTAGCAATATGCTAGAATTCATTAGTTCATAAAGGGAATAAGAATCCGTATAATTGTTGATCTCGGTTTGTAGGCTATATTCAGGAGTGGTTGGAGATCCCCATCACGATGTTTGGTACTGACATTGCTCTTCAATTTTTTTTCCAGGACAAGTCAACTGCTACATTGACCACATTATCAAATTGCCATTTTTAATTTTTGTTTTGATCTATTAGTTAATTGTTGAAAACCAATGACAAATCAACTTAGCATTAACACGCCAAAGCCAGCTTGTTGATATCGTCTAGTGTTTCAAACTGAGATATTCAGTTTTCACAACTCTCAGCCCCAACTATCAATATATCAAAAACTTAGCATTAACACAAAATTGAAATAGAAGTAAAAAAATGTTATTCTAAGAACACTTTTTAATGAAGCAAATTCACTGATGATGCTCGTAAATAGGCAAAGGGGATCATTTCTATAATTAATTAAGCGTGGGTAGTTTACTCATGAATTTTCTTTTTGATAGTGTTTTATCATAAATTTAATTTCCATAAAGATGCATAGCTTTAGAATTACTCCATGTGCTATTCATGCAGACCATTTGACAACTTGCACTACAGACTATAGTTGCCTCCATATCCGTGTCACATGGAAAAGGACTTAACAACAAAGACCACCTCAAAATTACAATGAAAAGGACTTCACCTTGAAATCTCTCTCACAACATTACAGAGAATTATCATATAACATTCATGAAAAAAAAATCACTGTTCTTTCTTTTCCTGCGACTGTACAACATGATCTCAATCTCTGTAAAAGAAACTACTCTCCCCAAATTTAGCTTTGTAGGAAAGAAAGAAAAAGTGTTATAACACCCCCAAAAGAAAAAACATTCCCCTTGCTATACAAATATAAATTACATCAGAAATACAAATAATATGCAAAAGTTGCATCATGAACAAAGCCTGGGCAAGGATCTTGAATGACCATGGCTTGATACTCTTGATTTCATGATCTTTGCCATCTGCGTTTGCATTTTTCTACAAACTTTTTCCAATTCCATAACCCTCCATTGCATTCCTTGCAAATGTGCTTTGAGTTTCTCATTATCGGATATAACATCAAGTTTCCCAGCATAAAGCACAACTTGTTCACTGGTTTCATCTTTCTTTCCCTTGCTTCTAATTTCAATCGAAGTACAGGACAAATCAGTGTCCTGCTGAGAAATATTCGTTCCTTGGAGTAAGCTTTTGAGTTTGTACTGCTGAGAAACAACACCTTGGACAGTAGCTTTTGATGGAAATTTTGTGTTCTGAGAAAGGTGTATGCAAATTTCAGCTGAGAGCTTCTCATAATTCAATGCACAACATATCTTTAACTTTTCTTCATCTGGCAATCCTGAATGTACCTATGAAAAAATAGATTTAATCCAAACACAACCGATAAGAAAGGGTTGAATTTGAAAAAAAAAAAAATCAAGTTTATAAGCTATTGGATCCAACTAGAATTCAATGGTTGTATATGTTCCTATGTCAAATTAACACTTATAAAAACATGCACGAGAAAATTATTAAACTCACTATCTAATATTTTGATAGTACTTAAAGAATGATACCCTATAAAAAGCTACATAATTTGCAACCCTAAGAAGTTTTTGAGATCAAGTACTACCTCTAGATACATGTCCATAGCTCGGTAAAGTTCGTCACAAGAGTCCCTAGCTGAATCGGGCAGGGCCATGGCTATAGCCTGGAACTTTGAAGGTTTTAAACAAGGATCTGGGGCTACTTCTGCCATATACAAATCCATCAGGCTTGCAACTTTCCTCAATCGTATAGCAGATAATTGACTGCTTCTTCCATTTAGAAATGCTTTCAGAAATCTCAGGACAAGATTCACATCGTATAAGTAATTAATCCCATAGGGAGAAGGAACAAGCAGATTATCTAATGTTGCTTGATCCAACTGTGAACCAATCATACTCTCCAATTTATTCTTGCTGCTTTTGTTTATGTTCAAACTCATAGAAACTCGAAGAATCCCAAATAAACTCTTGTAAGAAACAGAGCTCCAATCAAGAGTATAAAGCATATCAACCACAGTTTCTACAATTTTTCGCTTCTCATCAGATGGGGCAGTATAAAACTTTGACTTGTGATAGTAAAAGAGGAACCTACTAATGATAACATGGTTAAATTTTCGTTCGACCATTGATTTTACCAACATTTCAACTAGATTAGGACTCAGAATCAAAAGATCTTCATACCACCAAGTTGCTCGAGAGGAGCTTGTCTTTACACTCTCAGTGCTTTTAGTGTCGCAAGAAAACCGAAACCCAGAGCTGTCCGGGGAAGAAGTAGATGGACATGGACTTGCTTCATTAGTCAAAGCCAGCCTGCCAACAAGAGAATCCAAGCATTTCTGAAGTATGACTGAAGAATTCACATCTGGAAGAAGATCCTGACATTGCTTCAAAGCAATCAAAAGCTCAGACCATGTCCAATAGTTGATCTCTTTAAGTGATTTATCTGTTTGTTCTAATAAACTATGGGTTCCAGAGATGGAATTGTTCATTTCCATGAATTGGGCAGCACAATGCAGGAGGCATATATTGTAAGGACTTATTTGAGTCTTGCCATTGTTGTAACAGAACCTAGACATGAGCTCAAAACTCTCTGCTCCCCCAGGAAAGTCATGGAAAATCACTTTAAGATTTCTCGTGGTACCTTTTGTCTTACCAAATAATTTGCTCAATCTACCTGAATATGAAGTAATAATTTTCTGCAAAGGCCATCAGGGAATAGAGTTAAATCAGAAATATCAACATGTAAGAAAAATTAATACAATTCTTGAATAAAAGAACTAGCCAACACCAATGCCCTCCCATAAAAGATACAGAATATTTATCACTGAAAAAATAAACTAAAAGAAATTAGAACAAAGTATAGCAGGTTGAAACTGACTAACATGTACCTCAGGAGATATTAAGGGCAACCATCAATCATTTAACAATGAAACCTTTCACAATACTTTAAGTAAACCAACCAATATAGTGGACTCATTGAATGATTTTAAAACAAAAAAGTGAGATTAAAAGGAAGATTCTACATCAAACACCTGCAAAAGAGCTCGGAGAGATCGTTAGAGATAATAAATTTTTAAGGACAACAGGTAAAAGATGCCTTCTAATTGCCCCAGCAAAAGAAGGGACAAAAAGAAGTAATAAATGCGAGGAAAGCAACCCTTTGTCTTCTTAAAAGGAGTGAATAAAACAAATAAAGGTGCGAACATTTCAGACCCATAACAAAAGCATTAAATGAGAAAACAAGCAATACAGAATGCGCTGTCGTTAACTTGATAACAAGCAGCCATAATACATGAAGAAAAGCTATGAACCTATGCCCCACATCACTGCTTTATTAGGTGCAAATTTAATGGTGGACGGAAGAGACATTTATAATCATTTAAGGAATTGAGGAGGACACCGTCACCGTGAAGAATAAGGGAAAAAAACCAACAAAAAAAAAACAAAACAAAACAAAACAAAACAAACAAATTGCAAGGGAACGTATGAATCAGTGAACTGTAAACCTCATGACCCAAAAAAAAAGCATAAATTCTGCCTTTGACACACGCATAATAATCAACAAAAGAAAAAAAAATGATATAATTGGCTATAATTCTACAGTTAAAAAAAAAAATCAGAACATGATACCACAACAGCAAGAAAAAACTCAGATCAGCACATGTGAATAACGCGGAATTACATGTAGAAGAAGCAATTACACAGATGAAACTCAGTTGAAGCATAGCTAACCAAACTAAATAGAACAAAAGTTGGGACTTGGGAGTCATCAGTAAACATGACATTTTACAGTGATATTTAGCAGAAAAAAAAAAAATATGTTGAAAACAAAGAAATGAAGAAGTAGAGCATGAAAAGTACCTTGTCCACCATGAAAGTCTCTTCCCCATTGACATCCACTTCAAGATCACAGCAAATTTCCATTATAATATAAGAAAAGCCCAACTCAAATCAAGATTCGTTTTTTGGAAGTTGCATCAGAAAGAAAAGAAAAGAAAAGAAAAAAACTTTAACAACCCACTAGAGACAGCGACATGAGGTGGCCAAATGGGAAGTGAGGAGGTGCAGACAGAGACATATTCTGAGATGAGAAAGAAGACAAACACAAACAGATAAACTGACTTTGCTGCTGCAAAGAGGTTGGTACTATGGTATTAGCGTATTGCTCAAGTTGGTGCATGAGAGCAATGTAGTTCTCAACTGGGATACAGAGACAAAGACTCAGAAAGAGTGTAAAAAATAAAAAAGCAACAAGGTGGATAATAAGACAGAGAAGCAAGATATATATAATATAAGACTAGTTGAATTAATATATCAGAAAAGAAAAAAACAGTTGGAGTGTAATTGTGTGTGAGAGACTAGTGACCACTAAGCTCTATCTGACATTCCCATAAAAATATACATATATCTTACATAGAGAAAAATAAGCAATAGTTTATTGTGTAAATTTGTGATTTTCTTTGAAGCTTAAGAATCAAGCTTTCTTTCTTCCTGGCTTCCCTCCTCTTATTCCATGTTCATCGCTGCAAGTCTCTATGGCTGTGCGCCCACTATCCCATTATTTTACTCTCTCTCTAAAAAGTTAAGCATAATGACTGAAATGCCCATATAGCTTTTTTTAAGAGTGGTTTTTGGACCAACTATTTCAGTGGGTGCTGGTCCCATTGATAGATCCATCTCTTTGCCCAACAATGGATCATGTTGGAAGAGGAACCCGGTTATTCCCAACTCATTGGAATATTGTCAAATAATTACATTTTCGTCGAAGCGAAACCAGCGGGTCGATATGTCCGAGTGGTTAAGGAGACAGACTCGAAATCTGTTGGGCTTTGCCTGCGCAGGTTCGAATCCTGCTGTCGACGACCCATAGTTAGTCTTTCTTGAGTTTTTCTCTCCTTGCTTTCGGTATTAAATTATGAATAACCAAATAAGTAAAAAGAAACATTACTGATGAGACTTTTCGCCTTCGGGGACTAAAAACCTTTCCTTTTTTTTTTTCGATAGTTTGAGAAAAAGAATAAAGGAAGAAAATCTTAAAATTAAAAAAAAAAAAAAAAAAAAAAAAAAAAACTACAATCTAGATCTTATATTTCTTGATTTAAAATTTTGATTTGGAAAAACTAAAAAAAAAAAAAAAAAAAATATGTGGCCCTTACTCTGAATTTGTTTGTTCTAGTAATGAAAGGTCACTCATTCATTCTCTTTTTAAAAATTTTATATAAAACAAATCTAACTTATAAATTATATCTTTTTTAGTTAGGGTTATAAATGAATTGTGCTGGTCCTAAACAACTTTGGTTTGGTCCAAGAAAAAAAAATGTTTACATTTGCTTATTTAGCAAAGAGTAAAGCTCGAGCTCATTTTTAAACTCAACTATTAAAATAGATAAGTTTAAATATAATAATGTGTTTATAAACAAGTTTGTGAATATGAGGTTTGATTTAAGTATATTTCATATTATATTTTTATATGTAAATATATGTTTATATATATCTTGAGATTGAATTTCTATGTATGTAAACAAGTATTTATGACATCATATTATTATTTGTAATTTATTGATAATAAAAATAATTCATTCGGTAATAAATATTGTCTATAATTTTTAAGAATTCAATATGGATGAATCTAATTTTTATGATTTTATAAATGAAAATTATTATATCTAATAAATTCAAATTATATAATTTTAACTATAATTTAATTATTAATTATTAGTATAGATTTGCAAGGGGTAAAAATGACTAAATAATTTTAACAAAATTTTAGTTATTAATTTTTCTTTTAGAAAATATTTGTTAATTATTAGTGTAGGGACTTAGTTTAGGAAAGTTCCTCAACAATACATTTTTAAAGAGTGAGTCGAAGGTTTAGGTGCTCATAGGCTCACAACGGAGCACAAACCACTTTTCTTTTATTGAAGGATAATAAGCCCAATTTACAACTGATGGTAGCTCCTCGGCCCTCATCCAAGGAGTTTGCCCATCCTCAAACTAACATTCCCCAGGAACCATTCTATGTTTCTCTCCTTCAATCACCTCCTCCTCTAAACTCTTTGCTCGCTTTTCTTATATATCTCTCTCCCTCCTATCCCCTTCTTCCTTCTATTGATCATCTATTGGCCTTTCTTCTGATCCTCCATCTCATCAAAGGTCTTATTCGTGCTCAAGTGGCTCACCATGATCGATGTTGCCCTGTCAAGGGGTTACATCCCCATTAATGC
Source organism: Quercus variabilis (assembly GCA_030445155.1). NCBI lineage: Eukaryota > Viridiplantae > Streptophyta > Magnoliopsida > Fagales > Fagaceae > Quercus > Quercus variabilis. The sequence continues at coordinate 33,024,746 of CP129452.1, read as the reverse complement.
GGTCAGGGGAGTTAGGTGAGCGTATTTAATGCAGAGGTGACAACTCGCCTAAGGCTTGCCCCTTCATCGTGCTCTTGTCGCCGACGCGTGGCACTGGGCCCTCTCCTCCTTGAATATTCAAGGAGTCCCCCTCAGTGGGGAGGTACTCGTGTTCTTCCGAGGTCTCGGACGCTCAAGGGTGGGCCCTCCTCGAATATGTTCCTCGGGAGTCAGTCCTCGCGCTTTCATCCTCGGACCCCCATGTATCCTCGACGTGGGCCCTTGGGCTTGGCTTGGAATGGGCCGAGGCTACCTGATTTTCTGACCCCACAATTAGTATAGATGTGGAACAGATAAAATATTTTAGTCATAATGTTTACCATATATGGGGAAAGAGTACATTACTTAAGTAACTCATGAAGAAGTTTGGGCCTTTTTTTTTTTTTTTTTGAGAAGAAAATAAGAACTTTGGACTTGTTTGACAAGAAAATGAACTAAGTTTAAACATTTGATTTAGTTTGGTGATAAGTTCATGCCTAACTTGTATTCGATTCAAATTAAATGAAACTATTTATGAACTTTTAATATTTGGCTTGACTTGTTTATATTTATACTTTTAAAATCTAAAGTGATGTACACAAGTAGAAATAAAAATCACGTACATAGTTGCTTTTTAAGGAAAGGAGTAGGGGACGAGTTGAACTTACAGGTAATGGTGGCAAAATTGGACATGACCCACGAACCCGATATGACACGATATAAAATTAACATGTTATGGGTTGAGGTTTAATGGGTTCGTGTCATATTCAAGTTAACACAACTGACTCATTTAATAAACGAGTAGAGTTAGTATTCAACCTATGGAACTCATTTGATCCATCTAACCCGTTCAATTAAATGAAATTTTACCAATATACCCTTCAAACCCTAGGTATATAAATTTATTAGTTATTGTGATTTTTTTTTTTGACATATTGTAATTGATTATTTGTGATATTGAGATATGCTTTCGTTTTGAATGATTATTTGTGATGCGGTTACACTTTAGTTCTGAACAGGACCGGCTCAATACATTGTGGGGCTTAAGGCGAAAATGTTATGTGGGGCCTTTCTCATACTATAATATTAAATTAATAAATTTTTTATTTAACTTTTTATATCAATTTCTATTTAGATATATTTTTTCTGTTTTTTAAGATAAAAAGTTATTGAAAAAATTTTTGTATTCAAGTTTCTTTAACATTTTCTTCAATATAACTAATCAACCTTTTTTTTTTTTTTTTTTTTTTTGTGGCATAACTGATTATTTATACTTTTTTTTAGCAAAATTAATTTTTTTTGTTAACAACTAGAATATTATAATTAAAAACCCAAAAAAATATATATGCATATATACATAGAAACAAAGAAGAAATTGAACGTAAAATTTGTTTAAATTTTTTTTTTTTTTGTGACTAAAATAATAATAATAAAAAAAAAAAAAAAAAAAACCCTAAGAGATAAGTATGTAGGGATGAGTGGTTGGAGATTACTATGCTACCACATGTCCCAAGGACCCTAGCCCAACCCAATTTGACGCGTCTATGCTTTCTCAGAAGGTTAAAGTTTCACAGTGTAGCAAAAGGATCAAACAACCAAGTAAACATTCTGAGAAAATAAAACAAAGTAGCAAGAACCAAACGATGACATAAGTAAGCAAGAATAAGACATTTCAGAGAAGTGCAAAAACCTCAAGGAGGGCAATGCTCAACGGAGAGGAGGGTCCAATGCACTGCTAAGAAACGTATGAAAAAGTCACTCTCCAACAATTCATTAAAAATATTTGAGGTTTGAGGTTTGAGATTGATTTTGATTTTGATTTTTTTGTCTTTTGATTTCTGTTTTGCACAGTCAATGTTTTTTTTTTTTTTTTTTGGTGGTTTTTTTATATAAAAATTAATGATACTTTCAATTTATTGGTTAATATTTGGGGCTTAATTCATACTATCAATGGTAAAGAAATATCTCTATTACTTAAATTTGATTTTTTTCTTTTACTTTTATTGGTTAATATTTTAGGCCTAATTAATCTCACAATGACAAAGAGATATTTGTATTGCTTAAATTTGGGGGCCTTAGGAACTTAGGGGGCCTTAGGCGGTTGCCTCAATTGCTTCATGCATTGAGCCAGCCCTGGTTCTGAATTTTATATTAAAAATATATTTTTTTTTTCATAAATTTCTTTTTCTTTTTTTTTTTCCTTTTTTTTTTTTCATTTTCATAAAATTTGATAAACATGTCAACACGACTGACCTATTTAATAAATGAGTCGTGTTAAGGTTAAGGAATTTTGACCCATTTAATAAACATGTTAGGTTAGTGTTGACCTATATAATAGGATACATATTAGTAAACACGACACAATCCCGACATGCGAACACGAATTGCCACTCCTACTTACTAGGCTTGCAACACATAGCACGGGGATTGTGGATTCTAGAATGTCAAAATCATTAACGAAAATCTATATAAAATAATAATAATGAATAAATGAATGGAAAAAAGTTTTAAAAAACTAAAAGATCTTAAATTTTATGGTCCTTACTGTATGCCTGTTCGTTCTATTTTGGTGTGGTTGGATATAAGATTTGTAGGCAATACTTGGACACACAAAAAAATTTAAATTCTGCCACATAAAATTCCTCATTTAGGAGAGTCATAAAAAGAAATATCAAACTTTTTAAAGAAATATTAGATAAAATTTGGGTTTGCAAATTCCAAGTGGCTCTACTTTCACTAATTAATAAATTATTTTTATATTATTTTTTACGATATATTTCCTAAAATTAAGGGATTATATTTAATAATAGTTCAATTTAGATAAAACTTTATCATTTAAATTTCAATAAATTTAAATTCTAGTCAAAATAAAAGTTTATTATAAAAAATTCTAAACTTAAATCTCCAACAACAACCCACGTTTTTTTATATAAAAAAAATCCAATCTTTGACTTCTGCTCTAACTAAAAGTCTATTATCAATATTTTTTGAACAACTAATTAGTAAATTAATTTTATACATTTAAACTTCAATAAATATAAATTATACTCAAACTATTAGTCTATTATCAAAAATTTCTAAACTTATATATTTCAACAAACTTAAATTATATTCAAACTAAAAGCCTATTATAAAAAATTTTAAAATTAAATCCCAAACAACAACCCACATTTTCTTTCTTAAAAAAAAAAAAAAAAAAAAAAAAAAAACAAAAAAAACAAAACCAACCTTTTGACTTCTACTCCAACTTAAAGTCAATTATCAACATTTTTAGAATAACTAATTAGTAAATCAATTTTATATTATTTGCTATGATATATTTCCTCAAATTAAGGGATAATATTTAACAACTGTTTAATTTAGGTAAAACTTTATGTCTATTATAGAAAATTCTAAACCCGCATAATGCACGGATAATGCTGTAAGCTCCTATGTGAGAAGGTTATATAGACTATTCAAAATATTTTAAAGTAATAACATCAATCAAATAATGTTGAGATAACATGAAGAGGTTTCCATTAATAAATTAATAAAAGTATGGCTTAGATGCCATGATTGCGCTAAGTAGCTACTTTCATTAATTAGTAAATTAATTTTATATTATTTGTTAAGGTATATTTCCTAAAATTAAGGACAAGATTTAATAACTGTTTAATTTAGGTAAAATTTTTCCATTTAAATTTCATCAAATTTAAATTCTAGTCAAAATAAAAGTCTATTATAAAAAATTCTAAACTTAAATCTCAAACAACAATCCACGTTTTATATATATATATATATATAACCCACACTTTGCCTTCTATTCCAACTAAAAGTCTATTATCAATATTTTAAGAACAACTAATTAGTATATTAATTTTATACAATTTAAATTTCAATAAATTTAAATTTTATTCAAACTTAAAGTCTATTATCAAAAATTTCTAAACTTAAATATTTTATAAATTTAAATTATTTTCAAACTGAAAGTCTATTATCAAAAATTTCTAAACTCAAATATTTTATAAATTTAAATTATTTTCAAACTGAAAGTCTATTATAAAAAAATTTAACCTTAAATCCTAAACAACAACCCACATTTTCTTTCTTTAAAATAAAATTTAAAAAATATTAAAAAAAAAAAACCAACCTTTTGACTTCTACTGCAACTAAAAGTCAATTATCAACATTTTAAGAACAACTAATTAGTAAATTAATTTTATATTATTAGTTATGAGATATTTCCTCAAATTAAGGGATAATATTTAAAAAATGCTTAATTTAAGTAAAACTTTATCATTTAAATTTCAACAAATTTAAATTCTATTCAAACTAAAAGTCTATTATAAAAAATTCTAAATTTAAGCCCGCGTGATGCACGGATAATGCTATAAGCTCCTATGCGAGAAGGTTATATAGACTATTCAAAATATTTTAAAGCAACAACATCAATCAAGTAATGTTGCGATAACATGAAGAGGTTTTTGTTAAATTAATAAAAGTTTGGCTCAGATGCCATAGTTGCACCAAGTGGCTACTTTCACTAGTTAGTAAATTAATTTTATATTATTTGTTAGGATATATTTCCTCAAATTAAGGGATAATAATCAACCTTTTGACTTCTATTCCAATCAAAAGTTTATTATCAATATTTTAAGTGTATGGACTCAGTTTTAGGAAGATTTCCCAACAATACATTTGTAGAGAGTGGGTCGAAAGTTTAGGCGCTCGCAGGCTCACAACAGAGCACCAACCACTTTTCTTTTATTGAAGGGTAATAAGCCCAATTTACAACTTAGGGTAGCTCCTCGGCCAATGGCCGAGGAGGTTTTCCCTCCTCAAACTAACATCGCCTAGGAGCCATTCTATGCCTTTCTATCTGAATCCCCCCCTTCTATTCTTTGCTCGCTTTTCTTATATATCTCTCTTCCTTCTATCCCCTTCTTCCTTCTGTTGATCATCTATTGGCCTCTCCTCTAACCCTCCGTCCCATCAGAGGTCTTATCCGCGCTCAAGTGGTTCACCCTGATCGATGTTGCCCTGTCAAGGGGTTACATCCCCATTAATGCAGCCAGGGGGGTTAGGTGAGCACATTTAATGCAGAGGTGACAGCTCGTCTAAGGCTTGTCCCTTCGCCGTGCTCCTGTCGCCGACGCGTGGTACTGGGCCCTCTCCTCCTCGGACATTCAAGGAGTCCCCCTCGGTGGTGAGGTACTTGTGTTCTTCCGAGGTCTCGGGTGCCCAAGGGTGGGCCCTCCTCGGATATGTTCCGAGGGGGTCGGTCCTTGCGCTTTCATCCTCGAACCCCTTATGTATCCTCGGTGTGGGCCCTTGGGCCTGATTTGGAGTGGGTCGAGGCTACCTAATTTTTTGGCCCCACAATAGCCCCTCAAAATCTTGCTGTACGCACCCTCGGGCGAGGAGGAGGATTTTAACATCCTCGGGCCTACTCCGTATCCAGTCGAGCCTTACGCCCCCTGCCAGCACTGGGGTCTTTTCATCTGCCCAAGGTGCGTTGCTGACGTTTCGGAGCGCACAACGTGCCCATCATTAAATTCAGGCGGCTCTGTGCTCCCCACGTCTAACGAGGCGTTACCAATCCAACGGTGGAAGTTTGTTTCGCATTTATGGGCGGGAAAACCCGCACGGCTCTTCGATTTGGGGTATAAATACCCATACGAACTGCTTCTTCCTATTCCTTATTTGAAATCAAGAATTCTCGCGCGTCCTTCCTGAGTTCAGATACACTCACTTACATCTCCAGCACCAAAAAAGCCTGTCCGAGGAGCTCCTCCTCTTCCCAGTAAGTCGCTCTACCCCTCTCTGAGCTTTCTTCCCCTTTACTCCTTCTCCTTCACTTGTTCTTTCTTAGTTCCTTTAGGCGTTAACTGGGATGGGTAGGTTTAAAAAATATGTCCACACTGAAAAGGCGATGGAGAAATTCATCGTCGACTACAGAATTCTTGGCAATGTAGGTCTAAGATATAGTGAGGACGGAGATTGGCGCTTACATAGACAGGAGGGCGAAGTGGTAATTCCCATTGTCGCCTTCCTCGAAGGGGGGATGACGATCCCCATGGAGCCGGTGATGAGGGACTACCTCACGCACTTCCAGTTAGCCCCTACCTAGTGTGGGATAAACGTCTTTAGGATTTTGGGCTGTGTGGACTCCTTGAACGAGAAGATGGCGCTAAGGTTGACCCACCACGACGTGAACTGGTGCTACAACCTTCAGCTTCTTAAGGGCAAGTCTTATTACCTGAAGATGAGGGATGACAAGGTGCGGCTCATCCAGTACCTCCCTGAGTCCAGCAAGGGGCTGAACGAGGACTTCCTTATCGTGTCAGGGGAGTGGCACGATGGCCTTTATTGCCCAACAACGGAAGGGATACCAGGTGGGGCAGTAGGAGTATGGGGGTTTTAAGTTCTTTTGCTCTTTTTTTTTTCTTCCTTTTTCCTTTCTCTAACATGGTGGTGTTTTCCCCTTGCAGACCCGCACGCTTTTGAGCGCCACTTCCATTTGGTCAACCGGGAAGATTTGCAGAAGGTGTTGAGGGTGTCGGTTTATATAAACGAGGACGACAATCAAGTTAAGGCCACCCACATAATATTGGGGTATAAACCTGTCCAGAAATCATTCCCGGTTCCAAAGCACGTCATCTGAGCCAACGATCCTTGGCTTCAGAGGATTACTGTGATCAAGGACGGATTTTCGTTCCCTGAGGATCCCTCCGATAAAGAAGCTGTCACGCTAGCCGTTCCCTCTTCTTCCCAAGTATTCGCTGAGGCCACCAAGGAGGATCTAGAGAGGGAAGGGGACGCGTTTGACGCTTTCGCTCAACTTGATAAGTCCAAGGACCTTCCCGGGGACTTGGGTGATCCTAGTTTGACTGAAGCAGACCTCCTTACTTCAGAAGCCTCCTCCGCCAACAATGGTTTACAAGAGGAAGCCCACCACCAACTTGTTGGACCTAATTGAGGGCCAGCTGGGGAAGTCCCAACAGAAGCTTCCCCCTCCTCCTTCGAAGACTAGGTTGACTTTCGCTCAACAGAAGCGCCCTCCTCCTCCTTCCCAAATGAGCTTGCCCCTTGGGTCCGCGCCTGCTGACCCCAAGAAGAAGAAGGATAAGGGCAAAAGGCCTATGAAGGATAAGACGGTGTCCTCACAGGAGGAGGACAATACTCTACGGCCGTCCAAGCAGCTTAAAATAGGCGACAAGAGTCAGGATAGGCAGGTCGTCGACACCACCTCGTCCGAGGCTCAGGCCTGGCTCCCAGCTTCGATGCTCCATGGAGAGCCCTTGAGGGATAACGCCTCCCTCAAGGACTTCAACGAGGGCGAAGGTGCACACGTGGCCGATGCGCTGGAGAGGAGCCTGCTGCTCCTGGCGGACATGGCCGAGCTTAACTCTTTAAGGAGTGAGCAGGTCTTCCTCAGCCTTAAGCGATATATGGGGATGGTAAGGGCTATAATTTCGACTCTCCTCCCATTCTTTTTCTTTTCCCCCCTTTTCTTTTGTTAGGCTTATAGCGCATTGGTTATTCTGGCAGGCTATCCAGGTCATCTATAGGTTGGAGGGGGCGATGAACGACTAGAGGAAGGCCCTCAACCAGGAGCGTGATTGGCGATTTCAGGCTACCCGGGCTCTGAAGAACTCCGAGGCTGACCTCGCCAAGGCCCGAGAGGACTTGAAGGCGATGACCAGGGCTCGGGACAGTGTAGTGTCTGGTCTTGAGGGCGCCTAGAACCAAGCCAAGGAGCAGACAAAGCGCTTGGGCGAGGCGGAGGAGCAGCTGCAGATCGCGAGGGATCTGATCGCAGATCTGTAGGCTAAGGTGACAGCGGCTGATGAGGCCCAGAGGGAGGCAAAATAGGCCAGAGACCAGGTGCAACGGGCTAAAGACGAGGTGAATTTTAGCAGGGAGATGGCCCTGACTGCCAAGGAGGAGGCTGAGACCACAGCTTATGCTGATGGGGTGGCTGCGGTAGAGGCCCTCTATAAAGCTCAAGTTCTGGGGGTATGTAGGCGATACTGCTCCCGGGTCTAGGCTGAGGCCCTCAAACAAGCTGGGGTGAAGGCCACGTCCGACCTCTGGAAGGCGGAGAGTGTGTACTACCCCCCTGCTATCCGCGAGGCTGCCTCTGATGGCGCCCAGGCTGGGGAGATTATTGAGAAGGTGGAGGCTACTGAACTAAGGGAGCATCTGAGCGAGGAGGTTCCCCAAGAGATAGTGGAGATCCCTTCCGATGTTCAAATCCCCACCACCGAGGAAGCAGCCATTCTCGCCGTACCCCTGCAAGCGGTCCCCTCAGGCCAGGGATCAGAGAAGTCAGGGCTTGCCCCTGTCCAGCCTGAGCGAAAGGAGTAGATTCCCTGGCATCTCGGCTCATCCTGCTTTCATGTCATTTTATTTCATTTTGTTGCGCTTCTCCTCTATGTACTGTGGCTCTTGCCACGCAACCTTTATGGACTCATTATTGTAATGGGAGTTTAATTTCCCTGCCTATCTATTTTGGGTTGTTTATTTGTTTGCATGCTATCTGCTTCCTTTCTTTTCTTTTTATTGGCATGAGTTGTATCTCGGCCAATTATGCCAGGAACCATGATAATGGGGAAAGAATGTATGCGTAGGTCGTCCCCTTGTGTCCCAAGGGTTAGGTAGGATTTTGATCCTTTCCTAACTTAAGGTATTTTGAAGTAGTTAGTTTCCCCATAGGCTTGAGTCCAAGGACCGTGCAATACCTTGGTTCTGTCTAACACTTCCATTCTTCTGTAAGTATCTAGTTTCCCCATAGGTTTAAGTCCGAGGACTATGCAATACCTTGGTTCTGTCTAGTACCCAGGTATAGCTGAGTGATTAGTTTCCCCATAGACTTGAGTCCGAGGACCATGCAATGCTTTGGTTCTGTCTACACTTCCGTTCTTCTGTAAGTATCTAGTTTCCCCATAGGTTTGAGTCCGAGGACTATGCAATACCTTGGTTTTGTTTAGTACCCAGGTATACCTGAGTGGTTAGTTTCCCCATAGGCTTGAGTCCGAGGACCATGCAATGCCTTGGTTCTGTCTAACACTTCCATTCTTTTGTAAGTATCTAGTTTCTCCATAGGTTTGAGTCCGAGGACCATGCAATACCTTGGTTCTGTCTAGTACCCAGGTATAGCTGAGTAGTTAGTTTCCCTATAGGCTTGAGTCCGAGGACTATGCAATGCCTTGGTTCTGTCTAACACTTCCATTCTTTTGTAAGTATCTAGTTTCCCCATAGGTTTGAGTCCGAGGACCATGCAATACCTTGGTTCTGTCTAGTACCTAAGTACAGCTGAGTGGTTAGTTTCCCCATAGGCTTGGATCCGAGGACCATGCAATGCCTTGGTTCTATCTAACACTCCCATTCTTCTGTAAGTATCTAGTTTTCCAATAAATTTGAGTCCGAGGACCATGCAATACTTTGGTTCTGTCTAGCACCCAAGTGTAGCTGAGTGGTTAGTTTCCCCATAGACTTGAGTCTGAGGACCATGCAATGTCTTGGTTCTGTCTAACACTCCTATTCTTCTGTAAGTATCTAGTTTCCCCATAGGTTTGAGTCCGAAGACCATGCAATACCTTAGTTCTGTCTAGTACCCAGGTGTAGCTGAGTGGTTAGTTTCCCCATAAGCTTGAGTCCAAGGACCATGCAATGCCTTGGTTCTGTCTAACACTTCCATTCTTTTGTAAGTATCTAGTTTCTCCATAGGTTTGAGTCCGAGGACCATGCAATACCTTGGTTCTGTCTAGTACCCAGGTATAGCTGAGTAGTTAGTTTCCCTATAGGCTTGAGTCCGAGGACTATGCAATGCCTTGGTTCTGTCTAACACTTCCATTCTTTTGTAAGTATCTAGTTTCCCCATAGGTTTGAGTCCGAGGACCATGCAATACCTTGGTTCTGTCTAGTACCTAAGTACAGCTGAGTGGTTAGTTTCCCCATAGGCTTGGATCCGAGGACCATGCAATGCCTTGGTTCTATCTAACACTCCCATTCTTCTGTAAGTATCTAGTTTTCCAATAAATTTGAGTCCGAGGACCATGCAATACTTTGGTTCTGTCTAGCACCCAAGTGTAGCTGAGTGGTTAGTTTCCCCATAGACTTGAGTCTGAGGACCATGCAATGTCTTGGTTCTGTCTAACACTCCTATTCTTCTGTAAGTATCTAGTTTCCCCATAGGTTTGAGTCCGAAGACCATGCAATACCTTAGTTCTGTCTAGTACCCAGGTGTAGCTGAGTGGTTAGTTTCCCCATAGGCTTGAGTCCGAGGACCATGCAATGCCTTAATTCTGTCTAACACTTCCATTCTTCTGTCAGAAGCTGTTTGTCCTCGGACCACTACACTGGAGACGATTCCTCCTCAGGTCGAACTATTAACTCTGCGGCGCTTTGGGTAGGGGTGGCTCGGACTTTGACCTTACGCGTGACATTGACCTCGTCTTCCGTTCGAGTTCCCATCTTCCTTGTTTACGAGGCGCCTCTTGGCCGTTCGCACTCCACGCCTGACGCTTCGATGCGCGAGACACGCCTTTATTAATATCCTCGTGAATTGCTACAAATCAAGCGGTCTATGGTCTCCTTGGGACTTGGCACCCTCATGATTAGTACTGCTGATAATTCTCTTTTCGAACTTTGTGTGGATTAATTTCCACTAGCCTTCAACCTCTTTATATAAGGCCTTCTGGGGGAAATGTTTCTCCACACTCCATGAACTTCCCAACACAACCAGAAACACGTCCCTTCAGCTCCCCAAGCCCCTTTAATAACCCCGCCAGGAATGTGACCGGAGTTGGAAGATACGAGGCAGCTTTGGGCGGGTGTGAGGACATCCGGGCCAAGAGCCGTTGTGACCGCAGCCCCCACTAGGTTTCCGGCGCGGCAAAGTCTAGGCGTAACCCCGATTGTGCCCTGTGTGGTGGCCAGGGGGAATGTCCCTGAAGTACCTAACGTTCCTCCCCGGAGCGCGCCCCTGCCGAAAGAGGCGCGCAAGATCACGTCATGGCTGGTGCCCGAGTGTCGCCGCCTCCAACGGCCAACGCTCGTGAGAATTAGAGAGAATCAAGGGAACATCATGAGGGAGGGTGTCCCGGTGCCCCTGCGTCGGCTCCTCTCTTTGTTCCAGCTCCGTCGCACCGGACAAGGAGTTGTTGGTGGCCTTGGAGCATACTGGCCTCAGCCCCATTCCCTCCAGCTAGTTTTAGAACAGGCCTACCTGGGCCTCTGTTTGTAGAATTAGCTTGTAAAGGTAGTTTTAAAACACGCTTGCCTGAGCCTCTGTTTGTATATTGTACCTTTCTGTTTAATAAAGTAATATGCAGTTCCTTTTCTTTTCTGTTGAATCTTCTATTTTGGACCTTTTACTTTTCTGCAATGTTTGTTTGTTTGGTCTTTTTTTTTTTTTTTTTTTTTTGATGCGTCACCCCCAACCTTCCGTAGAATGACTACTTAGAACGATCGCTTGTTGCGCCTGCTAGCGCACTAATCCTTCCCACAGACGGCGTCAATTGTAGGGACTCCGTTTTAGGAAGATTCTCCAACAATACATTTGTAGAGAGTGGGTCGAAAGTTTAGGTGCTCGCAGGCTCACAACGGAGCACCAACCACTTTTCTTTTATTGAAGGGTAATAAGCCCAATTTACAACTTAGGGTAGCTCCTCAGCCAATGGCCGAGGAGGTTTTCCCTCCTCAAACTGACATCACCTAGGAGTCATTCTATGCCCTTCTATCTGAATCTCCCCCTTCTACTCTTTGCTCGCTTTTCTTATATATCTCTCTTCCTCCTATCCCCTTCTTCCTTCTGTTAATCATCTATTGGCCTCTCCTCTGACCCTCTGTCCCATGAGAGGTATTATCCACGCTCAAGTGGTTCACCCTGATCAATGTTGCCCTGTCAAGGGGTTACATCCCCATTAATGCGGCCAAGGGGGTTAGGCAAGCGCATTTAATGCAGAGGTGACAGCTCGTCTAAGGCTTGCCCCTTCGCCGTGCTCCTGTCGCCAACACGTGGCACTGGGCCCTCTCCTCCTCGGACATTCAAAGAGTCCCCCTCGGTGGTGAGGTACTCGTGTTCTTCCCAGGTCTCGGGCGCTCGAGGGTGGGCCCTCCTCAGAAATGTTCCTCGGGGGTCGGTCCTCGCGCTTTCATCCTTGGACCCCTCATGTATCTTCGGCGTGGGCCCTTGGGCCTGGTTTGGAGTGGGCCGAGGCTACCTGATTTTCTGGCCCCACATTAAGAATAACTAATTAGTAAATTAATTTTATATTATTTTTTATGATATATTGTCTCAAATTAAAGGATAACATTTAGCAACTGTTTAATTTAAATAAAGGAAAAAATCCAAAATCCTCCCTTTAAGTTTCACTTGAATTCATTTTAGTAATTTAACTTTACTTTCACTCAATTGAGTCCTTTAACTTTACTCAACATTTGCAACTTTCAATCAATGATTTCTCAATGACGAAAATATTCAATTACTCAGGCTTTCAATCAAAGCACATTTTAGATTCACATAGATCTTATAGCCTTGGTAGCATCCTTAAAAAAATCAATAGCAAGCCATTCCTCCATGGAAGAAGTAATAGAATCTTACATTCGTTGACTGACAATTAGAACAACAAGCTTATTCCAATGACTGAAACTTCAAAATAAGAAAAACACATACAACAACATACTAATCTTAAAAATTTTCATTGGTCAAAACTTCCAAAATAAAACCTTCCAAATTGATCAAATTCCAATTGTAAAAATCAAAAGAAAAGAGAGGGAGGGAGGGAGGCTTATGAATACGAGGAATTCAAAGTGTTGGTCACCAACTCCTTGGTTTGGTTTGTGGGATAGTGAGGGGGTTGAGAACTAAGGTTTGATTATGAAGTGGGGTTGAGGAAGAGATGGAGATAGAAGAGAAGGTGGTGAAGGTAAAGAAGAATGGCATTTCTTGGTTTGGGTTACCGTTCGTGTTTCTTCATTATGTAGATCTAGGAAACCATATATGTTTTTTTTTTTTTTTAAGATTTGAAAAAAAAAATGAAAACAAACTAAAAAACAAAATTAGAAACTTTAACGGCAAGCACTTAATAGAATTAGATAGAAGCTTTAATTGAACATATTTGAAATTTAAAGGACTTAGTTGAACGAAAGAAAAGTTAAAGAACTAAAATGAATTCATATGAAATTTAAAATGTAAGTTTTGCATTTTTGCCTTAAATAAAATTAAAAGTCTATCATCAAAATTTTCTAAACTTAAATCCCACACCTCACTTTTTTTTTTACCAAGATGCAACTTACGCCTATATTTTAATTCAATAAATTCATCTTACTTATTGTTTTTTGCTTTTGAATTTGCATGCAAGATTAGGAATGGCAACGGGTCGGGTTCGGGCAGGGTTTTTGCATACCCGGACCCGACCCTCGGGGCAAGACCCGCAGCCCGGACCCGGCCCGTTTAGTAAACGGATTTTTTTTTGAGGCCCGGACCTGCCCCCGCCAAGCCCCGCGGGCCCCGTGGGCCCCATTAAGCCCAACCAGAAAGAAAGATTTTTTGAAACAAGCTCCAAAGTCCAAACTCAACATCAAACCCACGGCAAAACAGACAAATCCCAAAAATCCCTTCTTTTCAAATCTCCACAGCCACACCCAAATCAATTTTTTTTTTTTTTTAAAAAAATCCCATTTTTCAATCCTCAAAGCAAACCCAGAAATAACCAAACCAGCGGAGGAGATTTCGGATAAAAAAATAAATAAATATAAAGAACTGAGGCGTGGCTGAAGGTGAGAGTCTTGGCCCTGTTCGAGATCAGAGAGAGAGAGCTGAAGGAGTGACTGTGAGGCCAAGGCGTGGCTCAAAGTGAGGTCGAGGAGTGACTGTGAGGCCGAGGCGTGGCTGCGTGCTCTTGTGCGTGGCTGTGTGCTCGTGCGTGGCTGAGTGTTGCGTGCTCGTGCCGTGCGTGGCTGCGTGAGGGACAGAGAGATTGAGGTTGATGGTGTGTGTAAGTGACAGAGAGAGAGATTGAGGGTTAGGGAGAGGCGGCTGGGTCTGGGTGTTGATGCCCATTTTTGCAAATCTATACCCAAAGGCTTATGAGGAAGAAAGCCCCACAAAAAGCAAGGCCCAAAGGCCCACCAAGAAGACCAAAGAATAATAAAGGTCGAAAGAAAGAAATGCAAGTGAAAGCAAGCTACGGCAAAACGCAAATCTGCAGCAAAATACAAGTCTGCCGCAGAATACAAGTCTGTCTGCCGCAGAATACAAGTTTGCTGCAGAATACAGTTCTTTGGCAGGATGGCTTCGGCAGATGAAGAAATAAGGAGCAGCAGGAAGTGTTAACAGCAGGAATTGCGTGAAGGAAGAGTCAAACTAAAGGAAATGACAAATGCAGCAGGAAACGCGTGAAGAAATAAGACAAAAACACGCAGCAGACGAAACAGAGCTAATCTGTTGCGGCAGGAATGGCGTGGAAGACAAAAACAAAAGATAGTGGAGCAAGCACAGAAAGGTCGGGGCACCACCAACCTGTACCCAGCCAATACAAGGGAGGTGGGCCCACGGTCAAAGAGATTCAGAGGGCGTGGTTTGGTGGTGGGGGGAAAAGGGGGTCTATATTTGGTTTCCTGCCATGACTTCTTTTGGGAACATATCCTGCTGGGATGATATCTTATCCAAAAGAAGTAATAAATGGTTGGGACCACTGATGCATGCCATAGAGCTAGGTAGTGAGGTAAAGGTATATGGGAGGAACAAACAAAAAAGAATTTTGTCATGCAGCAAATATGTTCTGAGCAGATGGCAGTGGTCGGGGCAACCAATGGGTGAGTGGGTAATCTCGAAAGGATGCCCACAACAAACCAAAAACAGTTGGTGAAGCCCTAGGGGTAAAATGGAGAAATCCATTAAATTAGCTCACTATAAAAGGGAGATAACCACGGCAGAAAAAGGGGGAGAAAAAGGGGGACCGAAGTGGAGGAAAAAAATAGGGGAAAGAGTAAAAAACAGGGGAGAAAAAAAGAAAGAAAGAAAGAAAGAAAAAGAAAAGAGAAAACGCGGTAGGAATAGGGGCATGCATCAATAGACCATCTTTTCCCTCCCTCTTAGCAAACCCACTCTTTGAAATCTTCAAAAGTAATAGCTAGTAGCCATTTAGGCCTATTCTCCAAAATGAACAACTTTTACGGCAAGAGCCATGATAAGGTTGTTGAAGTTGGAGTTTGGGTTCCTTCTTGGTTTACTTATTCTATGGGAAGCTTTAATACTTAATTTTGATCGCAAATATATTTGATTTTCAACTTATATCTGTTGTATTTAGTCATCCTGCCGCAGCACGTTTTTATCACGTCTGCCGCAGCAGTTGTCCTGCTGTGGTGTTTTACTTGCTGTATTAGTTTTCTTGCCGAAGCTTTCTTCTCTATTTGTTATTACGTATTTTGCTTTTGACACAAACAAACCATTATCCTGCCGTAAGTATATATATATATATATATATATATATATATATATATATATCCATATAACCTGTTTCTCATGTTCTGGAAAATATATTTTATATATGTATATGTGAATATGTATAAGTATATATACTCATATATGTATGTATATATTTGAAAATATGCTAACCCATTTAAACTAACACTTGTTTGATGGGTATTTTCTTTGGGTTTTTTAGATTTGTTTATGCGCAGGAAGTAGAAATGTGTTTCTGCAGTAAAAATGGTAGTCATTCACATTGCCGAAGGCTTTACTGCACGGTAGGCAATTTTAAAGCACGGCAGGCAGCTTCACTGCATATCAGAAACTTTAAAGCACGGCAGGCAGGAAGCTTTAATGCACGGCAGGAAGTTTTGTTGCACAGCAAAAGGCTTTACGGTAGGAAGCTTTACGGTAGACAGCTTTAAAGCGCGGCAGACAGCTTTAAAGCATGGCAGACAGCTCTATTGCACAAGGCTTTACGGCAAGAAGCTTTAAAGCACGGCAGGCAGGAAGCTTTAATGCACGGCAGGAAGTTTTAAAGTACGGCAGGCAGCTTCACTGCATAGCAGAAGCTTTAAAGCACGGTGGACAGACTTGTTGCATAGCAGAAAAGTCAATCCTGCAGCAGAAACTGGAGAAAAGTTCCT
This sequence comes from Quercus variabilis, assembly GCA_030445155.1. Lineage (NCBI taxonomy): Eukaryota > Viridiplantae > Streptophyta > Magnoliopsida > Fagales > Fagaceae > Quercus > Quercus variabilis. The sequence continues at coordinate 33,008,621 of CP129452.1, read as the reverse complement.
GCGGCAAGAACAAAGGATAAGCCCATTTCGCAGCGTCTTCCCTTGGACTTGGACTCAACGTTTGCGCACAAGCCGGCCCAAGTTGAGTTCTAGTTGGACTGGTCTCAACTCCCTTACTCAGAATACTCGGGCCTACTACCGCGGCAGGCAGCCCAGCCCAACACACAAAAAAGGCCCCCACACTGGGTTAGAGAATTAGGGAGTTAAGGTTTAGTTACAACCATATATATATAGCAGGGGCATTTTAGTAATTTTATGGTAGCCGGGTCATATCTGGGTCGGGTTTCGGGTCGAGTCCGGGTTTTATTAATAAAACCCGAACCTGACCCAGACCCGCTTCGGGTTTTTTTTTTTTTAAAACCCATACCCGACCCTATTCTTTATCAGGCCGGGTAAAATCCGACCCATTAGGGTCGGGCCGGGCCGGGTATCCGCGGGTCGGATCTAAATTGCCATCCCTATGCAAGATATTATGCTATAGGAGGTTTACTACAAAAAAGCAAAATAGCGGACAGTCATTTAAGTTCTTGGTTCTCTTATGTATTTTTTTTTTTTTTTTTAAATTCTCAATTTTTGAACTCTTTTGTGTATGATTTTATTTTTGGTTTTAGTTATTGTAGTTAATTTGTGAGTGTGTTGATTTTTTTTAATTAGACTGTCACAAGGAAAAAATCGGTATTGAGAAACTATTTTTTTTTTTAATTGTTTGTGCTAATTATTAGGAAAAAAACAACATAGTTTTTTTTTTTTTTAATACACTTGTATGTTGTGATCAACCGCTGTAAGCTCCATAGTTAACCTAGCTCTATCACTCACGCTCTACAAATTTATTGTTTTTGGGCTTGGGCCACAAATCCTAACCCTACAAAACTCATACCACATCTTGTATTAAGAAATTAACACAAAGCACAAACATAATTTTAAAATATAAAAATAGATAAACACTTATAAAACTCTAAAATCTTAAAAATTAGAACTTAAAGTAATTTTTATTAAAATTATTTACTTATTTTATAATTTATTATTACTATTTATTTAATAATTTAGTTTTAATTAGTATTAATTTGATAGGATTTAAATGATGAGAATATAAAACCCCATGAATTTAATTAGTATTGTTTGTAAAATAGTGAAGGAAATTTTTTTTTCCCCTCCCTTTAGGATGGAAAGAATGTATTTGGAAAATATTATTTTCATTTGTTTGCTTATTAGAAAAAAAATTGGTAAAAATATAATTATATTTGAAAAGGATGAGATTTAAAAAATTAAAAATAAAATAAACTATCATTTTAAATCAAAACAAACAGCACTAATTTTATGCCACAATTTTATTTTATTTTTATATAAAAACTATACAATTAAAAAAAAAATTAAGATTCATTTTATGATAATTACTTTTTATTATTAGGTCAAGAGATCAATGACTTGTTTTTAGCCACTCCTTTATTCAAGGATAAGAGACATTACTTATTGATCTAACTACAATGAACCCACACTATATTTACCAATAAAACATTTAAGTTTATGCCCAATTTATTAACAATGTATTGATTTGTATAGATTTTAGATCCTCTATGGTGTATATGATGTATATTGTCACCACATCTAAAATATGCTTTATGGCTTATAGGTAATCTGAAAATTGAAAATTTAATGGAAAATGCTAGTTATTACATATTGAGCAAGGTTTTTACGCAACCTAAATTGCAAAAAATTTTATGCAAACTATTACATGGTGGTTAGAAAAACTATGTGTATTATTTAAGTAAGTCACATAACTTATTAACAATGACATGTGATTATAAGTACACATGGGTGATTTTTTTTTTTAATTACCATGTGGTGGGTTGCATAAACATTTCTATAACCCAATTTGCATTAAAAAAAAAATTCCTAAAATTACTACAGAAAAAACTTATAAACTAATATACTAAGAATATGAATGATGTCACTTTTTTTTAAAGGATAGTAAATAAGATAGTGCCATTTAAATAATATAACAAATAAATATTTAAATTATTTGTTAAATTAGTGACACGTACATCAGTTTATAATTAAGCTTTGCATATTAATATTTGTATTAGATTAGATGTAGCATTACATTTTTTTTTTTTTTTAATGTTGAGAATCAGTAGTACTGGAATTTCAATTTAATTGCTGCAGGCACTGCACAACTTTTTCGTTTATGCGAAAAAGCAAAAAGAAACGGGAGTTACGTGATTCACAATATTCAAAGGCTGCTTTTCCCTATATGCAAAGTTTATACGTCTTATTTACTCTTCTCACAAGTACCATTGGAGCAATTTCCAAGTGTCCCATACTTTCCTAAATGCCCACAAAAAAGAAAAAAAAAGAAAAAAAAAAAGGGTAGGGTACTTTTGATATTCTTGTTAAATGATTTGGGCAATAATCTCTCCATATTCATCTTCTCTAGACCGGAACGATGCATCATTGGTATGATCATGAGAATCATTGCCCAATCATCTACCCCGGTCAAGCGAGAAAGCAATTCTACAATTTTTTTTTTTTAATAAATTTTAGCGAGAAAGCAATTCTACATTAATTGTTATGTGACCGAGCACCTTATATTTTTCTTGCAACTTACCAAAGTGGTCGACTATAAATCATAAACTATTTATTTCACATATGTTTTTATTCATCAGCCATAGTCGGTTATATTGGAGTCGTGGCAAAGTTGTAACATTAGACTTTTTTTTTTTTTTTTTTAAACTAACATTAGACTTTTTGATAATGCATATCTAACAAATTTCATAATTGTTTGAGCCTTTGAGGTGATACATTATGATTTGTGTCTTTAGTAATCACTTTTATGTAGGACTTTACTGGCATTACTTTTATTACTTGTTTACATCACAACTTACTGCTTCAACAATTTTTTATGTTTATAACTCAATTCATCCAATTACTTGAGGGATATTCAACAACAAAAAAAAAAAAATTACTAGAGGGATAAATCCAATCCAGAATATGAACCACTTGGTTGGATCACTAGAGTTCTGGAAAAAAATTAAATCTAGCCCAAGTCTGACAGACAACATTTTCCACCTACTAATTCATATGTCAATTTAAAATTGTTAAAACAAATATTACCTAATTACCTATCCAAGAGTTTCTCAAAAAAAAAAGAAATAATTACTTATCTAAGCAATTCACCTGTCCCCCCAGTCTCCGCCTTTGTTTACACTGCATATCATATCATGATTCAAGAATTCAAGAATTCGTTCGAAGACTAATGAAGCAAGCATGTATATGTGAGTTCAAGTTAACACAATTAGTAAAGTCTCTAATGATTAAATAAAAGATCTGGAAACGCCATAAATTAAAACTTTCTCAAAAATCAAAAGTAAGCATGTATATATCTCTCCTACTAGCAGTTTTCCTTAATTTCCTCAAATTTAAACTTGATCTTTCCAAATGAGGTCATCTCCAGATTTTTTAATTAATTGATTGCATATGTATATTACTTTTTGTGGATCTTAATGTTACCTTTAACGAAGACAAAACCAATCCAATGATTTGTTATGGGTGCAACGACAACAAAAGAAGATTGTTTCGATTGGCCTTAATTTCTTTCGTGTGGATTGAGGCCGTGGAGTTTCAAAATTCAAACTTTTAGAAATTCAAAGTTCAAAACAGGAGGGCTTAGAAAATTATCGAGAATCTTGAAAGAGATAAGAAAATGCCAACGCTGTCACTACGTGGTTAATTTGGACAAATTAGCTCTAACTTTTACCTAAAAAGAAACAAATATAACTAAGATGAGTGACTACCGCATGATTTTCGTATCATCATATGACATATGCCTTTTCAATTCTAAACGAATGGAGTCAAGCTATGTATTAAATATTCAAACAAATCGGATTGTAATGAATGGTACGTTTATCGGGTTGTAAAAGAATCAATTCGAATTAAATATTAAAAAGTACAAAATTATTCATTTAATTTTATTTCGAACAAGATTCGAGTTTGAACTCTAATAGACCCGATCATACTCTCATCGTCCATAGAAAAAAATGAGGATGAGGGTGAGGGTGATTCCAAGATCCGTCCAGCCAGTGGTGATCATCAGACGAGGACGAACTCATCCTTCCTCAATCATTAATGAAGCATTACAAAACAATGATGAGTTTCTATACCATTGGGGAGATAACCCACCATTAACACCCTACAGAGGCGTTACTAGTACGGATGAAATCACCACTAAGGCAGCACCAACGGCTAGAAGGAAGAAGAAAGCACCTATATATATATACCCATGAGACCCGAAAGAAGGTACATACCAAAAAAAAAAAAAAAAAAAAAACCTCTAGCTCATACATTCTATCCTTTCTAACTTTAGCATCGGAGGCTTTGTGGCAGGCACTACACTGGTGACTCACATTTCTTCCTTTATGTTAGGATATATGTGGATCATATTAAGAACATATGTCAATATTTTATGTAATTGGCTAATATTTTGACAAAACGCACTTTATTTGTATTTGGGTAAATTTAGAATATGTTTAATACTTTAAGAAGCATGTTGTTCAAATCTAGTATTAAAGTCATGAAGATTGGACCAAGAAACAAGTGAAGAAAAACTGTTCATTAAAGCTGGACAGATAACTCGATACCTATGGACAGATAGCTCAACAGCTTCTCTACACCTCTCGACAATTGGCTATTTATCGAGCTTTTCACTTGATTGTTATCGCAATCTCGACACCTTCTCGACAACTAGTAGATCGATCGAGAAAGCTCCTGTCCCCTCGACACTTGCTCGACACCTCCTCAATAATGATATCTGTCGAAGTTTAAAACTCGACACCTGCTCGACACTTGCTATCTGTCGAGGTTACGAAAATCAGAATTTTCAGATCTGATTTTTGGGCCAGGCTTTGTATTTGTGTAGGGTTCTTTTCTCACAACCCTAGACCTATATAAGGCTTATTTTAGAGGCCGTCACATAAGAGAATATAAGGAAAACATATACAAAAGGTGACCAATGCCTTATTCTTTCTGAAAGAAGTTACTGCGTCTTTGTGCCTTAGGGTTTTGTAACCAAGTGCTTCTTGATCTTCATTGTTGATAAAGTGAAGAACTTTGCAACCAACATCTTATTCTAGTTGGTGATTAAGTCATGTACTGGGATCCGCGTAATTAGTTAGTCATGTATTGGGATTCGTGCATCATCAAAGGGTGGTGTTCATATATTGAAGAGTTCAAAGGTTTTGAAGCGATAGAAAGTTTCTGCTGTGAGTTCATCTACAGGGTTGTAGAGTCTAGGGACAAAGGTTTTGTACTAAATCTGAAACTTTTCTTTACTATAGTGGATTGCTTTTCGGGAAGGTTTCCCCACAGGTTTTTTACTGTAAAATTAATTTGTTTCATTGGTTTTCTTGGGTCATCATATCTTGTCTTATTTATTTTTCCGTTGCATGATTTTGACATGATATTTATGTTTGTTTGTTTTAACAAGTTTTATTCATAATAAATCTAATTAACAACTTGGGTTTAAAATTTGTTAATTCTATCAACCGAAGTCTAAATTTCCCAACACTTTCACCATTCATTTTCCAAGATCAGGTTGGCTGAAGACGACTCCAATCTGAACGATCAGTTTTGACTGACAATCCAAGCATCATCAAACTCATTACTAAACTAAATTTCATTTTCAAGCTTAGCTTATTGGATTAGCATGCACTGTCATTTTTTTTTTTTTTTAATTTCCTATATATTGTATTTTTTTTTTATAAGACTATATGTTGTATTGGCATAGGACAAAGTTGTCAAGTTCCTTGTGTAAGAATTAAAGTAATACACTAGAATACAAACAATCAATAAATCAATGAGAGTTTAGACTTTAGATACATACCTTTAGACACCATGAACAAACCTTAATGATATTAGTGGCTATAATGAAATCACATGCGCCCACTTAGCAAATGGCCCAGGATACGCCTCCTTTCAAGATGGCTCTCAATGCAAAAATTATATGTTGTACCCGGCATATATGCCAGGTCTCTCACACATAGGTAAGCCCTACAGTGTATGGGACCTGCCAGTCTGTGAGTGACCCGACATATATGTCGGGTACACCATATACCACCTCCTCTCAATGGGGCAAGCCACCCTAATCTCTAAAAGAATGTGATCTAGGCTACTGTTCAGTGTGGAGAGGGAACTTGGTCCCATATGTGTGGTGAACATCTACCTATCATGGATCAGACATAAAATCCTATACTTCACCTCAACATCAAACGAGGGCATAAGGCTAATAGAAACAAGACTTACCAAGGCCTAACACTAAATATGACCACAACAAATTAATAAGTATTCAGTGTATATTAACTGAGCCACATCCAATTCATTTTTAAAATCTAAAAATCCTATTAATGGAAGTCCAGTTTTAACATCTTGTTTCCTCTTATTTATCTTCAAATTAAGCATCTATTAGTAAGAGGAGGTAATAGTTTCTCAAAGACTCTAAGTTTATATTATAAGAGAAAATAAAATGAATTTTGGCAGTAAGTCTTAGGCTCAAATCTAGCTTATGCAAAAAAAATCCTATTAAATACAATTAGAAGATCATTGAACAATTGCTAAGTAGTGTCATATCATTATAATAGAGTACAAGGTAAATTCTACTAACATACCCTAAGGTTTGGGCTAATAATGACAACTAGATCCAAGGCTTTTAAAAAATAACCAATTTAGGTTGCGTTTGGCATTGGTTTAAAAAGCCAGCATTTTTTTTACTATTTAGCTTATTTTTGCTACTATTCAACTTATTTTTGATATTATTCATGAGTCTTATTACACTTTTTGGTACTATTTATGAGTCTTATTGTAGTATTTCAGTTACTTTTTAGTTTTATCTATAGTACTTTTAACCCCAAAAAAATCAGTTTCAATTAAATAAACTATTCCCAAAGGGACTCTTAGTCCTTAAAGCCAACTTATTCCCTCAATAATTAGTTATTTTTCTCAACTGTTTTAGAGACTAAGTTAGTTTTAGGAACTAAATTAGTCTGTTTTGGAAAGTTTTTGAGCTAATTAATATTAACCCAAATCTCAACCCTCAAAGAATGTTAATGGAATTTACCCAAAAGTAAATAAACTGCTAGGGAGATGGGAGGTTCGTGGTTTTCATTTTTATAGTTGACAGTATCAAGAGCCTAAGGCACCTACTGCTTCGTAGCAATGCGCCTTTATGTTTAGTTTACTTTTGCTTGATAATGATGGACTGCTAAAGGCTTAAGCTTCTATTATATTTTAAGAGAAATTATTACAACAACCGACCTTAGCTCAGTTGGTAGAGCGGAGGACTGTAGTGGGAAAGTTCCTGTCTGATATCCTTAGGTCGCTGGTTCGAATCCGGCAGGTCGGATTCTTTTTTTATTTTTGGTTGTGGCTTTTCGTCTTTATACGTGATTGGTTTAAGCAACTTGATTTTAAAAAAAGAAAAGGCATCTACTGTGTAGTTGGACAAAGGGCCAATTTTTATTTGCATCAACCACTACAACATGGAATTTTTTATTGATTCAATTTTTTTTTTCAAATCACTTCCTTCATTTAGTGTATGAGAGCAGATCCAATCTCAATTAAGGAAGAATTAACATAAAAACAATTTCACAATCTATTCTTAGTGCCATTCACATTTTCTTTAATTATGTGTTTTAGATGAAGGAATGGAGATTTGAAAGGAAAACTCAAATGATAGGATTGTAAATTCCATTGATCATTTAAAAACAATTATAAAATTTATTGTTTGGAAAGAGGAGAGAATTTGTGAACTTTAGTCATCCACACCTTAATAAATAACAAGTTCTTGAGTCATGGGTTAATTGTGTTAGCATAAATAAATAAAAGATCTTCATCAAAGATTGAAAATTGAACAGGAAATCATAATCACTGTGGAGTTGGTGGGCCGGTGGCAGGGAAACGATTAGGAAAGCAATCAAATAGTTAATTCATCCTTATCCAGTGCATGACCAAATCCAATTGGACCATATCCAAAGCCAACAACAGATTGCGGAATTCTACAACCTACAATTTTTCTAACTAAGCTAAAACTAGAAATTGTTGGTTGTAGAATTCCAAATGTAGAACTTAACCCAAATCCCGGTTCTAAATACCACACTCAAACTCACGGTATAAACTTGCTTAGTTTAGAAACTTTGCTTGAATGGAAAGAGATGAGAAAGGCAAGAAAGAGGAAAGGGGATGGGATAACCAAATTTACTAACTATTGCTATTGTATCCCGACCACTTCTTCCATTCTCTGCACTCTCCCATGCAAATATAAGAGGTGCTTTCCTTCATAAATTTTGTTTTCTCATCTAAATCTTTTCTCAAAGTATTATGAAATAATTAAAATTATAAATAATTATGGATCTTTTTTTTTTTTTTTTTTTTTTACCCCTAGTCAAATTGTGATAAGCTTAGAACACTAATGGTTAGGTTCTAAAAATTTAGAACAATTGGTAAACCGTGAGCACAAATTTGTCTATATATAAATCTTAGAGTATATAGGGTATATTAGACAATAATCAATGTGCTATAAGTCAGAATACAAAAACAAGAAAACTGCAGGTTCAGGAATTTGAAACATGTCAAGCTCAACTGATCGAGAAGATGGTTCAATCAATTGAAAGAAGATTCTGCAAAATTTTAATTAAAGCCCAACAACCCACTAAGCCCATCAAGTGATTAGGGTTTCCGATCTAATTCACATAGTATTTAAAGAAAACCCTAAAGCACGTTTTAAAGAGACCTTGGGGCTTCTCTTTTGAGATCTAAAAAGTTGTGTGTCTTCTCCTTTCAAAGTCACTACTGGAAATTAATTTATATACCCTTAGAACCGGTAGATCTGAAGTTGCTGCATCACTAGCCATTAAAGGTGATAGAGATTTAAACCTTCAAGGCTGGTCTTGCAGTCATAGACTAGAGGTCTATATGGGAGATCTAAAGCATAAACAGGTGGTTCATGTGAGAACAAGATCTAGATCAAGGAAGTCTGTGGATTCAAAGCCCAATTTGGTAACTGTGTTAGATTTATTACGAATTGGTATTCTTGAACTGTAAATCTCAACTTGATATAATGGATAGTTCTCTTGGGATCGTTCCCCCTAGGTTTTTTTTTTTTTTTTTTTTTTTTTTATATTGAAAGGAGTTGTTTCATTGGTTTTCCTAAGTCATCACATCTTGTGTTATTTACTTTTTCACTGTGTTTATTTTCATGTGATGATTGTTTAACCTAAATTTGAATAATTAACCTAAGTAACAACTTAGCTATTATATTAGTATAAACAAACTGTGTTTTCAGGGGTCTAAAACTTAACACTAACAACAATCTTCAAGTGAATATGTTGACTTGTTGAACCACTTCAATCTTTAGAGAGAGAGAGAGAGAGAGAGAGAGAGAGAGAGATATGGCAAGTGCTTTCGACCAAAATTAATAGGTTAAAGGTTTAAGTCCGGAATTAGTCTTTCCAAAAATATAGTGAAGGTAAGATTTTCTACCAATGGTCTCTCCCAGGCTCCGTAAAAGTGGAAGTTTCATGTACACTAAATACAACATTTTAAATGGGAAAGGAGACAAGGAATGAAAGGTATTTACATGGATCTCGTCTCTTGAAGAGATAAGATCTAAGCAGACTGTTGGAGCATTTTAATATTAAATAATTAAAATGAATAAATGTTACAACATAAATGTCAAGATGTAGTAATGAATATGGAAAATGAGAAGTTAGTGAAAATGTTTAATCCCACATTGAAAATGAGAGAGACTATTTTATTCTTTTTAATTATGGTGATTAATGGGCTAATATGAATTGTCTTAGATATTGGGTTAGATGCATGCGCAAGAGGGAGGTGAAGGGTGAAGGTATCAGAAATGGAATTGAATCAGCCTCTTGGATCCTTTTACTTGACAACCTATTCAAAGTAATAACCATATCCATTGGTTAGTAAATGGCCTGGATTAATACTCCATTTTTATTATGGAAAAATGAAGAGCCATTAACCCACTTAATGGACTATCCATTTGGGCCTTTTCATAGATTCTTAGCAAGGATGGGTGTCCTTTTTGGTAGAGATTTGGGCTTGAACATTTTGTGCAGAGGTTGTTCTAATCATATGACACTTGTTGGGTTGTTGTATCTTGGGGGAGACAAGTGAGAGACAATCTGCATCCGTTACAAAGTTTAGCCAACTAAGAGCTTGAATCTCCTTAAAGAGAGTGAGTACCGCACCTCAGTCTAAATAGTATTGTGTAATTTCTCTCTTTAAACTAATAAAATTTAGAAGTCTTATTCAATTTCTCTTTGTGTTATTTCCATTATCATTTTGTTTGCACCAACAATTTTAAAGAGATTCAACACATGGAGCCTACACAAGAGAAACCAAATGAGCTTATTGGAGATCTCAACAAGCCCTTTCGCTTTGAGGGAGCCCACTATAAGAGGTGGAAAGGAAAAGTCTTCTTCTACTTAATTCTTCTTAAAGTCGCCTACATCCTCGCTGACAAGAATCTATCAAAGGTTTCTACCGATGAGAAAAGTGAGGAAGAATATAGTCTTCATCAATAAAAAATAGATAAGTATATAAAAGATGAATATAATTGTCACTCTTATCTTTTGAATTCTCTTGCCAATCATTTCTATGATTATTATGATATAGCTTATAATTCTGCTAAGAAAATTTGGAAAGCTTTACAAAGCAAGTATAATACCGAGGAGGCATGTGCAAAGAAGTATGCTGCTAGTAGATTTTTTTTGTAACCAAATGGTGGATGGAAAATCGGTGGTGGATCAAGCACAAGACTTCCAAATGATTGTGGCAGAATTGAGATCTGAAAGCATAAAGATTGGAGACAATTTGGTAGTGGCTGGCATAATTGATAAACTACCACAATCTTGGAGGAAGTTCCAAAAGACTTTGTGGCTCAAACAAAAGGAGACATCTTTGGAGATTTTGATCACACGCATTTGTGTGGAGGAGGAGACTAGAGCACAAGATGCACTCATAACACAAGAGAGCAATGGTAATTCCACCACAGAGCAATGTAATTTCACCACAAAGGTAAATCTTATTTCAACCAATAATAATATGTCCAAAAATCATTTTCTTAGAAATGGTCAATTGAAGCCTAAAAATAGAGCCTTTAAAAATAATAATAAACCTCAAGGAAGGGGAAACCCGAATAAAAATTACAATAAGAACTAAGGACCCCTTTCACAAGATCAATTTAATAGATCTAGTTTTGTCTGTGGCAAGAGTGGGCATATTGCTCAATTTTGCAAATTTTGGAAACATGAATCTGTCTCACAGGCTAACATAACCAAAAAGCCTTTAGTGGCTATGATTATAGACATCAATATGGTGTAATATGTTGAAGGGTGGTGGGCAAATTCTGGTGCTAATAGGCACGTCTTCTATGACAATAATTGGTTCAAATTGTACACTCATTTTGTAGAAGAAAAAATTGTTATGCTTGGTGACTCTAGCAAAACCAAGGTTCTTGGGAGTAATGAGGTTGAATTGAAATTCACTTCTGGACGCATGCTAACATTGAAAGATGTTCTTTATACTCCGTCCATGAGAAATAATTTGATGTCAAGTTTTTTTTACTTAAATGGCTAGTTTCAAGCAAATTACGGAATCTGATAATTATGTAATCACTAAAAATGGATTATTTGTGGGCAAGGGTTATGCTTGTGATGGAATGTTTAAATTGAATGTTGAGAATAATAAAGCATTTACCAGTTCAATTTATATGCTTTCTTCTATTAATTTTTGGCATGCTCGTTTGTGTCATATAAATAGTAGATATGTGGGAATCATGAGTAGTTTAGAATTAATTCCAAGACTATCAAAAGATTTTGAAAAATGTGAAATTTGTAATCAAGCTAAGATTACAAAAAAGCCTCATAAAAGTGTTGTAAGAAATACCAAATTGCTTGAGTTAATTCACTTCAATTTATGTGAATTTGAGGGAATTTCTTCTATTAATTTTGGGCATGCTCGTTTGTGTCATATAAATAGTAGATATGTGGGAATCATGAGTAGTTTAGGATTAATTTCAAGACTATCAAAAGATTTTGAAAAATGTGAAATTTGTAGTCAAGCTAAGATTACAAAAAAGCCTCATAAAAGTGTTGTAAGAAATACCGAATTGCTTGAGTTAATTCACTTCGATTTATGTGAATTTGAGGTAATTTTAACTCGTTGAGAAAATAGATATATTATCACTTTTATTGATAATTTCTCAAAATATACAACTATTTATTTGTTGGAAAAAAAAAAAAAAAGTGATGCTTTTGAAAAATTTCAAGATTTTTTAAAAGAAGTTGAAAATCAATTTGGTAGAAAAATAAAAAAGAATAAGAAGTGATAAAGGCCGTGAGTATGAATCAAGTGCATTCAACTCATTTGTTCAGTCTTTGGAAATTACCCGTGAAACTACTGCACGATATTTACTTGCTTCTAATGGTGTGGCTGAAAGAAAAAATAGAACTTTAATTGAATTAACAAATGCCATGTTAATTGAATCTGGTGCACTTTTACATTTTTTGGGTGAAGCTATTTTAATTACATGTCATGTTTTAAATAAGGTGCTACATAAAAAGTCACATACCACACCTTTTGAGATGTGGAAAAGACATAAGTCAAATTTGGGATATTTGAGAGTATGGGGTTGTCTTGCTTATGTAAGGCTTACTGACCCTAAAATACCTAAATTAGGTATAAGAGCTACTACCTGTACTTTTCTTGGTTATGCGATTAATAGTTCAACCTATAGATTTTTTGATCTTGAAAACAAAATAATTTTTGAATCTGGTGATGTAATTTTTCATGAAAAAAAATTTCCTTTTAAATTGAAAAATAGTAGGGGTGAAGAAAATATTTTGTCACAACCTAGTTCTTCTACTTCACATTTACAAAATCACGAAAATCTTGAAATGGAACCTAGAAAGAGTAAAACAGCTAGAGTTGAGAAGGATTTTGGTCTTGATTATTATGTTTTTAACATTGAGGAAAATCACCAAAATTTAAAATAGGCTTTAATATTACCTGATTCTATATTTTGGAAAGAGGCTGTAAATAATGAGATGGAATCTCTAATTTCTAATAAAACTTGGAAATTAATGGATCTTCCACCATGTTGTAAGACCATAGGTTGTAAATGGGTTCTTAGAAAAAAGTTGAAATTGGATGAATCAATAGATAAGTTTAAAGCTAAACTTGTTGCAAAAGGCTTTAAACAAAAAGCTAATCTTGATTTCTTTGATGCATTTTCTCCGGTAACAAGAATTACATCTATTAGATTGTTAATTACTAGTGCTGAAATTTTTTTATTTGTAAATTCATCAAATGGATGTTAAAACTACTTTTTTAAATGGGTACATAGAGGAAGAGATTTATATGGATCAACCCGAAGGCTTTGTAGAGCTTGGATAAGAAAGCAAGGTATGTAAGCTAACTAAATCCCTATATGGCTTAAAACAAGCACCTAAGCAGTGGCATGATAAATTTGATTCCTACATTATTGAGAATGGTTATAAATCAAATGAATGTGATAAATGTATTTATTCTAAATCATGGAATAATTTACATGTTATTATTAGCCTCTATGTGAATGATATGTTGATTTTTGGTTCAAATATGCATGTTATAAACGAGACAAAAAAAATATATACTTAAAAGCCATTTTGATATGAAAGATCTTGGTGAGGCTAATTTTATTTTGGGCATGAAAATTACAAAAGCATGTGATGGAATATATCTTGATCAATCACATTATATTGAGAAAATATAATTTTCATGATCACAAAAGTGTAGCTACTCCTTTTGATTCTAGTGTTCACTTATTTCCTACGAATAATGATGATGAGACTTTTAATCAAAAGGATTATGCTAGCATCATTGGTAGTTTGTGTTATGCTACTGATTGTACTAGACCTGACATTGCATATGCAGGAAGAGTGCTTAATAGATTTACTAGCAAGCCTAGTAAAGATAATTGGCTAGCTATTGAGCGAGTCATGAGATATTTAATTGGTACCAAAAGCTATGACTGATTTTATAAAAAATAACCTGCTGTGATTGAAACTTTTAGTGATGCCGATTGGAATACTTTGTCAAGTGATTCTCTCTCTACCACTGATTATATTTTTACTTTAGGTAGTGATGCTATTCGTTGGAAATCTAAAAAGCAAACAATAATTACTAATTCAACAATGGAAGCTAAATTAATAGCATTAGCTTCAGCTAGTGAAGAGGCAAATTGGCTTAGAGATTTGTTATATGAAATTCCACTCTGGAAAAAGCCAATTCCACCTATATTAATTCATTGTGATAGCACTGCTGCAATTGGTAGAGTTAAAAACCGTTATTACAATGGCAAATCCAGACCTATAAGAAGAAAGCACAGTACCACACGATCTTATTTGAGTCGTGGCATCATAACTATGGATTATATTAAATCTAATGATAATCTTACAGAACCATTTATTAAGGCCTTGGCAAAAGATAAAGTCTAGAATACATCGAGGGGGATGAGACTAAAGTCCAAAAATCATAAGCCATGTATGAGGATACCCAACCTAAGGACTAGAGATCCTGAGAATTGGGTTCAATGGGAAAAACAAATCATACGATAGTCATAAGAAATATACAATTTATTTTTTTTTAATAATTTATTTCATCAATAATTTTTTAAATTGTTCATCTCTATGATGTAAATGCATTTATCCTGTAATGTGGAGAGGTTGAGTATAAAACTCTTAATGAAATTTGTAGCTCGTATGAGTAGGGTGTCAAAATTACAGGAGCACCCTTGACAAAATTTCACCTATGTGAATGTGGGGGTGGTGTCGCTTCCTATGAGATTTGGACTTAATCTCAAATACACTCATGAAACCAAGATTAGCACACGGCTGTAAAGTGCTAGCTATAAAAGCTCATGTCAACACCTGAGTTGTTATGTGTAAATAGTGATGCTTAATTTCCTTAAAGCAATCCTAATTCAAGTCAGAGACCACTACTACTTTAGAGTTGAGATCGCTATTTTACTAAGTGAAGGTTCAATGTAGAGCACACCTTCATGATGCATAGTGACTCGTATTTACCTAGTAATCTCTCCTTAACTAAAAAATTTAATATTAAAATGAGTGGGGGATTGTTGGAGCATTTTAATATTAAATAATTAAAATGAATAAATGCTACAACATAAATGTAAAAATGTGAAAGTGAATATGGAAGATGAGGAGTTAGTGAAAATGTTTAATTCCACATTGAAAATGAGAGAGACTATTTTATTATTTTTAATTGTGGTGATTAATGGGCTAACATGAATTGTCTCAGATATTGAGCTAGATACGTGTGTAAGGGGGAGGTGAAGGGTGGAGGTATCAAAAATGGAAATGCATCAACCTTTTGGATCCTCCTACTTGACAGCCTATTCAGAGTAATTACCATATCCGTTGGTGAGTAAATGGTCCAGATTAATACTTTATTTTTTTAATAATGGACCTAATTAATCAGATTAATTTGGGTAGTAATTTCGTGAGGCCTATTAAGTCTATAAATAGACTCATTCAAACCTAATCCAAGTTATTGTAATATACACTAAAAAAAAAAATAGAGAGGTTCTTGGCAAGGAAGAGTGTTTTTTCTGATGTAACTTTGGGTTTGAACACTTTGTGCAAAGTGTGTTCTAACCATACGACACTTGTTAGGCTGTTGTATCTTGGAAAAGACAAGTTAGAGATGATCTACACCAGTTACAAAGTTTAGCCAACCAGGTGCTTGAATCTCCTTAAAAAGAGCGAGTTTTGCGCTTCAGTCCAAATAGTGTTGTGTAATTTCTCTTTAAATTAATAAAATTCAGAAGTATCATTCAGTTTTTCTTTGTGTTATTTCCATTATCATTGTGTTTGTACCAACACAGACTGAATTTTTACCAGTGTAAAACACTACTATTATTTTTATATGTATTCTAATAAGTATTACTGTTTACTCAAAAAAAAAAAAAAAAAAATAGCATGTGCATCTTGGCTCTTGAACGAGTTCTAGAGAAACATTTATTTGGTAAATAAATGTTTTTGACAGCAGGAGACAAAAGAGAGTGTAAGAAGATTATGGAATAGAGAAATTATAAAAACTAGTAAATCACGTATGCCACTAAGAAAATGTAAAAGATAGTATGGATATAAGGGTTAAGACTCAGAACAAGATACAATAAAGCAAACAATATTATTAGATTTAGAAACTTTTTTACATCAAACATATGAGACTCAGAGGTTTTTAGTCTGGATATGAAGGCTTTTCTTAACTCTCTCTTGCCTTCTTAGGTTTACAAGGACTCTATTTATAGACAATACAGCATACATAATACATATCAGAAAAGGAAGGGCCATGCTTATGGATTTACAAGTGTCCATAATAAGGGTAGGGGCCTGGCTTTGAAGAGTCTTTTGGCAGATAAGGATCTGCCACCATCTTAATTCATATGTCAGGAAAAGCTATTGAAGAGGTGAGGCCTGATTAGATCTGGACAACAAGTGTCATGCTACGTAGGGGCCTGTGTGCAAGAGTGGATTACCCTAGATATGCTTTAAAGGGATAGATAGTGAACAGTAAAAAATAAAAGATTGCGTCTGAAGACGTTTCTAGTACTTTTTTTTTTAATTTTAGATACAATAAAGCTATTTAATCACATCCATCTCTTCCTTGGAACCATTCTTCATTAACATCATCTGGATCATGGTTATGATAATAAGGGTCATCATATCCTACAAGAGGATTAGGCATTTCCCAATGATCTTCATGTGGCCATTGTTGTCTGCAAATATCTGAATCAGTTGGTATTATTTCAGGGAGGATTCTTTTATTAAGATATTCAGCCATTGTGAGTGCATGATAACAAGAAACCTAATGAACATCCGAATGTGTGTGGAGAGTATCATCTGAATTAGTAACCCAATGCATCTTTTGCAGGGTGGAGAATTCCATTTGCCCAGATATCATTTTTGGAATTCAGCTTGGCTACTAGGCATGCCAAGGTGAGTTATGACCAAATCTTGGGTGTTCTGTTTTTGGATACATTGTCCATTCACCATTATGAGCATCATTTTTTAGGATTTCAAACCAGAATTTGTGAAAATATTTATTTCTATGGGGGAAAATATATCTGTAGAATTCTGGTTCAAAATGAAGACATAGGTAATACTTATTGAGTAAATACCACATGTAGAGGTAATGTGCAACATTCCAATTAGTTACCCAAAAGGCAAAAGGGGTTTTCCATGGTTGGTCTATGTCAGGAAAAACAGCTAGAAAGTGACACTGGTGTTTTTTAAGATATTCATAAAGGGTTCTAATGATTCTTTTGGATCTGGCTTGAAGGGTCAGTTTTTATCTGGTCTTTTATTTTTGGAGGGAGGGTGTCTATCATAGAAAGGATATGATCAGGTTGTACAAGGGGAGGGTTTGAGGATGAGGATGGATCAGTAATAGGATATACACACAAGGGTAGAGGAATAATAGTGGTGTTAAGGACATGAGGCTTTCTAGAAAGGTAATCAGTGATGAGATTATCTTTGCCTTTAATGTGTTTTACTTGAAAAGACTATTATGAAAACCAATTTGCCCATCTAAGTAATTGAGGGTGTGGAAGCATTTTCCTTTTGAACTGGAACATTTTGGGAAAAGAAGACATATCCATTTCTACTAAAAAATTATGCCCAAGAAGATGGTACTGGAATTTTTCAATCCCATATTTGACTGCTAGAATCTCTTTGAAAGTGGAGTGGTAATGAAGTTTTGAAGGCTTGAATGCACCACTTTTATATCCACAAATGCTTCTTTTGCCACCAAGTCCTTCAAAAAGGGCTGCTGCACAATATTCATCACTAGCATTTGTCTGCAATATCCGTTTACCTGGTCTTGGAATCTACAAAGGGGGAAGCTTTTCTGCTAATTTCTTTAGCTGTTGGACTGCTTCTGTATGAACAGAATTCCATTCTGGAGGTGATTTCTTTAGTAACTGAGCCAAACAATTCCTGTATTTGGAAATCTTTGGGATGAAATTTGACATATAATTAACAATTCCAAGGAACTGTTATATTTGCTTGGCACCTGTGAACTTGTCTAGAAATTCATCAAGAGAGACAGCTATGTGAGGCTGCAAAGTATACTTTTCTTCTGAAATATTTACTCCCAAAAAGTCTATGGAAGATTGTCTTATGACCATTTTCTTTTCTGAAAGCATTACCCCCATTGCTTTTTGAAATTGGGATGGAGCATTTTTAAGACCAAAAGGCATGACTGTCCATTGGTAATGATGGTCTGGAATGCAAAATGTCATCTTGTATATTTCTTCTGGATAGATTCCTAGTTGCCAAAATCCTGCTTTAAGATCAAACTTTGAGAATACTCTGGCATTTGAAAGATGCTGGAACAGAGCACTCTTATTTAGCAAGGAAAATTTGTCATCTACAAGGAAATGGTTGAGATCCTGATAATTGATTACCAATCTGAGTTTTCCCCGTGCTTGCTTAGCATGTTTGTTAACATAAAAAGCTTCTCATGCCCATGGCGAGGTTGGCACCTGTGAGCTTGTCTGGAAATTCATCAAGAGAGACAACTATGTGAGGCTGCAAAGTATATTTTCCTTCTGAAATATTTACTCCCAAAAAGTCTATAGAAGACTGTCCTACAACTATTTTCTTTTTTGAAAGCATTACCCCCATTGCTTTTTGAAATTGGGATGGAGCATTTTTAAGACCAAAAGGCATGACCGTCCATTGGTAATGATGGTTTGGAATGCAAAATGCCGTCTTGTATCTTTCTTCTGGATAGATTTCTAGTTGCCAAAATTCTGCTTTAAAATCAAACTTTGAGAATACTCTGGTATTTGAAAGATGCTGGAGCAGAGCACTCTTATTTGGAAAGGGAAATTTGTCATCTGCAAGGAAATGGTTGAGATCCTGATAATTGATTACCAATCTGAGTTTTCCCCGTGCTTGCTCAGCATGTTTGTTAACATAAAAAGCTTCACATGCCCATGGTGAGGTTGTAGGTTCAATGAGTCCTTCAGAAAGGAGGGTAGATAGTTCTTACTTGGCCAAAGTTAAGTGTTCTGGGTTCATTCCTCTATGACTGGCTTTTGTGGGGTTAAAATCTTCATTCTTTTTGAAGGGTAAACTGATGAAGAAGTTTGGATTTTTCCACAAAGGGTTTGGATTTTTAAGGAAGAATTTAGAGTGCCTGTTTGCACACCAGTCATTGATAATCTGAAATCTTATAGGATCAAAAGGATCAACTGTGAATAAATGGGGAACTTGGGTCCAAGTGAGAAGGTGTTATTTATGCATAAGTCCTTTTGAAGACCATCTAAGGCTGGGTATTTGATGAAGGAGGTCAAATCCTATAAGAAGATCTCTTCCTGTAAAAGGGGAGCCAAGGACTTGGTGTTTGATGATGAGTGTTGGGAAAATTCTGATGAAAATTGGCTTGCTTTTCAAGGTGATCAAAAATGTTTCTCCATTTGCTACTCTGAACATCTGATGATGAGGTAACCAACATTATTTGGGTAATATCTTAGGATAGAGAATTGTTGCTGCTGCTCCTGTATCAAATAAGGCTATTACTGGGATGGGTCTGGCATAAGTATCAAGAAGGATGTTTACTTGAGCTATAGGTGTAGGACTGGTTAGGGGGACTATAATGGGCTGTGATGTAAAGATGGTTTGGATTATTGGGTTTGAATCTTCTTCATTGTCTAAATCTGATTCTTCTTTAGAAGTAGAATAAGCCATAACTGCTAAGGCTTGAGGGGAGTATTCATCATTTAATGAAAAGAGGGACCCTACATCTGAAAAAAGAGTATCATCTGCATGAATCTGTGCTTGCTCCAAAAGTTTTGTTGCTTTCTTCCGTTTTGGACAATTTTTTGCAAAGTGACCCAGTCTTCTGCATATGAAACAGACTTTTGAAGTTTTTCCTTTGAACTGCTTTCTTCTAAGAAATTTCCATTTCTTCCTGCAAAAAGATTTCTTCTTGTGACTTGCATAATGCTATTTCTTCCAGGAATATTTTTTGAAATGATCTCCCTTTTTTGTTGGGCAGGTACAATTCTTGTCATAACACTTGATCTACAAATATTTCTTTTTACAATTATCTTTAAGTTTGCCATGAATCTTACTAATTTCTGAAAGAAATTTTCTCTGGTTGCAAAGTTTTTCAAGGGTAATGAGCACATGCTGATAAATTTCTCCTAAGGAGGCTTGCTGCAATGTTATCTTTTAGAGATTCATAATGCGAAGAGTTTCATCTCCCAATGGTTGTGGAAGGGAATTGAGAAAAGTATATTTGGCATTGACATCATCCATGCCATTGAAAGAGTAGTATCTTCTTGACATTTTGTCAAAATGTTTCTCCAAATCTCTTCTTTCAAATGAACAGCATTTCATCAGTAGGAATTCTTCTCGTGCTACATCAGTGTAGTGAGTCACAGATCCAAGAAACTCATTATGGATTATCGTAAAAAAATCCTCCAAGGCATTACATTGAGCGGCATATCTTTGCCTGTATTCTCCTAGATTAATCCACCATTCTCGTAATCTTCCTGTGATCCTTGCAACAAACTTAGCAATAATCTGAGAAACAGTGGCATTTGGAGCTTGGAGTTCTACTATACACCAGGAGGACATGTTGAAAAATTCTTCATGCCATTTAGAAGGGGGAATATTGTCAAGAGTGAACAAATGTTTGGAGTCAGTAGTTGATGAATAAGTCAACCTTGTTTGGTAGTCTAGGATAATAGGTGGGGGAAATATAGGTGGTGGAGGGGGGGCTGCTTGGGTCGAAGAACATCATCTTCTTCTTCTACTTTCGGTTTTGTATTAGTCATGAACACTTTCTCTAAACCAAGATCTGATAAGTCTAATTCAGAATCCTCAATTACAGGGAGCACAAAGGGTTCTTTTGAATCAGCAAGGGTGAGGGTTTTGAGGAATGATAAAATTGGGTTTGGGGGGTTCAGGGTCTACAGCCAATATGTTCATGTTTGGAGGCCTTGAAGAAGCACCAATCGTTGGATCAGGAGGTTGGTACAAAGGTTCTTTGTTTTTCTTGATTGGAAAAGGTTCAATTTGTGGTTTATTTTGAGGCTCAGGTTGAGGTGGAATATTGTAGGTTATGGCAGGGAAAATTCCACTTGGCTTGAAAGGATTATGGTCTGGATGTGTTATGACTAATGGTTGAAGACTTTGATAGGGAGAGATTGGGAAAAAAGGAGATGTCAATAGTACAGACAAGTCTTTATATAATGATTGGCAAGGCATGGAAAGATCACAGAAAGAAACACCTCAAGCATGGAGTGACCAATGCACCAAGGGTGCATGGTGGACTGTAATAGCTATTCTTTAATACATGTAACAAATTTTAAAATTAATGTATTTTCAAAAATATAAATTTTTGATATGCATCATTTGTTACAAACTTTTCATATGTAAAAACCAAACTTACTATTACAAATAATTATTCTATTATAACATCTTTTTTTTTTTTATTCCTAATAATAATAATTATCATTTTTAACATCTTACACTCTTACGTAATATACATTCAATGTATCAAATGTGCCTTAAAAGTTTTAAACAGCACCCATTTTCTCCTCACCTAGCTTATTCCTATTCTACTGCAACTTGGATAATACCAGATGCATCTTGTGATTTCCTTTCTTCTCACCATTGTCTCTTGATAGGATTTAATCTCACAATGTTGTGATTACATGCCATTGGTTTTGTGTTTGTTTCCGGTCTAATTAAGCTCATTGATGGGTATGGATCAGTTGTGATTGGGTGTGAACTGGTATCAAATTAGGACCTGGAAGTGTTCATATGATCGTTTGAGGGTCACGTACAAAGCACGCAACTGTTAAACTTAATATCTAGATAGATGCTGGAGTGTAATTTACGAGGTTTGTTATAATTGGCATGGCGGTTATAAATTTTCATATTTGGGGTGAAAGTATAAACAATAATATAGTTCATGGTAGATTTTTGCGGTTGACCCATTTTTTTGAGCATATCAAAATTCAAATTAACTTACCCCTATCAAGGCTCAGTTTTAGCATCCAATTGGTCTCAGTGATCTCATTGTTAAAATTATCTGGCCAAAATTCTCCACCTATCTTAAAATTTTGGATTCTATTTCCATTTTTTTATGAGTCCGGTTAATATGTGCCCTTAGAATACACGTTGAGCCATCTATTTTTAGAAAGATTTTTTCTGAAATTGGAAAAGTTGTTAATACTTTTTCAATTCCCGTGAAATTTTTTTCCAAAAATGATTAATTATTAGGATACACAATAGTAAAATCCTTTTTTATACCATATTCACAATTTGCATACTAGAAATCTATAGCCAAAATCGAGCATTGGTGTTATTCTATTTCTAGGTTTTTGTTGATGGGTATGGATCGGTTGTGATTGGGTGTGAATTGGTATCAAATTAGGATTTTTGGACATGTCTGAAAATTTTGGATCCTATTTCCATTTTTTTATGCCATAATGTACGATTTGCATACTAGAAATCTATTGCCAGAATTGAGCATCGGTGATATTCCATTTCTAGGTTTTTCATTATGAGTTAAAGTCGACTCATTTATAAATTTTTATGTAAAACTAGGTTGTTGAAAATAACTGGTTATTTACGGACCGATAACCTATGTGATTATGAAAGGGGCAGTGAGTTACTTTCATTCTTCCTTGAAACAAGAACATGCATACATGGGGAAGAAAAGTGATTAAGATTTTGTCTCACACAAAGACAATTATGTACAATTTCTCTCTTTGCCCTTCATGTGAGCTTTGCTAGAGCTCCAGTACAAAGTAGGCATAGAAGTTATTCTCAAAATGCTGCCGATTTTCAATTTTTGGCCTGTGCCCATTTGCAGCCTTTTGACAAAGAGAAAAAAGCGACGTGTTTTGTCAGAGCCTCTTCATCATCTGGACCACTGAAGAAAACCCCAATCTCCATCCCAATGTAGGTCCAATTAAGCGACTTATGTAGCATTTTTTTAGGACACTTCAGTCCACACCCGCTTAATCCTCCAACCCATTTGGGATCCAAGCCGTGGCAAAGACTGAGTTGTGACCCTTCCATGTGAGGACCAACATATCTTCCTCCTTCTTCATGCCCCATCCACTGGCATGTTCATCAAGCAAGTCCTTCACTTCCTTCACAGTCTCTTCGCAGAACGGAATGCTTACCCAACCGGAGTTGGTCATTCTTTGGCACAATTTAATGCCAGACTCTAACCTCTCTATTCTTTGAAACCCTTCAAAACTAATAATGTTTTCAATTTTATGACCAATATCGGATTCATATTCCATCCTTTGGCAACTTTCTTTGGGCAAGAAAGTTTCCAAGGCATCAAAGGGTATCCATAGGTAATTAAAGCAAGTGGTAATTCTTGATGTGAGACTTGAAGCACTAAGATCAGAATCTTCATCAACTACCACTATAATTTGAGGGTTAAGGCCTTTAATTATATCTAGGAAAGTGTCTCTCAATGAAGCACCACGAGGACTCCCATTTTGCTCATCAGACAAATAACGTAGCCAATGTTGGCAATTTATTACCAAAGCTTCATCACCCCTAAGGTTTAGAGTGGAAGGATTCAAGTGGGCCAATAGAGATTCAAAGTGAAAACTAGCTGACTCTTTGCGCTTAACTACTTCACCTAATGTAGATGGAGATGATGAATTATCAAAGACACGAAATTCAAAAGGAACATCCCTAAACTTAGCAAAATTTCCCAAACGAAGGCCAACTTCTTCAGTTGATACATTAAGTAAAGGAGGGACTGGTGGCCTACTAAAGGGCACTGTGATTCGAAGTGAAGGAGGACCTTCCGGCCTTTTAGCCAGCGTGTCGATGAGAGTAGGCCATTGCATACAATGAGTGACGCTAAAATCTAAGATATGAACTCTTGGAAACCCTTGAATTGCATTCAAAATGGCACTATTTGATGCACAAAAGCCAAACCGATGCCAAGGGATTAGATCAACATACCCGGCTAGCTCGGTCACCGACATCAACCTCCTTTGAATGGTGCTGCTTCCATTAAAATTCATCGCTGTTGGGCAAACCCTAGAGGCCCTTGAGATTAGTGCCCTCAAAAACCAAGAAGCAAGCCTTTGGTTAGGGTCACCAACAGAAGAAGCAACGTTGTTTAGCACCCACATAACTTGCTGGGCCAAAGTAACATCGTTGGTCTCTAGAGCACTCGCACAGTGAAGTAAAAGCTTTTCTAAACAAGCTCCATCAAGGCTTCCGAGACACCCATTAAGGGCACCTGAAAGAGGACTGTGAAGGGTGTTGTTGAAGAGAGTAGGGTTTTGTAGAGAAACAGATGTGTTTCCTCTCTGTTCAGCTTTCATGGCTGCTATGTTTGGTAAATAATTGATGAAGAAAAAGTAGGAAAGAGTTAGGTTTCTGTTGATTGGACTTGCATGCTGGCCTTGGAAGTTCAGGAAGAGAGGGAGGAACTATGTGCTGTTTGACACGCGTCCAGTGGATATTGGTGGGTGGGATATATTGAAAAGCTAGGGTTTTACCTAATTGTAGATTTGAATTCGCAGGTTCAAGAAAGATGAGGTCTTGGGAGTTGGAAGTCTATATGTACATGGCTTTTGTGTTAAACACTTATGTGCTTGAGAGAGAGAGAGCGTGAGAAAGTTAAACTCCTAGTTTTTTCTGGTAGCTACTTGAACCATATATATACTGGAGAAATGTCTCTGTTGAATGATTATCAAGATGGTATGAAGCCAAAAATTATAGTTAATTGAACCTTGAGTCCGTACTAACTTGACAACTGTAGCTGGAGTTAGCAATAGTAAGCAAGTTTTCTCTTTTCAGGAATATTTCATCTTTTTTTCTTTTTTTCTTTTTTGATTATTAATTTAAGGATATGATATTTTATGTATCTAGGAAATGCTATCATTTCTCTTACCATATATAGATTCTGGCACACACACTGCATATTGTGATAAATATTACAATTATGCTGGATACATTTTACTCTGTTTGTCTTTAAGTTAAATTGACTAGGGTTGTCTTATTGTTTTTGCAATAGTTACCAACTTACCATGCCATTACAATTATGTTGTACTATTGTAGGCTAATAAACTCTAATTTAACTGGCACATTATCTTTTTATAAGTGTTAATTTTAGATAAGATCATTGGTATAAGTCATTGGGTACGCATGTAACTTATCAGTAAAAAAAAATTGTACCCAAGTTCAATTGTTCAAGTCACAAATTGACAAAAGCTCAACTTAACGAGTTGAAGCAGCAAGGATACCGAGTCAACCCACGCCCTGTAATACAGATATACCTCTTGTTTGTTTGCTTTGCTTTTATTAATTTTTTTTTTCCTTGATGTATATATCCCTCAGGCATTTTTGTTATTTAGCATTACTCAAAATTATCATTACTAAGTATCCATCGCTGTTTAGTTGGGCGTTGATAGAGATTTTCTAAGCAAATGTAACACGTTGCTAATTACTTCTGATAAGCTTCATTTTAAATAAACTAACTGATTATGGCAGCTCTACAGAACAGAGGGTAGTGAGTAGGTTAAGATAGCTGTCTTAGCCGGCCACTCTTTTGTCGAATTTGTGCTCATAAATTGCGATTTGAGACAAAACAAATATCCATTTTTTATTGGTGGGGGTAAGAGACAAAACCAATATTTCATTAATTAGTTTAATTAATTAATCTAATTTTTTTTTTTTTTACATGGAGTTTATTGATGATTGATAGCTACCCTTCATTCCCATCCCTCCACAAAAGAGATATAATATGAGAGATCAACTTGGTTGCTTGTGCAATGTGATGCCACAATATAAGACAAAATACACCTCCTCCTCCACAAGGACGAATTTATTAGGTTATTTCACTAAAATGTCACTCCACGTATGGAATAAAGACCATAGAATATTTTCTACATATTTTACATGACGTCTCCTTTCATCAATATCTCTTCGCACTCATTCATCAAAAAAAAAAAAATCTCTTCCCACTCAAACATTGTTTGGCGAAAGTGGAATGGAATTATGAGATGCTGTACTAAGATTGGGGGGAGGAAACAACGTTTATTTATTATACTTGGAATTTGAAAGTCTCTGTTCTTTTTCATGTAGGAGCAAATTGTAAAAGGAGATTTAGGTAAAGTTTATTTAGCTTTTTGTTAATAAATTTTTGCTGAAAGTATTTAAAAAATAGGACAAAATTTAGCTACAAAATTGGTTGTAACCTTAGGCTACAAACTCACTTAATAAAATAAATATTACAACATATTTTGAAAATCTAACCGTTGAATTACATGTTCTTTACGCTCTTAATGCACATGTCAATTTTTGTGTCAATCGGATATTATTTATTATATAATCTATAATCTTATATTTTATGTATAATTTTAAATTACAAAAACTTGCAATTTAAAAATTTATTGATAACATAACTATTAATCTTTAATTTTCTTGAAATTTTGCAAATATGGAGGATATAAGAAGAAGATGCAATCCAATGGTGGATTTGTCAAAATTCACCTTCAATAAAAAGTTATTAAGTGAGTTTGTAGCCTAAGGCTACAATCGATTTTGTAGCTAAACTTTGTCCTTAAAAATATACTTGTCCTTAAAAAAAAATTGAGAAAAGTTATTAAAAAAAATAAAGTTTTAAAAAGATATACATAAAAATTAAAAAAAAAAAAAAAGTTTATAAGCTACTCTCAAACACCTAATTGTTACTTCTCGCTTATGTTTCACTGGACTTACTAGGAATTCTAGTCAGTGTAAAGAGATTACTCTTTTTTTTTGAAAAATATTGAACATATTACAAATTTTATTACATAATATTTAAAAACTTATTTGAAAATATATATTATTGATGAATTTCAAAACCATTAAAAAAGAATGATAGAATTTTTTTTAATTGATGTGTCACGTTAATATATAAAGGTCAAGAAATGAAGGATACGTTTGGGATAGTTTATATTGGACAACTTCTTTTACTATTTAACTTTTTTTTTATACTATTTATGGGTGCCATTATGTTTTGTGGTATTATTTATAGGCCTCACTGTACTATTTTAACTAGCTTTTAGCTTTATTTACAGTATTTTCAATAAAAAGTTTTCAGTTTCAACTAAATAAATTATTCCCAAATAAACCTGAAATGTGTAGTATCCTTAACATTATTTTTTCCTAATTTTTCAAGCTAAAAAGGATAAATTTCATTTTAAAAAAAAAAAACAAACAAACAAAAAAACAAAACAAAACAAAAATGACATCCTATGCAGTTCGCAATTCTACCTGAAAATTTATTTCAGGATTTCCAATTTGAAGCTATATATCAATGCAAAGTTACATGTTACAATTTGCTTAATTAAAGTGATGGTTTTGCAAACTTGGTCAACACATCAAGAAGGGGAAACAGAAAGAAAGAAATTGATGGCAAATATATACTAGGAAAAAACTTTACCTAAAGAAAAATTATACAGGAAGAAAGAAGGGAAGCTTTTGAATCCTGATTTGAACCATCACTTGTTTAGTAACATTTCTTTTGAATCATTTGTTACTGCAAAGCTGTAGGTTACGCTGCACATAAGACCTGTCTCAGTCACTTTACCATGACAATCCAACGAAAATCTTGTGATTTAGATTGTACATTCCCTTATAGGTAAAAAGAAATTTTTTCTATGTTCGTGCTAGAGCCTTGTCTCCATGATTCGTACAATCATACAGAGTTTGTGCAAGTTTATATATGCAACTTCAACATCTTCACTAATCAATTAGAGGATTATGTCTCTTGATCATGTCTAAGATTGAAGATAACGCACAATACAAAATGAAATAAGCGCCAAAAGTTTTTGTCTTCCATGCTGATATTTGCAGGCCCAATTGGCTAATCTAGTACGTAGATCTAGTAGTAACTCTCTAGCTGGCGTGAAGTTCTGTTTGTTTAAGTAAGAATCTTTTTTTCTTTTTTCTCTTTTGCTGAAGTTTAAGTAAGAATCACTACATGTGACCAGAGATTCCTTTATCGCAGTAAGTAGTCAGAATTCTTGGGTTAATCATTCAATTTATTAAAATAATAACCTTAATACAAAATAGCAGTTCAACACTTCAACCAATCAAAAGAAAAATGAATTGTCCGCATTTATGCTTTATTCCAAACAGATCAAAAGCATGAAAAGAACAAGACCCAAAAACCTTGAATGCTTTTTTGTTTTCTTGTGGGGTTAAGTAAAGCAGATATTACTGAATAATTGGGTGCCTATAATTGCATTATAAGATAATTCAGTCAGATAAAGACAGCACCTATGCCACGCAAAGCAGTGAGGGATTTTTTATTTTTTACTCGTTTAATTTGAGTCATGATATTAAGATATTAACTAAGCATAGTGATTTTCACCCGACTTTGGATCCAAAATCATAAGAATATTTATCCCATTGTCATTGAGGAAATAATTGGACAGGAAAAAAACAAGTCGTTCTTGCACCACTTCTATCATATATATGCCTACGTCGCCACGCTATGGTTTATTTTGAAATTTAAATAATTGCGAGAGACAGAAGCTGCCGAATTCATGTCAAGTTTAAAGGGATATCAAGTATGCTTATGTACTTCTTAAAAAATATAAATATGCTTATGTACACTTCCGGAAGTTTTAAGAGGGGGTTTAGTTTCATGTTTTGGTACTATTTCCACATCCAGCGTGTCCTTTTCAATTTTCCTAAATTCCTTAAAGCTTCATATCTAATAAGCAAAGGGCTTTTGATTGTTTCACATTGTTAGAGATATATCATCCCAAATAATCAAGACCCAAACTCAATCATCCTTGGTGTGCAAGCTAAGACATACTTATATTGTAAGTCTATTAATTGTTATTAGTTTAGGGTTAAGCCTATTATAAATAAATTATATTAAGTTCATTGTAATACAAGAATATTTTCAAGCTTATCCAAACTCAAGGTTCCATCAATCTTCCACTTTGAGTTTGAAGGGGGTGTTAGAGAGAGAGAGAGAGAGAGAGAGAGATATCAACCCGAGTAATCAAGGTCTTAGCCCAATCATGCTTTGTGTGCAAGCCAAGACACATACTTGTATTGCGAATCTATTAAATGTGTTTAGTCTAGGATTATGCCTATTATTAATAAGTCGTATTAGAGTCATTGTAACATAATATTTGTACTTCACCCATATATAAAAGATTTAGTTTTTAGGGGTTTCTTCTATGAATATAATTCATTAAATCAAATACATAATTCTTTGTGTTCTTGTATTACTCTATTTTATGCTTTCACTCGCTACAATATTTATCTATCTTCCATAAATATTTTAACACACATCATCTGTAAATCGTATCATGTGAAACATTTCACATCCAAGAATGTGAAACTATAATTAGCCATAAAAATAAAAATAAAAATAAAAAACTTTGAGTGAGAGAATTTGCGATTCTAAATTTTTATTCATGGTTACTTTTTATACAAAAATAAATAAACAAAGTCCAATAATATTTCATGCCTCCATGACAGTTTTGAGCGAAACAAATTCACTTTCATCCGTATATATTTTATGAGATATTTTAATGGGTTAATTACATTGTCCTCCTTAAGTACTATTGGGTCATTCACAGCGTTCCTCCTATACTATTAAATTGATTAATATCGTCTCTCAACTATTGAAAATACGCAAATAGCACATTATCATCCGCTTTGCTGTTAATTAAGACCCAACAAAATCTTTTGATTCCCTTTATATTCCATAGCAATCTCCCTCTTGTTGCGAGGGGAATTGCAAACGACATAGCCCATAGTTAAGGGGGGAGAAAAGTATATTTAACGCTTTATTTTAAACAAATAAAATAACAACTATCTTTTTAAATCAATCCAAAACACGCTTCACGTACACCTATCGTAGATGACCATCACAAACCTGATCAAAATGAAATTGAATTGGATTAGCACATAAGCTGACTCAATCAAGACGAAAACGAGATGCGTGGCATCATCTTAGGGTTGATGGCTTGACCCACTTGTTTTGGTTGATTGATTTTGGGATTTCAAATTTAGATTTTTCATAACTAGTTAGTTATGTTTGTGAAAATGTCCTTAAGTCACAGTAGTATTATAATGGTACATTCTCAGAAAATTGGTTGTGTCATTGTAGTATAATGTTGCATAATGATTTGTTTTGTAGGTGTAAAAATGTCATATTCAAGGAATAGTGGTTTGAATGACTCAATAGTTAAGGAGAGATAAGTGTAATTAACTCTATTATCATTTTATTCGGTTGTGATGAAGTCATGATTTGATTTGGTTGAGGCCAAATTTATATGAATATATACACACACGTATGTTGAGTGATATATTAATGTAAGGAAACTCACCCAAAAAAAAAAATGATATTCTTTCTATTTTGTTTATATGTTAAAATTTTTCTTTTTCTTGGACATGAATAAGTCCTTTTTTTAGATTTTGTTTTCAAAGTTAAAATTTCACTTATGAATAAAATATTTTTGATAGTTAGATAGACATTAAATACAATTTATGCAAATTCATATTATTATGTAATTATCTCCAAATTTATTACTTACACAAAAAATTATAAAAAATAATAAATTGCTATATAGAGATTGTTTGAAAATGCAGACACGTTTTTGCCCCTTTTTTTTTTGTTTTAAACCAACGCCTATTGCACTGTTCATGGGACATGAGCAATGCAAATAGACAAATGAATAGTATTTTTAGTGTGAACAGTAATTTGAAAATGATATTTTTATTGTTTTCAGTTTTCAACAAAATAAACGGTATTCAAACCCACACATAAAGTATTTGAGATTCTATATGAATTTGAGATCACCTTACAATAAAGTTATTCCCCCTTCTCCCTAGCTTCTTTATTTTCATCTTGTTTTTGTATCTACCTTCATTTTCCTTTTATAGTTTTTGAAATTTAAAAGATATTACCAATCTAAAAAAAATTTCTTTTAATTTTTAGAATGAATCTTAACATGTAAAAGAGATAATAGTATATTGTTTATAATTATGATATAAAAGAAGTATATTACCCAAAAATACATTTAAAAAAAAATCCACCAAAAAATAAGGGGAAAAAAATGGAGTTGGGTGGGGGGCCATTTTTGTCCCTTTCCATATGAATGATTTGAACTATATATGAATGATAGAGCTTTAAAGAAGTACCGGAATTTACAAATGTATGTGTCACCATCCTACAATCATAAGAAGGCCACTGCGAGAAATTGGCTATATACTAAATAAATAAACGTTGGGTTATAGTAAATTCTACAAAAATTCCATTACAAACTTCAACTAGTTGGCTGTTTAGGTCTTGGTCTTGCTGAAGTAGTTCGGTTGGTTCATCCCATTTCAACTTCTCCATCACCTGTCAGATAATACTTAATAGCCTCCGTGTTATATCTCTAGGATATGTTTCTGAGTAAACGAGGTGAGGTGTGGGGAGTTAAAAAAGTATTAAAAATGTTATTTGAAAGTGAAGTGATAACTCAATAATAATGACATCTTTTTAATTTCTCATGTTTATAGTTCAACTCTAATCTCTCATCTACTAGTTACATCTTTAAAAAAATAAAAAAGGAAAAAAATTAATTTTTCATTTTTGTTGGGCTGAGAGTGAGGACAGAGCTATTCATTGACTAGGGTGGGCAGTGGCCCCCCTAAATTAAAAAAAAAAAAAATCATAATAATATATATATTATGAATTTCTTCTAACATTTAGGTCCAAGATAATTACTCTTGGCCCCCCTCTCCCCAACAATTTACAAATTGGCCCTTAGATCCCAACCAAAAAAAAAAAAAAAAAAAAAAAAAAAAAAAAAAAAAAAAGCCCATCACTTTAGTTGATGGCCTTTCCATAGACAAACAGACAAAATCTCCAAGAACAAGTAACAAATCCTTGAACTATGAGATATAAAAAATCTCTTTGGCATCCTGTTCTGTGTTATTCTTAAGGAATGAAGAGGCAACTCAAAAAAAATTTACTAATACTGTAATATCTGGAAAGTCAGTCACTCTACTCTGTTTAGAATGTTTATTTGAGAAAGACGAAGGATCTGTAGTTAGACTACTCTCACTCACTCTTAGCTCTTTTTTGTGTGTGGCCATAAGCTATTGAGTGTGTTACTGAGAGGAGTAAGCGCATTTGTGTGTGGCAATTAATTTTTAAGGGAATACAAGTTTTTGACTTAGTAAGTTAGTGGGCTATGTGTGTGGCTATTAAATTTTAAGGAAATACTTCTAATATTTGACTTGTTAAATTGATTTAACATGAAAGTTGAAACGTTTTTTTTTTTTTTTCTTTTTTTTGGAAAACACTTGAGGTATGGGCTTTTCTTATCTTCTCTTTGTTTACATATTTTTTTTAATTCTTCACTTTGGTCCTTATCATAATACAGCTATCTCACTTACAAAATTTGCAAACATAGCACACTAAAACATGACATGAAAAAAAAATGACAATGAAAAACGTCGCACCAAGGTCTTGATGAAAAATAAATTCCATATTAAAAAAAAAAGTTAATCCAAAAAAAAAAGAAAAAAAAAGCTTAATCCCACAATTTATTATATAAAAAAATAAAGACAAAAACACCATTTTGGTCCCTATATTTTGGGGTCATAGTTAATTTGGCCCCTACATTTTGGTAGCAGTCAATTTGGTCCTTGTCAATTTAGTCCCTGCCATTAACTCACTAACGGAAAATACTTACGTGGCTAACGGATTACACAGTTGGCAAACTTAAAGCATACATATGGCTAATAAAATATTTCAATTACTATTTAAAAATGTCATGTCAACCTCATAAAAATTCATGCCAGGAAAAAAATTGAATTGCTAATTTTAAAGAAAAATATATATGAATAAAAAAAAATCAACTTAGCAATTTCCTTTTTCTTTTCAGTTTCTTGGATGCCAATATCCTTTTTCTTTCAATTTCTTAGATGCCAAACACATCTAAAATCACTGTGGATGTGTTTGCTTATATCAAAATTTTCTCAACAAGTACCTCAGCCACCATTGTCCGACCAAACTTTTTTCTGCTAAAATCTGCAAAATTTTCAAATCTGCAATTTTTTCAAATGTCCCAACCTCAAAGCACAAAAGTAATGAACAGCCACTCAATTCTCTTATACGTAAAGGGCCCGATTCCCCTCTCAGACCTAGGTCCAAACCCTGAACCTCAACCTCTAAAATTGACATTGAACAATCAGCCAGAGTGTCACCAAAACCACTAACCATCTAATCCATCTTCATCTTCAGCGTAATCCCAAGCCCAAATCAAAGACCACATGCCTCATTTAACTATCATGGTCTTGATATTGGTACCAAACCCAGTGGTAACCATGAGGAAGCAAGGGTTTATGGAATCAAATATATCAAGGGTAACTTGAGCAAGTTGGTTTGTGTGAAGATCCTGACAATTTATAGAAGGAGAAATAACCAAGAGTGTATTTATCCGAAACACCCATCTCATAGTGGTGGTTAAACTATTTTGGTCTCGTTAAACTGTGTAATCCGTTAAACATGTAGGCATTTTCCGTTAGTGAGTTAATGACAAGAACCAAATTGACTGCAAGTTGAAAATAACAAAGACCTAATTGACTGTTACTAAAATATAAGAACTAAATTAACTGTGATCCAAAAATATAGGGACCAAAATAGTTTTTTCATCAAAAATAAAAATAAAAAACGCTCAATACCAAACAAACTCAGCACACACACGCTGTGCACAGTGACCAAAGTACATAGCGGCAAGCCCACAAAAACACAATCAACAATTGAACAAAAACCAGTTTAATTACATTCGGGAGTTATTGAAGAAACTGAGTGGTTAGAGTTAGATAGCATGACCGCATGTTATGAGTATGTAGCTCAAAACTGAGACCAACATGCAGCGAAAATTTCACAATAGCTTTGTTAGTTTATGATCCCATGTAATACATGTATAAATAAATAAATAGAAAATTGTTAAAACTAGAAATTGAAAGAAGATTCTAGAGAAACTGAGAGAATTCAAGATGAGAGAAAAATGCTTTCATTAGTCAATTTGAGAAAATGAATACTACTACTAACAAAATACATACTCTGCGTTTTATATACAACGAAAACAGAGTAACAAACTAAAGGAGAAAAATGCGGTAAGCTAACAAACTAACCGAGAAATCCTCTACCAATAAACTTATGACAAGTGTCATGCTAATCCTAACTAAATACATTTACACTCACATGACTCTCACACGCTTCACTTAAGCTTTCAATACTACAAGCAGTTTCTGCAATTGTTCAATCCAAAACTTTGCCGTTTCGTTAAATGACGTCACTCTTCCATCAAGTCTTCTTATGTCGTTTTGGCCCTTCTTGAACTTCAGCTTTGCTGCCTTCGTGTCGTTTTGATAATTCTTCAAATTGTTAATGAACCACTTGAAGTTGGATGTTCAATTTTCATATTCCACGTTAGACTAGCTTGCGAATAGGGTGATAATTCTCTCTCTCTCTCTCTCTCTCTCTCTCTCATCTCAAGATTGGGATAGAAATTGATCTAAGTGATGAGAGCACCTTCGTCCAAAGTCCAAACCTACCTCTGTTGAAGGGACGTCGTAAATCATCCACTACAATTGTGCTCTATGGAGTCGACTAGGGACTTGGATTTCGATTTTCGACTAATATAGCCACTCACAGAGCTAAGGCCGAAACCAAGGCTGAGAACGAACAATCCCATTATAAATTGAGTATGAATTTGATGTCTTCAAAACAATCACGACTGACAACACCTTCATTTTTCACGTGGACACCTAGTGTAAGCTTGTGGCATGGACAACGTGTGGCATTTTGTTCCAGTGTGCATTCATATGGAGAATACAAATTCTCTGTACTATTATTTGTGTTCCACCTTATGTTCCATCAATCACTTTTTGTCATGTTTTTGTTTAATTTTTCTTATAAAATTGTTAAAGTTTAATATGGAAAAAAAATAAATAAATAAACACATGACATGTTACGATTAGTGGAACATAAAATGGAACACAAAATGTGGTACAGAAAGTTTGTATTCCTATGTAAGAGAGAGAAAATGAGAAAGGAAAAAAAAAATTAAAGATAACATTTTTTTTTTTAATAGGTTGCATTGCATTTCTTAAAATTTTAGAAATAAAAGCATATTTCATATTTGCATATCTCACTAACTACTTTAATCCCATGGATTGCTAAAACTTGAAATCCTATCTTTATTAGAAAGTCCAACATTAACCTCATTATAAAATCTCGTTTTTTTAGTATGCTCCAAATCCAAAAAATGGTATTACAATGAACCTATGTAAAAATAATTTTTTTCAAAATTACAAAACTGGCTGGATTAAAGAACCAATCCAAGTTGCAAAAAACCGTTGAAATTCACCAATTCAATTGCATAAGTGGTCTTTGGTGTGGGCTGAAACAGCAAATGGTTTGTTCACTGTCAGAAGCGCCTACCATTTGGCGTTAAGTAGCTCTTTGGTAGGCAATTGTGGTAGTGTCTCAAATTGTAGCCTTTTAAGGAGGTTTTGGAAAAGTCTTTGGAGGCTCCCTATTCCCCACAAGATCAAGCATTTTGCTTGGAGGGCTTGTAGAGAGGCTCTTCGCACAAAAGTGAACCTTAAGAGAAGGAAGGTGCTAACGGAGGATTTATGTGATTGGTGTAAAGAGAAGCCCGAAACCGTTGGCCACGCTTTGTGGGGCTGCCCAAAAGCTAGAGAGGTGTGGGAGAGCTCTAAGCTTGTGCTAAACTTAGATAGAAGTGAGAATTCATCTTTTATGGACATCATGTGGCAGTTGCTGTTGGGTGCCAACGTAATCTGGATCATGCAGCTCGGCTGGTTATGATTGCTTGGAAGGTTTGGCAGAGCCGCAATGAACATCGCCTTGGTGGTGTCTCCAGGTCTGGTTCTCAGTTGACGTTTGGGGCATTGCAACTGTGGGCTGAGTTCCTGGCAGCAAATGGAAGTGAATCATGTTCTGGCTCACCCGTCCAAGCTGTGTATTGGTCTCCTCCCCCTTCGGGCTTCTACAAAGTGAATGTAGATGCGGCCACTTTCAAGGATACTCATACAACGGGGGTTGGAGTTGTGATTCGTAATAGCTTAGGCTTGGTGGTTGCAGCTTTATGCAGAAAGTTTGACGCCCCTCTCGAACCTATTGTGGCTGAATCTAAGGCCCTTGAAGCTGGAATTTTGTTTGCTCTGGACCGGTGCTGTTCTGCTGTGGTGTTGGAAGGCGATTCGCAAGTCCTAATTAATGCTTTGTTGGGTTCTTCCCCCGCTCCCTCTGTTGTGGTCTCTGTTCTTGATGGCATTATTGAGCTTTGTAAGGGGTTTTCTCAAGTTCAGTTTTCACATGTCAAAAGGCAGGGGAATGTGCCTGCTCACCTGGTAGCAAAAAATGCTTATAGCATTGTAAATGACATTGTCTGGATTGAAGAGGATCCTTGTTTTGCTAAGCAAGCCCTCATCCATGATGTAAAGGTTATGGTTTCTTAGTAATGAAAAGTTTATGCATTCCTTATCAAAAAAAAAAAAAAAAAAAAAAAAATTGCATAAGTGGTCTAACTGGGCCGATTTAGGTACTGGTTCACCGAACTATTGGTCCAACTGGCCAACCTGGATGTGTGCTAATTTGAAATTAGTAATTAAAATACAAAAGGTAGCGTTTAAATTTTGCCTAGAAGTTTGATTAGGCCCATGCTCTAAGTTACAATCTATTTCTTGTCCACGAACTGGGCTTATGCAAGAGCTCCTAGGATTTGAATCGGATACAAAATCGAACTACATTGTAAAAAGCCCACTGAGGTTCTTTTGATTTCTAGACGCACAGAAGCGTATCCAATTAACAAATTTCTAAGCTGCCCCATATAGGCTTTCAGCCCAAATAAAATTTATTACAAAGCATATTCTCCTTGAGGTTAAAGAAGTAATAAACTGCATAATAAATTGCAATTTATTACCGCCCCAAGGGAAAAAGAAGTAATAAATTGCATAATTTATGTGATATTGAATCCGGTTAGTATATACTATGTAACGATGAAATTTACCTATCATTTTAATGTAATCATTATATTGCTTCTATTTTTTAAGAGAAATATTATGTTCATAATATTTTCAAAACAAATTTTAAAAAATTAATTTAATTTTTGAAAAATTAGTTTTGTTAATTTAAAAAAATAATAATAATAATAAACTAAAACAAAATGTAAAAAGCAAAAAGTTATTTAGCTTCCAAAGATTCGAGCTCCTTTTATATAGACCTTTGTAGTTGTTTTGGTGTTGTATAGGTATTGTAGCTGTATTGATGTTGTAGTTATAATGGTATTTTACTGATGAGTTGTGTTCTAAACCATTTTATAAACTTATTGCATTTGAAAGGAATTTACTCGCTTATGTTAAAAATAAATAAAATTTGTACTTAAGGATTCATTTATGGTGTTAGATTTTTACAATTGTTGCAAACTTTCTTATAGTATTTCTCATTAACGTACAAAGTAATCTCCCAACCTTTATTATTTATTTGCAAATTATAAAGAAAACCAAAGTTTCTTAACAAAACACTCACTAAGGGATCACTTTGCCAAGACAAGGATTCTTGTAATTTATTGTGACAAATAGTTAATAGAGACAGAGGGAGCTGTTGAGAACAGCCCTGCGTCTGTGAAGAAGAAGCCCAAGCCCACTGTGTCTGTGAAGAAGAAGCCCAAACATGAAGAAGAAGAATAGTAAAAGCGCCGTTTGAAACGCAACATTTTGTTTTACTGAGGCTTGTTTTGTTTTAAGTAAAACGGTGCGTTTGGTTCTATTCAAAGGAATGTTGGATTAGGCGCAAGATTTAGTTGGTGGTTTAGCTTTACAGTTTTAAGTTTTAACAACCTCCCGCATTTTCAGGAGTTAGATCCGTATAATGTGGACAGTTAACTTAATTAATCTTGTGTATATAAAGTGGTCTGTGAGTCTTACTTATCATTAGGTAATTCAACACTATAATACTCCCTCCATCCCAATTTTTTTGTCCTGTTTAAAAAGTCAAACTTTTTAAGGGAACATCATTTATTGTTTTGTTCATATTTTAAAAATGTATAAGTTTCTAAAACTACCCTTAAAAAAATTTATTAAAAAATTGAATTAATAAATTAATAAGGCTATAGTAGGAACATTAGTAAATTAATGACTTTTATTTTTAAAAATAAGACAATATTTTGAGAAAAAAAAAAGTACGGAAGGAGTACAGATTCATCTTCTCTCTCTGCTTCTTGCTTTGACTTTCTCTCCATTTCTCTCACTTTCTTAGATATTTTCTTTTCTAAGTTTCTTGCCGTGATTGTTGACTTGTGTTCACTATTGCTGTTCTGAGTTTTTCATCAGGACTCAGGAGCAACACTTGAGAGAAAAAAAAAAAAAATATATATATATATATATATATATATCATTATTAGAAAAAGTGATTACTTACAATAATATTACTATCTCCATCGGTCAATTAGATTTCTCTAAAATAATATTACAATCATTCATTTATATTCTAAAAAGTTCTATTTTTTCATCAATAATGTAAAAGTGTTCACTTTTTCTTAAAATCACAAAAGATCTTGGACAAGCATATTCAGCTACTGTATTGATAAATCTGTAATAGTGCTTGATCTTTTAGGCTTGTTTTGCGAAATCCAACTCGAATTATATACGTTCCACTCAAAAAATATCAATTGGAAATTTTTTAAGAATATAAAGTTAGTACATAAGAGCATTAGCATTGGTAATACTAAAAAGTTATACTGCTATTTTTTAGCACCATTAATCACAAAAATTGGGATGCAATGATGAAGCTATAGCTAAAAAATTTAACTTTTCAGCTATAGTGCACAGCCATTTGGCTGTGCTCTGTAACTCAAAGGTAAACCCATATATTAATATTTTATTCTCTTCCCAATATTTTAATAAAAACTATGTTTTCTTTCTCTCACTTTTTTCTCTTGCATCACCTCCCCATGTCCTTCTTCCTCTCCTCACTATTTTCTTTTTCTTCTCTTTCTTCACCTCACCATGTCTTCTCCCTCTCCTTTGGTTGATCTAGCAAAACCCACAAAACTCTATACCACTAAAGAAAAAAAAACCCCCCATATTTGAGTTTTGACCCAAAAGACAGAGATATAGAAGATTAATTGGCGGTAGTGGGTGAGATTTTGGAGCTGTTCTATTTGGTTGGATTTGATTGTGGCAGCAGTGGGTGAGATTTTGGTGTTTGTAGCAGCAATGGTGGGTTGCAGAGGTGGTGGGTTGCTTGGTTTTGTAGCTATTTGTGGTGGTTTTGGAGGTGGGTTTGTGGTGATGGTGGTAGGTTTTTTTTGTTTTTTTTTTTTTTTTAATTAGAGTTTAGGTGGTTTGGTTGTGGTTATGGCAGTGGGTGGCTATGGCTGGGTTATGTTAGTGGTTGTGATGTGGGGCTTGTGAGTTTGTGGTTTGGTTTTGGCCGGAAGTTCTAATTTGTGGGGGTTATGGGTGGCAGTGGGGCTTATGAGTGGCAATGGTGGTTATAGGGTTAGTGGTGGCTGCTTGTGGCTATTGGTTTGCTAGGTTTGTGGGTTTGTTCAAGGTTGTTCTTCCTTCAAAGAAAGAGAAAGACAAGGAAAGAGAGAGATGAAAGAAAAGAGAAAGAATAAAAAAAATATAACAAAGATATAATATTTAAATGAAGAGGTAAAAAAAAATAGAACCACTGATGTTAGATATTTTGTAAAGTAAGAAGGTAAAATAAATAAAGTGGCTTTTTATGGTGCCAAATAGCTAAAAAAATAGCTCTACCAATGTGGATGCTCTAAGTTGCACCTGGCATCAGTCAAAGAATTCCAAAGACAACAAATGTACTTCTCAAAATAAAAGTAAGAAACAAAAGAAGCTTTTTGTCATTGTAATTTTCACTTGGCTTGAAGTCAAAACAATTTAGGTTGGTCTTGTGAACTTCCTAAAGTTCTTGGCAACATGACATCTTCCCACTTGGCAATTTTGCATTGAACTTTTCAAAGTGCCTTTTTAAATCTATTGTTTCATACACCTTTTGATTTCATACAAGGGGGATTTAACGCTAGCACATCATTTAGTAAGCCAAGCATTTCATCAAAGATATTACGCTGCACAACCTCATTTTCTTTCAAATTTGCATTTGAACCCAACTTTAACTTTGATAACCCTCTTTAACGCTAACACAAAGAATCTCCAATAGTTTGAATTTCTTATAAGAACAATAAATACTGCTATAGAGACAATCAAAACGAACAATATATACCATTTTACTATTTTATTCTTTCACCTCAAAGACATCAACTATATCTTGGCAATCAACCTACTTTCACATTATTGCAAGACTATTAAGGAATTCATTTTCAAATAATTTGAATATCTTACAAGTGTAAACTCAAGCTGCACGACACAAAATATTACTTCTCTTAATTGATCTTCGTGGGTCACCTTACTTGCATTTGAAATCTTCTTTAAAATCCAAGGAATGTATACCTAAAAATACATTTTCATATTTAATTACAAAGTTAGTAAGACTTTTTGTTTTATTTGCTATATTAGTCAAAACATGGTTTGTGCTTTCACTCCTTGTGGAAGCTCTAAATTCAACTATGAAACTATCCTTAGTGAATACAGTTCTCCATTTATGTCAAATTTTGTATATCATATTGAACTTGTGATGATCTCTATGATTAAACTTCTGTATTTGGTGCTTGTTCAACGAGGATTGGAATTTCAAATTAGCTTTTAGCTTTTTTAAGTAAGAATGTGCATCTTTTGAAATATGCCATAAACATAGTCAATAATGTATTTCTCAATAGCATTTGACATGGCTTGACATTAGTTAGTGAAAATTATTATTGGAGATCGGTTTCCCATTGAGTCTAAGAATGATTTAGACAACCATTTGAAAGAAGTAGTGGTTTCATTCAAAAGGAATGCACATTGAAACATCACATTCTGCCAATAGTGATTAACAAGTCAAATACCACAACATCTCCAAAACAATTATAATCAAACCTTGATCTCCTATCTCACTAAACAAGATTTTTCAAACAATTTTCTTGATCTACTTAAACTGTGTAAAAAAACCATGGGACTTTCTGTCTACCTTAAAATGATTCAATAGGTTTTGAGCATCTCCAGCACTAATCGTTGACATCTTTTTCATGTTCACATAATTATAACAATCTTTTTCAATAAAGCCACAATTTCACTCTCTCCAACTTCTTTTGTTAAATATGAATTCTTTGTACTTGTATCAACATTCATGATGAAATTGATTACACCTACTTTAAGCTTTGAAATATGACAACCATATCTTAACAAATGTCTCTCTAATGGTAGTGCAAGTTTTATTATTGTGCTTTGGATTAAATGCAATAACCCCCCAAACATCATTTTCTACTGTGAAATGAATAAATGTTTTACAACTAGTTTTAGTCTCTAGTTTCTTCCAATTTTTCTCTTCACAAAGATCTTCATTTATTTTAAAACCGTCCTTAAAACATAGAAACTCACATTACCTTATGTTCTTTGTCCCATCAAAATATCTAGACTTTCATTTTCATATACTAAAACTTGTTCATAAATGCATAATCATTGCATAAAGTTAGGGGTGTCAATTCAGGTTAGCTTGTCATGTTGAGGTAGGGGTATTCGACTAAATGTCTTAACTCGAACCCGACCCATTTAATAATCGTGTTATGATCCTTCAACCCTAACTCAACTTGTTAATGAGGCAGGTTGACTTGTGACACAATCCATTTCAACCTTATTGATATTAAATATAACATCCATCTAGATTTTTTTTTTTTTTTTTTTTTTACACATCTCAAAAGTAGTGAATACACTTCAAGTGTTCAACTCACATTCAAAATAATATAGTTTAACAAAAATATAACATCCATCTAGAATAAGTTCTTTATATTCCAAAAGAATTGCATATACTTCAACCCAAATTCAAAATAACATAGTTTAACAAAAATATAACATCCCTAGAACTCGTCAAATGCTAAGTATTAATATTAAAAGAATTGGAGCAAATAGTAGACTGATCATCCATATATTTTTTGTTAATGTCCAAATTCCTTACATTTTACACAAGCTCATCTAATTTCATTTATGCAAGTTCTATGCCAAAAATATATATATAAGTATTAGTTGTTACAAAATATGATCATGCCTCATCAGTTTTACAAGAACTAAATAATAATAATGTAAGGATAATAATAACTAATGAAA
This sequence comes from Quercus variabilis, assembly GCA_030445155.1. NCBI lineage: Eukaryota > Viridiplantae > Streptophyta > Magnoliopsida > Fagales > Fagaceae > Quercus > Quercus variabilis. The sequence continues at coordinate 32,966,220 of CP129452.1, read as the reverse complement.
CAAATAAGATTACCTTTCTCTCCATGCAACCAAACTCTAATGCAAACCAATGCCTCAATAGTGTTTGGCCTCAATGAACTCCTAAATTGATCAATCACTCTCCCACCAACACTAAAAGTAGACTCAAAGGCGCAACAATATAAATAGGAATGCTTAAAACATCATGAACCATGGAAGCTAATTCAAGGAATCAAAATTGATTTGCTTTCCAAAATGGGAGAATATCTAAGTTTGCATTCTTATCCACTCTTACAAAATAGTCTCCAAACAAAACTTTAAACGATAGACATAGCATTCAGACAAAACTTTAAGCATATAAACATGTAGATCTAAACACATAAACATGACAAAGAGCACAAACAAGAAAAATAGACACATCCTAACCCAAGAAGGTTAGGCCAACAACATCAAAGCAATAAAACATGTGAGAAAGTAAGATAAAGCAAAAAAAAAAAAAAAAACTATGAAATTAAATGGATGTGTATATAGTAGCTAAAAAATTACATCTACACCCCTAAACCTCAAATCAATTGCAAATTGCTCTATGTTCCAAGGGAATCCAGCAATATGGTGCAAGACCTATGTGCAAAAGGTTTTATTATCAAAGAACAAAGTGTATGGGTGCTCCAAGTTAACATTAGTAAACTTTTGAATCATTTTAAGCAAGAAATAAAATTTTTGAATTACTTAAGTAGGTAACAATAATTTTTATGAAATTGTAGGGTTTGCCTTTGATAAATGCTGGACATTTTAATGAGATTTTACATGCTTTGACAATTTTGACCCCAAAAGGATGCTACCTTCTTGGAGAAATACCAAATTGGTTGCCAAAAACTAAATTTGGAACAGAGGTTAGCGGTTTGTACTTTGAGTAAAATGGTTTCATTTGCTTCTTAATAAATATAATACCACGCTTATGGTGTTTTGTTCAATTAACCACACAACAGTGGATAGAAAATTTATTCATAACCCATGGTTACATGTTGGACATACTCGATTATGAAGATCTTACCAAACATTTTCACAAGGAATTGAAAAATGTTAGTTATGACAAAATTATGTTTATTGTTCTATACCAAGGGATGTATGGTAATCAGGAAGGGAGTTCTTTTCCTACCAACTATTAAGGAAATGATTAGTTTTCATTTCGTGAATTATTCCCTAAATTTTTTGTTACATGTAGCTTTTGATTTTCTATTGACATTTATCTGTCAATCTCACATTATCTACTTAAGTCACTTATGAAAATACTATAGACTTGAACTTTTTAATAAGTTTACATTTTTCTTTTCAGATGAAAACTTGAAGATGGAGAGAATGTCAAAAGGTTGGAAGATATGGATGTTTGATTGAGCTGATCTTGGTATCCCTAGAAAGTTATGGATATCTAGTTTTTAGAACAATTGACAAAATGAAAATCCAACAATTAGATCAAAATTATGGCATTGGGAAGTGAGCTGATGCACCCAGTATTGGAAAGGGAATTCAATAATCTTTGCAATGACATTATTTCCAACCTATTCTAACAATCATATCAAAATTAGGTTTTTTGATGCCTCGAGAGTCAAACTTAGGTCAAATTTGATCAAAGTTGGCAAAAATCTCCGCATAACTTGAGTTTACTGTTAGAACATGAAAAATATAGTTTTGGGGTGATTTTGACCAACTTTGACTTTTGGTTAACCCATGGTTAACTAGGAGCGTTTTGGTCAACTTAACCTAAAAAGACACTTTGAGTACTCTGATGCCTAAACAAGTTATGTCATATCAATCTAGATGTTTCAGTGGCCCCACGGTGAAAAGTTAATATTTTTTTTTTTTAATTTTAAGGGCATGCAAATCGAGGGCGAACAAAATACGATACCTACAATATGAATTGTGCGACCTTTGGCCAAGCTTAAACATCGGGAAGTGCTCTTATTCGTGATTATGCAGGTAGAGTGAAGACTGCATTAAGTAAAAAACTACCTGTCCCTTTAAGGCCTCTTGAAACCGAAGCTAAAGCCATAGAGGAGGGTATTCTGTTTGCATGGGATGTGGGAATTTGTGATGTGGTTGTGGAGTGTAACTTTGATTTTTTCATCTCTGCCTTGATGATCTAGCGACCAATTGTTATTGCCACCATCATTAAGGGAATTCACCAAAAATTGCAAGACTTCAGACAAGTACAAATATCTTTTGAATGGGTAGAATCTTCATCAATTTCAAATTAATCAAATTCTTAAATAAACAACATCAATAAATTAGGCTCTTACAAAATAACAAATAACTTATTAAATTAAAAGAATTTTTTACTTGCATAATTGCTCGTCTCTATGCTAAAAGATTGAATTGGACTCGCATGAATAACTTTTCTATCATGTCTTCTAGTAGCTGCTGATGTTGTAGGAACATTACTTGCATGTTCCAAGAAAAGAGCAAATAATTTCGCACTCACATTCAAATATGCAGGGGAACCACTATATCCATAAAGCATCCTATAGCAAAAATCCACAAACTGAAGTTTATACTAAAGATCCAAAGAAATTATTATAGCTAGTAGTACATTGAAGTCTTACCAATACTTCTCAAACTTGGCAAGCATTTGGACTGCCATTCTTCTCATGCACTCATCTTCATTCTCCTTTTGTTGCCTCAAGGTTAAATAAATCATGAACACTGATGGAAAGTACAAATTGGTAGCAAGATATTTGGTTCCAGAAAATGCATAGGTAGCATCATAAAAAATAGCCAAGAATTTGTCAATATTTTCCACCTTACTCCACTCATCAATAGTAGGAAAATTCTTATAATTAGAGTCAGTCAATTCTAAGTGACAAAAAGCACGCCCGTAGTAAAGAATAAAGAGCATTCCCAAATCATAAGAGAGGTAGAATTCCACCTAGTGGGAACATCTTGTCTTAAGCCTCTCTTACCATTCCAAGACATTTGATTCACTGACTCTAAAAACTTTTGCTTCCTCACTTTTGAACCTTTCACATATTTAACGCTTTCTCGAATTTTCCGGATAACAATATCAATCTCCTTTAAGCCGTCTTGTACTATTAAATTATGAATATGAGCACAACAATGAAGATAAAAAAACCCACCATCACAAATAAGTGTTTTCCTAATACTCAACTGAGTTCTCAAGATGTCAACAAAAACATTATTAGAGGAGGCATTATCTAATGTCAAAGAGAATAGCTTGTTCTTAATTTCCCACTCACAAAGAAAATTATACATTTTCTCAGACAAAGAATCTCCATTGTGTGGTGGAGGCATAAAACAAAAGTTCAACACCCTTTTTTGTAGAACACAATTTCTATCAATGAAATTGTGCAGTAATGCACATATATCCATCAGTGATTACAGAATTAAAACTAAGTCCACAAATCAAATGTTAAACTAATTCTACTTGGAGCATTCTTTAACATGAATTTAATCTTTTCTTTCTCCCTTCCATGCATCTTAATCAAATTACCCCTAACAGTATTTTTAGTAATAATGCAAATATAGCTCTTATGGTAGCACACTCAACAAAACGAAATGGTAAGTCATGCACAACAATAGAAGCAACCAGCAACACCCTAAATTTATCAAGTTCAAATTTAGATACACACCCACCACTTTTACTTAAAAGTAATTGGCTTATATCTCGTGTGTTTCTGCTCATTCAATTTTGCAAATGGCGCTTTAAGTTTCCAATTCCGTAATTACTTGGAGCCAAGTAGACAAGTCCACATCACTTACATTTGTATCTTGGATTCTTGTCTGGTCTAGGAGAAACCATTTCAAAATGGAGCCAAACTGGTGAAGTTTTTCTACGCCTTTTTTTTTTTATCCTCTATTAGAATTGTCACATCTTCCAAGTCAACATTTTCTTCCTCAATTATAATCTCCACGTTATTGGTTTCCTCCTCCATCTTTACCTACATAGTTCACAAAATATGAATAAACAACACGTTACAACAAAAACATAAGAAATCACTAAACACATTAGAGAGAGACAGAGAGCAATAAGAAATCACTAAACATATCTCTAAGGGAGAGAGAGGGAGACGGAGATAAAGAGATAGCAATAACCAGTTTGGGTTTGAGAATTAAGCGTGAGACTGAAAGATAGTAGAATAAGTAATACAACTGAAATTAAAAAAAGAAAAAGAAAAAAGAAAAATTATATTTATAAGAAGGTTTAGATATTTAGGGTTTGTAGGATTTTGAGATCTAGGGTTTGTAAAGTTTCAATTTCCAATTATATCACTTGTAAGTTTTTGTAATTACTCTCTTTTCTTTTTAAGTTTAAAATATAGGCTAGATATAAAAGGTATTTTACAAATCTAAAATAAAATTGATATTTATTTGTTATACAAGTTAAACATGTTATGTTAAATGGGTCATTTTGAGTTGACACAAATAAGTTGACGTGTTAAATATGTCTATTGCAGGTCACGATGGTCGACTTGCTTATGACAAGTTTCTTATTATGTTGCTTTCAGATCAACTCGTTTATGACTCAAACCTGCAAAGGCCCAACCTTAACCCACAAAAACCTATGTCTTGTTTGTGGGTTGGGTCAAACGTTGACACTCCTACATAAAAAGTATGCTTTATATTCATTATATGCTAACTTTTATTTCTAATAACTATATTAAAAAAGCGAAGAGCTCTATCTAGAGCAACATTTGGCTGGTCAATTTGGTTAGCAAATCTCACCGCCTCATGTACTTTATTTGGCCTAGCAATTAAGTTTAAAAGAAAAGAAAAAAAGAAAAAAAAAAGAAAAGGAAAAAAAAAAAACCCACAATATTTGTCTCCTTGTTACTTAACTCCTCACAATCAAACTCACCCGCTTAACATTTGGTTTCCCAAACTCATCAATACTAATAGGATATGATTTTGTTCCTCAAAACATTTGTTGTGGGAAAGAAAAGTTTAAGTAAAAGTGTAAAACTCAAGTTAGACACGTAAGGAAAAGAGCAAGAAATTCTTGTTCTTCTAGCAGATTCGAGAGATAGATAGAGAAAGTGAGTTATTAAGATGAGTATATGTTTTGTGCTAATGTAATTGGTATAGGTTTGATGAGATAAGGCTTGGAGACAAATGGAGGGAGGGTTATAGGTTTGTAGGGAGAGAAAATTGGTTGAAAGGATGGGAAGAGACTACTCTTTGACTTACTTTGGTGGAAATTGTGGGTGGGTGTGGGTTTCTTGGAAGTTGAGAGAGAGAAATAGAGGTCTAGACAACAAAGGGTGCTGGTTTGTGGTTTTGTGTTCTCCAACTCATCACGTTAGAGGTATTTCTCTCTCTAGAGTTTTCTTCTCTATGAGTTGATTGATTTCCTTTTTTTAAGACTTATCTCTCATTCTTTTTTGTTTCTTTGCTTCAATTTTTAACTTCTAAATATTTGATGAATGTGTTTGTATTTGTTTCCTTGTGGATTCTTAACTTTACATGCTCGGTATGGCGTTGTGCATGCATGGCTTTCTACTTTCTAAGGTGAGAAGAGATTGAAAGAGGGAGAGAGAAACAATTCATAAAGAAAGGGGGGGGGGGGGGTTTGGTTCAATTTTTGGTATTTTGGCTAACACATGACATGTAATCTCTCTCTCTCTCTCTAAAATTTACACTTTGAAGTTTTACTGATCATAATTTGGTTTGATTTTTTTTTTTTGTTCTTTTTAACCTAATCCCATGTCATTCTTTATATTTTTGCAAATATAAAACATTTCTCTCTTTTTTGTTTGTTTTAAATAAATATTTTTTTGAAATGCTAATTAGTTATATTGATTTGTAGCCACCAAGCTAAGTTGTGTGATTTAAAAGCTAGGACTAATTTTTTGGAATGTTAAATGGTTTGTTTTAAGCAATATTTGGGGTGAAATATACAGTAGGAAACACGTATGCATTTCACTTAGTTCAATATTTTGAAAATACTTTGAAAATTATGATATGAAAAATGAAAATGAAAATGAACAAAAACATAAATATACATATATATGGATATATTGCAAATTAGAACAAAAAATTAATGACTAAAAATGACCATAAATGTGATTTCTTTTATTACATTTTAATTTAGCAACTTACTTTTGGTTTTGAATTCGAGCAAAAAGATCATTCTATCTTACACTATTGGGCTTTTGGCATGCAATCTAACTCCATGTTCTAGGGCCCAATGGAGAGTTCTTCAACCCCACCAAGGCCTTGATTATTTTTTAACATTTTTGAGAATCTTTTTTTTATTTTTATTTTTATTTTTTGTTTTTGAGAAAGACCTTTTTGAGAATCTAAGGCCTTGAATTTAATAAGACTTGGAACACAATATTTTTTTTTTTTATTTATAATTGGATGGAGACATAGTGTTTTGTAATTGGTGAATAATAAAAGTGGTGTCAATGTGAATGTAATATTCTCCAATCAGAGCATTCACTGAGATGATGCTAAAAAATATAGCTTTTAGCACCTAAAAAAGTTATTTTATCTATTTTAACTCACAATTTCACAACTCACCCAACATCAATGCTCTTATTTTTCACAACAAAACTAAACACTATTTTCTCTCTCTCTCTCTCTTCATCATTTCTGTCTCTTCTCCCTCTCTTCAACCCACATCCACCTACTGCACAATTTAAAATCAATCACCACCACAGCCACCAACAGATCGAAACCCATAAACCCCCTAATTAGAAACCTACAAAACCCAGCAATACAAACCGCCATAGCACCACCACCACAGCCACCAATAGATCGGAACTCATAAACCCACTGATTGGAAACCCACAAAACCCAACAACCCAAACTAGAAGAGGGAGAAGAAAGAAGAGAGAAATAATATTATTTTTAAGAATAGAAGAGAGAGAACGAAATAAAAAAGTTTTTATTATTATTATTTTTTAACTTTAGAGCTACAGTAAGCTGTCATTTTTGGTAGTTTATTTTAACTTTGATGCTATAAATTTTAGATTTAGCATTATCAATGGAGCTTGGATTTTATTATTTTTGGTGCTAAAAATAACTTTTTAGCAATATAACAACATCATAGTGAATGCTCTCACAACTTGCCACTTAGCAAATTTTGAAAAAAATTGTATGCTTATTATTGACCCTTTAAATTAGCCGGCATCAATGGTAGGTTTTCTTAATTACAACCTAAAGAGGGCCTAACACTAGTGAAGGCACTGCAGTTGGGCTTGGCCTGGCTTCCATGATTCTTTTTGAGGCCAACATACAAGCTATTCTCTCCGTAGTTTTATCAGAAAATTTTGCCCAAAGTCATGCAAGGAAAAGAAAAGCCAAATTTATAAGCCATTGACACATTAATTGAAGCACCACGCAGGCCGAATAAGAACAACAGCTAATGGAACATATTTTAGATGGAAGTTCTTATAATAGAACTTCCAAGGGTCCCCAATTGATGTTTTTTTAAATAACACATACCAATCCAATGCCATTACTTCAATTGACAAAGTAATGATTGCTCATTTTTCAAACCCTGTCAATGACTTTTACAACAATGGGTTACCTTGAAATCTCCCAGGCTCTCAGCAAGCCGAATTCCAAGCTTGGATTAAGGGTTCAACCATGTTCCAAAAGTGTTGGGCTCAAAACTCACCAACCATGTTCCAAAAGTGTTGGGCTCAAAACTCAATCCACTTTTTCTCCGAATCTATACACTTTTTTGGTCAGACAAATTATTCACCAGTGTAACTAGTTATTACTATCAGTATTAGTATTATATTAAACAATTGAAAATTTCCAAGAATTTCGGGCTTCAGTGATCTTAGCAGATCCTGGCCCATCATAAAAAATCAGCACCTCCCTTGGGATGGGAGCCCACCGTTTTCATTTTTTCAACCCCTCCTAAAATATTTCGCTCAACTTGTTGAGCGCCAAATCAAATTCCACTTTACCAAATTCTCTCTTTCCTATATTTTTTTTAACTGCACAAGCAACTGTAAATGGACAACAATGCCCCTCTTCTCAAAATCCCAAAATAATTTTATTAAGCAGGAGATTCCACACCAATAGCACCAAGTAAAGTAATATATTGAGACTTGCTCCGATTGCAGTAGCAGCACACGAACTCCATAATACCCATAAGCTGTTGCATCCACATAAGGGTCACCTAGTCAACTCAATATTTTATCAACTATCGACCCTTTTTTGTCCTTAAGAATTGGATCAACTATTTATTTTTATATTATATATTCTATTCATCATTGTTTTTGTTGCAAGGTCGGGGCTAATGTGATTCAATTCATAATTGCTTTTTGGTACAGTCCAAGCCCTAATTAAGTACTTAGATTTGTTTTATCTTTTACTAGATCAATTCACTTTCTTTTGTAATAAATTAAATATCAAATTTTCTTTAAATCATTCCATTTGATACCAACACTATGTAATTTCAATAAACCAATCATGTGTCTTTATTTTCTATGCATTCATTTTTTTTTTTTTTATAATCTCTTTATAATGAATTTTCAACTATGTTTATTAATTCCTTTGGATAAAATGAGAGAGAGAGCCTAATTTGATTTCAACTTTAAATATTTTTGTTACAATTCAAACCATAAAAAAGAAAAGTAGAATTGTTGCTGAGAGTTTGTTATTCAATTTTTTTTTAATGAAAATGTTTAAGACTCAAATTCTCACTCTTCCAACAATAAAAAAAAATTAAATTAAATTAAATCTTATTTTCAATTTATAATAAAAATATATAACTTTACTTTCCTTTCCTTACTAGCTCTAAGATTTTTTTTTTTTATAGAGAATTTTATCTTATGATATATGCTATTGACGATAACTCTTTATTATTAAATAAAAATGTTCTATAAATTTTTTTTAAATTTTTTTAATTATAGTTTGAAAAATAAATTAATGGGTAAAACTTGGGTTTACTTTCTAGCTATATACATAACGCACTCAAAGGCAAGGTCTCAAGAATTCTAGCTTAGTCCACAACCCGAGTCAACGCTAATCCGCCCTTGTGGAAGAAGAAGGGAGCTAAGATAGGGCCCGCCAAACGCCAAGCTACCTTAACCGTATTCTCAACTATATTAACTTCCACATACACCCTCCATATACGTACATCACATACGGAATCTCCAGTGGCATTTACGTCATTTGATATTCCACAACTCCACCACAGGCACCACTAAATCCACAAATACGTGAGGGTCAAAATCGAAAAAACAAACAAAATATAAGGACTTTATTAGAGAGAGAAAAAAAAAAGAAAAAAAATTAACACGAAGGTTTCGTCTTTCAGACCAAGAACACAACGAGAGCGAAACACAAAGATATAGCACAGCGAGAGAGAGAGAGAGAGAGAGAGAGAGATAGAAAGGAAGGAAGAGAGAGAGAGAGAGAGAGAGAGAGAGATTTTTCTCAGGAAGATTGTAAATTCGAACTACAAATTTCTCGAAATTTCTCGATCTGTGTTGTTTTCACACGCTGTTCGATTCAGAGCTACCAAGGAATTTTTTTCCGATCTGAGTTTTCAGCTCCAAAATTGTCTCGGTAAAATTTCTCTCCTTTTGAATTCTCAATTCGCTTTATCTGTTTTTGAACAATCCAAACCCTAGGGTTTTGTAACGAAGGCGTATTTGATTTAAGGTTTTTGTGGTTGTTTGAGTTTATTCGCGTGTTTATCTTTTTCAATGAAACCCTGCATTTGTTTGATTTTTGTTTTGTGGAATTTAGGGTTCTGAAATTGAAGCGAGGAATCGACAAACATCGAAGCGAATTGCAGTATGAGCATCAATAGCCCCGGGAGAGGGGAGAATTAGGGTTTTCGAGGATAAAGAGGAAGTTGGTTGATTTCCATGGGCGATGGAGGCGTCGCATGCATGCCTTTGCAGCAGCAACAACATCATATGGAGAGGTTTCCAATTTCGGAGAAGACAATTTATAGCAGCGGAGGCAAGAATGGCAACAATAATAGTACCAACAACAACAATGGCTTCAATTCCAAGTCTATTAAGTACTCTGACAATGACCGAAAGAAAAAGATGGTGAAGGTCAAGAAGGAGCAATTAGCTAAAAACAACAACAACAGCAACAGCAACGGAGAGTTCGAAAAGATTGAGTCTGGATTGGATAGAGGTAGGAAGAGTAGTAGGGAAGTTGAAAATGGTGAAATTTGTGCTGAGAAGTTGCAGCAGAAGGATGAAGTGGAAGAGGGTGAATTGGGTACTTTGAATGGAGAGTATGTGCCGCGGAGAAGCGAGATTGAGAAGGGAGAAATTGTTAGTGGTAGTGAGAAGTGGAGAAGAAGTGAGGTGGTGGAGAAGGGAGAGATTGGTTATGGGAAATGGAGGAAAGAGGAGTTCGAGAAGGGTGAAATAGTGCGGCGAGGAGAAGCTGAGAGAGGTGAATTTGGGTTGTGGAGGGGTGGGAAAGATGACATTGAAAAGGGTGAGTTCATTCCAGATAGATGGCATAAAGGGGAATCAGCAAGGGACGACTATAATTATGGTAAGCCACGCAGATACGAGACGGGTAAGGATAAAGGGTGGAAATTTGAACTCGAGCGTACACCACCTTCTGGGAAGTATTCAGGTGATGATGTTATCCGCAGGAAAGAGCTTAACAGAAGTGGGAGTCAGCTTACCAAAAGTACTCCCAGGTGGGAGAGTGGCCCAGAGAGGACTATGAGGATCAGTTCGAAAATTGTGGACGAGGAAGGTTTGTATAGGAATGAATACAGCAATGGGAAGAATCATGGGAGAGATTACTCTTCTGGTAACAGGTTGAAGCGGTTTGGCACTGATTCAGATAGTGGAGAGCGCAAATATTATGGAGATTATGGGGATTATGCAGCTTCAAAAAGCCGGAGGCTTGCTGATGACAGCAACCGTGCTGCCCATTCAGAGCATTATGCACGTCGCTCTATGGAGAGGTCTTACAGGAATCCAGTTTCATCGTCGAAAATGCCTCCATCAGATAAGTACGCCTCCAGGCATTATGAGTCATCTTTGTCTTCCAGAGTAGTTTATGACAGACATGGGCGTAGCCCTGGTCATGCTGAGCGGTCCCCACGTGACAGGGCCCGGTATTATGATCACCGTGACAGGAGTCCTCTCCGTCGTGAGAGATCACCACATGGTCGTGAGAGATCCCCATTTGCTCGTGAGAGGTCTCCTTATGGTCGTGAGAGGTCCCCATATGATCGGAATCGACACTATGATCATAGAAATCGAAGTCCTGTTTATGCTGAGCGGTCCCCACAAGATCGAGCTCGAAACCATGACCGCAGGGATAGGACCCCTAACTATCTGGAGCGGTCCCCACTTGATCGGAGTAGGCCCAGTAATTACAGGGAAACTAGTCGTAAAGTTGGAACAAGTGAAAAGCGCAACCCTCAGATTGCTAGTAAAGGGCAAGAAGATAAGCTCACTGAGAGGGATGCTAATGGAAGAGAGTCACAGTATTCAGCTAAAGAGTCTCAAGATAAAAGCAGTGTTCATGAGGTTAATGGTCCTGTTGAGAAAAATGTCGACAGTGAGCCTCACAAAGAAGAGCAGTCTGAGACTCCAAGCATAAATACCAAAGAAGCTCCTCAAGAAGATGTGGTTCTTCCTGAAGAGCTGCCATCTATGGAAGAAGATATGGATATATGCGACACACCACCACATGTCCCTGTGTTGGCTGATTCACCCACAGGGAAATGGTTTTACCTTGATTATTATGGCCTGGAATGTGGGCCTTCTAAATTAGGTGATCTTAAAGCACTTGTGGAAGAAGGGGCTCTAATGTCAGATCACTTGATCAAGCACTTAGATAGTGATAGGTGGGTAACTGTTGAAAATGCAACTTCACCATTGGTGACTGTGAATTTTCCATCCATTGTATCCGACACCATAACTCAGTTGGTAAGCCCTCCAGAAGCTCCTGGGAATCTCTTGGCTGATACTGGAGAAACTGGGCAATCTGGTCTCCAGAGTGGCAAGGACCTGTCTGGCAGTCTGTCAGAGCCAGTGCATTGCACAGATGAAAGTGCAGCTATTTCTGAGCCTTCAGAAGATCTTCACATTGATGAAAGAGTTGGAGCTCTGTTAGAGGGCTTTCCTGTTGTTCCTGGGAAGGAACTTGAGACTGTTGCAGGTATTAGTTTGTTTATTAATCACTTTTACCATTATGTAGTTTTCATAATAATAAGGCTAAAATCCAAATTAGACCCTTTATGTTTGAGTGAATTGTCTTTTTTGTCCTCAAAAGGGTTTTTTTTTTTAAAATAATTTATTTTAAAATGATTGTTAAGTTGGTCTTTACATCCATTGCCGTCTATAAACTCTATTGTCACTCTTCACGTAAGTGAAATGACATTTATAGTGGTTTTATAGACGGTAATGGATGGAAGGACCAACTTGACAAAAATGATGAAGTTTAAGGACTAAAATGACAAAAAATAAGTTTTAGGGATGAAAATGACAATTCAACCAAACTTTGAAGGGTGTTTTTTGGATTTTGGCCTAATAATAAAGTGACTTAATTTTACGCTAACTGTCAACCTATCCTGATTCTCCTTTTCTGGGGTGTTAGCAAAATATTTAACACCGAGTACTGTCAAGTATTAAAGTATTTGGTTGTTTCTTTTTTCTCCTTTTTCTTTTATTGAAATTCTTACTCCCTTGTTTGTGGATTTTTTTGATCTTGCAGAAGTTCTGCAAGTAAGGTTTGAACATGTACAACAGGAGATTTGCGGAATTTCTGAAGGTACACTATCTCTGGCAGCTTATATTTATTCATGTTTGGATAAAATCCTCAGCATATATAGTTAGTTTGTGGTGACATTCCTTTAGGAGGTGCTTTATTTGGCATTTCTTTCTCTATATAAAGGCTTCCATGGGACCCATTATAATTAATATCCTAGGCACTGATTGTGCTTCCATTCATTTTTATCTTTTATTTTTTCTTTTGTATACTCACTGTGTACCAGGGTGGTATTGCACTCTTTTTAATGAAATATGGTTACTTATAACTGTATAAGTAAATATGGTGTTTACACACACACACACACACACACACACACACAAGTAAAAAGAAGAGGGGTATGTCTACCCTGGAACCATAGTTTATCACCTTATTTGTTTTTTTCATTTGATATTTTCTAGTAATTAATGGCATACTTGTGAAGGTCAGTAGAGGAGGGATTTGTTTGCTATACAGTAAAGATAGAAGCACCTAAGCAGTCTCTATAGATAATACGTATTATTTTTTGATAAGTAGATAAGACGTATTATTCTAGATGATGCAATTCAACATGTGGATGCAGTTCTTAATGTTGTCAACTGATTATATTCTGTGACTTTTTGGAATTTCATTTTTTTTTGGCTTAAAAAATGCATGTAAAATTGGTCATCTGAATTCTATTTATTTTATTTTCATACAATTGTTGATAGTCAGGATGTGTCTAGTTGCCCTGGGCGTGCATTCAAATTTTTTTCTTTTTTTTTTTTAATCAGTTGACAGGTTTATATTGTGTCTCCCTGTCAGTCCTTTTCTTAAGGTGCTTGATATCTTGGCAGTCTTCATTTTTCTTGAAAGCTGCATTAAATGCTTATATTTATGCCTATATCGGCACTTCAAGTCATGCATCTCATTCCTAAGATCATTATATGAGTGGATGACAACCGCAGGACAGTATTACTTCTCTAATTTATTTGAGTTTGATCTTGGTAATTTCCTTTAGTAAGTGTTGGCGAATGCCTTGTATACTTCCTGTGTACTTGGGCTCTTTTATTATTATTATTATATTATTTTGCTGAGTTTTTGCTCTCTTAATGAATATATATATATATATATATATTCAAGTTTTTCATCTCATGAAAAAATTTCATTCCTGGCATGTCACAGGTTTCACTTGGAATCAAGCTTACAATGAGCATTATGATCAGAAAACTGATGAATTATCTGTAATTCCTGAACTCAAATCAAAAGAAGCTACAGAATCCAGGTTAATTGAAACTTCTGACAAGGATCATGTTTTTGCCTGCGGAGAATCTTGCGACTGGTTTTTTGGCCCATGGTCATGCAAGGGTGGTGACTGGAAGAGGAATGAAGAAGCTTCCCAGGATAGATCTTTCAGAAAGAAGCTTGTTCTCAATGACGGTTTCCCACTATGCCATATGCCAAAATCTGGGCATGAGGACCCTCGGTGGCATCGAAAAGATGACCTGTACTATCCATCTCATAGCAAAAGGCTTGATCTCCCTCTTTGGGCTTTTTCTTTATCAGAGCCTGCTGTCGCAAGGGGAGTGAAAGGAACTATGCTTCCAGTTGTCAGGATAAATGCATGTGTGGTTAAGGACCAAGGCTCATTTGTTTCTGATTCTCGCACGAAAGCCCGAGGAAAGGAGAGACATTCTTCAAGGTCTTCTCGGCCACATTCTTCAAGTAGTGATGGGAAGAGATCATCAGCAGAGCGTGATTCTCAATCAAAAAGTGTTGACGATCAAGGTTCACAAGGCTCCTGGAAGTGCATTGCTTCTATTAACACTCCAAAAGACCGTCTTTGCACAGTCAATGATTTGCAATTACATTTGGGTGATTGGTACTACCTTGATGGTGCTGGGCATGAACAAGGGCCTTCATCATTTTCACAGCTACAGGTTTCAGTAGATCAAGGTACTATTCAAAAACATAGCAGTGTTTTCAGGAAATTTGATAGAATTTGGGTTCCAGTTACCTCTGCTACAGAGACATCTGAAGCCACTGTTAAGAGTGAACAGGAGATTAATTCTGCAACTGGTGATTCTACAAGACCTTTTGTTTCAGAATATCATGGGACTGCTCCAGTTGAATCTAAAACAAAATCAAGTTCATTTCACGATGTGCATCCTCAATTCATTGGTTATACTCGTGGAAAGCTACACGAATTGGTAATGAAATCATATAAGAGCCGCGAGTTTGCTGCAGCCATAAATGAAGTCTTGGATCCATGGATCAATGCTAAACAACCAAAGAAGGAGATTGAGAATCACATCTACCGTAAATCAGGTATGAATAATCTTTTAAATTTCCACTGGCAACCTGGATTTTGTTTAGCAATAAGAAGTCATTAATTCCAGGATGAGGTTGAGGTATGAGGGAACTTTCTTTTATTTTCATTTCATAGCAGTTTCAAGGAATGGACCTGCCATTCCATCTTTGGCCAGATATGTCCTCGGTCAAAGTTCTTCCCCCCTCTTCTCTCTCTCTCTCTCTCTCTCTCTCTCTCTCTCATTTTCTAGCAGCAACTTTACCAAGCCTTTCTTGACATGTATTGTGGTTTTCTCACGTTCATACTCATTCAGCTCTATGTCAATATTAATAGATCCTGCACCAAAACACATAGCTAGCCCCTTTGTGATATTTTCTTGTTTTGTTTGCCGTGCGTGTTTATGGGTAGCATCCTCTTCATTGCAGTTATACTTGAACATCTCTCCTCCCATTTTAACTGATCTATTATATGTTTTTGGGGGGTGTTAGTGTGGCTTGGTTGTTGTAATACCTGGTCGTCACTTTGCCAATATTAATAGGTCCTGCACCAAAACGCATAGCTAGCCCCTTTGTGATAATTTCTTGTTTTGTTTGTTGTGCGTGTGTATGGGTAGCATCCTCTTCATTTCAGTTCTATTTGAACATCTCTCCTCCCATTTTAATTGATCTATTATATGTTTTGGGTGTGTGTGTATTTCCTAATTTCATAGTAGTTATGGGTAGCACCCTCCTGTCCTTTTCCATTATGTCTTTCTAGCTTTAATGCATTTATGGGTAGCACCTTCCTGTCCTTATTTTATTGATCTATTATATATTTTCCTGGGTGGGTGGGGACTGATTAAATACAGAAGGTGATGCACGTGCTTCCAAGAGAGCCCGCTTGCTGGTTGATGAGATTGATGAAGATTGTGAAATAGAAGAGGGCATGCAGACAATTCCAAGGGACGAATCCACATTTGATGATTTATGTGGTGATGCTACATTTTACAAAGAGGAGAGTCCAAATTCTGAAACTGAGATGGGAAGCTGGGGTTTATTGGATGGTTGTGTGCTGGCACGAGTTTTTCATTTTCTGAGATCAGACATCAAATCCCTTCCCTTAGTTTCTTTGACTTGTAAACACTGGAGAGCTGCAGTCAGTTTCTACAAGGACATTTCTAGACAGATTGACCTGTCATCTCTGGGTCCTATTTGTACTGATGCCATACTCTTGAGCATCGTGGTATGTTTTACTTTTGTTTGGCATTCTAAGATATCACAATTTTGTTTTTCTCTTTTTACTGAGTCTAATGTAATTGTTTGCTTGCAGAATGGTTATTGCAAAGAAAAGATAAGTTCTATCGTTCTAAAGGGTTGCACAAACATTACCTCCAGCACGCTTGAAGAGATTCTTCATTCATTTCCTTGTCTATCTTTTATAGATATCAGAGGTTGCAGCCAGTTTGGCGAGTTGGCTCTCAAATTTGCGAATGTGAACTGGGTCAAGAGCCGACTCTTACGCGATACTAAGTTCTTTGATGAATCACATTCTAAAATAAGGAGTCTTAAACAGATTACTGAGAAAAGTTCATCAGCTTTGAAAAAGGGTCTGGGTAGTGATGCAGATGATTTTGGTGAACTAAAGGACTATTTTGATAGTGTGGATAAAAGAGACTCAGCAAATCAGTTATTCCGCCGAAGCCTATACAAACGATCAAAACTATTTGATGCCAGAAAGTCATCATCCATTCTATCTAGGGATGCCCGTATGAGGCGGTGGGCCATCAAGAAATCTGAAAATGGTTATAAGAGAATGGAGGAATTCCTTCTTTCTGGTCTTAGAGACATAATGGTGGAGAATACATTTGAGTTTTTTGTGCCCAAGGTAGAGCTAGTAATTTGTTTTGCATGTCTCCATATTAAAAATATTCTGTAATATATGTTTGTAATTCCTTGTGTCTTGTTGTCTCTTTGTTAATCAGGTTGAAGAAATTGAATATAGAATTAAAAAGGGTTATTACATTGGCCATGGATTGAGCTCTGTTAAGGAGGATATTAGTCGAATGTGCAGAGATGCAATAAAGTAAGTTTTTCCAGGACCTTTAAATATAAAAGACCATATTCATTAACAGCTCTTTAGGTTAAATGGATTGGGTTAGCCTCTTTTTTTGGTGGATAATTAAAATTGTTATTGAAAACGGAAAGGTGAAAGACACGAATAAACATGAGCAGTCCCTTTTTCAAAGAATACAAAGTACAAGTCTGATGGGGTTAAGTTATATCTGGTTTAGCAGCGGGATTCTTTATTTTTGGCCCTCCCCCTTGGTACCTTGCGACTGAAGTTCTTTTAAGGTTGACTTTGCTTGTGTTTTTTTTTTTGGCTTGATTTTGAATGCTGTTATTAGTATAGTTTGCTTCTTCATGTAAGTTAGGAAACATAAAATTCCCAAAATCCATGTTAATATTGTATCTAATTAATTCATGCACTTGCTGTTGTGTATTTTTTTTCTTTCTACTCTCCTGTATCTTTGTGGTGATTAGGCCTTTATATGAGGGTGTGAGTCATGCAACAATGTTCCCTGTTTCTTTTTTGGCTTACTTGTATACAAATTCTGCTTACGCAGAGCAAAGAATCGTGGTGATGCTGGAGACATGAATCACATTATTACATTATTTATTCAACTTGCCACACGTTTGGAAGAGAGTTCAAAGTCATCTTATGAAAGAGATGAAATGATGAAGTCATGGGAAAATGATTCCACAGGTGTCTCTAAGTATAAGAAGAAGGTCACTAAATCTTTGACCGAAAGGAAGTACATGAATAGGAGTAATGGCACTTCCTTTGCAAATGGTGGTTTGGATTATGGAGAGTATGCATCTGATCGAGAAATCCGAAGGCGTTTATCCAAATTGAATAAAAAATCTATGGACTCAGAGAGTGAAACTTCTGATGACGGGTCTTCTGAAGATGGCAAGAGTGATAGTGAGAGTACAGCCTCAGATACAGAAAGTGACTTGGATTTGCGATCAGAAGCTCGAACTACTGAGTCAAGGGTTGATGGATACTTTACCCCAGATGGTGCTTTGGATTCAATGACTGATGATCGTGAGTGGGGGGCTCGCATGACAAAAGCAAGCCTGGTTCCTCCTGTTACCAGAAAATATGAAGTCATTGATCAATATGTTATTGTTGCGGATGAGGAGGATGTGCAACGAAAGATGCGAGTATCTTTACCAGAGGACTATGCTGAGAAGCTCCATGCCCAGAAAAGTGGCACTGAGGAGTCAGATATGGAACTTCCTGAAGTCAAGGACTATAAACCTAGAAAACAGCTTGGAGATGAGGTCATAGAGCAAGAGGTTTACGGAATTGACCCCTATACTCACAATCTTTTGCTTGATTCCATGCCAGATGAGTTAAATTGGACTCTCCTGGAGAAGCATTTGTTTATTGAAGATGTGCTCCTTCGGACTTTGAATAAGCAAGTTAGGAACTTCACTGGGAGTGGAAACACTCCTATGATGTTTCCATTGCAGCCTGTTATTGAAGATATTGAAAAAGCTGCTGAGGAGGACCATGATAAACGAACTGTGAAAATGTGTCAAGGTATTCTGAAGGCTGTAGATAGTCGTCCTGATGACAAATATGTTGCTTACAGAAAGGTATACACATCATTATTTTACTGCATGAGCATGTACTATATTTTTGCCTCTCTTTTGGACGTGTTTCTTTCCTTGACCTGTTCCATACTTTTCCGATGCTGATTTACCTCATTTTTATATTGACTATTGGGTTGTGTTCTTTAGGGGCTTGGTGTTGTTTGCAACAAAGAAGGTGGTTTTGGAGAAGAAGATTTTGTCGTGGAGTTTTTGGGAGAGGTATGGCAACCAACTGTTCATGGGATCCAATTTCTAGCTTTAGTAGAGTTCATTGGAAGGTTTATATGATGCTGAAACTCTTTACTCCCCCCACCCCACCCCCCTTTTAAAAAAATGTAGGTTTATCCTGTTTGGAAATGGTTCGAAAAGCAAGATGGGATTCGATCTTTGCAGAAAAACAGTAAAGATCCAGCTCCAGAATTTTACAACATCTATCTAGAAAGGCCAAAGGTTTGGTTCACTTCAAGAATCATTGTGCTGTAGTCTTGTTATGCCTTTTCCATTTTCCCTGGTTTACTTAATATTTTTGATCTGATCATGCATTATTTCCTGGCAGGGTGATGCTGATGGGTATGATTTGGTTGTTGTTGATGCTATGCATAAGGCAAACTATGCGAGTCGAATATGTCACTCATGCCGTCCTAATTGTGAAGCGAAGTGAGTTCTGTTGTCATACTCTTTTTGCTGTTTATAACCTACCTGCAGACCTTCCCTTATGTACAATTGACAAGTTTATTGAGTATTATGGGGAATAACAAAAATGAAGTGATCCTCGTATTTTATTTTGGGGCTGGAAATATTTGGCATTTTAATTAATAAGCAGAACTCAAATTTCTCATGGCCGCTTTATAATAATGTCAATGTAGTGAATCTGTTACTTTCATCACTTGTGTTTCTTCACTCTGAGCCTTTGTCATTATTATGTGAAGACCAGATCATCTAATCGCATATAAATGCTATATAATCAAATTTTCTCCTTAAGATTCTACTCTAGATTCCAGATTGTTTATTAATTCTATAAGCTTTTTATGGCTGGAATCATGCCATGGATAATCATACTTTCTTTGTTTTATCTCACAGATTTTGAATTACCATTTACTCATCTATATATGATTTTACTTGTTTAGTTATATAATTGTAAGCGAACCTAGCACTTGATCATCCTATAATTTATCTGTGAATGCAGAGTTACTGCTGTAGATGGTCATTACCAGATTGGAATCTATTCTGTACGTAAAATTCAATATGGCGAGGAGATCACATTTGATTATAACTCTGTTACAGAGGTGTGTCTCTTTTGTGTTTTGGTCTTCTGTACTCTCTGGAGAATATTATACATATTATCTAATAATTGTTCTCTGTTAATTTTGCTAGAGTAAGGAAGAATATGAAGCGTCGGTTTGTTTGTGTGGCAGTCAAGTTTGCCGGGGCAGCTACTTGAATCTAACAGGCGAAGGGGCTTTTCAAAAGGTACAGGTTACAGGTTTTAAGGCAATTTTTCTGACTGTTAATTCCAAAAAAATAAAAGAGGAAATAAAATCGTGAACAAGTTTGATCAGGTTTTCAGGCGTGATAAGTGGCTTTGACTGAATGTCCTTATCATTTTGGATTAGCACTGTGAAAAGGATGCTTTCTGATCGGTGTAGAAGGCGCATGCCTGATCAGGATTTTGATTTCATAAGTTATAAAATAAGTCTTATTTTTGTCTTGTTGAGGTTGTTGCAGCCAGTTGAATCTTATTGGTCTTTTTCTTCCCTTAGTTTGAACGTTGCCTTAAATTCTGTTAATTAGTTTATATTGTCCATGCATCAGGTTCTGGAAGAATGGCATGGAATTCTGGACCGTCATCAGTTAATGCTTGAAGCTTGCGAACTAAATTCAGTATCCGAAGAGGATTATCTTGACTTGGGGAGGGCTGGTTTAGGCAGTTGCTTGCTTGGTGGGTTGCCTGATTGGGTGGTAGCCTATTCAGCTCGCCTGGTGTGTGCCTTTTCTGCCTCCTGATATTTGTTCTTGGATCTGCCTTTTTTGCTTATAATTTATTTATGCTTTTTTTTTTCCTGACTTTTCCCATTTTGGTTGAAGGTGAGGTTTATAAATTTTGAAAGAACAAAGCTGCCTGCGGAGATTCTAAAGCATAATTTGGAGGAAAAAAGGAAATATTTTTCAGATATATGTCTTGAAGTTGAGAAGAGTGATGCTGAGGTTCAGGTGTGTTGTTGACTGCCCTTCTCTCATTGCTTTTGTTTGTATGGGCATGCTTGATATTCACGTACTCATACCTTTTCTATGAGACAGGCTGAGGGTGTCTACAATCAAAGGCTTCAGAATTTGGCTGTGACTCTTGACAAGGTGACTACCCTTTTTTAATTTTGTTACGCTAAGGAGTGGGGTTTGAGTGATGGTCTAGTGGTAATGATATCCTTTGTAATGTCCTATATTTGTGGTTTGAATCCCCTCTCCTCCTCCCCTACTATAATACCCACACACCAAAAAAAAAAAAAAAAGTCCTTGTTTCCAGCTTATGTCCTTTTAAACTGTGCAAGTACATATGAGACATATTTTGGTGTGATACACCATGCTTGTGCTGATTCTCTAACCCAAAAAATTGTACAAGAAGGTGACTTTGATCAGCTTAGGGTCTATAACCTATAATTCTAGTTTAAAGTGTTCTTTTGATAATTTGATAGTTGAGGGAGAGGGGATTTGAGCCCTAGTGTAAATTTTTGAAGTTGAACTTTTGTGTCATTCAATTGCTCTTCATTTTTTCATGCTTATGTCTTTGTTAGGGATCTTTAGTCTTGATCATTTAACTTGTGTCAATGATATCAAGTACCTAGTGATGCCTCAGTGTCTTTAGTCTAGATCACTGCCATAAATAGAGAAGTTAATTATATTCTGATTTTCTGGTCTATTGAAGATGTTAATCTGTTTGAATTCTGTTTACAGGTGAGATATGTTATGAGATGCATTTTTGGTGACCCAAAGGAAGCTCCACCCCCTCTGGAGAGGCTGAGCCCTGAAGAAATTGTTTCCTTACTCTGGAAAGGAGAGGGATCATTTATTGAGGAACTTCTTCAATGCATTGCTCCTCATGTGGAAGAAGGCATATTAAATGACCTTAAGTCCAAGATTCATGCTCATTATCCTCCAGTTTCCAATGACATTCAGAAAGAACTTCAGAAATCTTTATTATGGTGAGCAGCGTGCTTTTGTGTTTTGTTTTAGTATGTATGAACTTATGATGCTAAAAATTTTAATTCTTGCAATCTTATGGCGGTTTTCTTTATTTTAAAGGTTAAGGGATGAGGTCCGAAATCTTCCATGTACCTACAAGTCTCGGCATGATGCTGCAGCTGACTTGATCCATATTTATGCTTACACAAAATGCTTCTTCAGAGTACGGGTATGTCTAACAACTACAGAACTTCTATAATCTGTCTGCTAACATTCATGTGTCCTTTGATCTAAAACAAATTTCATTATACATGCAGGAGTATAAAGCTGCAACTTCTCCGCCAGTTTACATCAGTCCACTTGATTTGGGCCCCAAGTACACTGATAAATTAGGGGCAGGTTTCCAGAAGTATTGCAAGACCTATGGTGAGAATTATTGTTTAGGGCAGCTGATTTCTTGGTATAACCAGACTAATGCGGAGCCAGATTGTAGCCTTGTTAGATCGAGTAGGGGTTGCTTGTCATTGCCTGAAATTGGTTCCTTCTATGCCAAGGTTCAGAAACCATCACGGCATCCTATTTATGGCCCAAGGACTGTGAGATTTATGCTGTCAAGAATGGTGAGTTTACAAGTCTATTACATCATCCTACCTTGGCTGACTTAACATTTATTTCAAATTAACACTGATTATATTCTATACATCTACTGGTTCAGTTCAAGTTTTAAGTTGAATCATCAAAGTTACCCAGAGAGAAACCATTATTTTTTCATAATCTGGTGGAGAAGTACCATTGCTAAACCATTGCTTTTGCAGATAATCGATAAATTAATGTTCAGAAAAAAGATACTACTTATAATAAGAAACTGTAATTACTTTAATTTCATTTGGGCCTGTGGCTGTACTAAATTTGCCCTTTGATCAAATTATACTCAGATTTTCCAATTAATGAAGTTGAAGGGACCTCCAAGTTTGAGGTGGACTAACTAATGCCACGTTTGGAAACTACAATTCATGTTACTGGATTTTGAATGTTATTTTCCTGTCTGAGTTTCTCTTCCTTCAGCTTGACTTTATTTGCTTTTGGTTGCATATCTCATGCAATTTTAATGTTGTCCAGGAGAAGCAGCCCCAGAGACCATGGCCTAAGGACCGAATATGGTCCTTTAAGAGCTCTCAAAAAGTTTTTGGCAGCCCAATGTTTGATGCTGTTTTAACTAATACTCCACTAGATAGGGAGATGGTGCAATGGCTGAAGCACAGACCTGCCATATATCAGGCCGTGTGGGATCACTGAACTATTGCAAGGGATTGGGGAAGCAGCAAGCATCGTTAGCCAACTCTTTGTAAATTGTTTTGGAATGATTTGTCAATTTTAGTTCACAGCTGCCCCTATAATGTGGGAGTTGGAAATCATTCCAAAGCATCATTTGTTTTGTACTGCTTTTCCAGTTTTCCTCATTCTTGTGTACAGTTTTTCTTCACCTTTATGATTTGTAATTCATTATCTGGTAGCAAATAGCATTGATTTTCTCTCTAATTTATGAAAAGGAAAATGAAAAGTGAAAAGAAAAAGTAGAAGCCATTAGCTGTTTCTGTCTCTTAACAGTTTCCAAATCAGTTTGTGCAATCCTTTCCCGTCATAGAGTAAGGCGCTTGTAATTGATCGGCAACGTTTTAGAGATTGTTGGGCCAATTTTATATGATGTTAGGTAATCTGAAAATTTAACCTATTTACTTCCTGTTTATGCCTTACATATGGATTGTATTGCAGGCTTGAAAGAATCACAGAACAAGATGAATGATCTTTGAAGAGATGTGGCACCCATCTGCTGCGTCTTCATTCTCATGTCTTGTGCTGCACAGGTTACGAACATATCTGGACATGGGCCCCTTTGCTTCCAAGCTTGTATATCTCTGTCACACGTACTAGACATGAGCGAAGATGGAAAGAGCCTGTTGCCTGCTTGGGTTGTGTTCAGCTAGAAGTTATCTTTGTAAATCCCAAAGTAAATATTTTTAACTAAACCTTGATTAGATTTGCTAAATTTGTAAAATTTATGCAGTTAAATCTGTAATGGAAAGAGGTAGTAGATTCTGTTTATTAATGTTTTGGTCCCATGTTTGTGATACGAAATTAGTCCTAAAATTCTTACGAGGTGGGCAATGTAATGTCAGCATGAGGGATGCTCTTCACTGAGATGAAAACATTGGTTTCTGTTATTCATAGGCCTTGATGAAAGGCATTTGTAGCAATTGTCAAACTGAATTTCTGGCGGGGAGATGATTTCTAGGGAGAAAAGCTTGTATTTAACTTTTTATTTTTTTTTAAGGCGTAAATGCACTTTTGGTCTCTATATTTTGTACTTTTTAAAAATTTTTTTTTTTGGTCTATATATTTTATTTTTTTTATCACTTTTAGTCTCAAAAACAATTAACGCTCCACATTTAAGTCCTTATCATCAACTAACTAACAGGGGAAGCTGATGCGGCTGACGGAGAGAACTGTAAATCATTTAAAAATATTATAAAGTACACCGTGGCCAAGTCTGTTTTACCATGTGGCCTTCCCACTCAACTTACTTACACGCATTCCTCACGTGAGTCAACACCCATTGTTCATGGCTACTTTCTCACTGAAAATCCCTAAATCAGCTATGTCACTTGATCTCTATCTTTGATCTTTAATCCTAAGATTACCTCAGAGTTCCTCATCATGAGTCACAACCTCTACAAGCTTGATCTTCTTAGACTTTTGCTTGGCTGCCTCATAGTTAAAGGCAGTGGTGTCCTTAGCAAACTCTACACTATAGTCTCTTCTGCTCTGTTTTTAACCTTTCTTTGAAACCACCATTATCAACCATCATCCAGCTCTGTCACTTGAAACCACCATCATTAATCATCATCAACCAACTCTGTCACTTGAAGCCGCCATCACCATCAAAACTCATCTCTGCCACTTGAAAGTAGTATTCTCTCTCTCTCTCTCTCTCTCTGTGAAAAGGTATTTGCTTTCTCTGTCTATGTCCTTATTTATAACTTGACAATATGCTTGTTGGTTGGTTCTGGTTGTAGGGCCATAATGCTTCTGTTTGCTTTTTGTATGCTTTCGTATTTTTCTTTTGATTGTGGTCCATATGTTTCCTATGTTCTCTGTGTTCTCTATGTGCCCTTATTGAAAAGAGTTAAAGTAAGGCTAACAGTATTGTATGAGGGTTTTTTGTGTAATTTGATAACTATGCATGTCTATTTTAGTACGACAAAACTATTGAAGTCAGTGTTGTGTTGTGAAAAATTATTTGATTAGTGTTGTGTTGGTAAATACTTTATTGAGTGTTGTGTTGTGTGCATGTAGAATGAAATTTGATTAGTGTTGTGCTGTGTTGTGTGTATGCATAATGAAATATTTTATTAGGTGTTGTGTTGGTAAATGAGTGTTGTATTGTTCTTACATTGTTTAATTGAGGTTGTTTTGGCATGTAGAATGGATGACCTATTCAGTATATCCGTGCATCATGGTGGCTATTTTATTGAGAACCCTAAAACATATGCGGGAGGTGAAGTAGATGTAGTTGATAATTGTGACCTTGATAAGTGATCTAAGGTTGAGATAGAGAGTATATGTAGAGACTTTGGGTACACATGATGCCATGTACACGATAGAATTAGTGAAGGTTCATGAAGAGATTCATGTGTGGAGCACCCAACAGATGATCCTATACTAGTTGATGAAGGAGAGGATGTTAGTGAAGGTGTGCAGCCATTGGCAGTGGAGCAAGGCAATATGGGTTATTATAGTTATGGCAGTGATGATGATGACCATGATGGGGGTGAATTTTTCAGTTTTTATGATAGTGATGATCAAACTTTTAACAATGAAGATGAGCCAACTGAAGTGGATGCTAATGATCAAACTTTTAATGCTGATGTTGCTGCTTCCCAAATGGGTTCAAGGAGAGTAGTAGGTAAAGAACCTATTATTGAGCACCCACCTCAGGTCTTTATTATAAGTGATAATAGTGATAGTGGGGGTGGGGGAAGTGAGCTAGATGATGAGATAGAGTTGAACCATGGTGTTGGGGACTTTGTTGAAGACAGTAGTGACAGTTGGGATGGTAAGGATGATGTTGTTAGACCAGACCAAATGGGTACTGGTGTAATGAACTCTAATTATGAGAGTGAGGAATTGCACAGTCTAGTGGAATCATCATCTGATGATGAGCTTGGGTATGATAGTGATGATGATGCTGAGGATGATAGAAGTACACATTTGGGAAATGGAAAGGGACAAAAAAATGAGGAAGTGAAGAAGTTCTCTGTGTTTAAGCCAGAGCATATTTCTTTTGAAAAAGATATGCTATTTACAGCACCCTAGTAATTCCAGAAAGCTATAACAGAATATGCAGTTCATGGTGGATGGGGGATCAAATTTGTATAAAATGAACTGCAAAGGGTAAGAGCTGTCTGTCAGGAAAACTGCAAGTTTGTTGCCTATCTAGCAAAGGTGCCAACGGAGAGGAGCTACCGACTAAGGACATTGAATTTGGAACATACATGCTCTAGATTTTTTAAGAATCGTAGGTGTACTTCATCATACATTGGGAAGAAGTTGATAAAGAAGGTGAAAAGACAGCCCAACATGAAGTTGAAAGACATCCAAGAAGCTGTCCATGAGAAGTATACTATAAACATAAGTGCAAGAAAAGTAAGTAGGGCTAGAGAATATGTGGATAGAGCTTATACACAACAGTACAACCAGTTGTGGGAGTACTGTGAGGAATTAAGGAGGTCTAGTCTTGCCAGTACAATACTTATGAAGGTACATACCTTCAATGATGGTGATTTAACAGCTGAGTCTGACTTGGTGTGTGGAGTGCCTTATTTTGAGAGGCTATACATATGTTTGGAGGGATGCAAGAAGGGGTTTCTAGTTAGATGTAGGTCATTCATTGGTTTGGATGCCTACCATTTGAAAAATAAGTTAGGGGGGCAATTGATTATTGCAGTATGCAGAGATCCTAATGAAGAGTATTTCCTACTTGTATATGCAGTAGTAGAGGCTGAAACCAAGGACTCTTGGACTTGATTCATCAATATGTTACTTGCAGACATAGACTAGAATAGGAGATGGGTTTTTATGTCAGACTTGCAAAAGGTGTGTAGTTAATTCTTCATTGTTTGTTTTAATTTGTATTTAGTCATTGTACTTTTGGTCCATTAACTTCACATACTTGCCTGTGATACTGTTTGTGACAGGAGTTTGTGCAAACATTCATTGACAACTGGCCATAGAATGAACACATGATTTGTTACAGGCACCTCTATGGTGCCTATAACAACTTCAGGAAGAACCATCCTAATGTTTTGATCAGAGATATGTTTTGGAGGGTAGCCAAGACAACTTACAAACAAGAGTTTGATAGGGTGATGGATGACTTGAAGGAGATTGATGCTAATTCACACAGGTGGTTGGATTCTCACTCAACAACAAAATGGGTCAGACACATGTTTAGTGAGGATGTCTTGATTAACACCATACTTAACAATATGTGTGAGAGCTTCAACAACAGGATTCTTAAATTCAGATCTAAGCCTATAATTAGCATGGTATTAGTATTTATGATCACCTACAGTTAATTATAGTGATTGTTTGGTATTGTTTATGGCAGTTGTTGCAATTAATATTTAATGTTTCATTGTACTTGTATGTGATTGTAGCTTGAGTGCATCGGGCTATATCTAATGACTAGGTTCCAAGAGAACAGAGAGAAGGGTGTAAGGCTAGAGTTAGATATTTGTGCCAAAGTGATGAAGAGGCTGCACAGGGAAAAGCTAGCAGCCAATAGGCGGTTAGCTTGCTGGGCAGGGTAGACACAGTTTGAAGTGACAGAGTTTCACTGTTGACGTGGCCATAACACACTGCATTTGTAGGAAGTGGAACATAACTGGCATATCATGTGCTTATGCAATTTTTTGCACATTTTTTAACAAACAAGATGCTGAGTAGTATGTTCACCCCTGTTACCATGTATCTATATACAGAACATACTACGAGCCAATCATAGTACCAATCAATGGGCAGAATATGTGGAGACCAAGTGATGTGATCCCAGTTCAGACCCCTATCAAAAGAAGACCACCTGGCAGGCTTAAGAAGAAGAGAGCAAGGGAACCTAATGAGCCAACAAGTGGTAAAAGAGCTGACATCTCTAAGCAATGTAAGACTTGTGATAAGTTAGGGCATAATAGGAGAAGTTGCAAGGGTGAGATTTGAGGGAACTCTTCACTTCTAGGCACCACAAACAAAACCAGCACATATAATAAGGTAATAAAGTGACATTAGGGTGAAACAGTTACTATTCAATACTCACTATTAACCTTATTTGTGAATTTCTTGTTTGTAGACCAGCAGAACCACAAGTGCTTCATCACAGGCCAAGACAACCTCAGCCACACCATTTGCACCACACCAGGCTACCATGCATGGCCTATCCACTCCAAGTGCATCATACCAGTTCAGACTAGGTGCTCTATCTCAGTCCATGACAGTGTCAGCCACTCAATTTACACTATATCCTAATACATAGCAACATAGCTTCACCCCAAATGCACCACACTAGTCAGGTGCACATCATAGTTCCAACAACAGCAACCTAACCTCAAGGTAGAAAAAGAAAAGGGTGGTCACATCAGAGGCTCTGAAGGCTTCTAAGAATGCATCCAGATACATGGAAGCAATAAAACATGTTGGAAGTCAATCATCTATGTAGGTTTAAGGAACTAAAGAGAGCAAGAAGTAGATTTTTCCTTTTGTTGATGAGGGTCACTTGTTTTGTGTAGTTATGTTAACTATTTTGTGTATTTATGGTGATCTGCCTCACTATGGAACAATGCCCTATTTTGGCATAACTATGTAATTATGGTGATTATGTACCAACTGGTGTTAGTGTTGTAGTTGAACAATACCAGTGTGTTTTGTGTAATTCTAGTGACGATAGCAGATGTTGTGCAATCCTGCTTTAATGTGGTTGTGGTTGTTAGTGTTGTAGTTGAACTATATAATTATGGTGACTGTGGTTGTTAGTGTTGTAGTTGAACTATGTAATTATGGTAACTGTGGTTGTTAGTAGTCAATGATAAAAGTTGAAGATGTATTTCTATTCAATTTGTGTTGTTTTGTTTAATATTGAATCTTGTGTCCTTTACTTTTGGTACTCACATCAATGAGAGGTAGTTAATGTATTTGTATTGAGAACAGTACAACCAGTTGGTTAATACATTTATAGGTAAATACATTTTCTGCAAAATAGAATTTTCTACAAAACAGGTACATTTACATTTACAAAACAACAATAGTATGGTTAATACATTTTTTGCAATAGGTTTATTCATTTCATTCTCATTGTGGAATCCATAGGTAGATGCATTCAAATTAGAATTTACATTTGTATCTTGAACAAAAAGTGTATTTATTTCATAGGGAAGTGGGTTACATTACTAACAACTGGCAGGAGTAAAAAATTACCAGGAGGTAATACATGGCTAAACATATCTCATACAAAATTGTACACACTGCCAGCCCAGCATAAACTAAAACTACCCTAATAATTTTCATAACAATCACTACCCTACATACATCTAAACTGTCAGCCTTGTTAACAATATTGATAACAATAGAGACATCAGCAGCAGCAGCACATAACATTAGCAGCAACAGCACACACCAGCAGCAACACTTGTTGCTTGCACACAGCAGGTGGTGCTCAAACACAGCAACAGTTTACTCACCCCTACATTGCATACATTACCTAACCAAACACTACATACATTACCTACATCACCTAATCAAACACAAAACTACACACATCACCACTAACAACGCCATAGCCACAACTAAAAACTTCTCCCTCTTCTTGCATCTTGCAACCTCAGTCTCAAGTGTGATGATCATCTGCCTTTGCTATGGGATAAGCACCATATCATGAGCACATATCTCATCATCATGCCATTGGAAAAACCTACACTTAAGCTCCACCTGAAATACAAATAATGCTCAAAAAATGAAAACCCATAAACTATTGCAACAACAAATTGAAACAAAATACTGAAATTAATTAATGTAGTAATCAATAATTCTCTACTAATTTTAGTAAATCAAGTGGCTGCAACGAAGATAAATAGGGTGCAAGGAGAATCTTCACAGAGTAATAATATTGCTAAGGATCTTGTCAAATTCCTAATTTGTCTCTGTAATCATGATGAATTTGCTAAACAAAGCTATAATCCTTTCACAAAAATATGCTAATTTGAAATATATATATATATATATATATATATAACAAAATTTCTAGAGATTTAAAAACTTAAATCATACTAGAAGTAAATGAGAAGTAGGTAACTCGATAAGGATGTAAATTTGAAATCATTAGTCTAATTGTATAGAGATTCTGTTTAAGAATTTAAGAGTTGACTTTAAAACCTTTTTCTTTTTAATTTGCATTACATTATGAACAATTCTTTTAGAGTCAAGTTTGTTGAATGTAACTACAGTTTTTCTTATTTAGTGAATTACTAACTACTGGTACTATTCTTTGACAATTTTACTACTTATTGCAAGTTTCGTGAACTAAACCAACTTGGTGAGTTAACCTTTACCAGAATTATTTTTGAAAAATTAATAGAATTAGATAAGCCTTTCATAGAAGTAGAAGGGAAACCCCTCAGGAATAAAAACAACTGGAAAGCAATTAGAAAAATAGAAGATTTCTTAGTCAATGAAAATAAATTAAAACAAAGAAGAAAATCATCTCTCTTGGCCATCCAATTAGAGGAATGTTCCATATATGACCATCAATATTGCAAGTAAAGATCAATTTGTTGAGCATCCAATAAAATCCAGTTATTTACTCAGTAAACTATTCATGAAGAACATCCACAGATACAATAGACATAGTGACATAAATACACACAACAACATAGTGACATAAATAGCTACTTTCATCTAAAAATAATGAAGAACTTAAAGTGTCTATTAGTACAATTTTTAAAATTTCTTGGTTGAAGGAAAGGGAAAAACTGAAAATAACTAACAATTTTAACTAAAAATTGTTAAAATTTTTAGAACCATCACATTTTGAATCAACAATTTTAACTAAAAATAACTAACAATTTACCTAGTAGTTTGGACAGCTGTAGAATCTTCTACCAGTATTGTTTGATGTCCATGACACAACTATGATAAGTTTTTGATTACAATAGCACATCATTGGTACTCTCATTTCATGCAGGAATCTGTTGAACAGCTTGCTTCCATTCTAGTATGGGCTTCGAGGAATAGTTGTGTGGCTGGAGGTAAGGAATGTTTTTTGTTGTTAGGGTTTCGATTTAGGGGATTTTGGGTTTTCTAGTATTGATTTGGGAGATTAACGTGGTAGTGGTGGTCACGCGAAGGACGCGTGAGAGTAAGTTGGGCGGGAAGGCCACGTGCTAAAATAGACTTGGTCACGGTGTACTTTTTAATATTTTTAAATGATTTATAGTTCTCTCCGTCAGCCATATTAGCTTTCCCCGTTAGGTGGTTGATGGTAGGGACATAAATGTGGGGCGTTAATTGTTTTTGGGACTAAAAGTGGTAAAAATAAAATAGAGGGACCAAAATAGAAAAATGTGCAAAATGTAGAGACTAAAAGTGCATTTATGCCATTTTTAAATTGTTTTGATTGAATGTATTTAAACTTTTTGAACTTGGATACAATTCTGGAGTATAATTTCTAGAAAGTGCTACATTCATGATTACAATAAATTATTGGTGGAAAGTTATTATTAGTTTTCATTTGAATTTACAACTTTAATTAATTAATTATTTACCTACTTGTAATAGCTGATAATAACGTGACATTTAAGAATTGTTGTGAAAATGTTGTGAATATGAAATTTCTCATAATTATTATAGTTAAAGCTTCACTTAAAATTTCTTCTAAAATTGCTATTTATATTATTAACACCATCCACCTTTCCATCACTGCATTAGTATCACTAACGATTTTATTGCTGCCCCCATGATAACCACAACCATTCTTGTTGTGGCCGTCACCACCATTAATATTGCAATGTAGCAACCGTGTTATCACAAATAAATTAATGTTTGCAATTCCTCAACTAGGACCGATTATGGTACAATAAGATTTTTTGGGTTTTTGCTCAATCTTAGCCGCAACCTATTGTTACCATCACGATTCTATCCATCACCAACTTATAGTGTTGTCATCATTACCAAAATTGTTATACTTATTTTAATACTCTCAAAACTAAGTTCTTAGGCCTATTCATTCAAATAATGAAAATTCATACTGATCATATTGAAATTTCTATCAATTTAATTCTCTTTTAAGATAATTCAGATCTAAACACAACATTTAGTTGCCAACTTGTTCTTGTAAACAAAATGTACGCTTTGTTTGGTACCATCAGAAAATGTGGGTCAAAAAGGAAAACTAAAAATGGTAAATGGAAAAGTCTAATTGAAATTAGGCTTATTTTTAAGAGGTTGTTTTCCACACTTTTTTTTTTTTTTTTCCAAAAAACAATATCATTCTTACCATTGTACACTCATGCTCGGCTTCACTAATAAGCTAGCTCTCTCAGTAATCCCTGTATAATTAATTTGTTCTCTATACTTGTTAAAGATAATCTAGTCTCCCTAAAAATTAAACAATTTTTAAAATAATTTTTCATCTCTCTATCTCTACCAATATATCATTTTATTTTTTGGTGTGTTTGATTGATATTATTCCTTTATGAGGTGGTTCATATTTTTTGAAATTATGTTATAGTGTGCTATGCTTTTTTTTTTTTTTTTTTTTTTTTTTTTTTTTTTTTTCACAATTAGAATTTTTTAGTTTAAAATAAATTAACTCATAACAAAATTATTTTTTAATATTACTCAAACAATTGATAGGTACATTCAAATCCATAGCCAAGATTGTGTTTTGCTATAAGTTCATATTCTTCCAAAATAACTAAGTATTATCTTAGAGCATTATTATTGATGGTACTAAAAAACCATATTGCTATTTTTAGCACCACCAACTACAAAATTGAGGCTCCATTGGTGGAGCTAAAGCCAAAAATTATAGCTCCTTAATTACAATGCACAACCATCTTTGGATGGTTGTGCACTATCTCAAACATAAAAAATAATAATAATAATAAGGGATAATTACAATTTACTCACTTGTGGTTTACCTAGAATTCGATTTGCCTACCCGTGGTTTAATTTTTGACACTTTACCCACCTGAGGTTAGGTCCGTTACTCCTCCGTAGCCCACCTTTAGTGTAGACGTTACTCTAACACATTTTTTTATCAAAAACAAAACTCAAAACAGATCAAACACTCCTTTTTCTCCCACAATTAAATAGTTTTAGGCTTATGTGACAAACTATTCTGAATCCAAATCCAACGAATTCCTTAAATTTCAAGGCATAAATAATTAAATACATAACCTTTATTCTATAATCCTTGTTAGAGTTTTTGAAATTATATAAAATAAAAGTTGCTAAAAGGTTAGCAATATATATATATATATATATATAATCCTTTAGCACTCTCCCTCTCCAATCCTTCAATCTCTCATTCTCTCTACGCTTTTCTGATCTCCTCCATCTTCGACAATCCAGACCCATAGCTAAGCTCCACCCCACACCGATGATCAAGATAAAATCACCAACCTAGGGCTGCTGTCACACCACCAAACCCACGGGCCATAGCTGATCTACCATGGTAGGGGTGGTGAACTGACAGAGGAGGACAAGGGGTGTGTCTGGAGGCAGCTAATCCATCATGGGTATGGATTTGGTTTAGAAACGTGATCTTGAGGGAGGCGAAGTCCATTGATCCAGCGTCGTTGCCGAGCCCTAGCTCCGCCAAGTCACGCCCCTCTTGGAAGTCTAAATCGGCCAAGGAGAATGCGCCACCGTTTGATCTGACCTCCATCCCTTTCGAATCCAAGCCATCGCTAGCTATGGTGGCCAAATTGAAGAGTCCATTGCCGCCGAGGCCACCTCCTTCAAATTCTCACAAAACGAAGCTCAGCATTGAAAGTCATGGGCTCGATGTAGGAAATTGTTGACCGATCTGGTGGCAGATCCGGTGATTCAATGGGTTCTGGGTTGTTGTTTAGCTTTGAAATTTTCACTTTGCTTCTATTATACCCAGCAAATCAAGTAATTTTTATTCTACTGTTTATGATGTTGTGATTTTTTCAGGTGGGTTTGTTGTTTGGGTTTGTTGCGTGAGTGAGATCTTAGATGTTGAAAATCAAAAATTTAGAAATTAAGTGCTGGAAATTGTTGATCCTCCCTGTTGTCATGTTGTAAATTGTGTTATGCTTTGATTTTAATAAATTTATTAGTTTAGGCACAAAAAATTAGTATAAGGAAGAAGACGAAGAACTCTCTCTCTCAT
Organism: Quercus variabilis; assembly: GCA_030445155.1. Taxonomy (NCBI): domain Eukaryota; kingdom Viridiplantae; phylum Streptophyta; class Magnoliopsida; order Fagales; family Fagaceae; genus Quercus; species Quercus variabilis. Next base: position 32,931,977 of record CP129452.1, on the reverse strand, counting down.
GATTTTGCTTCATTTGATTTGTATTAGTTTTCTGGGTTTGTTCTTTATGTTTGTGAATGTTCTTCGTGATTGTGAATTATGAGAAACAAATAACATATTTTAATCTTGTTTTTTTTTGTTTTTTTGTTTTTCTTGTTTTGGGAGGAGAGAGACATAAAATGGGTGGAAAAAGACTTATTTACCCCTTTTTTTAACAGAGGTGGGTTACGGAGACTAAACGGACCTAATCTCAAGTGGGTAAAGTGTCAAAAATTAAACCACGAGTAGACAAATCGAATTCGAGGTAAACCACAGGTGGATAAATTGTAATTATCCATAATAATAATAATAATAATAATAATAATTGTTTATTATTTTTCTCTCTTACTTTTCCCTCTCTCTTTCTTCTCTCGCTTTTTCTTTTTTCTTTCTTTCTTTGGTTTTCCTTTCTCTGAATGTCTCCTTCCTATCATCACCTCTTTTCTTTTTGTTGTCTTCTCTATTGCTTCGCCTCTCTTTCTTCATTGTTCATCCCTTCTCTCTTCATTTCTCCACTCTTCGCCTTTTCCCCTCAAACCTCGTCACCATGGACGGACCCACCATCACCAACCCACCATGGCCAAACTCGTTGCTCTCTCCCCTAACCAATTACTCTTGTAGCCATGGATAGCTCCATTTTTAGATTCAGGTTTGGTGGGTTTGTGTTGGTTTTATGGGTTTGGTTTGATCCGATTTCTGTTGATATGGGTCTATGGGTTTGATCTGATCTCTGTTGATGTGGGTTGCTAGTGGTGATGTGGGTGCTGCAACAGTGGTTGAATTTGTGGGTCGGTGTGGCCATGGTGGTGGTGGATGTGGGTGGCAATGGGTATGGGTTTGTGGGTGTTGGTGGTGGTGGGTTGTTGATTAGACCATTGTTTGGATTTGTGGGTCTTCATTTTTTGCTTTTTTTTTTTTTTTTTTTTTTTTTTTTGGTTGTTGGTTTTTTGGTTGAGCTTGAGGTTGCCATGATGGTGGTTGTTGTTTGGTGGTGCTGTGATGATGGTTGTGATGGTGGTGGTAATTGATTTAGGGTAGTGGAGTTGGTGGCTTGAAGAGAGAGAGAAACGACATAGAAGAAGAAAGAGACAGAGAATAAGAGAGAGAAAAAAATAATAAATACATGAATAGTGTTTAACTTTGTTGGGAAAATAAGGTCATTGATATAGAGTGAGTTGTGAAAAGGTAAGTTAAAATAGATAAAGTTACTTTTGTAGGTGCTAAATAGCTAAATTTTTGCTTCCACCAATGTGGATGCTCTTAAACAAAATCAAACCAAAAGAGAGACTACTTGTAATAAGGAACTAAAAAATACAATACCAAAATGTATTGACTTAAATAGAGTTATAAAAAACAAAACAGTTCATTAATCTTAGAGCATTCACATCAGTGTGTCTATAATAGAAAAAGTTATGAAATTTACACACTTTTGTCCCAAAACTACCCATATCAATGTGTATATTTACACATCTGCTACAATAACTATGTAAATATACATGGTTATTGTAGTTGTGTAAATCAATATTTTATTTTATTTTATTTTCTCTCTCATCGGCCAAAGCTCTCTCTGTCTCTCTGTCACTCTCTATCAATCTAAAGAGCACAATAGATCAACCATCCACCCACACCATAACCTAGCACCACCCAAACACCACCACCACCATTACAACACGTAATAATCCAACCACAAAATCAATGGAATCAAAACAAAAATCAACAGAAAATCAAACTCAAAGTTGATAGAAAATCAAACCAAAAATCAATGGAAATCAATCCAAACCTATTTACGAAAAACCCAAAATAAACCATCAATGGAGTACCATCAACCTAAACCCAAACCTAAATCATCATAGTCCCACCTATTATGTTGCTAGCAAATATGGACTAGCCTTAGTCACCAGTGCCGCGTATGGAGATCGGAGAGAGAGAGAGAGAGAGAGAGAGAGAGAGAGAGAGAGAGAGAGAGAGAGATAAGGGATCTAAGAGACTAAGAAGAGAGAGATGAGGGATCTGAGAGGTGAGAGAGATGCAGAGACTTGAGTTTGTGGGCTTGGGATGAGAGAGAGAGGCGGAGAGTGTAAGAGAGAGGCAGAGACTTTGAGGCGAGTTTGTGGGTTTGGGATAAGATAAAGGTAAAGAGTTTGAGGGAGAAGAGACGTGTAAGTTGAGAGATATTTTAATAAAATAATAATAATAAATTATTTTAATAAAATAGAGTGTATAATAGATAGTTTAATGCGGGTGTTTTTGAAAAGTGACAGTGTAAAATAGAAAAAAAAAAGATTTTATGGTAAAATAGACAAAAAATTTTAAACGAACTGATGCAAATGCTAGAGGAATTGCGAGAGAGAGAGAGAGAGAGAGAGAGAGAGAGAGAGAGAGAGAGAAATTTATAGAAAATATGATACGGAGAAAAAGAGTAAAAATAAAAGATATAGTAATAAACACCAAATTATCTAAGTCATATTAGGTAATAAAATAACATTATATTCTTATAAAAATGTGTGTGAGAGAGAGAGAGAGAGAGAGGTGGATGATATGGGTGCTGATGTGGCTCATTAGAAATGTAACAATAATAAATACTACGCATTAACTTTTATATATATTTAAATATAGATATAAATTTGGTTAGTCAAAAATCACAATTAGTTTACTTACTGTTGCTTTGATTTCTTTTGTGAATTTGCTATTAGTCTTTTTCCATTTTCTTCTTCCTTCCCTTTTTTTTTTTTTTCAAATCAGTGAATATGTTTGTTTCAAATTTTGTGTGAATTATTTTGAAATTGTTCCTTTCATACGATTGAGAAGTGAGGGCGGCGTAGAATTAGTGGAGTTTGGTTTCTTTAGTGTCACGGGGATTTGGATTCTTTATTTGTAGGAAAAATTACAATTTGCCCATTTAAAGTTTTTCCGAAAAACACTTTGTCTACTTATGGTTTAAAAATTGGTACTTTACTAACTTAAGGTTAGCTTCGTTTGTCTCCTGTTATCCAACTTTGTTAGAAACATGGATAAATTTGTATTTTTATTACCCTTATATATCTCTTTCCTCTCAAAACATAAAAAACTAAAAAAATCAAGGAAAAAGAAAATTTAAAAGTTAGGTTTTGTAAGAATTAAAAGCTAAATTTTACATATTCTTTTCATATATCAACTTTTAGATCTTTTATTTTAACATATTAAAAATTGAAATTATGCATTTCTGGTCGTAGCAGACCCAATCCTTAATGGTCACAAACTCACACCTCATTCATATTTCAGACTTTAGACACAAAAGATTAGGCAACACATAAAGCAAATCGCAAAAATCAACCTGTTATTATATTTTGTTAATTTGGAAACCGAGCTTGTGTTTTGCTGGTAGTTTAATTTTGGCCTCTACTCTAACTTTGCCTGATCAACTAAATTTAGCAGTTTCTTCCAAAAAAAAAAAAAAAAAAACTAAATTTAGCACAAAAAATATTAGTTCAAATAGATTGTAAATTTGTTTTTGTCTGTTCGGTATAATCTATAGGATTCATAATTTGTTACACGAGTACATCGATTGTAATTCCTAGAGAAACTTCAATAATTCTTGTAGTTCTAGCCAAACCCCTAGAATTATATGTCAGAAAGAGAAAATTATTGGAGCCACCCGAGTTTTTGTTAGTTTTGAAAACAAGGAAGACAATAACGCAAATGGGAATGGTGATCACTACCGCTGGGATGCACAGATGCGGTAAAATGGGCACTGTACCAGCGTCTGACGCTGCGACGTGTGAGCGACATTGCTGCCCACACGTCGGTGTTATGTCCAGTTTTTTTTTTTTTTTTTTTTTTTGTGAAGTTGTATTTTAAAAATATAATTTCAATTATAATTGTAAAATCATAAAATTGTATTTTCAAAACATAATTTTATAATTTATGCTTAGCAATATATAGAAAGTATAAATAAAATATTTTTAATAATTTTTAATTGCCGCACCCCATTGCACCCGCATTTGCATCCTACTTTTTCAAAAATTGTCAAGTCTTGCTCTTGCACCCGAATCCGAAAACGCATCCGTTCTTCATAGCACCATTGTTGATACTCATACTCATATGATGACGATGCTAACGTCAAGAGCGAGCGAGCGCGTGAGGGCACTATTCTCGATGCACATGTGGAGGATCTTGGTGATGGTGATGAATGTGTTGGTGATACTACTCTTGGTCCTGGTCTCGTTTCGTCGAAGGTGGAAGAATGAGGAAGGTGGGACCTAGAGCCAGAATAAAAAGAAGAAAAAAATCAATGAAAAGAAAGAAAAGACAAATCAATTTTCTTCTCTTGAAAAGAAGAGGTAAAAGTTAGGTTTAAAACCTAACTTTTAGATCTCATTTTTTATTGATTTTTTAGTTTTTTTATATTTTGAGAGGAGAGAGATATAAAAGGGTAACCAAAATACAAAATTACTGCTGTTTTTAATAGAGGTGAGTAACAAGAGACAAATAGAGATAGCCTTAGGTGGGTAAAGTACAAATTTTTAAACCACAAGAAAGTAAAGTATTTTTTGGACAAATCACAGATGGACAAAGTATAATTTCCCCATATTTGTATTTGAATGGGTTGGAAGTTGTAAAGTGATTGATGTGCACTTAGAATTTAGAACCATTTGGAGTATTATTACTTATATTTCGAATTACAAAGGGTTTTACTAACTTATGCTCTTAAGACAAACGTTAGTAAAATCATTTTAGGAATTTTTTATTTTTAAAAAAGTGACTTACTTTTTTTATTAATCGTTTTTTCAATATTTCTTAAAAAAATTTCTAAAATTAATTCTTAATGTAAGTTTTAAGGGCACAAAATAACTGAATCCTATGAGCAGTTTTATGCTTATAAATTATTTCACAACTCTTTTGCTATAATTTTGATATGACAGATTATGAGTAGTTAACTATTACTTACATATAGACCTACTATTTTTTCTTCACCAATTATACTTTGCCTCGTAATAGTTGTTGCATGAAGTTGTGAAAAATTTTGTAATTCAAGATATTTTGGAGAAATTGTGTAGGTTTGTATTGTCAATTTAGTTGATGAGCAAGGGTAACACTATCTTTTCAAGGCCTCAGCGGATAATAGTATCCTATCTTGCCAGCCAATGAAACAGTACTTGTAACACGTGTAAGTACACGCCTAACATTTTATTGTTATCCCAATCGGTAATTATTGAATTGTGTGTGTGTCTACTCTTTATACGAAAATTCCCAAATAAACCCTCCATTCATTCTTCATAAAGCAGGCAACCCCTTCCTCTTTTGATCCAATCCGAGGGGGCAAAATAGAAAATTGGAAGCCAACAACAATCAGATGACAGCAGCTTTCGTTAAAAGTTAAAAACACCTCTCCTCCTCCCTTCCGAGCCACGAGCAAAACACGTGCTTTGAGCTTACCAATCTCAGCCGTCCAAAATTAGCATCCAACGGACACTGCCACATAACCGCCAAAAAGAAAAATGGAAAAAAAAAAAAAATGAAACCCTTGAAAATTCTAAATAAAAAAAAAACGGTTTCCCGGTGATGTGAAACGGCCCCAGAGAATCAGACAAATCGACAAAGTAGCTGTACACAAAAAATAAACCCTGTACCTGCCTGCCTGTCACGTTTGTACCTTTACGGACCCTATCATCCTCGACGTCCTAGCCGCTCCCATCCTCTGCACCAATCCCCTTCCTCCACGTGTCCCCTTCCCTCTCTCTCTCTCGTTATATATATTTTACATAATACATTATACATTCTGATTCACCACCTCTCTGTTTCTCTGTCTCTGAAAGCTCTGTTTGATTGTGAGTGTAAAAATGGAGAGGGATTTGGAGAGCTCTGCCTCTGATGAGGCTAACTTCGACGCCATGTTCTCCGGAGTGAGCCTTCAGTCTTTTCTCACTCTGAACACTACTCAGACAATGCCCTCATCATCAGCTACCACCACCTCGACTTTTCCCTTCACCTTCTTCAGCGAGGACTTTCCGGCTCTCAATCTGAACCGCTCCGGAGAAACCGAGTCGGAGTTCAAGCTTCCCAAAACCGAACCGTTTTATTATCCGTCGGACGGGTTCCTCGAAACTCAGCCATTTAACTTCTTATCCATCCCAATCCCAATCCCAACCCACTCTGTTCTCACCAACTCTACGTCATCATCTTCTTCACCGTTCCACCACTTGCCAGACCTACACTCCCTGGAACTCACCCGAGCTCAACAGGTCCAAGTCCAACTTTATCCTCCTCTTCTTCCTGAGTTGCCATCGAAACGAGTCCGAGTTGACTCGGCGACTCGCAGCCAGGAAACCCTAGACTCAATCGTGCAGAGCTGCAGGGTGATGCCACAGAGCAAGCTGGCAAGGAGGCGTCGTCAGAAGCTGAGCGAGAAGACGCAGAGCTTGCAGAGGCTAATGCCATGGGACACGAAGATGGACATGGCGACCATGATGGACGAGGCCCATAAATACATCACGTTCCTTCAGGCCCAACTCAAGGCCCTTCAGACCATGCCTTCTTCTTCCTCATCCTCATCCTCTTCCTCTTCGGCCAGTTACGAGTTTGGTGGGCTGGAGAGGCTGACCCGAAACCAGGTCCTCCGGGTCCTACTCAACTCGCGTGTTGCTCAGACTGTGCTCTACTCCAAAGGCCGTTGCGTTGTCTCTGTCGAGCAGTTGGATTTGCTCCAAAAGCTGATTTTCCAGCAGCGGCAACAACAACAGCAACTGGTGCTTCCTCCATCTTCGTCCAGGCTCTTCTTCAATCACTGACTCCTCTGACACTCATCAGAGTATTTTCTTGGTGGCGCGTCTTTTCCACGCCCCTTTTGCGCTTTTTGGCATTTTTAGTTTTTCTAATTAAGGGAAATCATATAGGAATATGAAAAGGTTACTAGTACTACTAGTCTAGTGTTTTAGCTCCAAAAAGAAAAAAAAATCTGAATTTTGTGTTTTGAGGAGTATAGGGAAGTTAAACAAATGAGAAAGTCGGGCAGAGAAAAGAGAGAACAAATTTCTGAATTTTATTTTTGTGGGAATTTGTTTGTTGTTGTTTGGCTGACGATTTGGTTGGTGATGTTTGTACACGATGCTATTAATGGTGTGAAAGAATGACACATTCACGGACTCTCTCTGACTCAGTCACCAAAACATTCTTCTGCTATATAGAATATAGACTATATAGTTTATGAAGAATTTAATATACCGAATTGCGTGACCCCATGATTTGTGTTTGGTGCCTTTGCAGCATGGTCTATGAGGGATTGTTTTGTGCAAGTCTATGTAGACTGACTCATGAATTAAATATATTAATTAGGCACATATTCCTTCTTTATTATATGCTTGTTCTTCTGGGACTGGGGACTGTCTTTATCTTTTGGTTGTGGAGTAGTTGTGTTTCCTAGTTTGGGCTTGGTCATTAATGTTAGTAAGACAGTTTGAGATAGCTTGTGTGCAGTATCTGGACTAACCAAATCAAGTAATCCAAATAAAGAATTATTGGGGGCCCAACTTTTTGATTTCAAACATGGTTGAGTTATATAAGCCAATTCATCTCCTTTGGGTTTGTCTGGGTCTGGGTGTACTACGTACTACATAATTCATAATTGCTCTATTTATTTATTTATTTATTTTTCCCCTTCTTTGGGTTTGAATGGTGGCCCTTACTTAAAGCTCAATAGTTTCACTTGACGATATGTTTACCGTGAGGGGTAATATGGGTAAAAAGCTCTTGTCAATCTAACTGATTGTATGTATAATATTATAAAAGTCTATGGACATTGAATAATCACCAAAAATTCAATAAAAAATTTAGGATCACACTTCTTAGTCATCAAAACTCTCAGACAAATTGTAAATAATGGAGAAAAAAAATAGTGAATTTATATGAAAGTGATATATAATAAATTAAAGTTTACCATATAAGATAGTTGTAAAAAATAGTATAATAAAATATATAATCCTATAATAATTCAAAGGTCACGTGCTACCTCTTAATCGGTGGAGTTCAAGTAAAGTGAGTTATGTGAGAATGTATGTGTTTTTTTGGGTGATGATAAGTTGTTATTTATTTATATGAGGAATTATTTCTTTGGTGATAATTTCCTTTTTAACAAGATAGTGATTGTAAAACTTTACTCCTTTGTGGAGAGAATTTGAATTCAAATCTCCCTTTCCAATTACAGTAAGCCAGAAATTTTAATGAGATTATTGAAGAAAAGTTGAAAAATTGAGAAATTTGTATTCCGGATCATGTGACTTATCAATTGAATTTTATTTAAGCAGTTATTTATTGAATGCCATCCTACCATGCACAATTTTACTTTTAATAAAAAATGCACACTCATAACAAAAGATATGTGAAGATTAAACTTTTACAGGGAGTCTCGAGCATCGTAAATATTGAGCCATGAGCCCATGATGATGATATAACGACTCTACAGGTAAATTACAGTGAACCCAAAAAAAAAAAAAAAAAAAAAAAAATTCAGTTAACCCATGAAGAGGATTGTTTTTGAAGGGAAAAAGAAAATGATAAAGTTTAGTTACAAAATTGTTTGTAGGTTACAACATTACTCAATATCTTTTTATTGAAGGTGAATTTTGATAAATCTACTATTAGATTACATATTCTTTTTATATTCTACATGCTTACAAAATTTATAGAAAATTAAAAATTAATAGTTATGTTATTAATAAATTATTAAAATTGTAAGTTTTTATAGTTTAAAATTATGCATAAAATATAAGTTTAAAGTTTATATAGTAAATAATATCTGATTGACACAAAATTTAATATATGTATTAAAAGTGAAAAAAAAAATATAATTCAACAATTAAATTTTCAAAATATATAATAATATTTATTTTATTAAGTAAGTTTATAATTTTAAATTACAATCAATTTTGTATCTAAAGTTTGTAAAATAAAAAACATTTTCTTTCCCTTTTGAGAATCAGGAAACCCATTTTCAAACCATGCTTATGTGAACAGGTCTGAAAAGGCGGTACATGGTGAAGAAAACTCTGGGTTCAATGGTGTACAGGCAGGGTGTACACGTTTTGAGCTTTGTCTTTTAGGACTTTTTATATGATATTTATTGCAAGCCCAAAAAGAGGACATTTTTTTCCCTTTCAACCAAGCCAGATCTGCCAATGTGCTAGACTGCCAGTGGCTTCTCACACAAATGACATTGACCCCTCATCATGCGTTACAACTTCTGAGGAAACTAAAATTTTAATTGTTGAAAGATTAATCAAGGTATCAAACCCATCACAAAAAAGAAAAGAAAAGAAAAGAAAAGAAAAAATCACTCAACAGTATTATAGTTTGCTTGTACAGTTGTATGTTTCACAAAGCTCATTTAACCCACTTTGTATTGTTGGCTATTCTGACATTCTTACTATAATATGAAGGCTTATTTTGAAGATCTGTCCAATTGGTTTCCCCTACTTTTTGGACGATCAAAATAGGAACAAAAAATAACTAAAGGTGTATCTTACTAATGAACCATTGGATTTAAGAGTATAGTCTTAAGAAGACCAAAAATTACAAGAAGATAATTTCAAAACACAAATAATGATGTCTTTTTGAGGTTTTATGAAACACAAATTTAGTAAAGCTATATATATAGATTTAACCACTTAGAATGACAATTCTTCCCTCCAGGAGATACGATCCTTCCTAAAGGTACTTTGAGGTTTTATGAAACAAAAATTTAGTCAGGGAGGTGTTCTTTTCTTCTTTTGTTTTAAACGAAAAAATTAACTAAATGTTACCCAAACATTTTAGAACTCTATTGCCTTTTTATACTTGGATATATTCACCATGATCATGGTGTTCTTTTCTTCTTTTGTTTTAAAAAAAAAAAAAACCAAATGTTACCCAAACATTTTAGAACCCTATTGCCTTTTTATACTTGGATATATTCACCATGATCATGGTCATAAAATTCAAGACACAGCAGAGAGATTTTAAAATCCTTAAATTTAGGTCGGGATTGCCATGATCAAATTTAGAAAAAGAGGAATTACAGGGGGAAAAGCACAAATAGAAGGATAATGTGACTTTATTATCAGTGATTTGTATCTGCTTACCAATTAGAATTCATGGGTAGAAATTAATGATTTGCAAATCCATATTAAAAGTCAAAGAATCACAGTGACTAGCCACCGTTTGGTCATTTGCTTAGATCATAGATGCCTAGGCACGCTCCCCAATGAGCTGGGTTATACCCTACTTTCCTTCTTCCCGCCATCAAAGGATTCCAAGACTGAAGAAAAAGAAAGAGAAAGAAGTCACAAAAGCAACATAAAGTGTGGAGACAAAAGCAGCTTTTACCCACTTATCCCCAGCTAATGCCCATTCTACACAATTTTCTACTCTTTAAAACCCCTTAAACTTTGTTCAGATGTTCCTTCTCATCTAAAACATAGTAGAGACTGGAGATAGAATTTGTTCTTTTCAATTGCTCCATATTTTCTCCCAAAAAAAAAAAAAAAAAAATGGCCAAGATAGTAGGTGCTTTTATTTGTCTAGTGATAGTGGCAATGGATGTCATGGCCGGGATCCTAGGCATTGAAGCTGAAATTGAACAAAACAAGGTATGCCATTTATTTCCTAAGAAGAAAACTTTGTATTTTTATTTTAGTTTTTTTATGTTGTAACTCAAAAATTTTCAACAGGTCAAGCACTTAAGGCTATGGATATTCGAGTGTAAAGAGCCAAGTGAGCAGGCTTTCAAGCTTGGTTTAGGTGCAGCAGCACTTCTGGGTCTAGCCCATGTCATAGCCAACTTGCTTGGTGGGTGTAACTGCATTTGTTCTCAAGAAGAGTTCGAAAAGGCTTCCCCAAGTAGGCAACTCTCAGTGGCTTGCCTCATTTTCACTTGGTATGTCTTAATTAATTAAGCCTGGACTTGATTGTGTGAATTGTACTTTGGCTTGATTGTTTTTTGTTTTTGTGATTGATCAGGATTATATTTGCCGTGGGATTGTCCATGCTGGTGATAGGGACTTTGTCAAACCGCAAGTCAAGGGCTTCCTGTGGTTTCACACACCATCATTTTCTGTCCATTGGAGGGATTTTGTGTTTTGTTCATGGCCTGTTTTCTGTTTCATTTTACGTTTCTACCACTGCCAACCTTAGTTAGTAAGAAATGAAATGTATGTATGGAGGTCATAAATCATAATCATAAGCCTCTACTTTACTCGTCCTCTTTACATTAGCTTTTTCTGTTTTCCAAAATGTAACCACTTTAGAATGACAATTCTGACCTCCACGTGGAATGTGTGAAGCTTTAATATTGCTAATTTCAACTTTTTACCTTTTCTATTTTTAACGTAGTAGTGAATATGTTAAGAACTTGGTCACTACTCACTACATTGCCCACTCATAATTGTGGGTCTTTAAATTTGTTGCATTACAGCTTGGCGAAGTTTCGATTAAAAGGTTATTGAAAAGAAAAATGTGGTTTCATTGGATTATGCTTTTATAATCATTGGGAATATGTGGTCTTTAACCACCCCGATTAATTAATATTCTAATCTTGTTTCCATTTGGGTTCTTTTTTATACGGTCTTTTGTATGGTGTGCCTTTCTTTGATAATGTTACACTGGATGGATTTTCTTTTTCCTTCTATCTTTTCCTCCATTTTAGCCTTTGAGATCAAACGAAAGCATTATAGAATTTAACGTATTAGTCTAAATTTTATCATAGTTAGAGTAGATTAATTTAATAAGTTTAGAGAAAGTAATAACTTGCAATGCTTGATTCAACTCTGGAAAATTCATCTATAGTTTACCTGTTGGCTGCTGCACCTTGAAGTTGAACAAATGTCCTTGACCAGTTGTCCTTCCAAGCATCCCTTGTCCAAAGAAATCCGCTTGTAATGGCTCAAGTATAGCATTAATCAATAATTACATCGAATCATACTACTATTTGATTAACCCTGTAGAGAGGGAAAATTCTCGACCTATCACAAGCTGACACGTTATACTACCAAGTCCACAAAATACAGCCAATTACAAAGTGCCATATACTGCTACTAGGTTTTTCTATCACTACTTAGAAACCAACAGAAATTTGCCAAATGTCATGCAAAGACCAATCAGCCTCGCACGTGTAAGCGATGACCCAAGTAACCTCGCACGTGTAAGCGATGACATAATCAGCCTCGCACGTGTAAGCGATGACACAATCAACCTTGCACATGTAAGCGGTGACACAATCAGCCTCGCACGTGTAAGCGATGACATAAGCAACCTCGCACGTGTAGGCGCTGACCCAAGCAACCTCGCACGTGTAAGCGATGACCCAAGCGGACCAATCAGATTGTGACATGGGTCACCAGTCAGACTCCGCCACGTGTCGCTTATCCACCCCAAAACTCCTATAAATAGAAGCCTTCCTAAGGCATTTAAAAGGGATCTGAGATCTGGAGAGCTGGGAGAAAGGAAATCAAGACATCTGAAGCACTCAGAAGTCCAGAAGCTCTGCTGGAATCAAGCCCTGAAGCCTCCAGCAACTTCAAGAACTTCAAACACAAATCAAAGAACATTCGAAGCAGAATCATCCAAATCATCTGCCTAGATCTCAAAGTTCACTAGAATCAAGCTCAAAAGCCTCTAGAAACCTTAACAAACCACAAATTGGTGAAGCTCAACGAATCTAAGCCTCTAAAGCCCCGAAAACTTCCATCACAAACCTTCAAATACAAAGAACATTCAAAGAGGAATCATCCAAATCTATTCTTATATCTCAAAGTTCACTAGAATCAAGCTCAAAAGCCTCCAGAAACCTCAACAAATCACAAATCAACGAAGCTCTACGGATTCAAGCCTCTAAAGCACCGAAGAACTTCCACCACAAACCTTCAAAGACGAAGAATGCACGAAGAACACGAAGAACATAAAGAACAAAGGATTTCTAACAAGCTCATAGCCAGAGATTCATTGTAATTTAGTTTCGAAGATCTTCGATCCATTCTTCAGCCAAATTGAAGGATATCTTGTGTTCAAATCAAAATCATATTACAACAATTTCAATCAACAAATCTTTTAAGGAGATCGAATAAGAGGATAATTCTTTTGTAATCAACAGAGAATTGTACCACACATTCATCAATACAAATTCGCATTTGTGAAACTATTTTACTTGTTTGACTTATTTTGAACCAAGAAATTTAGTCGTCCACATATCCTGGCACGCCCGGTGGAACATCTTTGCCTCTCATCTCATTCTCCTTTAAAGAAAGAAATCTACATCATCTTGCTACCAACTTCAATGGCCTCTAGCAAGAACAACCAAGCTTCAACAGCTACTTCAACTAAACTTGGTACGGCTACCACCAACAAATGCATTGGTGTAATCAATTGTAGCCAACCTAAAGCTCACAATCAACTTCAATATCAATCAACCAAGGAAGCCAAGGTCCAGACAATCATCTCCTTAGACCCTCTCACAAGAAACAAGGTCATCAACAAGGACATCTCCACCTTGGAACACCTCGAGTATGGGGGCAAATCCCCTCCTTCCTTCACGAGAAGTTGGTCGCATGATTTCTCTCCCACCAAAGGGAACCCAAAAAATGAGATTTCACGAGCTCACTTCAATTCACTTCCTTCTCCATCATCTTGGGAAGTTGTGTTAGTCATGATGACTAACACCTCTACCATGAAAGAAAAGATGGCTGAAATGGAACAAAGGGTCGTCCTTCTCACAAAAACACTTGAAGATAAGGACCTCCAAATTGCAACTTTAATGAACAAACTTGAAGTGCAAGATCCTGGTGAATCAAGCCATGGTCATAAATTCACATCTGCAAAGGATGACGAAGGGAGAGAAATTGAAAACACTCCCCGACGAGAACAATTTACTTCGGTTGCTTCGTTATCAGTCCAACAATTACAAGACATGATAACAAACACCATTCGAGCACAATATGGAAGTTCTTCTACAAGTTCTCTCATATATTCGAAGCCTTATACAAAGCGCATCGATAATATGAGGATGCCAAATGGGTATCAACCCCCCAAGTTCTTGCAGTTTGATGGCAATGGAAATCCTAAGCAACACATTGCTCATTTTGTAGAAACTTGTGAGAACGCAGGGACTTAAGGAGGCCTCCTTGTAAAGCAATTTGTCCATTCGCTTAAAGGGAATGCGTTTGACTGGTATACAGATTTAGAACCTGAGTCAATCGACAGTTGGCAACAACTTGAAAGGGAGTTCCTCAACCGATTCTACAGCACACGACTCACGGTAGGCATGATGGAGCTTACTAATACCAAACAATGGAAGGATGAGCCTGTCGTTAATTATATCAATCAATAGCGTTCTTTGAGTCTAGATTGCAAGGATAGACTTTCTGAAATTTCTGCTGTGGAGATGTGCATCCAAGGCATGCATTGGGGACTTCTTTACATCCTTCAAAGGATAAAGCCTCGAACATTTGAAAAGTTAGCAACTCGTGTGCATGATATGGAGTTGAGCATTGCTAGCCATGGAAGTACAAACCCTCCCATACCTGAGGAAAGCAGAAGGGAAGTAAGGAGGAATGATAGGAATGCAAAAGTCAGTCTCAAAGACCCAATGGCTATTAACACTGCCGAAGTCAAGGTTCCAAGAAGAGGAGCGAAGGCAAATGAAAAACAGCTTGAAGGATGACGAAAGAACGAAGTGCGTCGCCTAACTTTTAAGGAACGTGAGCAAAAAGTATATCCGTTCCCTGATGAAGATGTGCCAAACATCTTAAAACAACTATTGCAATTGAAGCTGATTGAATTGCCAAAATGTAGGCGACCAGAAGACATAGGGAAGGTTGATGACCCTAACTACTGCAAATATCATCGCATCATTGGCCACTCAATCCAAAAATGCTTCATCTTCAAAGAACAAATCATAAAGCTTGCCAAAGAAAACAAGATTGATCTAGACTTCAATGAAGTTGTCGAGTCAAACCATGTGACCAATGCTTATGTCGAGTCAAACCATGTGACCGTTGCTTATGATGTACTTCCAACTCTCAAGCAGGGGGCAAACACCAACGAAGCTTACAAATTGATTGACAATGATGGCATGAGGATCGGCCCTATCAATGGGAAGTTCCTTAAACACTTCTATGCTTGAAAATCGAGGAATGCTCTTCGGCAAGAGCTTAAACTACCTACTGTAATGTTGCAAGGGTACATGATGTCTTCCCATTACCTTTGAAAGCATACCAATAAAGAGAAATTAATCCCACTCTATGTCACCAATTGCTAGTGTGGCGTAGTGGTTGGATGCCCAAGTCGCCCTTGAGAGATCTTGGGTTCGATTAGTGGTGATACCCATTATTACACACTGACCCCCCCTTTTTTTGCAAAAAAAAAAAAAAAAAAAAAAAAAATCTTTTGAACTACGTAATGACTTGATCCCTTTTCGGTGTACGTAGGCAACTTGGTATCATTTACTAAGTTCAGTCACATGAAAAGAAGAAAGATTGCCAGTCTAGCTTGAAGAGTTTTCCAACGGTCATCCATATGCTTTTGAGATCCCTTTAATTGGCAGGCGTTGCTTAGGATCAATCAATTCCTTACTACATGATACTCAAAGATCATTGTGATAGAAAAAGACAGCTGCAAAGAATTGGTGTTACTCGGCTTTCCTTAAACTAATGATAAACATAAGTTAGTTCTTGGTTGTGGAGTAAAATAAAATCCTCAACCTCTTTTGCAAAGAATGAAATCTTCATGGCATTGCCCCTCTTCTGTGGACATCCTCCTATGTCTTTAAAGTATGTTTTACATCACTTATCTCCTGGGGGCATCTTATTGTACCTTGCAAGTCTAAGCTACATTGTCTCTCTTCTAGGTTGTGCCACTTCACAACTCTGAAATTTGAACCACATCATCTCCCTTCTGAGTGGTGCAGTTTCACATCATGTCTCTGAAATCTAGACAACGTCACCTTCCTCTAGCATTTGAAGTTGGTGTTGCATCATCTCTCCTCTAAGAGCATGATCGTGCAATGTCAAAGTCTCGGCAGCATTCTTCTCACACTCAAGGTTTTGTTGGCATCTCTTTGCATCTTCAAAGTCTTGATAGGAGCTTCTTGAAACTTCAAGGTTTTATTGACATCTCTTTGCATCTTCAAAGTCTTGTTGGCATCTTTGAAATCTTGATGTCTGGCTACAATGCTATGCACCCTCAATGTTTGAACTATGTTGCCTTTGAAAATTGGTGCAATGTCAATGCGAGTGCAAGTGCTAATATGGAGTGTTGTCGTGACTTCATGACAAAGATAGACGTTGGCACGGCTTCGATGCGAATAAAGTGTTGACGTGGCTTCATGGCAAAAATGAATGTCAGCGTGGCTTCAATGCAAATGCAAGAGTTGGCCTAGCTTCATGACAAAGACAAGTGTGGATCACCTTCATACAAAAACAAGTGCTAGCATTACTTCATTGCCTACATCAGAGCCAGTACGACTTCAAAGACAAGTACTGGTGATAGCATTGTTGCCTAGTTGAATATCCTCATGGAAACGTCGTTGCAAAGACAAATATCACTAAAAGATTGTTGTTGCAAGAAAATAATGTAACAACATGAAGGCAAACGTCACTGCAAGAACGTTGCTATCAATGAAATACAAAGCTACCAAATGAAAGCAAACACTTCTATGAGAATGTCAATGCAAAGTTTGATGTCAAAACCCAAAGATCAAGGAAACTGTGTTGCAAAACAAAAACGAGCAACAAAAAAATTTGTCAAGGAAAAGTTCTCATAGCACATTAAAAAAAAACAAAAAAAAAAGAAAAGAAAGAAAGAATTTCTTGAAAGCAGGAGAAAAAGTTGAAGGTTGAGAATGCCTAAGTGATAAAATGAGATATTCACATACTCTTTATATAGAGAATGCAGACAGACCATCAAATGGTTCTACCAACCAGCTAGTGGAAAACAACAAAATTGTGTTCACGTTTCAAAAAAAAAATGTGAAAATGTCTTAAGTTTAAAAGTCAGACTTTGCAAACTTAAGTGCACTCAAAATCAAAAAAGTCTGCACAAAATTTTGAGAATAAAAGAAGACATTTAATGAAGAGAGTAAAAAAATGGTGGCTCATCACCCACTTCACGACCTTCAAGTCTAAACACAGGTGCCGCCTTGTCAGAGCTGTTGAAAAGCTACATAAATCCAACAATGACCCGCATCCTTCTCTGACAAATTTGTGCAAATCAGTTCAGGATTTCACAAAACTGAACCTACAGGGATCTTCTATAAACAAAGATCTAAAAAACCCAGAAAAATCATCCTCAAAGGAGCTACCACGTGCCACCACACGCGGCCAGAAACTCTCAATGAACTGCGGCCTAGTCCTTCAAATCTGTGCAAACCTGCTCATAATTTCACAAAACTGACCCTACAAGAGTCTTCTACAGCCTTAGATCGGCCAAACCCCAAAATATCAGGCCCAAAAACGCCGCCACGCGCTTCCATGCGCCGCCTGAAGGTTCGGAGTTCATAGCGTCAGTTTCATGTGCCGCCCAATCATACCACGCACTCACACGCACGTTTATGATGTCATCCCTGACATCATCATCCACTACCCCGGTCTGACTCGTTTGACCTGGACCGACCCGAAAATCTGACCCGGTCTGAACAGCAAAAAAAAAAAAAAAAAAAAATGCTTTGACCAAGTTTAACTTTTGACTTTGACCAAAAAGTCAAAATTTTCAAAAGGGGTTTGTCCCACTTAGTTTTTCGAGTACATTCCAATTTTGGGATCCAATTCTTCGTTCGAAGCTCGGAAATTGTGCAAACGTCCAATTTTCAAAAAGTTGACTTTTGCGTAAATGTTGACCAAAAGTCAAATTTTTTAAGGTGGACCTATCTTGCTCAATTTTTCGCGTACATTCCAATTTTGGAGTCCGTTCCATCATTTGAGACTCAAAAATTTCACAAATAACCCAATTCCAAGATAGTTGTCTTTTATGTTGAAATCAACCCAAAGTCAAGATTTTCGAGCCAGACTTGTCTTGCATAGTTTTTCGTGACTTGGAAATCACCAATCTAACTCACATCTCCGAAGTACTGATAATGTCCAAAACTAAAACTCTCAGTATCAAAATTTGAGATTCATCCATTTAGTTTGGATCCCCTCAGGGTTATTCTCCAGACTTCATCAAGGCTTCCCTTTCAAAAGTATAGATGAACTCTCACAAGTGTGTCTTGAACTTAAAATCACATCGGGTCACCCGTCAAACCTACCATTCCCCTTTCGGTGCCAAACATTCCCACCTACCATTCGGTGCCTACCGGTCGGGAATCTACCATTCTCGTTTCCTACCTGTCTCTCACCTACCATTCTCATTTATCGGTTTCACCAAAAATTCACATCTGCCATTCTCAATTACCCATCTACCATTCTTTGTCTCTCCACTATAAATAGAAGAGCCGGATTCATCAAGAACTCATCAAAAAAAAAAGAAAAACACTAAGTCATGAAATGAAGATTTGCTTCTTTCAAATTTTCAAGTCCTCCTTCTCACAGCCATTTCTCACTATGACTTCATCATTCTCAACTCTTAGCAACCAATATTGCTTCATAATCCGTCTGAAATCAACCTTCTCATGGTTCGGTAGAAACCTTTTTCACAACATCATTGTAGTTTTGAGCTCCAAACAAACTTTGTTTCTCCACTTAATGACTACATTTGTCCATAAAATTTCTCATAACATAGCCCATATCATTGTTCTTTGTAGTCTCAGATCTACCTAATCAAGAGATCTAAGGCCAACTGAATCTCCCGTACCCTAGCTCAAGGAGCTTTCTAACTGCTTTGAGAACTCTATAGTCCTCCTCAAGTTGTTTAGTCTTACAGCAAAGGTAGAGGTTCGGAACAAACATCTTTCATTTTGTTGTGCTTTCCCAACAAGTGTCAATAGGTGAAGATGGTAAAAAAGTGTTGGGGTGTCCTACAAATTGTCTTTCATCCAACACTTGAAACAACCTTCAAGGCACCAGCTCATTAGAGTTCAGCCTTTGGAGCTGGTAAATGGTCACCAAAACCATATTCCATGTCCCCACCACTATGGGACCCAAAGGTCATCATTGCTGGTACCTCAAAACTCACCTTCTGGAATTACTCCAACTTAAATTCAGCTTGAAGTGTTTCAAAAAGTACTCTTCTGAAATTACTAATACTTAACATCTATCGGCATGGTCCTGTCACACAGGCGCCTTCTACGACTTGCTGCCGGACCTTATTCAGCATGCAGCCAGTCTCGGATCCAAAGTTGTACTTCATAAAAACATCTACACCAAAGGGTCCTCGACGTACAGGGCCAGTGCCATGGTGGCGTATGTTTCACCCATTCGCTTTGCTTTATCCCCATCTTCTTCACACAATCACCATCTCTACCTCATCTCTATCGTCTTCTTCTCACAACCGTCAGCATACCCAGAATCCATAAGTTTCTGAAATTACTTCAATTTAACCTGAGTGAAACAATTACACATGTGCATTCAATCACTTTCCCACACGGCCTCACCATAATCCGAAGTACACTCTTCTGAGATGACTTCACCAGCGGTTCTTAAAAACACGAGGCTAGCCCCATGATTTTGCATGTTGTACCCAGCCACCATCCTCGTGTCTTCCCCATCTTCTACACCCTGTGATCGTTGCCAACGATCTAAAATATTCTTCTGAAATTACCTCAGCTTAACCTCTACTGAAATGATTCGATCTTGCAAGTACATCCAACTTCTTACAAATAACTTTCAGCCTCACCAACCCACTTCAAGTACTAGAATACTCCTCTGAAATTACTTCAACTTAATCTTTGCTGAGAAGGCTCGATCATGCAAGTACATTCAAATACAGGCAGACCCCTTTTTGGTCTCATCAAAGCCTTTCATATGAATGAGTCTACTCCTCGGAAATTATCTCATCCTGCTGAAAGCTCCACCACCTTCAATTACTTCATTTGAAGAGCCAAGTGCAAAAATTTGTTTTTGAAACTCATTCCAACATCACACTCTGAAACTGTGTGCGTGAACGAGTCTCGAGGGGACATTTGTAGAGAGGGAAAATTCCCGACCTATCATAAGCTAACACGTTACACTACCAAGTCCACAAAATACAGCCAATTACAATGTGTCATATACTGCTGCTAGGTTTTTCTATTACTACTCAGAAATCAACAGAAATTTGCCAAGTGTCATGCAAAGACCAATCAGCCTCGCACGTGTAAGTGATGACCCAAGCAACCTCGCACGTGTAAGCGATGACATAATCAGCCTCGCACGTGTAAGCGATGACACAATTAGCCTTGCACGTGTAAGCGATGACACAATCAGCCTTGCACGTGTAAGCGATGACATAAGCAACCTCGCACGTGTAGGCGATGACCCAAGAAACCTCACACGTGTAAGTGATGACCCAAGTAGACCAATCAGATTGTGACATGTGTCACTAGTCAGACTTCGCCATGTGTCGCTTATCTACCCCAAAACTCCTATAAATAGAAGCCTTCCTAAGGCATTTAAAAGGGATCTGAGATCTGGAGAGCTGAGAGAAAGGAAATCAAGACATCTGAAGCACTCAGAAGTCCAGAAGCTCTGCTGGAATCAAGCCTTGAAGCCTCCAGCAACTTCAAGAACTTCAAACACAAATCAAAGAACATTCGAAGCAGAATCATCCAAATCATCTACCTAGATCTCAAAGTTCACTGGAATTAAGCTCAAAAGCCTCTAGAAACCTCAACAAACCACAAATTGGTGAAGCTCAACGGATCTAAGCCTTTAAAGCTCCGAAGAACTTCCATCACAAACCTTCAAATACAAAGAACATTCAAAGAGGAATGATCCAAATCATATTCCTATATCTCAAAGTTCACTGGAATCAAGCTCAAAAGCCTCTAGAAACCTCAACAAATCACAAATCAACGAAGCTTTACGGATTCAAGCCTCTAAAGCACCGAAGAACTTCCACCACAAACCTTTGAAGACGAAGAACGCATGAAGAACACGAAGAACATGAAGAACAAAGGATTTCTAACAAGCTCATAGCCAGAGATTCATTGTAATTCAGTTTCGAAGATTTTCGATCCATTCTTCAGCCAAATTGAAGGATATCTTGTGTTCAAATCAAAATCATATTACCACAATTTCAATTAACAAATCTTTTAAGGAGATCGAATCAGAGGATAATTCTTTTGTAATCAACAGAGAATTGTACCACACATTTATCAATACAAATTCGCATTTGTGAAACTATTTTACTTGTTTGACTTATTTCGCACCAAGAAATTTAGTCGTCCACAAACCCTATTTTATTGGTTTGGAGTACCACCTTACAACAATAAGTTTATTCAATAGGGAATTTTTGGCACTCTCTTTGTTCAGTTTTTTCTGAGTAGCTAACAAATTCCTTTATGCGATGTTTTGCTTCAATTTCGGATATGCCTTCATGTACCATGTAGCACTGGATGGATTTTGCCACATCCCTTCTCTTACTCTCAGCCTTCGAATAAAAGAAAAAGGAAAAATTAGTATATACCTTAGCAGGAATGGATTTGATTTTACTACTTAATATGTCAAATTCTGCCATGGTACAAACAGGACAGGACCTGTAGCAATAACTTAGATTGCAGATAATTGTACCACTACCAGACGTACCCCCAAATCATCACTAAGTCGAGCAATGAGGGATGACCAATATATTAGCTAGCTCTGTGCCATTCTCGATACAATGAAGCGAATTTTTGGTAAAGGTACACCCTTGCAGTATATATGCATGGATAGTTGCTGCAAAACCACCTACTGAAATACATACATTTTCTAAGTACTCGTTCACAGTTGGAATGTAACCACTGGAAAACCACCATGCTTCTAGTAGATGTGCTTTACAAAATTTCGCCCGCTGCAACGAAAACATAAGGCAAGGCACACCAATCGGGCAATTGAGAAATATAGTTTTGTTAATTTCATTCGTAAGATATATTAGTGTGACTCTTATCTATTCCATTAGGAACCACATGCTAATATCAAGGGAGTTAATTCCGTATCTTACTCGCCAGTATGGCCAAAATTTTTTGTGCCGGTGGTTGGCTGGTACAGAAACTGGGCTGATTCGTACTGTCCTAAATACCGGGGTGTTTAAGCTTGTATCGGCTGCTATTTGGGCGGATTCCAGTGCTTTTTGGTGGTAACTTCTTTCCGGACCGACACAAATTGAAATGGGTTTCTAGAAATTTTTTGCTACTTACAACACCTCTTCACCACTGTTAAACCTTCATTCACCGGTGAGATATTGCCAGACGTTGAGGCTTGAGCTCGTCGTCATTGCGTCATAGCTTCTTCAATTTGGTTTCTAAAGAGAATGTTAACATAGGCCTCGTTTGGTATGTAAACTCAAACATATGTTTTCAGTTTTTAAATAACATTACACGTATTTGTACATATTTTTTTCTCCACATATATTTTCACACATATTTTTAAATAACAAAACACATATTTTAAAGTACATGTACCAAACAACATACAGAAACTCAAATTGACTTCTTCACTATTTCACTCTACCTACTTTATATAACCAAAGTTATTAATTTTTTTACGACTCCTATTTAGTTTTAATTTTTTATTGGATAGTGAAATGGGCTAGACATTAGCTTAAAATAATTTGAACACGCATAAAAAAGAGTAATTTTTTAAAAATATAATTAAATATATTAATTTATACAATATAAGTTTTTTTGAGTAAAAAAAAGAATATATATATATATATATATTTTGTCAAATTGTGATAACTTTGAAACGGTACACCGGTACTGACCAGTACCAAAATATTTCATTCCTTTAACCAAACCGAAATAGTTTTTGGTATGGTATTGACTTCCTTGATTGATATTAATAAGAAAGTTTAGACATTAGAGTTACAAAAAATTTAGGCGAAAATACCATTTTGGTCTCTACATTTCGAGGTCACAGTCAATTTGGTCCTTACATTTTGGTAATAGTCAATTTAGTCCTTATTATTTTCAACTTGTAGTCAATTTGATCCACGAAAAATGCTTACGTGGCAAACAAATTGCACAATTGACACATCTAATATTAAAAGATTAAATAAAATGCTAATATGTCTAAATTTTATTAGTCATGTTAGTAATTAACTGACAAAAAAATACACATTAGAAAAATAAAATAAAAAATCAAAAGGATGAATTTAAGGAATTAAATTAATTAAATAATTTTTAAGTTTTCTTTTACTTTCTTCATAACCAAAGTACAACCCAGATACACACCACCAATTCAAAAAATCAAAATAGCTTACACAAAAAACAAATCTTCATCTCTCATTCTCACGCTTCCCACCTCCACCACCTCGTAAATTTATATTGTTTTAATTGAAGTGAATGAATTTCATTGCTGAAAGTAAGCTTTCATTTCCGGATTGGTAATGTTTATAAAAATGATATTTGTTTTGATTTACTTAGGAAACAAATTTGTTTTTAGTATTGAATTTTCCAGAAAACATATCAAAGGCTTGTTATTTAAGTTTTTTTTTTTTTTTTTTTTTTACACAAAAAAATCATTATTATTGTATTAGCGATCGGATCTTCACAAGCCTTGATTGGATCAGATCTGAAAGCAAGCAAAGGATCATCAATCTCTGACTCTGGCATATGCACATTGCACGTACAAAAGATAAAGCTTGAAGGCAGGAAGCCCATTAGGAATTTCACAGATCTTTCATGGAACTGTAGCGATCTTCTGGCAAAACCATCTTTATATGAATTTGATGTGCTATCTATTGATAAATCGGTGTTGTCAGATCTGGTTTTTTTAGGAGGATTTGGATTTTTTTTGGGTAAGGTTTTGATTCCTTGAATTCGGATGAAAAATTGTGTTCTGGGTTGGCGTCTAGCTGTCAAGAAAGTCCAAGAAAAACTTAAAATTTTATTTAATTAATTTTTATTTTGTTTGATTAATTTAATTCTTTAAATTCATCCTTTCATTTTTTTTTTCGGGATGGTATTTTTTTGCCGGTTAATCATTGACGTGGCCAATAAAATTTAGTCACATTAGCATTTTATTTAATCTTTTAATATTAAATGTACTAATTGTGTAATATGTTTGTCATGTAAACATTTTCTGTTAAAAGTTAACAGTAGGGACCAAATTGACTGAAAGTTGAAAATAATAGAGACTAAATTGATTGCTACCAAAATGTAAAGACCAAATTAATTATGACTTTAAAATGTAGGGACCAAAATTGTGTTTTCGCCAAAAATTTAATATTTGTTGATATGACAGATTGTTAGTGATACTTAAAAAAAAAAAAAAAAAAAAAAGTGATGTCAGAAGTTGGCTCAGATAAAAATCAATAAAAACTTGCTAACTAAACTAGTGTGAAAAATGTTATCAAATTTTTTTTTTTTTTGGTAATGAAATAATACTTAACTTTTGCTTTCCGAAATGGGCTCAACCTTTTTGGGTGGTGGCAACGTTTTGCTTTGCATAACCTTCATGCCTACTGACAAAAGTCCTCAGCTCCAAAAGGATTCCAAAGCTGAAGCCATAGCCAAAGCAGCTGAATTTCTACACCTTGGAATTAATGGGAAGCAGATAAGAGCTAAAACAAAAATCCAGGTTCGTTGGCACCAACCTCCTCTTAGCTGGTTCAAGTTGAATACAGATGGATCTTCATTGGGGGACCTCGATTTGGCTGGTGGAGGTGGTTTAATTCGGAATGATAAGGGAGAATGGGTCAAGGGATTTGCACGAGCAATTGGGTCTACAACAAGTGTTGCTGCTGAACTTTGGGCCCTTCGGGATGGCACTCGCTTTTGTATTACTCTTAAACTTCCAGCGGTTGAAATTGAGCTTGACTCAAAATTGGTTGTGGATCTTATGAAGAAGGAACTAGATTGTCCTAATGGTATTGATGTTTTGGTGGCTGATTGTAGGAAGTTTTTGAAAGGCATTCCCCTAGTTAGGATTAGACATTGTTATAGAGAGGCGAATTAATGTGCTGACGCCCTTGCTAGACGAGGTGCTCTCCTTAGTCAGGATTTTATCATTTTTCTTGCCCCCCTATCTGATGTAACTCTCCTGCTCAGCCTTGATTCTGCTGGAATGATGTATGATCACATTGTAACCTCTGCTTTAGAGGCCGGTTAGTTTTGTTAATGAAGTTTCCTTTTAACCAAAAAATAATAATAATAATAATAATAATAATAATAATTTCCTCTCTCTCTCTCTCTCTCTCTCTCTCTCTCTCTCTCGTATTTTACCTATTTTGTTGCCTCGAAGGCATAAGAAAGGAAGAGATTCTCCAGGCTTAGTTTTCATTTACTATTTCTATATATATATATATATATATATATATATCTTTTTTCAGTAACCAAACATAAGGCATCAATTTATTTGCCTTTTTGTTGATTATTTTTGCTGATATATAGTTGGCTAAAATATACTTGTACTAAAATCTGAGATTTTAAAAAGTTATATTAAGTAGCAGAGTTACGTTGGGCATGAGGGAAATGTTTTGAGAAAAATAAGAAGATATACTTATATATGAGTTATGACAATCATTTAAAAATTTTTCAAAGGACATATTCGATTCTAGCCCTCCAAATCTCCAATCAATTTTTTTTTTTTTTTTTTATATACAAAAAAGAAGTCTAAAATTACATTTAAACTTCATTTATACTATGTTACAATCTTATTAATGATAAATTGATAAATTTATATATCACTAGATTAAAATAATTGGACTTTCACAAACTTATAATAAATACATAGTATTTTAATAATTATCTCAACAAACAGAAAAGACACAATTTTTTCTTCTAATTTTTCCTCTTTTTTCTTTATTTTCTTATGAAAATAATAACTACATAAAATTATTATTATTATTATAATATATATTGATTAGTGTGATTTTTTTGCTAAGCAAAATAATTGATCATTATTTAATTTGATATATTAGTGTGATTTTTTTCATATATTGAGATTTGAATGATTGTTTGTCTACTTTCTAGCAAATCTTTAATTTATTAGTAATTCTTTTTTAAATTACTTTTTTATATTTTAATAATTTTTTCCTTAATCATTATACTTATTGGGTTATATAATTTAATCTAAAAACTAAATTTATGCTTAAGTTAAAAAACTATTTTCATTGTTCCAAAGAAAAAAGAAGAGAATAATTTGAAAATAATACACCTTTAGGTTCTAATATTGAAACTTCAACTCCCATTGAGTGTCCTTTCAAATCTCAAAGTATTTTTTTTTTCAAATCTCCAAGTATTAAACCCGAAAAAAATATCATTTTGAATTTTTAATGGTAGTGTACCTTAACTTGTATATTAAATACATTTACAACATTGTTCAGACTATTGTACATGGTATTTTTGAGAGAGGATTGTACATAGTATTGATATAACTAACATAGGGAAAAACTTAGATACAGTACCTTAGGTCCTGTTTCTTAAGTCCCCCTTTTAGATTTTAGTCACCTGTCTAATTTACTAATAGAGCTAACCGCCATTAACCTTTTTTTCTTTCTTTCTTTTTTATTTCCTTGGATGCGTTAACAGATCTATCGTGTTTGTTTCTCAAAAAAATAAATTGCCAACCATCTTGTTCCCCCGCTAATTTATAAGAGACAAATCTCAAGTACCCAAATCCTTATCTAGGGAACACAAATCTCAGGCACCCAAACCGTAAGTACACAAAATGGGTATTTTGCAGATTTTGAATTGGGTTTTGTGAAGGACTGTTTTTTTCGGCTCACGTGGTATTACTTCATTGGCAACTCATACCACATCAACATATTATTGATTTTTTGGGTAAATCTCTTTAAAGCCTAAAATAAGTCATATCTCATTCAACTAGATGGATTGAGCTCACATGGCCCACGAGGTCCGTACTTCAAGAGGCGGATTCATGGTCCACACTTCCTTTTCATCAATTGGGATCACAACCCCACGACATCATCAACATCAACATATGGATTGAGCTTAAGCAATGAATCAAAGCTTATGGCCCATATTACCTCTCTTACGCTCATGGCAAGCGGCTTCTTCAACAAGAGCCCATATTTACACAAAATGACAACAAAACCCGAGGTACATCATTTCATCTTCGGCTTATGATCCAAGCTCATAAGTCTCTTTGGGGAAACTTTGAGAGTTGTGGTTTGGAGGGCCAAGAGGTATGTTCAACAAAACTCTAGCAGTTTAAAGTTGATAAAAGAAACTTATTGCTTGGCGTGTCTTCTCCAACTCACTGAACTCTAACGAGTCCATGTGTAGCAAGTAACATATGGTAAACATCTCTTATCACATAGCACTTTAGATGATAAAATTCCTCATTGCTCTTTTCCTAAAACTTAACTTTCATCATATGACAAATACTCAATATCCCCAGCCATCTAATTGCTGGGAAGATAACTGTTCATTCAATCCCCAGCTGTTGCTATACAAATTTAGAAACTTTATTATATTATTCTACATAATCTTATTACTTCTTTAAGCTAAAATCCAACTCAAACACATGACCTAATTTGATTGGCTATCTTTAATCTCCAATTATATACAAAATATTCATAATATCTCTGATACCCAGCTGCTGTCTGCCATAATCAGATCATATATTTCTTTACCAGTTGTTAAAACAGAGCATTAAATACTCTTCTTGCTCACCAAAATTATGTCACAACGCAATGAGGCCTTGACCAAATCTCTAAAACTTCATTAACTTTCAACCAATCCTTTTATTACTTGTTAAAAACGTATCGTAATGGAACCTTGGACCAAAAACACAAACACCCCAAAAAGGAAACATTTTCAGCTGAACCCCAGTAGTGTATTCAGCACTTGACACCTGGCTGGAAGTGATATCATTAGCCATTTGATGCTAAAACTAACAACCAGCTGTTATACCCAAAATAGCAAGATACCCTTGAAAGAGATCTTACCATTTTTCAGCCAAATCCATTAAATAACCTCTCCAGCAATCTGAAATCACTTAACTAACCTCATTTGCTTCTGTCCAAAGCAAACAGCTGTCTTATGATAGCTGTGACAGCTGTCTCAAGATAGCTGTCACAACTTTTCCCTAACAGCTAGGACAGTTTTTTCAGGACAGCTGACCCAGCAGCCTGAGCATTACTGATTTTTTCACTTTTGGCTAAAACCAAAACCAACTCAAGAAACTACCTTTCTCTTGCCAAAATACCTTCCTTTTCTGTTGCTTTTTCCCTAACAGCTCTTACCCAAAACAGCAAAAATACCTTAAAGCTAAACATACCATTTTTGGCCAAATCTTAAGATGGATTCTCTGAAAATTCATTGCTAGTTGGGACAGATTTTGATTGATATTCTTTGCTAAAATATCTCTTTAAACTTAGCTCTAAAGGGGACCTTTCATTAACACCTCAAAGGGGACACCAATGGAGAACAACTCTCTCATAAAATTTTCTCTCCCTCTAGTAATCTTCTTAAGCTCTTAATGAAGTTCTAAGGTTTTGAGTTTTTTAGTTCCCAAATTAGGAACTAAACTCTTCAGCCCTTAGCTCATAAATGCGTAAATCCCAACAGTTTTGCTAAACACACTACAATACTATTGCTCTCTTATACTCATTATCTCATTCTCCATATTTTGAAGATACATATATCTTGCTGCCTATATCTCTAAACATCTCTTTCATCACTTCTCTTACACAATCTCATACACACTTACTACACCATTACATATAACACACCACAATTCTTCTAAGCTCCACTCTCATACTCCCTCACTCTAAAATTCTACTGTTTTGTTGACCATAAGCACATCTCAATACTCTTCTCCATCTATCTTATAAAAGTCTTTCTCATGGAAGGTATGAACTTTTATTACTAAAGCCCTTCTCCTAGAAGGCACCAAGATCTCATATCAAAACCCTTCTCTTAGAAAGCACAACTACTTTTTACAAAAGCCCTTCTCATGGAAGTTAACACTATACATAACTTCATAACAACTAAAAGAGCATTGTCAAAGGGGAAAACTCATTTAAATGCATGATAAGAGGGGCAAACTTAACCAGCCCCTACACACAGCTGGGCATACTCTCTCTCCCTCCAGTTGCACCCAATTTTCCCCTTCAATCTTGAAGTCATCATGGTAAACTGCCTCTCTACCGCTAGGGTCACTTTGCTGGGATATTATCAACTCACAGAAGCTATACAGCTGGGGCTACAAACCATACAAAGATAAGTGACTTTGCTTCCTTATCTTTAAATTTACATCATTGAGTACATGATTACTTCACATTTAAATACATATTACTTTATTCCAATTATTATTACAACTTTTAACCAAGGCTTAAACTCATTTAAATGCATGATAAGAGGGGCAAGCTTAACTAGCCTCTACCGCTAGCATTTTGCTGTATATTATCAACTCATAGAAGCTATACAGCTGGGGCTACAAACCATACAAAGATAAGTGACTTTGCTTCCTTATCTTTCAAACCATACAAAGATAAGTGACTTTGCTTCCTTATCTATAAATTTACATCATTGAGTACATGATTACTTCACATTTAAATACATATTACTTTATTCCAACTACTATTACAACTTTTAACCAAGGCTTAAACTCATTTAAATGCATGATAAGAGGGGCAAACTTAAATAGCCTCTACTGCTGCCATTTTGCTAGAATCCTATCAGCTCACTGATACTATACAGCTGGAGCTATAAACCATACAAAGATAAGTGACTTTGCTTCCTTATCTTTAAATTTACATCATTAAGTACATGATTACTTCACATCTAAATAAATATTACTTTATTTCAACTATTATTACAACTATTAATCAAAGCTATTATATCAAACACATATTACATATTTATTCAACTATTATCGTGATTCTTAGACTTTGGTTTTAATGGCTTTATAGCAAGGAAGTCAATACCATACCAGAGGCTGTACCAATTTGGCCACCAGTACGATATATTTCGGGTACCGTTCAATACTGGTGTACCGTTTCGGATTTACCGTTATTTTATATATTTAATATACATACACACACAAAATCTCTATTTATCATAAAACATTACCTCCTGTTTATAATAAAACATTACTTCAATTGTTCATTACATACAAAGAAAAAAAAACACACAATATAAAAAACAAAAAACTTAATTGTTCATTGCATACATATGTATATTATTTATATTTTTTTTTAGAAACATATTATTTACATGTTTATATTATATAAATTTAATTGTTTGAAAAAAGCCAATACAATATGTTATTCATCTTTATAGGTGAGTTTATACCTAAACCAAAACCCAATAGGCTTTAATTTATCGATCAAAAAAGAAAGAAAAAACAACCAAAAGACAAGACAAAAATTTCAATAAGAGATAGTAATGAGATATGAGATACTATTAGAAAAAACTATTCAATGGACGAAAGTTGTTAGTACAAAAATATTATTAAGAATAATATTATAATATTAGAAAAGCTTGTGGGTGGTAACGGTAAACCCAAAAATAAAAATTTAAAAAGTTACCTGCTATTGGAACTCACAAAAACTGAGGGAAAAAGATAAAAGCCAACCTGTCATCACAACTTCCAATGTTTATCAAGTTTTTCTATGTTCACAAGTTACTGTTGGTATACTTCCCACTTCACATTTTCAGATCTCAAAACGCATTCTCTTTCTCTGTGTTCAAGACTTCAAGTTCAAGCTTTTGGTCCAGCCTCTCTTTCTCTATCTATTACTCTAAGCTTTAAGCCCCATTTCGCAACGTCAACGAATCGATGGTGCCACCATTCACCTCCAGTCAGCAATATTGTCCCAGTGTTAGGCCGAAAAAATCAATGGCATAAAGGGCAAAGAGCTGGAGAGAACCCATCTGTGAGGAGGAGAAAACCAGTGGATTAGATGGTGTTTTTGGGTCAAGTTCAGTATCGGCCGGTATCCATTAACCTGCCGGAATCCGATATTTACCCCGGTATGGCCGAAACGATCTTGGTATGACCGATATTTAATCCGGAACGAAATCACTACATTTCTGTACTGGCCGACCTACCGGAACGAAAAATACTGGCGGTACCGGCCGGTACGGTACAAAATCGTCTTCCTTGCTTTGTAGGCTTAAAAGTACGCGGGTAGCCGTTGGACC
Organism: Quercus variabilis; assembly: GCA_030445155.1. NCBI lineage: Eukaryota > Viridiplantae > Streptophyta > Magnoliopsida > Fagales > Fagaceae > Quercus > Quercus variabilis. The sequence continues at coordinate 32,900,794 of CP129452.1, read as the reverse complement.
ACATGGCCCAATGTTGAGTTCCGGAGGCAACTCCCCAACAAGAACCCGGGCCGAGTAAGGTCATCTCTCCAACGGACCACATGTGGCTGGGTACCCGAAAAAGGCCCCCGAACAGGTTTTACACCTCATAACTCGTAAGGATGCAATACCTATTTTGTGTACCTGAGGTAAGGATTTGGGTACCTAAGATTTATGTCTCTTTTAAGCTAATGGTGGAACAAGATGGTTGGCAATTTATTTTTTTGAGAAACATACACGGTAGATTTGTTAACGCATCAAAGGAAATAAAAATGAAAGAAAGAAAGAAAGTTAACGATGGTTAACTCTGTTAGTAAATTAGAGAGGTGGCGAAAATCTAAAATGGGAATGTAAGGAACAGGACTTAAAGTACTGTATCTAAGTTTTGCTCATTAACATATATACAAAGAGGGAAAAAAAATTAATCTCATATTTTAATGTGGTCCCCAAAATAAAATTTCTAGCTCCGCCACATATATATTAACAAAATAAACTAAACGCTAAAAGAAAAAGCTTGTGGCAAATGATAACTTAAACCCTATTTTCATTAAATGTTTGATTCAAAATAACTATGTTAAAAATATTAAGGCCCTATCTTAGTCAAGTCAAAGTCCAATCTTACTTGATGTGAAAGCAAAAAAAATCCTAACCATATTTGTATTGCAAGTTTTGTAATCTTATTAGGGTTTAGTCCCACAAATGTTCATAGGAAATAGGAAATTCCTTGATGACTATATCTTTTCAAGTATGTTAGGGTTATATTTTAATGTAATTGGCATATTCTAAGACAAAACACACTTTACTTGTAATTGGGCCTTAGTTTGTAAGTGTTCAAGAAGGTCATATAGTATTCAACAAGTTATATTATTGAAGACATGAAGAATACTCAAGAAATAGTACAAGATAAAAGCTGGAACAAAAGATCTCAACACCTGGCTCGATTCCTATTGATCGATTGAGATTTGAGGATTTTGACTTTTCAAATCTAATTTAGGCCTATGATGACAAGGCTTTTCTAGGGTTTCATGCACTAGGTTTTCAAAGCATATAAAAGCTATTTTTTTATAGCCTTCATCATATACATATACACATTGAAATACATGTTTTCAGAAGCAGCTACGACTTCTTGTGTGCCTTAGGGTTATATAACAAGCTACTTTCAAATCTACGAGAGTAGATTGAAGAACTCTGCATCATACAACAACAATCAAGTTACTATGTTGTTAGTCACATACTGAGATCCGTGCAAATGAGAAGTATCTACAAGAACAAGTCCAATTGACTCATTGAGTATTGAAGCTGATATTGGTATAAGCCATAGGTTTAACTGTAGGTTAGTATTTTAGGATAGGCCAGTGGGGTAAGATTCCTTAGACTTGTAACCTCTTGATTCTTGATTAGTTGATTTTTTGATAGTGGTAACCTGAAATTCATCCATTGGGTTTTATTTATTATTTATTTATTATTATTATTATTTTTTACAAAAAGTTTTCCCATCGTGATCAAATCGTCGTGTCAAATTTAATTTTCACTACATTTAATTCAGTTTGGTGATTTGATTGTGCCTCCATGTGATTTGAATGTAATTTGAATAACTAATAAACTTGGGTAGTTAAATAAATTAACTGAGGTCAATCTATAACCAAACAAAGTAAACCCGTAAAGGCTAAATTATGAGATGAGAATGTATTAGACACTCACTTACTTGATCCAAAAAAAAAAAAAGAAAAAAAAATCCTATACGTCAAAGCAATATAAATGATAAAAAAGACTTATTTATTAGTAAAACTTGAACCAAATTTTAACTAGAAAATCATGAAGAAACTCCAACTTAGTTCACGAATGAAATTAAACAACTTTTAACAAGCAAAACTGCATTTTTAATTCCAGTTATGCATGATTATGATTTTTATGAATGAGAGTCAAGCTTGATGATTGAACTTTAGATTACATGATGGAACCCTAATATCCTATGTGAATATTGTTCGGGGTTATTTATTTATTTATTTTCATGTAACACACGACATAGCCTCATTGCGCTAACCACATCATGTTAGCAACAAGGCCCAAAAAAAAAAAAAAAAAAATTATGTCAATAAGCATTAACCAGGACCTAAAATCCCAAGCTTCACGAATTAGACCTAAAATCCCAAGCTTCTTCATCACATTAATCAGGCTAGGCCCACAAGCATTATTCATAAGAACTCAAAAGCCACTACTACATGAATTAATGGGGTTATATTAAGCGCATGATCTCTTTCTTAAAGCATTGGATTCCGAAGTCCAAACAACTTCACTACACGGAACAAAGCTTGAAGCCCATAGCCTTTTTAATTAAGGCCCGAGACCCGTTATTCATACAAAGTGGGCAATGGAAGCAAAAACTCCAGTCGAAAAGCCATTTGAGCCATAAAAAAATTAATTGGATTACAGGACCCACACTCTACTGACAACCCAAAGAAAAACTAAGGCAATCCAACCCACCGCCAATTACAGAAGAAAGAAAAACGAAAAGGAAGAAGGAAGAAGTACCTAACTGTTAGACTCGTTACTTGCTAACTAGAAAAGCCAGCTACCAGTTGGAACAATTACACTAGAAGACGAAATGAAGGAGCTGATGGCAATAGAGCAAGACACGTATCCAATAGGTTCAAAGTCCTATTTTTCTTCCTTGATTAACCTAGGGACAGACCCAAAATTTTAAGCTAGTAGGGACCAGAGTATAAAGAAAAAATAAACTCCAAATAGACATCTATATAATATTAAAAAAATTATAAATATACAAACTTGATGTTTTTATATATATTAAGATGCAGTTATTTACCAACAAAGATAAAAATAAAAACAAAATAATGTTTTTATTTTTAATACTAGGCTAGTTAGGATTTTTTTTTTGGTTGAAGTTAGAGCATTCATAGTGGTGATACTAAAAATTTTAGCTTTTAGCACATCAAAAAACTATTTTCTCTATTTTACTACCTCACTTTACAATTCACCTTGATGAGTAAAAAAATAACATGGGATCGTCATTCCCATTAATGACGATCCAAGCAAGCGTTACACATTTATTGCGCGCATTGATGATGAAATGTAACGGACAGAGCAACGATAACAAGTGAGTTTTGTACTTCAGAGCTCCCATTGATAACATACTAGCCGTTAGGCATAAATACAGACATTCATTGTCCATTAAGGCGATGAACAACTATAAAAGAAAGAAGCAACAGAATCCAAAGGTACACACATTTACTCATCCAAAAATCACTCCAAGCCATTTTCTCTTTAAATTTTTTTCCCCTTTTTGAATTAAGCATCAAAGTGTTTTTGGCAAATACCACACCGGTGTATCCCATTTCTTTCCCAAGCTTTGTTTTAGGTTTACATCAAAGACGCGACCCATCATAGCATCGTCCATCCACTAAGACGAGGTCCTCAACTTGGTGATTTTCGCATCATCAATTTGGCGTTGTCTGTGGGAAATGCTAATCATTCAAGCCATCTTCCCTAAGTGACAAAAGAGAATCTCGTAGCACAAGATGGATGCCGAACAAGCTGCATAACAAATCCAAGCCCTAATAGCCAGCTTGGAAGAAGTGACTCGCCAGAATGAAGAACTGAGGAGAGACGCTGAATCTTAGAAAAAGGAACGACAGTGGACTATTGAGAATTAGAATGAAGAAGAACGTCGGAGGATCGAAGGAAACCATAATGAGGAAGGATCAGATAGCCAGGCCAATAAGAGGACGAAAGCGTTAGAAGAAAACTCTTAGCCTTTTGCACAACGAGGTTTGGATATTTTAGGCCCCTTTCCAACTGGAACTAAACAGATGAAGTTTTTGGTGGTAGGAATAGATTATTTCACTAAATGGGTAGAAGTTGAACCCTTAGTGAAGATTAAACAACAAAATGTCAAAAACTTCATTTGGAAAAACATTGTATGTAGATTTGGAGTACCTAGGGTACTAGTGTCTGACAATGGACGACAGTTCGACAACACACCTTTCAGGCAATTTTGTGAACAACTTGGAATCAAGAACCATTACTCCTCACCCTCCTACCCACAGGCCAATGGACAAGCAAAAGTGGCAAACCGATCCTTATTGAAAATCATCAAGACTCGGCTTGAAGGGGCAAAGGGAGTATGGCTGGATGAACTACTAGGTGTTTTGTGGGCTTACAGAACAACAGTGAGGACTCCTACGGGGGAAACTCCTTTTAAACTAGCTTATGGAAGTGAAGTTGTTATACCTGCAGAGGTGCACATGGCCAGCCATAGGGTGATTAAGTACCAAGATGAAGAAAAACAAGGAACAACTTCGTCTTACCCTCGATCCTGTAGATGAGGTGAGGATGGACATGGAACAGAGAACAGCGAGGTACAAAAATCTTATGGCAAAGTAGTATGATGCCATGGTGAAACCCATGTGCTTTAACATTGAGGATCTCGTCCTTAAAGGGTTTCTTTGGCCACCGAAAACCCGGCCCATGGGAAGCTAGGACCAAATTTAGATGTATAAGTATTTTGTGCTGCTAATGGACGAAGTTGTGTTGTATAAGTATTTTTAAATCCCTAAAGGCACTAGTTCTCAAGTATGTTCCATGACTGTGGACGAATGTTTACATAGTTTGGATTTCCAAATATATATATGATGCATTTCCAAATATATTCATGATTGTGTAGGAATCCTTCATTTTTTCAATTTCATTCAACATAATCCACAAAAGGCAAACAGCCAAAAACAAATAAAATCCTTAAACGCAAGGATGTGCCATCTATAAGCTTTCCTCAAAATAAGGATAAAGCAAAGAAAATAAACCAAAGGTATATCCATCTAAAGTTTAAGACGAGATGAAACTAAGGAATAATCGTCTAAGCCATGGACGAATAATGTGTGTAAAAACACAAGGCCATAGACAAGCCTAACCAGCTTAACAATCTAGTACATGGACGAGCAATTGCTAGGAAAAATTTTGCTAAGAACGGACAAATGATCGTCCCTAGTTTGAATAACGAATAAAGCTAGCTAAAGGGAATGTCATTCATAGACAAGCTGCACCTTTGGGCGATGTAAACGGAAATTCATCCACATGCTAGAGACAAGGTAAAATGTATTTCTAAGTGGACAGACCACACAACTATAGAAATAATATGGACGACATAAATAAAGTTTGTCCGTAAAAGTCTTACACATTCAAAACACAATGAAAAGTGAACATGAAAATCATTCATTCATTCATTCATAGAGTTCAAAGAAGGGTAGACGACCAACGTCAAAAAACCCTTGAAGTTATGTGAAAGAAGATAGAACTAATTGTATATAAAGCTCGTCCATAAACTTAGACGAGACAATTGTACTTGGAAATTTAAAAAAAAAAAAAAAAAAAAAAAAAGGCAAAGCAAAGCCCAAAACAATGAGCACCTTTAATAAAATTAAACTAATAAATAATCTCATTTGGATAAACCACTGGGGGCATTGCCCCCAGACTTAGGGTCGTCCTGGGTAACTTCGTTGCTAGCGTCGTCCACTACGTTGACATCCTCAGAACTTGTCTGCAGCAAGGAGCTTTCTGTAGCGAGAGGAAGCTTGAAAGAGTCAAAGTTCAAGTCAGAAAATGCTTCCTTGGCGTCAGCACAGAAGTCCTCATAGCTAGCAGCATAGTAACTGTCTAAACGATTTTTGTACTTGTTAGACTTCTTGAAGGTTGATATGGCTTCCTCACGTGCTTTCTCTAAGGACAAGGCAAACCCAGAAACTTGTCCCTCCAAGTGAGCAATGCGAGTGTCTTTCTTGATGGCATCTATTTTGAGCTCCTCCACCTCATTCTTCAGCTTCATCTCACTTCCTTGCAGACGATTGAAATCATCAGTTAACCTAATGACCTCCCGTATTTTTAATAGAATTTCATTATTTAGCTCCTTAGCCTTCTCCTTAGCCGTCTTGGCCTTTGCACAGAGCTCCTTGGCCTGGCATGTCGCTGTATAAAACTTTGACATAACCTATATATGGACAAAGGAAAGTTAAATTTTTTATTTTGAAAACTTACTAAAAACACACGAGGATGAATGAAACTCATTCCTTAAAGAGGTCATGGATACTAGAGCGTTTAAACTCCTTCACTGACATATTGTAGCATTCATTGATTTCATTATCAGTGATTATTCCTTTGAATGTCCTCCATGCGTAGCTCTCGTGCAGCACCAAGTTAAAAGGACGCTTAGATGGCTCTGACGGATGAGGTTTGTGAGGAGTCTTGGCTGGAGGGGGAGTAGGATCAGTCTGGACGGGATGAACTGTTTGAACAGACTCCATATTGACTAGAGGGTCGTCTAAGTCTACCATCGAGGGTGTAAACTTGGGAACCTTGGAAAGAGAAGCCTTGCCTGGTTTTTGCTTCTTAGGACCTTGGCGACTTGGAAGGTCATCCAGATCCCTAGCACTGGATATAGACTTAGATTTTCTTTTCCCTGTCTGGACGAAAGTTTTTTGGACCACTGGTGGTGCGGTGGCATCCTCGTCCCCACTAGTTATGGTTTTTCCCCTATTCTCCCTTATTGTAGTCATTCCTGTGACGAGGAAAATCAAGTTAAAAAAAAAAAAAGAAGAAGAAGAGAGAAAAGAGAAAAAAAGAAGTAAGAAAAGAAGAATGGATGATACTTACTTTGACGAGTGGTCTCCTCGTGACTAAGATTCTTAGCAGTGGGTACTGGGCCAAGCCCCCACATTGCTAGACGACTGAGGGTAACTAGATCGTGAAAAGTTCTCCTAAGGAAGGCACGAACTTGGTCAATTCGATCCAAGTAAAATTTGTCCAAGCGTGGATGAACAATAGCTGCATCAATAAAAAAAAAAAGGGGGGGAGGGGGGTTAGATGACTAAAGTTAGAAAATATGTAAAGAGAAATAAAATAAAATGGAAAGGAAACATACCCTTAGGACAAAGGCGACCTAAAGGGCTGGTAAAAGGTGGGAAGGGGGCATTACCCACATCAACTGGGCCCCTAGCCCAATTTCCGGAAATAATAAAAAATCCTGTTTTCCAGAGCCTGTCAAACGAGCTACGACCCTTTATTAAATTATAGTAAGAGCCCTTGGACAAGAACTGGTAAAAACTAGCAGACTTCTTTATCTTTGAGGCTTTATAACAGCAGAGGAACTCATCCACTATGATAGGACAGTCCCCTTCTAATGCCTCACGCCATAGCACTTGCATGGCAACTATTGTCCTCCATCCATTGGGGTTGAGCTGGTTAGGTCTAATACCCAACCTATGGAGAAGACCTTTACAAAAAGAATTTAGAGGAAACCTAAAGCCAGCTAAGAGATAAGAGGTGTATACTTCTAAACTAGAAGAAGAAGAACAACACCATTCTCCTTCCATGGGTAGACGAGGCTTAAGCTCCCTAGGGATCTGGTATCTATCTACAAGAGTTTTCAACTTAGCAGTATCTAAGGTGGACGCTACTTTAGGGGCACAACTATAAATAATATTCTCTTCCTCCTCCTCGTTTTGAGGAGGGCTAGGTGGTTGTTTGGATGAGCTAGCCCCAGATCTAGAAGCCATCCTACGTTGTAATTCCTGGAATTCCTTGAAGGGAATACCAGGAAAACCAGACAAATAATGCTCGTCTGAAGAATTATTGCTGGATGTACTGCTTTCACTACTCTCATAACTACCCTCACTCCCAGAAGAAATGTCTTGGTACTCGTCTATCTCCCTCTCTAAACGACTACTAGACGAAGACATGACTGAAATGAAAACCTAAAAAAAAGGGGAAGAGGAAATACCTGATAGAACTAGGAGGAGGACTAGATGAGACTCTTGGACGAGATGGCAAAAAGGAAATTGTGAGAGAGGTGAGGGGCAAGAGAGGGAATGCACCTATTTATAGGGCCTAGAAGTGGGGTCAACGAAGCAACGCCACCCATCCAAAATAGGACGCATGGCGGTCCCTTTGAAAAATGCGATCGACGTGACAGGTCAACCAACGAAGTCGTGACATGTGGCTTAAATTTGATTTTTTTTTTTTTGGGTTAGAACTAAAAAGGTGCGCATTAAATCACAAATAAAATCTTTGGATGACCATTGGACAAGGGGGCAATTGATGGGATAGTGAAAATTACTGTCTCATGTTCGTCCATATGGCTTGTCCATGAGCCTTGAGCCAAATCTTTAAAGAGTCGTCCATGGGCAAAGCACATGAACGACCACATAACACTTAGGAAATCCTCAAGTATAGACTTACGTGTGTAGAGGATTCTAACCACAAAACCTTGGAACTGTTACCTTACCCATGTTCATCATCATAAATTCCTCATAAGTACTTAACTTCCACCAGCAGTTGTAACTCCTATAGCCGTTGAGGAAGTTATGTCTAGACTCATTGATTTTCATGAATCTTGGGGAAGTTACTAAGCCAATAACTGCTCCAAAGTTCTCTATATAAGGATTGGTCTGAATCAAATCAAAGGAAAGTGCATTATGAGATTTTACTCCTAAAAAGTTGGAACTCCATTCTTGTGAGAAACTAACTTAGGCATTAGAGGGTGTTTGGCCGGTCCACCCCGGTCCCTTTTGATAGCGTGTTCATCTTTGCAGGCCTTCATAACAACCAGTAGCCCCATTGAAGTCAAAACATTCAGCCTACTGATTTTGTGAAGCATTAATAGCAATATAATCAATCAATTGTTTAAATTCAAGTTTTTGTAGTTTAAAATAACGTAAAAACTTGGTTGGTGTAACATTTTTTAAGTCTAAAGGTCTTGGAACCATCTATTAAGTTTGACCAAGTTTGACCAACTTTAACTAAACTTTGACCGCACATTTTTCCAAATCCAACCATTTGATTGTGACCATAATTTACTAGAATTAACCTTTCATTACATTCTTCAAATCTAACGGTTAGATTTCAAATTTAATTATGGCACATGATGGACATGTGTTGTGTACCTGTATGACTATGTCTCAAATTTCACCAATACCAATATGTTACCATACTCTTTAATCCCGATGATCAAGATTTGAATATGAATTTCTCCAACTCTTATGGTCTCGGGATCATCTATTAAGTTTGACCAACTTAAACTAAACTTTGACCATGCATTTCTCTAAATTCGACCGTTTGTTTGTGACCATATTTTACCAAAATTAACTTTTTATTATACTCTTCAGATCCAACGTTTAGCAATTTTAGGGATATATTTATTATTTTTTTTATTGCTAAAAAAATCACTTTAAAAATAAAATTTTAAATAAATTTCAGCATATATTTTCACTTCCCACACTTTTTTTTTTTTTACTTCCCCCCAAACATTTCGGGAAAATATATCCTTTCTTTTGGGTTAAAACTGCACTTCCCACACATTTTAATTTTCACTTCCCACACTTTTTTTCACTTCCCCCCACCCCCCCCCCCCCCCCCCCCCCCCCCCCAAACACCTCAGCAAACTATAATACCTTTCTTCTTTTTTGTTTTTGTTAATTTTTTTTTTTTTTTTTTTTTGATAAGATTAAAATTGGTGGGCTGGTTGGTAGTTCAGTACACAAGAGCCCAATTCACCTTGTGCTAATACTAATGAGCCCAAACTACCATAAAAATATAGAATAAGCCCTAAACAAAATTTCAGCCGTGGGATGCTCCTTAAATGTCATCCAACCGTCCAGAGAGAGTGCAACATAGTGTAATACTCCAAAACCCTAGCCTTTTTGTCTGTCAGCCGCTTTTGCATAAAGGCTATGGGGGATTTGCCCCGTGGGCAAACCCTTGATAGACTTCGCTATCGCTTCCAAGGCAAACGCTGCTTCCAAGAACAACGTACGCTATTTCTGACTCTATCCTCTGCAATCTTTTCTAATACTATATTTGCTAATAATACATACATACCCAGATTTCCATTAATATCGTTTCATTTTTCCACGGTTGGTTTTTAACCAACCTTTTTTTTTAGGTCTTTAATTTTAAAAATGCATTAATCACAACGAAATATGTATGACTTTATTTATTTATTTATATTATTTCTGAGGTTAATTAAATGGGAGTAATTTCTGCTGTGCATTAATCTTAGATGATTCAATTTTTGGCTCTTGACAAGATACAAAAAGATGTGTTTAGGATATTTTGATCTTATTTTTTATTTTTTATTTTTTATTTCTGAGGTAATGTAGAGAATGAAAAAAAAGAGTGAGAAATGTAAAGAAATTGAATATGCATTATGATGTTATATAACTATACAAGGAAAAGATAAAAATAGAAATTGGATAGGGATTTTCCTTTCATAGATAATACTAATAGTAGAGTATAGCACTCCAGTCAGATACGGGTGTTTGTAAATTCCATAACAATCCACCTTTTGCATAGTGCCTATAAAGACCCTACTGCTCACCACTGGAGGCACCCACTACTGCCATGGTTTCCTTCAAATTTATAAGCGGCTAAATTTTTTACATTTACTTATGTATATATATTCAAAGATCATGTCTTGCTCTCTTCTTGATTAAGGGGTTTCGTGATTGGAGCTGGACTCAAAGGTGGCCTTGCATTTACTTTTATAGAAGTATGCATATAAATGTTTGTGAAAATGCCAAAAAGGGCTATTTTTTTGTTTTTTTTTTTTTTGTTTTCTGTGCATAATTTTTCATTTCCTTAGTTATTTAATTAGATCTTTATTATTGTAATAATATACCTCTTGTATTGTTGAGAAATGTAATTTGATCTTTATTATTGTAATAATTAATGAGTGCACCTCCCATATTATTGAGAAATGACTATGATGAATCTAGAGCTTCTAAGGGCAATGTTAATCTTATGATGATGGTTATAGACAATGTTATGTATTTGATAATATATTTCTATATTAACATAGGAACAAACTCAGGCCTTTTAAGCAAACTTCTTTACCAAGGTCACTTTTTTTTTTTTTTAGAAGTCATATCACATCTATATGATGCATACTCAAATTATATGTGGAGACACAATCTTATATTTCATTTTTTGATCATTGAATGTTCAATTAATGAATTTACTTGTATTTTCTTTATTTCACAAAGAGGTACTTTCAAAATAGGATCACAATATGCAAGGTTGTCAAAATCGGGATCCTAGGTAGGATCGTGGTAGGTAGGTAGGATCGTGGATCGTAGGATCGGATTGTGGATCGTAAGATCCTATCTATTTTTAGATTATAAGAAAAAAAACTTATTGATAGTGATTTTGTATGTTATATGATTATTTAAAATATGAATCTATCCATTAAAAAAAAAAAATGCATAATAAAATGTAATTTGCATATTCTACATTGTTCTTAGGTCATTCTATTGAAACAAAATATATTTAACTTTTGACATAATGTATCAAAAAAGTTTAGTACATATTTAACTTCTAATCTAATCACTGTTATTATCATATCTCATATCATCATCTATATCCTTCCTAGTATCAACATCCATGGCGTAATCTTCGAAATCCCTAACTCTCTCAAATTCCGGTGGGGGCCCATCACTATCATCATCATTAGAACCATCGTAATTCTCATGATATTCATCACTAGCATCATGAACTAGTACACTTTTTCCTTTGGCAGCAACTCTTGAAACCTCATCATTACCTAACATTGATAACCAAAATATATAAATTTTTTTGATAAGTAAAGTATACAAATATAAATTAGTGATTAGTGGTCACACATTCAAACTATACATAGGTAACTTGTATAAATATTAGCTATAAAGGAAGGCTTTCAAGTTATAAATTAATACCTTCATTGACTTCATCAAAATCATCACTATCATCTTTTGAATCTTCTGAATTTGCTGCTAACCACTCATCATCAGAAGACAAATTCTCCAAACCAATTTCTTCTTTTGTACTCAATGGTTTGGCTCTTTTCTCTTTTATCTTCAAGTTGTACATAACGAGGACTAAGTCATTTATTTTTTTCTGGTGTAAGCGATTTTTCCTTTTTGAATGTACCTATAGTTGTAACAATTTTAATTGAGAATTCTTAAACAGAGGGGAGGGGGGAAGAAACAAACTTTTACTAAGAAAGAAAATGGAAAATTATCTTGTCATAATATACCAAAGTCATTTGGTTTTACCATTTCAAACGTGCTCTAATTTCTTTCACAACCAGATGAGCTACATGTTAAGCTCAATATTCTTATAGCAAATTTTTTCAATTCAGGACAGTCATCTCCATATGAGTCCCACCACTCAGCTGATACATATATGAATTATAATATCTTAGTCTTAAGAATATAATCTACAACTAATAAAGATGAATTTGAATGTGAAACAAAAAACGAAAAACAAAATTGTTTCCTAGCTGTTTAGTATTTCTGGCTAGGATGGTAGCTTCAATACTAAAGAGTCCCTTTGCTTGTTTGAATTTTTCAAGTTAGACATCTATTTTTTTCCTATCACTAACTTCTGGAACCATTCGTTGAAAACACGTATACAGTCCTAATTTGATATCTGAATCCGGATTAAAAGAAGGACCATAATGAATAGAAGGGTTCAAATAGTATCCCGCAGCGTGCAAAGGCCTATGAAGTTGCATTTCCCATAGATCATCAATAATATCTCATATCTTTTTGTAACTACAATTTAAAATAGTGGATATTATATTAAAAAAAAAGACTATATATTTAATAAGCTAATGAATTAAAAACAAATGTAAATTTAAGGAAGATATAAATAAAATGGTTACCTCTTTTGAACATTATTGAAATTTTTCTGTATTTCTTCTTTTGCTTTTTCCATTTTTAGATAAATGAATCCCATTGGAGGTGTATCAGAGTCAACCATGCGAAGTACCTTTAAAAGGGGTATTGCAGCCTTCAAGCATTTGACAAGAAGTCGCAAAAAGCTGTTGTTATCCATAACTATGGCATGAATTCTTTTCCCTTCTTTTGTTTTTTGCAAATTTACTACACTTCTATTGTTCAGAAGAAAACATTGTCATCAATTCTTCTTTGAACTCATTAAGGCATGACAATGTCAAATATGATGTTGCAAATCTAGTGGCAGCATGTCTAATCAATTCCCTCCCTTGAGTGAAATCCCTCAACCAATTTAAAAGCATAGCTCTAGAATATATGTACGTTGTAATCTTCTTTCCCTTTGCAATTGTGTACTTATGGTCTTTAATCCTTTTTTCAAAATCCTCAAGCATCAAATCCAAGCAATGGGCAGTACATGGGAGTTCAAAACAAGCACTTTCTCTCCTGCATCAACATCTCTCTAGCTAGTTTGTAGTTTACAGCATTGTTAGTCACCAATTGCACAACATTCTTCTTTCCAACCCTATCCACAACTTCATCTAACATTTGAAATTTTTTTTTTCAACTGTTTTAGATATGTCAGATGTGTCTATAGAGTATAGGAAAATGGTTCCTTTGGGACTATTCACCAAAAAATTACAGATGGATCTCCTTTTCTTATCAGACCGGCCATCAGACATAATTGAACAACCTGTTCTTTTCCATTCAACCTTATATTCTTCAAGCATTTGTTGTGTAAAATCTACCTCTTTCTTCAAGCATGTCTCCCTAATCTCATGATAGGAAGGAGGCTTGAGGCCAATTCCAAATCTTGAAATTATATCAATCATTCGCAGAAATTCCAGATTTTTGACACAATTAAAAGAGATGGCACTAGTGTAGAAGAATCAAGCAATTTGTTGGATCACTAGATCATGTTCTCCTTTTTTAAACACACGATTCATTGTTACTTGCCTTTCTTTTTTTTGTAAGACTCTTATCCATGGAGCTTATGTGTCTGCCCCTCCCTTTTGATGAATGTAGTTGTTGTACTTTAACTAATTCATCATCACTGCCATCATCCTTTTCTTCTATAGTATACCACATTTTCTTTTTTATAGATGCTTCAGCTTGGGCATACAAAAGAGCCACAAATTTTTCCCTCACCTTTTCTGGCACACTAGGACAAGCTGAAACATTTTTCCTAGTCTCAACTAAATGATGCTTCAGTCGATATATACCCCCACTATGAATTTCTTTACAATAATTACATTGAACTTGCCTTGAACCTACTTCAACACCATGTTCCCATCCTAGGTCAGACCTATTTCTTGGTGCATTTTTTCGCTTAATTTTCTTTCTAGCCAAAGTAGACATTGTATATTTGTACAGAGCTGTAAAAAAAGACACCAAGATACAGAGCATGCTCAAAAAATCACACAGAAAATTCATCAAACAGGTTGTGTGCAATTCTAAACTACTAATTGTGTTTACTAATATTTCTCAAAGAATCAAATATTGAAGATCTTGTTTCATAATTTTTCAAATTTTACTTAATTTAGTTAACAAAATAGAAAAATAAAAACCTTAAAAGCTTTGTCAAAATCATATACACAAGTAACAACACAACAATCTGGAATCAAGCTATTAAAATACAAATAAATGATAAACTACTAACTACCAAAGCAAATTACCAGAAAGATTAAAGGCAGCGTTGGGATGGCTCACGACAACATCATTGAGAGGGGTAGAGGTGCTGGGTTTTTGACAGAGGATTGAGGAGGCGTCGACTGAGGTGCTAGCATTGAATGTTTCTAAATATTTTAGGTTTTGAAGCGATGGCTCACCATTGAGAGGGCTGAGAGGGGCTGGGTTTTTGATAGAGCACTGTGGAGGCGCGAGACAGAGGTGCTGGTCTGCTGGAGCTTAGTGTTTCTGAACTATTTAGGTTTTGAAAACGTTTAACTTAATACTAAAGGTTTTTTTGAGATTTAATGTTAAGATAGGGGTAAATTTGGTTCAATTTATTATTGGGTTCTGATGGGCTTGTGGGTTTAGGACCTTTAGGTGGACCGTGGATTATCATACTGGACTTACCCAAATGACCCAAATGAAGCCCACTAAAAAAGAAAAAGAAAAAAAAGAAAAGCCAAATGGTAGGATCCCATATGATCCTATGATCCTATATGATCCTACACGATCTTACCTACGATCCTAACATTTTTGCGATCCTGCTATGATTTTGATCTTTTTGGTAAGGTGGGATCGTAAAATCCATATGATCCTATGATCCTATATGATCCTACACGATCTTACCTACGATCCTAACATTTTTGCGATCCTGCTATGATTTTGATCTTTTTGGTAAGGTGGGATCGTAAAATCGTGCGATTTTACGATTCGGATCGCGATTTTGACAACCTTGACAATATGTGCTTGTTTAAACTTAAGACATCTACCACACATGATAGAATTTAATCAAAATAAATTTAACATCTCTCGATGTTAATTCTCAATACCTTTATCAAGGACATCTTTGATGCACATTAGTATTCTTCTGAGTCCGTGACTCATTTAAGGATTATATCCCCACACTTTCTTGGAAATTATAATTCCACAATTTGAGTTTCTAAACTCCACAATTTGGGTTCTCAACCATTCCAAAATTTACATATACACACACACATTATAATTACATATATCAAAATGTCATAATAAAATATAGTAATTTCTTTAAAATTATATGAATGGTTTTAAATATATCAAACTAATAACACAAATAGTTACTAGTGTGTAGATATCAAAATCTATATTTTTCCATTTGTTTCAAACCTTTTGCTATTAACCTTAGAGCAAAAGATTTTATATCTTATTTTAATATACTCACAACCAATTGGTTTTAAAACTAGGGGTAGATTCATTAAGACTCAATTATTATTAAATATCGAATCTATATCATCATTAATAGCTTTTACAATAGAAAGATACATCTTTTTAGAAGCACAAGACTTTTTAAAACTTTAGGATAACTTCCCTCAAAGCATACTATAGGTATTTAATTAGGACTACACTTTTATTACTTTTAACAAGGTAAACAAGAGCTTCACATGAAATAAAATTTGGATTAAAATCCTTTTTATTTCTCAAACTTTGACTCCACCTTTGTTCACTTGGTGAACCACTTTTAAATCTTTAATATCACTTAATGTGATATTTAAGATTGGAGTCATTTACTCGTGTTTAAGTAAGTATCGGGGTATCCTTGAAATCATCTTTGAATTAAAACTCAATAAATTCAATATCATTTGATTTCACTCTTATATTAGACATTAAGTCTAATAAACTACATACCCTCGAATTTACTCAAAATCTACATATACACTTTATATAGCTCTTTGACTAATTAGTCATTTTTGGTCTATCATTTAGAAAAAGTTAAACACCCCCACAGTTTAAAATGATAAGCATTTGGTCATATTCTCATTTCATAACACATATGAAATACCTTTGAGATGGAACTCTATCACGCATATAACATATAGTAAGCAAAGCTTCTTCCCATTGATCAGATAAGAACTTAGCTAATTGCACTCAAGTTTATGGCATTCACCATATCAAATAGAGTTCTCTCTTTTGACCAAACTATTTTATTATGGTGTATAAGGGATTGCACTTTGGTGTATTATGACATGTTCCTTACAAAGAATAATATACATTTAGAAATATTTATCATTTCTAGTTAATACACCACTCAATTCAAATCATCATGCTTATAATAATTATATCATGTTTTGACATAAATTTCAAGAATTTGAAATTTAAAAGTCTCAATCTAGCATGCCGCAAATAAAGAATCAACAATATAAACACAACCAAAACATATTGATAAATAACACTCAAATAGTAGAATATCCATTGCCTACTAATATCCCATTCTTGGACAAGACCATTCTAAATAACAAATTGGCTTTTCTTGATATTAGGTACATGAAAATATAGCAGTGGTCAAGAAAACTTCTTGCCAAAACTTAATTTCACTTTAACAATACACTTTCCATGAACTTTTGCCTTACTGTGGATGTCCACAAGCACCTCTAGTTCAATGGAAGACTTCTCATAAGTCTTGAATTGTGTCTTGTAGTTGCACACATGCAACATTGCACCTGAATCAAAACACCAATTGGAAGGATATGTAATTACAGCCATATGAAATATAGTGATCTTTGTTACATACATCACTCATCATAGTAATAATGTCCTTAATGACAATTGTTTTATTGGCATTTCCATCTTCATTCTTCTTATTCTTTAAGAATTTACATTCTCAAATGTAATGATTTTTTTTTTCCACAAGGGAAACATGACATTTTACTTGTCATTGTTGAGATCCTTAGAGTTGTTCTTTTAAAATGATTCACACTCTTATTCACATTTAAATGTTTATTGTTCTTAGTTCTTACTAGAACTTCCAATTTTAACATTGTTCACATTCACTTTAGAATCGGTGTTAGATACATCTCTAACCAGACTTTCCTCTTCAATTCAATGATGTGGTCTGAATTGATCTAAAGTGAGATTTTCTAACATGTTTTTTAATGTCTTCACATAGTTTAGAAAATCACTTAGAAAAATATTCATATACTCTATCACTTTAAGAGTTTAAATTCTCATCCTTTAGATTTTCTACTTCACTTTATAACATTTAAACATGTTAAAATTTCATTCTTATATCTCAATTC
Organism: Quercus variabilis; assembly: GCA_030445155.1. Taxonomy (NCBI): domain Eukaryota; kingdom Viridiplantae; phylum Streptophyta; class Magnoliopsida; order Fagales; family Fagaceae; genus Quercus; species Quercus variabilis. Next base: position 32,883,282 of record CP129452.1, on the reverse strand, counting down.
AAATAAATTTTCAACACATGCAAATATTTTAACAAAGAAACTCATCAATCAATTTGAAATTCAAATTGCCCATGAACAAGAAATTCGTACTTTCAATGTTCAAACTATGAACATGGCTTTTAATGCATTCACAATGTGAAAGAATCATCACCTTGTCTTGCTAACAAAGAAACTTGTTTCTTGAAGCCTTATTCCATTGAATCTTCTTTAATGATTGATTCATCATTTGAAGAACTCTTTAAATCTAAGCTAATTGCTCTTCCTACTATGTAAAATTAGTTCTATCAAAGTGATCCAATTTCACCAAACCATGGTTCAACATTTTCAAAGTTGTACCATCATTTACTTCTTGTCTTGTGGTCAAATATTGTCTAAGATTGTTGGGGATATTACACAAAATAATAATGGAAGAACAAGATTAACATAAAAGACAAACATAAAATAGACAACTTTGAGGCACTATATTGTTTTTTTTAGACAATATTTTCCCTTAACACTTTTGTTGCTAAAGGGTTATCGCAAATTTGTTCCCAGGATACAATCAAGATGTTGGGTTCTACAGATAGCAATTTTGGAGAATAACCACAGGGTTTCTTGTGTTTCTCTTAAATTTTCTCTTTTGTGGAGTAAGTTTTTCAGGAGAACATAAGTCTCTATTTATACTCATAGGGTTATGTTTCATGAAAAGACACATATAGAGAGTTAGTTATTTTTCAAGTGAACATAAGCCTCTATTCATGAAAAGGCACGTATGGAAAGTTAGTTATTTTTTAAAGTGACGTAAGTTTCTATTCATGAAAAGGCACATATGTTTCATGAGAAAACACATATGAAGAGTTAATTATTTTTTCATAAAACGGTTAACAAAGATTGAAACCTTTTCAACCTTATGAATAGTCACTAAAATTTTCTGTAGAAAATTTTAGAAAATTCAGATTTTCAAATTTTCACTTGAAAAATTCCAGAATTTGAATTTTCACTTTATGAAATCATATTCTCCAAACTCAACCACCATTATTACAACCTATCATTGCATATACCTATATATACAATAGAAACTCCATCACATTATAGGTCATTGTTTTTCTTTTTCAATCTTGAAACTCCCTCACATCTATAAACTCTTCTTTTCCTTGATCAATTTTCTTTGAACTAAACACACCCTTAATTGATTAATTCTCAAGTAGTATACAACAAATAAATAGTCTTCTTCTTCTTCTTCTTCTTCCTAGGTCAGCAACAACATGCTTTTTTTTTTAAAAAATAACATGATTAATTTGTAATCATGTCCAAATATTCTCTTAATTTTCTGGAACATAGAAATAATTTGATTTAATATATTTAGTATTTGTTGGTTGTGAGGTACAAACATGTGTATCAAAATAGATGTAGTATTTATCCTTCATTTCTAAGAGACTTGATATATTGGATTACCGTAACGTAAAGCAATTCATACTTTCACTTTGTATTCTTTGACTACAATGAATTATTGATATAAATATTTTTACTTAAACTATTTTTCTTCTTTACTCATTTTCTTTTACAAAAATTTTTAGATTCTTTTCTTCTTCACTTTTGAAATTGTTGGGGATATTACACAAATTAATAATGGAAGAACAAGATTAACATAAAAGACAAACATAAAATAGATAACTTGGAGGCACTATATCGTTTTCCTTAGACAATATTTGCCCCCCCCCCCCCCCCCACACTTTTGTTACTAAAGGGTTATCACAAATTTGTCCACAGGATACAACCAAGATATTGAGTTCTACAGATAGCAATTCTGGGAAATGACCATAAGATTTCTTGTATTTCTCTCAAACTTTCTCTTTTGTGGAGTTAGTTTTTCAAGAGAACATAAACTTCTATTTATACCCATAGGGTTATGTTTCATAAAAAGGCACGTATGGAGAGTTAGTTATATTTCAAGTGAACACAAGTCTTCTTTTACTTCTCGAGATTTCTTAAAACCAGTTTTTCAAGGAAGAGAAAAACATAGACATGAATGCAATCAAACATGCTATTCAACCAAAGATCTAAACAATATTTTAAGCTCTCAAAATCATCTCTCAACAATAAAAATGATAAGCATTTAGATCCAAAACACACACACACTCACTAAACAAGTTTAACCAATTTTATATTTTAAAAACAAGTCAAGACAGTTTAGTGAGCATACATTAACACATGTATTTCTTGTGATGGCCAAATTACATTGTACTTGCACATGTATCAAGAGTAGCAAAGAATATTGCGTGTTGTGTGTGAAAAATATCGCAAGATTGCATAAGTGTCTATATGTTATGACGATTTGAGATATGAGAAAATCACTTTAACTCACACACAATCATAACTATTTGATGAGGACTATCACCTTCGAGGTACATCCTATAACTCCCACATCTCTTAGAATACATGCTTGCAATCATATATAGAGCATTTTGGTCTTTTGCTTTTATTTTTCTTTGCATATTTTTCTTTTTAGCAAACCATGCATGGGCATATAAGAGATAGAAAAGAGATACCCAATTATGTTAAGTATTTGACATTCCACTTTTGCTATGCCGAAACATACAAATTTCATTTCATGATTGGCAGGCAATAGTGGTGAGATGATTATTTATGCCTTTCTTTTAGGATTTTCTAGTCTTTTCCGTCAAAAAGAGTGATACGAGTGTTAAGTATAAGAGATTACTTAATCTTTCTTATCACAAACATGAGTCACAAAGCTCACTTGCTTAGTTGTGCATAGAGATGCTTATCTAAGCTACAAAAGATATAAAGTTTAGAAAACTTTGTTTCAATAGCCATCCGAGATACACAAGTACCAATGTATACAAAACACACACAGTTTTTGCATTTTTCTGATTTTTCAAATTTTTTTTAATTTTTTATGAAAAAAAAATTGAAAACAAATAAACAAAAACATGTTAATCAAAGCAAAGTACAAAACTAGATACAAATGCATGAGGAGGAAGGAGGAGAGGAAGAGATCAATCCATGGAGATGACACCAATGTTTTGACAAAGAAATTCAAACCGTTTGCTGTCAAGAGGTTTGGTAAACAAATCAGCCTTTTGATCATTAGTGTGAATAAACTCAAGAGTAAGAGTATCATCTTTGACGGGCTCCTTAACGAAGTGATGTCGAATCTCTATGTGTTTGGTTTGAGAATGTTGAGCCGGATTCTTGGAGATGTTGATGGCACTAGTATTGTCACAGTAGATGGTAATATGCTCTTGACAAATACCATAATCATGGAGGAGTTTTTGCATCCATAGGAGTTGGGTGCAACAGCTACCGACATCGATGTACTCAGCTTCTGCAGTGGATAATGAGATGAAATTCTGCTTTTTACTCATCCAGGAGACAAGATTATTACCCACATAAAAACAACCTCTTGATGTACTCTTTCTATCATCAGCATTCTCAACCCAATTAGCATCAGAATACCCAGCTAAGACGTCATTTGTGTCCTTGCTGTACCACATACCAAAGTCGGCAGTGGTTTTGACATATTTTATGATTTTTTTCAAAACAATCATATGAGACTCTTTGGGATTAGCATGATATCTAGCACACACTTCTACACTGTAGCTAATGTCAGGTCTACTAGTAGTAAGGTAAAGAAGACTACCTATCATGCTTCTATATAAAGATGAATCTACACTTTTACCTAACAAGTCGATAGTGAGTTTAACATTTGGGCACATAGGGGTTCTAACAGAACTAGCAGATTCCAAACCAAACTTTTTAACAAGATTTTTAGCATATTTAGATTGAGATAGGAATATACCTGAATTTTGTTGATGAATTTGCAATCCAAGGAAGTGAGTTAGCTCTCTAATCATGCTCATCTCAAACTCAGCCTACATGAGTTTTGAGAAGTTATGAGCAAGTTCATCCTTAGTCGACCTAAAGATGATATCATCAACATAGACTTGAGCAACTATCAACTCGCCGTCTTCCCTTTTGATGAAGAGAGTTTGATCAGCTTTTCCTTTTATGAACCCATGTGACACCAAGTATTGTGTGAGCCAATCATGCCAAGCTCTAGGGGTTTGCTTTAAACTATAAAGTGCCATCTTGAGGTACAACACATGATCCGAAAAGTGTGGATCAATGAATCCTTTTGGTTCAGCCACATAGACATCTTCTTTAAGGAGCCCATTCAAGAAAGCAGTCTTTACGTGCATTTGGTAAAGCTTGAACTTTAAATGACATGCTAGGGCTAGGAGAATTCTGATTGACTCCATACGAGCAACCGGGGCAAATTTCTCATCATAGTCTACTCATTCCATTTGTGACTATCCTTGAGCTACAAGACAAGCCCTGTTACGGATCACATTACCCTCCTTATCAGTCTTATTGAGGAATATCCACTTTGTGCCGATGATGTGCTCACCTTCTGGTCTAGGTACTAAAGTCCAGACATCATTCCTCTAAAACTGAAATAGTTCATCATGCATTGCTTTAACTTAGCTTTCATCCTGAAGAGCTTCCTCAAATTTAGTGGCTTCAACCTGCAACAAATAACAAGAATAAAACACAAAGTTAGCAACATATTTATCAACTATACGCTTCCTTAGTGTAAGTTCATTCATATTTCCCACAATAACTTCAGGATGATGATTTAATTTAATCCTGGAAGAAGGTCCTTTCTCTTCATGGGATTCAGAATTTGGTGAAGTGGATATCTCTGCGGAGTCTTCCACAACACTTGGAGTACTGGGTGTACTTGGAGATGCAGGCTTTTGTTCAACAATTTCTTGAACTTCCTTGGGCTCAGGTGGAAGAATTTCTTTCGGGAATTCCTTATTGACTTTCTCGGAACCAGAATTTGAAGATTTATCAATAACAACATTCACTATTTCCATTACCCTCATGGTTCTTTTGTTGTATACCCGATAAGCCTTGCTTGTAGAGGAGTATCTTAGAAATATTCCTTCATCGCTTCGAGAGTCAAATTTTCCCACATTCTGTCACGCCCCAAACCCGATACCCAGATTTGTGACCATGACCGACATGCTAATATCAAGCCTAAACCTGATATTAACAAGAACCAACTTAACTTTTACAAAACTTTTACCAAAAGCTTCCCTTTTTCTTTTCTTTCTTGTTTCTCTACTTAAAATGATATAACTTTTCACTTGACATTCAGAGCATCTACGTTGTGCTTAAAGAATAACGTAATCCACCAGTTTTTCAATTCTATACTTTCACATAACACATATCTTAATACCTTAAGGTACAACTTTCATTAGATCCTAAAATACACAATACCACAAAATTAAACATCAAATACTAATTTAGGATCTATACATATAAAACTAAAACCAGCTCCTTCCAAAATTCGACTAAGGCTCCCTCTGTTCCAAAATAAAACCTGCTAACTGAAAGAGTGGAAAGAGTGAGCTACACAGCTCAGTAAAGGTACGATACATGAGAATTAATAAGGATGCATATAAATCAATTCATTTCATTTTATAAATATTTGGATAGGAAAACATCTTTTCATGCATAGTATTTTATACTATGTATAATAATAACTTATACGCTCTTCGTAGAAAAATAATTGTTCTCCCTTTTCTTATCAGAATCATTTTACCAAAACCTTTCAGATTGAATTTCTTTCATTTCTTACAAAGTCACCATATATATTTTCATTACAAAATAATCATTTTAACTTAAATCAAATAATCGGTAACTTTGTCTTAAACTAGAAACATCTTAAAGAATAATAAAACTTTCCTTTATAAACTTCTTCTCGTAAAATATTATAACTTTCATAATCATAAAACTTAACGTTTCATAAAGAAAAATAGATATTTGATAAATTCTTAACATAATATTGTACTTTCCTTAGAAGCTTTATCTTTACAGCACAACAGAATTTCAGAAACTTTTATCTTTAATGAACAACTTTCTTTTCATCAAAAACTTATTCTTTTCATGAGAGCTTTTAATTTTTCATAATGCATTTAAACAAAATCATTCTCTCATGATTAATAACATAATATAGCTGTTCATAAATAACTTATTGGTTAGTCCATAGCTGATAAGTTTGTACTTATTTGGGAGGCTTCTAGCACCACGGTGCTAGGCATCTAGCATTCCCCACAATGCCAAGTATTCTCGGAATCACATTATAATACATATTTTCAACCATGGGGGTTGGTTGACTTCCTCCACAAGTTGGTTGTAACCAACAAGGGGGAGTACAGCAGAGCCAGTCCCACTTTAATGGGCAATCATATAACATTTTCCATGAAAAGCCAGTAATTAAACCCCTACTGGTAGAGTTCAGATCATCAGAAGACATAACTCGAAAACATTTCATACTTATACATTATACTGAAATTTCTTATTTTGCATAACATTTCATAACAATAGCATTTCCATTCTTTTCTTTAAACATCATGTTCGTGGAAATTAGTAATGGCAATAATATGCTTAAATCATATACATAAGGTTTCGAAAGCTCACGAACATATCTTTGTCTGAAATATGCTTACATGTCATATCTCTAATAAAAAACCTTTTAATGCACAATACATTTTAAAATAACTTCATTACTTACCAAATTCTCATATAACTTATCCCTTACCTGAAAGTAGAGGAACCGAGAGCCTAAAGTCGAAGGAGCATAGACTTGGGTACTGGTAACACCTAAACCAACTATCAAAGCTTATTACTTTCCATTATTCCTTGTCATAAACTTACACATTCATCTCAAAGCATATCTCTTAAAATCGAGGAAGTCGTAATCCCACCTCAAAGAGGTTCCCCAAACACAAAATACATTCATCAACACCATGATGTACCAAACTAAAGAGAAACCCACATTCTCATATTCATATCATATCTCTAAAAGAGCCAACTTCATTTCAAAAGGTGCTTTGAGATTAGGGCAATAATGTATGCATAAACATAAAATCGTTTAAGTATGGTCATATAACCATATATAGTCACATGGCAACATACAGCATGTTGAATAAAATAGTTTCATAAATACAACCGTCGCATGGTTTAGAACCCCTCCTTTAAGTACTAAACCTCAAACCAAGTTACAAAAAATTAATCTATGATATAGACATACCAAAAGATAAGCATATTAAATTATAACTCAAAACATTCACCTTAACTTTGGAATTAAATCCTCAAAGTCAGAGTTATCATTTACTGTTTACCGCTCATTTCAGCAGCATATGCCTCAATTTTAAAATACAAATGGGTTATCTAAACACATCAAATCTTCATGAAATTTTACAAAGCAACTCCTATAGATGTCTAGTAAATACCATATAAATTTTGGAGTCAAATCATGAAACCCTGATTTACTAAAAATTATACAAGACAACATGCTCAAATCTGTCTTAACAGAATTTCATGCAACTTAGAAATTAAACTATTATTTTTACATTGATCCAAATGCTGTGAGACCACTTCCATTACAACCATATGTGTCTTATATTTCATTTGAAATATCCCTAGCATCCAAATTCACTGTATACAATTTAATATATAATTTATCATGTGTAAACACAGAATCTGTCACAGTAACAGCTTTGCAACATTTTCTTGTAAATTCACAAACAATTATCAAATGATAGTATTTTCATATGGAGATTTTTATAAACTCATTAGACATGTTAGAAAACACTTATATACAGTCATTTACCATTTTATAGCAAAATTAAATACAAAAAAAATCCCAGCAGTAACATCAAAAGTACTCATCCTAGCTTTTTCTTACTTTTTTAATCATATACAGTCATTAATTAGTAAAAACCCTAATCTACCTTCAACAAATCACCAACACAATTTCAAAAATTCTTAAAACAGCATATATATATATAAACTTACAAATTCATAGTTTCCTAATTTCACAAATCACAAATACCATTACTAAAGATTACAAGAAGAAATTATGGATTCTAAGGTGAGAGTAGCTAGACCCTTACCAAGTTTCTGGTTCATGAGAGGAAATAGAAGTAGAATCACTTTTGCATGAAAGGATTTCCCTTTCCTAATGGCTGGACCCAAAAGTATGAGAGGTAGAGAGATTGAGAGAGTATGAAGAAAAAAATGAGATGGAGCTTCATCTTTCTTTTGGTGTGTGAACCTGGAGAGAAGACTTAAAGAGAGTTTCTAGCTCTTTCCTTAAGAGAAAAGAGAGAAAAGTGAGGTGAGACTTTTCTGATTTGTGTGACCCCTGGGAAATGAGAGGAAGTGAGTTTCCTGGATGTTCTAGTTGTCTTGAGAAAAGTCAAAGAAGAAGTTAGGTGGAACTTGCTCAAATCATGGCTGGCCAAGTCTTGGTCTATGGGGTTTGTCAACATGCATAAAACTTTAGCCATTCAATTATTTATACTCTTTATAATTCCTATTCAATGGCATTGTAAAATAATATTTTTTATTAAATACTCTTCTATTAATTATAAAAAGAAAGTGGCTTAAAATAGTAATTAACCACTTAAACACATAGTTTAATTATAAAGTTGGGTCGGGGTGTCACACATTCTCTCTATCCCTGAGAATGAAACAAGTACTTCCAAAAATTCTAAAATACTTCACATTTGGTTTTCTTCCTTTCCATAACTCAGATGGAGTCTTCTTGGTACCGGGTCTAAAGTACACCCTATCAAACATGTGTATCAAAATAGATGTAGTATTTATCCTTGGTTTCTAAGAGAATGACTTGATATATTGGATTACCGTAGAGATGAATAAATTATGTTTCCCTTGGTTTCATGCTTTTTTTTATTTTTTATTATTACTTTCCTATTATAGCCTCTTTTTTCCTTAAGTAAAAGTCTTACATGGAATTTTTGTATTGATGCAGATACTTGCAATATTTCTAAATCCAAAGGATGGGGGTAAGCCATTTAAAATTCTTGTAATTTTTTAAAATTTATTTTCTTTATCTCATTTTCCATAATTTTATGTAAAATATAAGTGGAAGTCAATAGCTAAATAAAAAAAAAAAAAAAGGTATAAATTTATTCTATTCATTTGCTTTGAAATTCTCTTATATTTACTGCATTTTCATTAGTAAGATAATTATTACAAAAAACTCAATCTTTAAAACTTAGTCTTTAATGAATATTAGTGTATAGTCTTGTGCATGTACATGGGTAGAATTAAAAAAAAATCAAAATTATATGGTTTAAATTATACATTTTATTTTAAGAAGAGATTCAAATTATATATAGTAGTTCTCAATTTAATTCTCACAATTTTCTAGTGCACACAAGATTACACACTAAGATTTCATTTATTTTAAGCTTATAAGTTAGCTTAACAAAGTCTCACTTTTTTTTAAGGCACCATTGTGCTTTTAACTAGTTTATATATTTAATCTGAATAAGCTAACGAACTTTGAAGCTATAACCTTCTCAAAAAATAAGTAAATAAATAAATAAAGGTATATGTTTCTTATTATATAAGTAAATATAAAAATTCTAAGTTGATTTTGAAATTTTCCTTCATAAAGTTAATACAGATTTTTTTTAATAAGTTATTGTCTAATATATAACATTTTAATTATAATTTACAACTATACTGTAGCCAACATATTTACTGACAACTCATGTAACATCAATAATGTGCACTAATAAATATTTGATTTCTTATAGTGTATTAGAAGCAATCAAATGAAGTTTTGTTTTGTTCATTATAATGTTAAGAAGACCTGAAATAATTTCTAAAAGCTTTGTGAGTGAAGTATGAATTGGTTGTATCATCTTGTTTTAATAGGGTGAAGTTCCTGCACGACGGGATTGGAGTCATATACTGAGTCCAGTTAGAAATCAAGGTGGTTGTAGTAAGTATTTACAAAATTCTTCATTTTCTTCTAACTTTTGATTTTTAGCACGAAATAAATAATATTATAATGTTCTACTTTTTTATTGTTTAAAGATTGTTGCTGGGCAATCACTGCCACTGGGGCCATAGAAGCTCTATACACTCTCAGTGACATCAACAGGGCCATAACTCCCTTAGCACCACAAGAGTTGATAGATTGTTGTAATTTGAAGCCCGAGATGCCTGATGAAAGAGGTTGCTACACATATGCCACTAACAAAGCATTTAAGTGGATATTGGACAATGGCATTTCTACTGAGGAAGACTATCCCTTTCTAGGACGCGGAGGAAGCTGCTGTAAACCAAAAACTAAGGCAATGTATATATACATTTTTAGGCATATATTTATATTTGTGTTTATGTTCATTATTTGGTTTCTCACATGCATTTTATTTTTATTTCTTTCAGCCAGGAGTTGGTATTACAGGTTTTAAGAGAATTGATGACAATAATCAAATTGCTTTTCTTAAGAAAGTTTATGAGCAACCCGTGGCTGCAGCTGTCCATTTTTTTGATGAATTGCGAAACCTAGAAGGGGTAAATAATCATTGTTTCTATAGTTTATATAGAAGTTATTATGATATTGTCTAATTCGTCCTTGTCTAATGGTTTTAGGAAATCTATAAAGGCCCCGCGGATCCATTAATTCCAAAGAGACCAAAAGCTGTCCATGCCATCCTTGTAGTTGGGTATGACACTGAGAATGGAGAGGATTATTGGCTGATTAAAAATTCATGGGGCAAAACTTGGGGAGTTAATGGCTATGGAAAAATACTCCGATCTGGCTGTGTCTCGATCTTGATGGAAAACAATGAAGTGAAAGTATTCCCTCTTGTTCACAGGGTATCATATCCCACTATTGAAAAAAAATTACTGTACTGATCAATATCACAACTTTAATATTTAGCTACTTCTAATAGTCTTTGGATCTAACAAAGGATGTTGTTTAATATTTTAACTACTTATGAACCCTAGTTGATTTTATGTGTGTGTTTTCTCGGTTTATAATATGCTGTCTTTTGGTTATTTGTCCCCTTTTTCTTGTATGGTTTAATTTATTAACTATTGTTTGTGTTGGAGAACCAGATTGAAAATGGCAAATTTTCAAAAAATTTTCTTTTCTCCCTTTCAAAAGGATTTATCTTTATGAACCTTTGTTGATTTGATGTTTATGTTTTCTCAATTTTTTATATTGTTTTTAGTTATTTGCCTCCTTCTCTCTGTTTGTGTTGGAGAATTCTAGATTGAAAATGAAAAATTTTCTATAAAAAGTAATGGAAAATGGAAAGAATTAAGTTTACGTTTCTATGACAATGCTATTTTTGGATTTCACTCAATGAGTTGTGATCAGAATGAATTTAATTTATTGGGATAATTTGATAGTTATAATGAGGAGGGGGATTTGAACTTGGATTTCAAAGGCACACTAGGAATGTCAACCAATTGAGCTACAACACTCTAGGCATGGTGATATGTGGAAGTTGCATATTATTTACTTGACAACAACCATGAACTCTCAAATAAAAATTAGAAACATTATGTCCATAATATTTTTACTACGCTTTCACAACAAATTCTAAGTGACATATTGTTATTGGTGGATAGAAAAGTGATTTCAGTGGTGAGTTCAAATTAGAATTAGTAAGAAATTACCACTTAAGATTTGTTGAGAAAGTGTTGTGGAGGTAGCACTTCTCAATAAAAATAGTTTATAGTAATATCTTTGTCAACCTTGAATTGCAGCAATGGGTGGTTTGGAGTAAATGGGTTTGGTGCTTAAATATTTCTTTATCTATTTATTAATTATTTAACAAAATAGATATTACCATGAGTTTTAGTTAGCTTAATTGCTAAAGTTTTTTCTAGTTGAATAAAAAATCTGAGATTCGAACTCCACTTATTGCAAAATTTGATTGATGTCTTAATCTAATAATAAAAAGGAATCGTTATGGAGCAGGCGTTATAAGTTGAAATTATATAGTATTTATATAAGAATAAAAAAAGATATTACACATTTAAAAAAAAAAAAAAACCACCCACCTATTTAGCTAGTTATATATGCATATATAACCAGGCTACACCCAAGACTTTTGAAGTGACCATCAAAATAACTAAAATGCGACTTAAAAATCTAAAATACCAAAATACTAATGAAACCCCCATAAAGAACTAAACAACACATAAACTTTTTTGAAATGACCAAAGTACCCCTACAATATCTTAATTGGCCAAAATACCCCCAAAACATCCAAAATTATTAAAAATATTGCAACCATAAAACCTATAAAATGACAATGATACCCCCAAAATGTCCAAATAATGTTATAAATGAACTAAGTTGTTCATTAAGGGTCTGTTTGGATACTGCTTATTATTGAAAACACTGTAGTAAAATAAATTTTAAATGTATGAATAGTGCTGTGGGACCAAGTTTTAAAGTTGTTTTTGTTGAAAAAAGTATTTGCGGGTCCTGTGAATAGTGCATGAGACCCACAGAAAAACAACGCAAACATGCAACGCGAGCTCAAAAACGCTATCCAAACTCCACCTAAAGCTCCAATTTCACTTGATAAATAAATTGTTCATATTTGTTAATTTATAAACAAGCCGAACTTTAACTTTAGTTTTACACTTGTTCAATAAACGAGTCGAGCATAAAAAAAGGGAATTGTTTACTAATAGGCTTGTAAACATAGAGCTCAATACAAAATAATCCAAGTTCGTTCTTATTTATGAGCTTGATATAGGCTTGAAAAATAAACTTATAGATAATACTCATGGCCCACTTGGGACTAGTCATCCTATCTTTGGAAATTCTTAGATAGTCTGTCCCAATTAAAACAAAACACATCATAAAAAATTGATTAAATTAGCTCTCATGCGACATCACTTTACCACATATGTACTAACATTTGTTAAACTTGTTGAAAGGGTAGATCGGCGGGTCACTGAAATTTTTCGCACTTGAAAAGTTTTCAAATTTTGTTTTAGGGAATATGAATAAATCTTTAGATTAGGATGTGTAGACATCACATTTTATATCCATTAATTACCTTTGGTCCCTGGCCCCAACGATGAGCTTAACATATGGTAACCAAAGGTAATTAAAGAGTTTATAATAGTTTGGAGGTAATTACAATTCAAAAGTGCTCAAATCACTTTGAAAACGATTCTAAAAAATGACATTTGCTCATTGTTTTGATCAAAACTTTTTATCCACAATGAAATTTTGAGTGTGGTTTGTTTCATTGGAATGAAGACATCCAGACATTTAATTTGGATATAAATTTTGTGCAATTAAAATTAAAATTAAGTGAGTTATGGCTATTTAAAGTCGGGCCAGCAGTACAGTGGAATTTAGGATTCTGCGCATGCATGTTTGGAAGCATGCGCGCACATGCTTAGTTCCAGAACCTTAGAAATTTAGTTTTAAGTGCCCAAAGCTTCACTCTTTGATGGGGCTTGGCCCTTAGACCCTTAGGAATGTCCAAAACCCTCTAAAAAGCCATGAAAACCCTAGTTTACACATATAAATGCCAACCTTATGTCCTCAATCCAAACCCTAACTAGAAAGAGTTTATTTTCATGCCTCCATCTTTTCAAAACCCTATTCTCTATTTTCTAAACTAAAACACAGTAGCGAGTATGTTTTTTGATATGATTCAAATCATATCAAAGGTTTTTTGACAGTGGTAGCTCTAGGAATTTTGTTTAGGGGGGTTATTAAAAAACTTATGAAAGCTCGAAAATGAGTTGAAAACACAAGAGCTGTTTAGACCCCCAAATTAAAGTTACGGCTCAATAGATTTTACTCTAACTTAATACTAAGTGCGGAATAGAGTAAATGCGAGCAGATAAACAAACAAGCTACTCTAACTTATAATTATTATAACGCAGAAGTAAAATGAAAGGTAAAAGAGTAGGGAAGAAGAATGCAAACACAAGATAAAACACCGATGTGCTATTGAAGAGGAAATCGAAGACCTCGGTAAAAAATCTCTCCGCGGCCCTCCAAGTGGTAATCAATCCACTAGACAATTAGTTGGGATACATGGGTTAGCAAGAGACCCTCCAAGCCTAATCTTGTCTAGCTTTCCGAATCCCCCAATATGCCTGATTGCATCTGCCAAAGCTTGGCTTCTTCCAATACTTCCCAGCAGCACCAAAACCTCACTTGACATTCTGAAAGGGTATGGTAAGTGTTTGGGCAATCAACCTCTCAATGGTATGGAAATAGAAAGGTATGAGTTGAGAAAAATCCACAAGCAATTGTGTAGAGGATTGTGGGTATAACAATCTCTAACTCTCAAGGTTTGTGGCTAAGGTTTTCTCTTTAAAGCACTCTTCAACATTTGTGGGAAATGTGGGTATATATAGTGTAGGTACAAAAAGTGAATATTAGATAGGACAATCTGGCAAAACTGAATGTTTCGCGGTGTCTCGCGGGAAGGCCTTACTCGCGAGCTACTCGCAAAACACAGCTGTCTCCATCCTGTCCTGACTCTTCGCATTCTAGCATGTGTAGGTCACATGCATCACTTCGCGGGATGCTTAGTCGCGAGCTACTCGTGAAAACTCTTCAGTCTTCAATTTGCCTTGAGTCTTCACACTCTCTCTCTCTCTCACACAACCCTTATAATTAAATCTCACAATAAATACAGGGTACAAAAGATTGAACATAATTACAATCAAATTTGGGTTGGAATAAAAGTCAACAGAACACATAGTTGTAAATTACAACTTTACAACTTAAATGAAAAAAAATTAATAAAAAGAGAATTTGAAGATATCGAGTTATTGACAAAAAAAAAAAAAAAAAAAAAAATGAAGTTTTACAATTTCTTTCTACAACTTTTCAAATTTTGAATTGTTATATAAATGTTCATTATGAGTATTTATTGCCATTGTGGGTAGTTATGACCATTTTATTTTGTTAAGTTTGTCCAACATTTTTATTTTTATGCAGTTGTTATTATCTATTTGTCTTTGTTTTTATAAAAATATTTTAAACTAAATGAATAAACTCAACTCATTGGTTTTGTATTAATTCTTGACGCACACGATCACACTCATTCATACATAAATAATACACTACGTATCTACTTAAATAATCAAATACTTGAACAATCATTAACTTTACAATTTTTTTTTCTTGAATTTTTTGACTTTATAACAAAAAGTTATTATAACATGATAATAATACACACACATACAACAAACCCTCTCTATTTCCTAATTACTAAATTATATAAAGTTATATTATATTTAGGGTCATGTTAATAGATACCCTTAGGGAAATTGTTATATTTTCCATGAAAGTGGTGTCAAAACATTTCTCTTATATTTATACTTTACACGCAAACTTCCACACACATCATTATTTACATAAAAAACATTATAACAAAAAGTAATGCACACAATCAATATTAAATACACTTACACACACATATAATATAAAGAATAATGCTAAAGATACAAATTATTTTACAAAATTTTTTACAAACTGCTGATGTGGTGAGTGATTATTAATAAATGAAAAAGTGATAATAATGGTGGGTCTAGATGAAAACCAATAAGAGGTCAGCCGCATCAAAATTTTGTAAAAATGTTGTACAATAGTTTGTGGTTGTAGCATTAATCTAATATAAATTTATGATAAAGAGTGACACTTATAATTCACGTATACTTATTCTTAGTCTTAGAGTTAAAAAAATTTGTAATAAGGGTGTATAAAATTTAAGCCAGGGTATGCAAAAATAACATTATAAGAATAAATTAAAGTATTAAACTAACAAAAAATATATTATATATAAAAAATATTTGAGGCCAGGGGGTTCATTTGAACCCCTTGAACAAAGTGTAGCGCCGCCCCTGTTTTTTGATATGATTCAAAACCCTAACTGGGTATGGTAAAAAAGTTGACTTTTTTATCTGAAGATATGATTGTGTTGAATTTTAGATCGTCTCGTAGGGCATATTTTTACCTTCAAAACGATAGTTTACGAGCCAAAATCGGAGTTAAAGCGGATGAGATATCACCAAAATATCCAAAACCCTTATAAAAACATTCACTTTTTTTTTTCCAAGAAAAAACTAGCAGTTTTTTACCTCGACTTCGCACAATAAACTGTACCGATTGGGTAAGAACTAGAAAGAGCAGTCTGGACCAGTTCCATCAAAAGGACTTGATGATATTTGCTTCGGATTGGAAGATATGAATTTTTCAAGAAAAAATGTCACACGTCACCTTCCTTCCAAGGTTGATACCTCAAGGACCGTATCTCCAAATCAAACGAGACTAGAATTGTTAGAAACTAGACATCTAGAGCTTTTTGTGAATATAAAATATGAAGAAAAGGGAGCTTGGAAAAGCCTCCAAACAGCAGCGCGAAGATCAGGCCATAAATTAGAAAAAGGTGAAAAAAGGTTGATGAGGTGGCAAAAATGGGAGACTAGCACTAGTGTATCAAGATACACTAATGCTAGTCTCCCATTTTCTCACCACTCCTATACACCACCACCACCACCCCCCCCCCCCCCCCAAAATTTTTTTTTTTTTGTGAAAAATATGAAGAAAAAGTGTGTAAAAAAATAGAGAAATAGAGATTAAAAAGTGAGGAAAAGTCAGAAAAAAGTAGGGATGAAAAAATGTATCCGACCCTAATGGGTCGAGTTTTACTCGGCCCGTTAAACATTAGGGTTGGGTCTGGGTTTTCATTAAAAAACCCGAAGTGGGTTCGGGTTGGGTCCAAGTATTAGGCATCCTTGGCCCAAACCCGACCCGTATATATATATATATATATATTTTAACCCTAAGTTCCTAGTATGAATGTCGTATTTTCTCTCAAACCCTAATCTCACTTCTCCATCTGCCTCTCTCTCACTCTTCACACTCACACAACCGCACTCTCACTCTCATTTGAACTCTCAATCTCAGCTGCTGAGTGAGCCCAACTCCTCCTCGCTGTTGACGCCACACATTGCTTCTCCTCCTTTCACGCCCCAACTTGGTTATTTCCCTTTATCCTTTATCTTTTTACATTTTTTTTTTTTTTTTTGGCTTCGTTACTCTCTTATTGCAAAAATATTTAGGATTTTGGTTTGTGAACTTTTGTAGTTGTGTTTGTGGTTGAAAATCAAAAAAATAATATCTTATTTGCTAAAATTACTTGGTTTTCCTATCATGTTTTTGTTTTTCTTATTATCAATGTGATATTATTTAGGGTTTTAATTTTTTTATTTATTATTTCATCTTGAAAATTATTTAGGAATTTTGTATTGTGGTTTTTATTTTGAAAGGGAAATCTGAAATTATGTTGTATTTATGTGATATAATTATTATTAGGGTTTTAATGTTTGGTATCAAAAGTGGAATTTATGGGTAAAAGCATGAACTTGATTTTCTTGATATTAAATCCCATAAAATGATATGTTTCATGTTTGAGTTTGCCGGTAGCCGTGAGAAAATAAGCTAATATTATGGGAGTGATGTGTTAACATAAAAAAGGTATGTGGGAAATTGCAATCTGTTTCTTTGAAATCATATGATGAGGTGTGAAGATGCAGTGATGATGGAATTTTTGTGATGGTAGAATTTAGACTCTAGAGCAGCTATATTGAAAGTTTGAATGATGTATGTTAATATAACTCTACTTGTTTTTAATTGGTTAGATTACCATCGAGAATAAATCTTGTTATTGATGTCTAGCAGGGTCTTTTTATGTTTTCTAACTTAAGCCCTGATTAATGAGCTCTTTTGAGAGAGGCCAAAGATGAAAAGAGAAAACAATTCAATTTATGGAGTGAAATCAAAGGTTAGCATTTGTATTTATAAAATGAAATCAAAATTTTATTCTTATATTTTGATGGTCATAATTTGATTAAGTTTATTCCTTCTTTTTTTTTTTTTTTTTTTTTTCTTGTAGGTTCTTCACCTATGCTAGAAGATTCTACAATTCAAACAATTCTTGATAATGTGGATGAGTTTGATGTTGATATCCTACCTTTTGTTTTTAATGGTGTTGACATCTTCTAGGCTATTATAATTTTTTGGACTTGTGGGTTTTATTTAGTAACTTTTTAAACATTTGACTTTTTGTTGTAAAGCTTGTAATGATCCTAGACTTGTGGGATTTATTTGGTAGATTTTTGAACATTTAACTCTTGTCAATTTTATGTTTATTATTTGAACTTAGCTTATGTATTTTTTTTAGGGCTCAAAATGAAAGTTTATGATTGAAAAACAGTGGCTGGGATGAAACATATTATTAATTATTTTTATGATTAAAAATGAATGCTTATTATTTATTTGCTCAATTTATGTTTTATTTGTTTTGTATGAGCTGGATTTCAAATTTCAAAAATGGGCCATAGTTTATGGGCTTCAATTCAATCTTTTTTTTTATTGGGCCACGATTTGGGCCGCAGATTGGGCCCAAATATGGCATGGCTAAACAAGGCCTGTGGAGCAGGTCTGGGCGGGGAAAAAAAACCCGTTTATTAAACGGGCTAGGTTCGGGTAACTGGTATGGGCCCGCGGGGCGGGTTTGGGTCTAAAGAAACCTAGCCGAAACCTGGCCTGCTTCCATTCCTAAGAAAAAGTGAGAAAATTTTGAAAATTAGCCTAAGAAAATTCAAAAAAAAAAAAAAAAAAAATCTCTCTCTCTCTCTCTCTCTCTCTCTCTAGGAAACCCTACACAAAAAAGCCTCATCCTTCTTTTTTTTTTTTTTTTTTTTTTTTTTTTTTTTTTTTTGTTGTTGTTGTTGTAATCTTTGTGGGTAAGACTATAGGGATGGGTTAGTTCCTTAATAACTAAACCCATCACACCCCTTCATTATCTTGTAAACATCATTTCCATATATATAAAAATCATTTCTTTTACTTTGCTTGTTGTTCATTGTGAGAGGCCGTGGAATTTAGGGTGGTGGTGTGGAGTCGCCACTTATTTTTTTTTATACAAAAAATAAGAAAAACTAAATATAAAATACATGCTCAAAATACTTTGAATGTCATTGATTGAATAAAGAAAAATACAATTTTGGTAAATTAACCTTACAAGGCTTTGGGTCCTAGTTACAATCTATGCAAAAGAATACAAAGCTTTGGTCCTAGTTACAATCTACCAAAATTAAAAAGACAAAGCACTAATCTACTTATCCAAAAATCCTAAGCTCGGGGGCTAGGTTATGGAATGGGAAGGTGTAGGCACCCATTCTGCCCAGACGGAGTCTGGTCTTTTAGACTCGAATGACCAATATACCCTTTTTGCATGATGTTGAATGATATGTTGAACTCACATGACAAACACTGGACAAAATTAATCTAAATAAATCCGCCTTATGAATATGTCCTCTTTTAAAGAAAAATCAGATTTGTTTTGAATATTAAAAAAACTAAGACTTAGTTTGTAAAAAAAGAAAAATCAGATCTGTTTTGTAAAAAGAAAAAAAGAGAGATTTTGTTAAAAGAATCAGATCTGTTTTTGTGTAAAGTAAAAAAAGTGATTTTAATTTTGTAAAAGAAAAATCAGATCTGTTGTTTGTAAAAGAAAAAAAAAAAAAGAGATTTTATTAAAAAGAACCAGATCTATTTTGAAAAGTAAAAAATAATTTTAGATTTGTAAAAGAAAAATCAGAACTATTTTTTTTTGAAAAAAAAAAGACTTTTTGAAAGAGGGTTCACATTCATGAGATGAATTTATTTTGCATGCATCACGTATTAAAAAAAAAAAAAAAAACTTCAACCTAACTTTAAATCCTTTCTTTTAAATTTCAAAATCTGCAATTTTTTAACAAACAAAATTTTTTCTAAAAAAATCAGATTTATATTTAATGAAAATACAGATCAATTTTGGAGTCTTAAAAAAATCAGATCTATATTTAATGAAAATACAGATTAATTTTGTGTTAAAAAAATTAGATCTAAAAAATACATATCAGTTTTTGAATTTAAAAAATCAAATCTGTATTTAATGAAAATACAGATTAGTTTTTGAGTCTTAAAATAAAATAAAATTCGAAAAATACAGATGAGTTTTGAGTTTTTTTTTTTAAAAGAATCAGATTTGAAAACACAGATCAATTTTGGAATCTTTTTTTTTTTTTTATAAATCAGATCTAAAAATATAGTTCAGTTTTTGAATCTATAAAAAAAAAAAAAAAATCAGATTTGAAAATACGGATTTGTTTTTGAATCTTAAAAAAAAAAAAAAAAACTTTTGATAGTCATTTGCAGATTTTGAAACTTAAGAAAAAGGATTACAATGAACAATCATCTAAGAACGTGTTAAAGAAAATTCTAGCAAGGTATCTAAACATGGAATTATATAAAACATAATAAAACATGTTAAACATATATTCATGTGTCAAACAATAACCAAATCAATGAAAGAAGAAAAGAAAGAAGGAAAAAAAAAAAAAAAAAATAGAATACCTCTTGTATGAGCATACTCTTCTAATGAAAGAATATTTTAGAATTCAAAGAAGTTTGTTCACCTCTTTGAATCCTAAAATACTTTACTTACAAAAAAAAAGTTCCTAAAACAAAAGCCTCTGAACATCTTTAATGTAAGGGTAATTGAAAAGTCAGAAAAGAGAAAAGCCCTTAAGTCTGATTTGTTTCCTCTATTTGCAGAGGTTGGGATGCCTCAAAAAATTAGTTGAATGATCAAATACGAATTGGAACATGTCCTTATCTCTAAAAAGTCAAAAAAGATAAGCTTTATCTCAACTAGGGAGTTCTCGGGCTGAGCCATGAATTTGTGCCAATCGGTACTCCAAGAGTGTCGAATGGCTCTCTAGGTGCCGAGCTCGCGTTTAAGTTTTGATCCAATTTGGACTCCTTTGTTTGAGGATTTTTAAGCCAGGAATTGTACCTAGACGCATTTTTAATCCGTATTCTAAAATTAATCCCTTTTTCTAGATATTCAGGTCTTTAAAGTGATAACTATCTTGCAAATAAACATTCCAAAAAGGCTTGATTATCCACAACTTCTTTGTTATCTGATTATCCACTTTATTCCCATGCAAGCAAGTCTATTTTTGACACTAACCAACAACCAATCACAAAATTATTTAATTAATTTTAATTGTCTAACCGATCAAAATTAATTTAAATTAATCATGTGTGGTCAGTTCCACCCAAACACAATACATGCAGATCGTGCAAACTTGATCGTGTGATATCTTTCAATCTGACGGTTTGATTTGGAAATCGGACATACCGTCGTGACTGTTAAAACCTTAAGATCATTTTTATGATATGCAATGATTGAATTAATGCATGTAATGCAACTCCAAATTCTGGGTATATGAATGATCATTCTAGTCATCTTCCAAGATTAAATTATGGGTGCAAAATCGAGTGTCTACATTCATAATGGCTTTATTTTTACTATGCTCTTGTATATCTTATGTATATATCTATCTCCTTATTTCAATATTCATACTATTGTTGTTGGTTTATATTATTATGTTTGTATCCCTAGATGAGTATTGGACCATCTTCTAGGCTATGTATGGGAAGTACCCTTAGGCTGAATAAATCTCATCCCACCTAGGCATCTATGGATTTTACTATTAATGCTTTTATTTTATGTCATCCCATTTACTTTCAAGCAATCTCAACCCCCTTTTATTTTATGTCATCGCATTCACTCTCAATCAATCCCAATCCCCTTTTATTTTATGTCATCCCATTTACTTTTAAGCAATCCTCATCCCCTTTTATTTTATGTCATCCCCTTAATTTCTTGCACATTCCTTCTCCCCCTTCACTTTATTGCTCTTATATATATATATACACACAAATTTAGTAGGCTGGGTTTCTCGTTCCAACAACCATTCATTAGGAAGAGTAATGAATGCTTATTTTAGGCCCATGTTGCTAGGAGAGCATTAGGGCATGAGAGGTATAGGGTTAACTAGGGTATGTGTTATGAAATGCAATGGTTTTAAGAAAGAAAAACACAATAAATGAGTTTTAAACCTAGGTAGTATCGATAGATTATTTAGATCCAGCTCTTCTGTTAGCTCCAGATCTAGTATACCTCCTGATATTATAAATGAGGAAGATTATTTTGTTGGAGAAAATGATTTCACTAAGTTTAAAAAATGGTGCATTCCTAAAGTTGATACTAAATCTATATGTAAAACAATTTGGATTCAATCTACTTTTAATACTGAGTTTAATGTAAAACTGTTGAGCAAACTTACTCTATCTCAAAAACTCATGAAAAATGTTGCCTATTTAATAGAAAATGCATTAATGACTTTCTTGCTAAAGGATACAGTGTTTTGCATATTGGCTTTGTTCAAGTTACTATTAAACCTCTTACTTGAAAATGTATTAATGCTTCTGTACTTATGTGCTTATGAGATGATAGATTTGAAAATTTTCATACTAGTATTCTTGGCATGATTCAATCATCTTTGTTGGATGACCTTGTTTATTTTGATTGTTAAGGCTTTGACTTTAAAAATTTTAACATTTGGTTATGATATGGACGAAGGAAATAAACTTCTTGCTATCATTTATCGCATTTATTATAGATTATTAATCTAAGATTCAAATTCCAAAAATGATTCGTTGAAAAGATATTGCTCTTCCTAGTGAATGGTTGTTGGAATGAGCAGCCCAGCCTGCTAAATTTGCTTCTAATGAAATTAATCTTGATCACATCCAACAATATCTTGATAGAATTGTTAAATTAAGTTTTGGTAATAATAATAATAACAAACCTTTAACGATCAATGAAAGAGGACATTCTTTTGCTGGATCTGCTATTTTTTGAAAACTTGTCAAGAAGAGATCAAGATCTCAGTGAATTTTTACAAAATAATAGAAATTTTGAAAAACCTAATTTAAAGCCAAAAGGAGTTGCAATTGATAACTCTCAAGTAAGCATTGCTTATTATTCTACAAAAACTAAGCACCAATCTAAACATGGTAAACATGCCATTGAAGAAGGTGAAGAGACCAAATCTGGGTCTCCTATTGCTCCTAATTTTTAAGCTCCTATTATCCATAGTCAATTATTTGTTTTAAATAAAGCATTTGATATAGACTTGGTCGCTTTATTTGATGGATATAAGTCTATTAAAAATAAAGAAAAAAGAAAATCTTATCATGCTACTTTCGAGAATCAAGAAAAAACCCATGTTAAAAGAAAATGGAAAGAAAAAAAATGCACGAATTACAAAAAAACATATTGTTCTTTGATTTTGTTGAAAACTATTATATTACAAAAAATAGTTTAAATATGGTAAAAAAATCAAATTTTGTTAAAGAGTATAAAACTATTGTTAGATCTAGCCATCCACCCCTTGAAACGGTTATTATTACCTATAAAGGAATAGAGGTCAAAGCCACCCCTTTTAAAGTTGCAGGTGAGGCTAACACACCAATTTCTACTGAAACAAAAAAAATTATTGAGCAAAATAATTTTGTTAGTAACTCTTTACATGTTATTGGTCAACAACTTGATTGTATTGAAGAAAAATTTGAAAGCCCTACTTCTTCTATTAAAATTGAAAAACCTTTGATTGATTTACTTGATAGAAGGCAAAATCTAAGCCTTCAAACCACTCAAGCTAAAACTATTGAGCAATTTGAAAAAATGCTTGCTAATTTAAAAAAAAAAAAAAAAAAAAAAAAAAAAGAGCTGAATATTGCCTCTACTAGTACTACACATGCTATTTCCAAGAAAGGTAAAGAGGTTATTCCAACCAAAGATTCAGATTTTGACTCTTCTTCCTCCTCTCCTGCTAATTTTAAAAAATCTAAAAAGTTTTAGTAAACTTGTTCTTGACACGCTTGAAGTAAAAAGGTTTGTTGGTAAACCTAATCCCATGAATGAATCATATGTCTATGGTTGCTAATACTTATGTTACCAATCATAACCTTGATTGTGGTGAAATTTTTGATCTTCTCACTACTAGTTTTTCTGGAACTCTTCGTTATTGGTGGGATAAATAAATGACTAAAGATTCTAGAGAATCTATCAAAAATTCTGTAAAAAAGGATTATGATGGAATGCCTATTTTTTATGAAAGAATTGGTCGAGCCATTCCTGATGGAGTTAATACTTTGATTTATACTATTATTAAACATTTTATTGGTACCCCTTCCAATATTACTTCTCATATTAGTGATTATCTAAATAATTTACAATGCCCTTTTATGTTTGATTATGGATGGTACCAAGATGTTTCTATTTCTAGGGTAATACTTCGTAAAGACTGTCTGAAACCTTATTGGAAAGAGAAGTTTATTGCAAGTTTGCCTCATCTTTTTGCTCATAAGGTAAAAGAAGAATTAACTGATAAAACTGGTACAATTAATTATGATGACTTAACCTATGGTGATATTTTTAGCACCATTAAAAAACTTGGCATTAACATATATAATGATAAAAAAATGTTAAGACAACAATTAAAAAATAGTAAAAAAGCTAAATATGAAATGGGCAATTTGCCCCCTTCTAGGCAAAAAAGGAAAAAGAAACATGATAAAATCTATAAAGACTACAAATACAAAAGAGATATATATATATATATATATATATATATATAAAAGAAAAAAAAAAAAAAAATCAAAGGTACATTAAACCTAGAGGTATACTGAAACAACTTGTTTCCCCAGACTCATCTGAACAAATAGTTCGCTTTCATTCTAGAGTCTGGAACTCTACACAAATTAATTATAGTATTATTAAGAAAGAAATTTTATTTGTAGTACTATGTATTTATAAATTTCAAAGTGAAGTCAAAAGTTTTTACTACGTATTGATTGCAAAAGTGCTAAGTATGTTATAGAAAAAGATGTTGAAAACATTGCTTCAAAACATCTTTTTGCTAGATGGCATGCTATTTTAAGTGTTTTTTATTTTGATATTGAATATATTAAAGGTTCCCAAATCTCTATAACTTTCTCACTGATGAATTTCTACAGTGCCATAATGGCAAGCAGGAGATCAAAAGATAAACGATCTTTTGCTGCAGACACTAGTAAACAGCTGGTCAAACATGAGCTTGCTTCACTAGATGAAATTGCTAACTGCTTTACGACCCTTGGTACCATCCCTAAACCTAATTATTCCATAGTCCTAGCATCCTCCTATGATCCATATGCTATTGTCACTGCTAACCATCCTGTTCAAACCGCATTTCCTAGAAATCCCAATGCTTCTAGTTATGTTAAAAAACAATATTACCAAAACTTGTTTTCTATTGAGCCCAATAGGGCTATGATCAAAGATCCCCATAAACTTGCTATAGAATATTTCCCCTAAATTTCCACTAGACACCCAAACATAATGGTAAAGGTTTAAAATATTATTCTACTATCTTATTTCATGAAAAATCAATCTTTATCAAACCCATACCTGATAAGATTGATAAATCCAAAATATTTATCATAGTATTTTCATGCTCAACATTGTATCCAAAGAAAAATGGGGACTTTGTCCTGTTTCTATAAAGCCTTTACTTGGTTTAACTATTCCTTATTCTTACTATAATTGCATCCATGCCTGGTTCAAGTTCATGCTACACCAAGATGAAACTATGACCTATTCTTGATTTGTTGCTTTTGATAAAAATTTCAATTCTCAACTCCTTCTTTGGTTCATCCATTGGTGGACGCAATTTGGCCCTGTTACTGATATTTTTCTAGGACTTCTGACTGGCTCCTTTAAGTATAGTACAAGTGTTTATAAGACAGATGCATATAGTGCTAAGTTTCCTGTGACCCTACACTTTGTTAAAAAATACAAGGTTCCTTGGATCTTGAAATGATAGTATGTCAAGGAAGACAGTGTTCTTACTGGGCAATGGTTTGTTAAATGGTGGGACAAGTTCTCCTAGACCCAAGATGTTATCGATAATGTTACCTAGGAATTTCCATCTGCTACTCAAAGCACTGTTAACACTATTGTTCATGTCAAATCTCAAGCTTTGGCTTACCCCCCCCCCCCCCCCCCCCCCCCCCCCCCCCCCCCGCGCGGGAGGTTCAAGCAACCATGCCTCAACCCACTGCACTTGCTACCACATCTGCTACTAAACTTGCTAAGTCTTCTACCAAGACCAAAAAGAAAAAAAAAATGCCTTTAATGGTCTCAGCATATCCACCATAACTACTCTGTTAAAACAAAAATGTAAGGACGAGGAAGAAGTTGCAAATGCTAACTCATAAGAGGAGAAAGATGACCAAGAATCTGAGACACCCTTAAAAGCCTCTGTTGCTAATCACAATTGTTTTTATCCCTATAATCAAGAATTATTTGGTCATGATGAAGTTTCCACACCAAGTTTGGGTGAGATTTTACTCTGTAGGCATAAGTAGCCAAAACTGCTAAACCCACTACCAATGAATCTCCTGTTAAAATTGCACTGATTCCCTGCTAAAGTTACACCAACTCCACTCATCCTATTAAAGTTGCTTTGATTCCCTGATAAAAGATTGACTCTTGCTCTGGCTGTTCCTCATGGGGGTTAATTCCCTCTCCAGGCAGTACATGCATTGTTGACCTATTATGAATAGTTTGAAAAAAAAAATCAATTTTACTATTCATATGAATATTAAAAAAGTCAATTTTGTTGTTTACTATTCACGGTTCAAATAGTGCTTTATTTTGCTTATAAAAGGGAGGTCCCTTTCAGGTTAGAGGCGAAACAAAATTTTCATAGTTTCTGTTAGTGTATAGATTAGGCTAGATTAGCCCATTGGGCTTAGCCCAGTATATTACTTGTACTGCACTCATGTTACTTGTACTGCAGACATACCTAGCCTATATAAGGTTCTCTTTTATACATTGTTTTATACATACAATATACAGACTATTCAGTCATTTTCTCTCTCACTTTATATTGTTAACATGGTATCAGAGCCATTCCTCTGACTTCCTAGTTCCTGTGGACATCTCCGGCGTTCTTCCACTGCCTTCGCCTTCATCCAGTAGTCACTGTCAAAAGTGAGTTACCGCCGTCATGCCCACAGCCCTTAAAACACTCGGATTTCATCAATTTGTTGATTAAACCGCCAAAGCCAAGGCACAGATTGACAGATAATTAGATCCCGAGCAAAACCCAACAAAAATCTGTCAGAAACAACCTTCTACGCGCCACCATGCGCCGTCTGAAGTTTCTGCCTCACGAGCACGCGCCTCCACGCGCCGTCTCTCTTCACATGCGCCTTACGCGATAGTTCACGCGCCTAACGCGACAGGTCAC
Organism: Quercus variabilis; assembly: GCA_030445155.1. NCBI lineage: Eukaryota > Viridiplantae > Streptophyta > Magnoliopsida > Fagales > Fagaceae > Quercus > Quercus variabilis. The sequence continues at coordinate 32,856,183 of CP129452.1, read as the reverse complement.
GCGCCACACGCGCTCTCCACCCGCCCCCACGCGCTTGCTCCATATTGCGTCTTGCCACATCAGCCCTAGAGTGACGTCACACAGCCATGTCAGCATACATTAGCATCCAGCCGTTGACCGTTGACCAGATCGTTGACCGTTGACTTTGACCAAAGTCAAAATTTTTCAACAGGACCTGTCTTGCTCAGTTTTTCACGTAGATTCTAATTTTGGGACCCGTTTCTGCATTTGAGGCCTCTAAATCTCATTTTTTGGTCATTTTCTTCATTATGACTCAACAAAATGAACGAGACATCATACTTCTTATCACCATTATGTTGGATGGTCCTACTAGCTATCATGCATGATCTCAGAATATGACTGTATTTCTCAAGGGTCGTAAACTGTAGAGATATGTGACTGGTTCAATTCCTAAGCTAGTACCAAACTCTAAGTCCAAAGCCACAGCTGCTGAAGAATCTTCCAAGACTACAGTTACAACAGATGATTATGAAGAACGCCTAGAGGAATGGGAGAGTATTTAGAGTAAGATCTTGTCTTGGTTTATCAATACCTCTATTCTCTCCATTCATAATCTTCTTCCTCGTCTTGAGACTGCTGAGGCTGCTCGAAAATTTTTGGTCGATCGCTATAATTGTACTAATGATTCAAGCTTGGAGTTCCACATTGAATCAAAACTTTATCAAATGCGCCAAGAGACAGGTCAGTCTATTTCTTATTTTTATTCTCAAACTTCTATGTGGGAATAACTCTCTGCTGCAGATCCTCCACTAGTGTGTTCTAAGGACATTGAGCTCTTTGTTAAATATCAGGATCGCCATAAATTTATGCACTTCATGATGGGTTTGCATGAGGATTTTGAGCCTGCTAGGGCTTCTCTACTTAGCCGGTCTCCTACTCTTTCTCTTGATGCTGTAGTCAAGGAGCTCATTTCTGAGGAAAACTGTCAGCCTACTCATCACATGTCATCATCTGATCATGTATTGGCTACACCATGTCCACAGCCTCCCATTGCTGCTTTCATTGCTCCTCCATGAATCAACTTTGGGTGTCCCACCTCTCAGTCTTCCAAAGGTACTCGCTGTGAGTTTTGCCGTGCTAAAGGCCATGACATCTCAGTTTGTCGCAAACTGCAGAAATTTATGGAAGAGCAGAATAAAGCTTCTTTTCCTCAGGCAGCTGCTGTATGTCCTTCCGATCCATCAGTTCCTACAAGTCCATCTTTGGCTCCTCACTTACTACGGCTGATATTAAGGCAGTTGTTCAACAGGTTTTATCCCGCACTTCCACTGCCCTTTCTGTCACCTCAGGTAAATAACCTTGGGTTTTTAATACTGCATGTTGTAACCATATGACTCCTAATGAATCTCAATTTTCTGATAAGGCACCCTTAGAACATACAATCACCATTTACACTGCTGATAGAACTCCTACGCCTGTTAGTCATAAATGAACAATCTCTTCTCCTTGTATATCTCTTAGTGACACTTTTCATATTCCAAAGTTATTCCTCAATTTGCTTTCTGTTGGTCAACTTTGTGAATTAGGCGTAGATCTTCTATTTACTAATCATGGTGTGGATGTGCAGGATCCCCGGACGGGTCAAGTGCTTGGGACAGGCCATAAGGTTGGTTGCATATTTGAGGTTCATGACTTGAAGATTCCTTCACAAGTTATTTCTGCAGCTGCTACCACTGCCACCTCCTCACCTGATCTATGGCATGCTTGTCTTGGTCATACATCCTTATCTCGTCTTCAGTTGTTAGCTTCTCAAGGTCATTTAGGTTCAGTTCAGTTTCAAAAATTTGATTGTACTTCCTGTCATTTTGGCAAACAAACAAAATTACCCTTTAATAATAGTGACTCATTTTCTTCTGCACCTTTTGATCTTATACATTTTGATATTTGGGGTCCTGCACCTGTTCCTACTGAGGGGGGATCTAGATATTTTGTCATATTTTTGGATGATTTTTCTCGATATACTTGGATTTATCTGCTTCACCATAGGTTTGAACTTGTGTCTATTTACCAAACATTTCATAAAATGATTGAAACACAGTTTAATCGCATCGTCAAAGTTTTTCATTCAGATAATGCTCAAGAATATAATGATAAATCTTTCCTATCCTTTTTAGACAATCATGGTACACTTACTCAGTAGTCTTGTCCTTACACCTCTCAACAAAATGGTCAGGTAGAATGAAAATATCGTCACATTCTTAATGTTGTCTGCACCTTTCTCATTTCTACCTCTCTTCCTGAGCGCTTTTGGGGTGAGGCTGCACTCACTGCTATATACACCATTAATCGTATCCCTTCACCAACTACACATAACAAATCACCATTTGAGCTTCTCTATGGTCAAACCCCTGACTACTCTCTTTGGGTTTTTGGTTATGCTTGCTTTGTCTCTCTTCCTCCTCATGAATGAACAAAAGCTCCAACCTCGTGCTCGTCTCTGTTGTTTCCTTGGTTATGGTGTATCTCAAAAGGGGTTTCGCTGCTATGATCCCATTTCTTATCGTCTTTGTGTCTCCCGTCATGTTGAGTTTTGGGAACATCGTCCTTTCACGAGTTTGCAGTAGTTTCCTATGTCCTCTTCCTCTGAGTCTCCCATTTTTACTGATCTTTTCCTCCCTCTCTATCCTGAACTTGTGGAGGATTCTTCAACATCGGTTGCCTCTCTAGACAACTTATCTCCAATTCTGTCCCCGGCATATGACCCGCTTGTCTTGGATCCTGTGGCACCACCCTCTCCTGAGTCTCCTGATGGTCCTAAACTTCGTCGTTCCACTCGAGTAAGCATTCCTCCCCCTTATCTCTCTGATTATCACTACTCTTTTGCCCTTGCCACCCTCTATGAACCTCACACTTATCGTGAGGCCCATACTGACCCTCTTTGGCAGCAAGCTATGAATGATGAACTAGAACCCTTCATAAAAATCACACTTGGGATATGGTTAATTTACCTCCTGGTCAGTCTGTAGTAGGTTGTAGGTGGGTTTACAAGATCAAGACCGAGGCTGATGGATCTGTTGAACGATACAAGGCTCGCCTAGTTGCCAAGGGCTTTACCTAGGAGTATGGCATTGACTATGAGGAAACATTTGCTCCTGTTACTCGCCTTACATCTGTCAGATGTCTCATTGCTGTGGCTGCTGTTCGTCGTTGGCCTCTTTATCAAATGGATGTGAATAATGCTTTCCTTAATGGAGACCTTCAAGAAGAAGTGTACATGCAACCACCCTCTGGCTATCCACACTTAGGCAGTCAAGTTTGTCGCCTTCGTCGTGCTCTTTATGGCCTCAAGTAAGCTCCTCGAGCTTGGTTTGAAAAGTTTAGCTCAGTTGTTGCTTAGCAGGGTTTCACTTCGAGTCCTCATGACACTGCTCTCTTCGTTCGAAGATCTTCTGCTATTATCACTCTTATTTTTCTCTATGTTGATGATATGATTATTACTGGAGATGATTCTGTAGGTATCCGCTCTCTTCAGCACTTCCTTAGTCAGCATTTTGAGTTGAAAGATTTGGGCACTCTCAGCTATTTTCTTGGGCTTGAGGTTACCTCATCCTCTAATGGATACTATCTTTCCCAAGCTAAATATGCTTCTAATCTTCTCTTCAAAGCCAGTATCACTGACCACAAGACTGTTTCCACTCCTTTGGAATACAATGCAAAGCTCACACCCTTAGATGGTGTACCTATATCTGATGCTACTCGCTATCGTCAATTGGTTGGTAGTCTGATCTATTTCACTGTTACTCATCCAGATATTTCATATGCCGTGGGTATGGTTAGTAAGTTCATGGATGCCCCTCGTTCTATCCACTTTGTTGCTGTTCTTCGGATTCTCTGATATGTCAAGGGCACACTTTATCATGGTCTACACTACTCCTCTTGGACTTAAATTCGCGACTTGGACAAGCCACGAGGTTAAGCCGTGAATCAGCCCTGTTTGGCAAAAACTGTCTCTTCGTATTCCTTTCTCACCTCACTATATATAGACCCTTATACTCACTAAATTGAGAGAGCTTCCAGAGAGAATTTTGTGAGAGAAACCCTAAAGAAAAATAAGATTTTCTCATCCCCAATCTTTACCTTAGAGACTCTACAAATTCCTCTACTCTCTTTCTCTCCATTGTTACATCCTTAAGAGGCCATTGACCAAATCCTTATCTCACCACACCCACGTCTGTGAGGAGGTTCATTTGGTACTAAGGGAAGCAATTTGGAAGGAACCAATATACATTGGTTGATGCTATGGTATAGGAGCAGAATCCAGGAAGCTAAAGAAGAAATAGGTTCCGCGTAACCTCGTTGGAGCAAGAAACTTAGAGGGCTTAGGTATTTGGGTAGATTAGGCTTAGAGGGTCTTCTGCTGTTCATGTATCCCAACTACATTCTTTGGTGGATTATTTACCGCTTGGAGGGCGGCGGAGAGGTTTTATGCCGAAGACTTCGGTTTCCTCTTTGATAACGCATCGTGTGTTGTCTGTGTTTGCATCTTCCTTTCCTTTATCTTTGCCTTATATTTATTGCTGTGGATGTGTTTATATTTGGCTTAAATTTGTTATCAATTCTGTGATTGGCTTATGTTCATGTTCCATACATTAATTGTATGATTATAAGCTTGAATTAATTTTTTATAATTTGGGGTCTAAACGTTCAAGGGTGTTTTATACACATATTGAACTTTCAATTGGTGTTAGAGCAGGTACACTTGTTGTGGTTTAAATACCTGAGTGTGATCCTTGCCCCTTGTTGAGATGGATAGGTCTCAATCTCTCAATGTTCCACCATTTTTTGATAGTAATAATTATGCCTTTTGGAAAGTTATAATGAGAGCATTTCTATGTTCTATTGAGGACACTGTGTGGGATGTGGTCTTAATAGGTTGGACCAGACCGGAGGCTGAAAAATCCACCTGGGATAAGGCAGCCCTTGCAGCAGCCAATGCTAACAGTAAGGCCTTAAATGCTATATTTTGTGGTGTGTCTCCAGATGAATTCCACAGGATATCTCATATGACAGTGGCCAAGGAAGCTTGGAAGATTTTGGAGACAACTTATGAGGGGACTAAGAAGGTGAAGGACATAAAGCTCTAAATGCTTACCACCAAGTTTGAAGAGCTCAAGATGGGTGAAGATGAATCATTTGATTCATTCTATGGGAAGCTCAACGAAATTGTTATTCCTAAGCTTAATCTTGGTGAGAAGATTGAGGATACTAAGGTGGTGAGAAAAATTTTGAGGTCCTTACCAGAGAGCTTTCGACCAAAATTCACAGCTATAGAGGAAAGCAAGGACTTGGATGAAATTAAGATCCAAGAGCTCATTGGGTCACTTCAAACGTACGAGCTTGGACTGCCTTCCTACAAGACGAGTAAATCGCTTGCTCTTAAAACCATCACCGAAAGAATGGATAATCCTTCCGAAGAAGATGGAGTGGAGAAGGAAGTAGTGTATCTTGTAAAAAACTTCCGCAAATTTCTGAAGATGAAGAACAATGGGAAACCATTCAACGAAGAGAAGTTTCCATCCTCAAGAGGTGATAGGAAAGACTATAAGAAAAGTGAAGGGAAGGATTCTCAATCTCCTACGGACGTTGTGTGCTTCAAGTGTAATGGACATGGACACTTCAAAAAGGAATGTCCTAATTACTTGAAGTCAAAAGGAAAAGTCTACACCACTACCTTGAGTGATACTGACTCATCAAATTCTGATTCTAAAGATAGTCGTGATGGAGAAGGAAATTACTCTGCATTCATGACTATTGCACATGTAGAACCCTCGGATGATTTAGGTTCACTTGTGAAGGAGCTTGGGGAACATTCTAATTTGGAGTCTTTTGGAATAGTTAAGGAGTCTAAAGATGAGGAAGTTGAAAAAGCAGTGGGATTGCAATAGACTTACAACTTACTCCTTGAGAAGACTGGTGGATATGCTAAAGTGGCTAATGCAGCCATTAAGAAGATGAAGAGGGTTAAGGAAGATTACGAAAGTCTTCTGGCACGATACAAGGAGGCGAAGTGTGAAATTGAGACACTAAATGGTGAGCTGTCGGAAGCTTATATCAAAGTAAGATTTTTTGAGCAAGAGATGGTGCAAGCACAAGCCAAGATAGAAAGGGTCTCCTCTAATAAGCTGGAAGATGTTATTGCATCCCAAACACATCTCTCAGACAAGTTCGGGTTGGGATATACCGGGGGAAGTAGTTCATCGACCAAAGCTACCAAAGAAGTAAAATTTGTGGAGGCCATAGAGCCAATTGTGGAAGAAACCAATCTTGAGAATGTAAAGGTTGCGAAGAAGAAAAATGCAGCTGATCAACAGGTGTTAAATAAGTCCTGTAATCAATCAGAACTCAGATATGGAGTTAGCAGGAGATCAGTTCCAAGATCATAACAGGGTCCTAGAACGGATTATGTTTGTCATTATTGTGGACTGCAAGGACACACCAGACCAAATTGTCAAAAGTTGAGATCAGACAACAATGCTAGCACACCTCGGTCACAAGGGAGAAGAAATGACATGAGGTCTTGGGGTGGTGAGCAACCAAGAAGTCAAAACCATGATCCAGGAATGATGGACGTGATGAAGATGATCGGTGCCTTCACCAACTGCCTGGAAAGCTTCACATAAAGGTTTGACAGTCCTAATTCTCCTACCCAATCTGCTAAGGATATCACCCCAAACGCATGTGACGTGTGGGTGACAAAAGGTACTCATGCATAAGCATTACAACATGTCCATGCATCAATACTTTCCATGTTTATGGATATGCTTGGTTGTGTGCTTCTTGCTAGTATTTAGGTTGTTATTTTGTGTGTGGTTCAAATTTTCTTTCTTTCATTTTTTTGTTATGTTTTTGATCAATCTTTTCATGCTTTGTTGAGTTTTTTCTCAAAGCATGTTTTGCCTTGTACCTTTGTACTAATGGCTTTGTGCATTTAACAAGCGTAGCTTGTCTCTTATGCACTCATATCATTGTAGAAGAAATTCTGAAATCAAATTGACTGTTATAAATAGATCTTCAACCTTGTCATGAATGATTAGTGAATGATTTTGTTAATCTTGAGACATGCATAGACTCATGCTTATATATCTTCACACTTTTTATTTTTTTACTTAAAAGAGCTCTCTAAATGTAAATCTCCAAATGAAAAGAGATATAGAGCAGCAAAAGCTCATTGCACATACTAGTATTCAACCAGGAAAAAGGGAAAGCGACCAAAATAAAATGTTTGATGCCCAAAAAGCCAAAGGCTATCTCATCAATTGAAATATCAAAAATTTCAGGCATCTATCTCAAAATGAGATTTTCTTTGCTCGAAAATGCAAATGTTATGTGAATATGAAGCCAAATGAAAAGTTTCAAAGAATTGTTATTAAGTGCTTGTGGGAGGTCATATATGCATGTTTCTATAATTGAGATAGGTCACATTATCTAGTGCTAGTTGTGTATACCTTGATTGAATTGATCATTGAAGCTTCACATTAGACTAAGGACTATCCCATTTTTGATATCCACACACAATACACAAGTCTATGTTCAATGAATGCCATCCTCATTTGTGTGATTGTACTTGATTAAATGTGTTTTCACATACTCAATCTTTGTTGATCAAACATAAAAAGATTTTTGAGTGTTTTAGTTTGTTTTTGGAAAGTGCTTTTGTTTTTACAAAAATGTCAAAAACTTCAAAAATAGTGTTGCCCTGCTTTGGCGACTAAGTTGTGGGTTAGCCAAGTCGCGAGCCCCTGTCGCGAGCCCACTCGGAGATTTTTCGCGGCTTACTGGCGAGTTAATGACCTAGGCACGAAAAATACTTAGAAAAATTTTCAAAATTTGGGTTTTTGCAATTTTCGTGGCTCAGTGTGGTGACTTATTCGCGGGTGGAAGGTCCAGTTGCGAGGAGTACACAGAGATTTTCGCGGCTCAGCTCGCGGGTAGGACTTCCTCACAGGTAGAACTTCCAGTTGTGAAAAACACTTAGAGAAATTTTCAAATCTCTTACCTTCACAATGTTTTGTGGCTTACTATGGCGTCTTATTGGCGACTTGTTCTAGTCGCGAAAAACGCGTGTTTTGTGTTTTAAAGTCAGTTTTCAAAAACCTTTGAGTTCTTCCCTCGTACTTTACAACTGTTCATTGTCTTCTCCATCTCTCTCACTGAAACTCACCGTGTTCTAATCTTGTGAAACCCCCATTTCTGCACCATTTTCACTTCAATCTTCAACAAAAAGGTATGGGTTTTCTTTCCCTCATTACAAATTTCTTGGTTCACGTGTTATTTTCTTGATTTTAAGAATGTGTTGTTGCTATTGTGCTCCATGTTTTGCTAGGTTTGTTGTATGGGTATCTGTTGTTTATAACCTGTTTAATGTGACTTCACATGAGGTTTGACTCATATGTTTGTTCTTACCTTGATTCACTCTATCTGTGCTTATCACTTTCATGATATTTTGTTGAAATGCTTGTTATTTGTGTCACTTTGCTACTCATTTTTGATAGAGTGTGTTGTAATGCCTATTACTCTCTGTGTGTTTAGCATCTGTTCCATTCTTTGTATGTTTCTGGTCTTCAAAATACGTATTCTGTCACTTTATTGACTTAGTTCTTGTTCATTGATTATATGTCTTCTTAATCTGGTTGGTCTTTGCACTCTCACTTATTGACTAGATCTAACAAAATGAGTGGGTTGTGGATTTGGTACTTTGCTGTGTGGTTGTGTTCTTTTTCAGATGTCTCGACGATCCTCCAGAGGAAAAGAGGTTATGACAGAAGAGGAAACAGTACCTGTCGCAAAACGAACACAGTCTTTATCACAACCAACTACTGAACTCAATGTTGAGCTGTTCAAAACTCCTCAGCACCTAGATGCTTACTCAAGCATCTTTGACCGGGGAACTCCTATAGTGGAACGGGAGGTCAAATTTGACACTTTGGACACCACTTTTGTCCCTCGGATCTTCGAGACAAAAGATTAGGCAGCATTATTTGGAAATTTTGTTGATCCGATGCTTGAACTAGTGAATGAGTGTTTTGCCAACGCAGTTGATCTTAAGAGTGAACTACATTGTCTGGTAAGAGGAATGGAGTTCATCATTAGTCCAAACACCATAGCTGAACTTCTCCAAATCACACGACCTGTGGATGCTGACATAACTCCGTATGATGATCGTACTCCAGTGATTCAGGACATTCTCCAAGTTCTTGGTCCTAACCATGACATTTCCAGTGCCGGCACATCCATTAGTACTACCAAGTTTTCACCTGAGTTGACAACATTGAAGTTGATTATGTTTTCAAACCTCTATTCGTTGACCAACACGGTGTATATCAACCTTGGAAGGGCTCAATTTCTATGTGATCTCATCATAGGCACCACCATTGACATCTGTGCCCATATTTTTCATATCATAAGAAAGACAACAACCCAAACAGTAGCACGAGGGTGCCTTCCATTCTGTAGTCTTATTATGAGGTTCGTTCTAAGTGAAGGTGTTACTCCTCCCTCAGTTGGGAACATGATTGCTAGTCCTTAACCAATCTTGATGTTCACTCTACAAGCCAGCAGAAGTCATTCATCCAAAACTCCAAAGAGTGCACATCTCTTTTTTGCTACTTCTTCTACTCCTGAGCCAGATTCACCTGTATATGCCATCCATGCTTCACAGCAACCAAGCACTACACAAGCACAGTCTGCTCCTCAGCCTGATAAGTTGGAAATGCTTTTTGAAAACCTTCACAAACATCTTCAGGAAGTGGAAAAGACCCTTCGAGATGGCCAGAGAGAGTAGTCGGAGAGATTGGCCGTCATGTAGGACCAGATTGATGTATTGGCAGCTCAAGTTGATGTCATTTTCACAAAGTTACAACAGTAACCCTTTGGCCATTCCGGTCAAAAAGGGGGAGAATTTTTGATGTGGGGCCAGCACTTGGCCAGCACTTGAGGGGGAGTGCTTATTTGAGGGGGAGTTTCATAATCCCTACTGGTTTTTGGTTATAGTTTTGTTACCTTAGGCTGATTAACTATTGCTTTTTATTGGTTTAAACTCATAACTCTTGAATGTTTGGCTTAAGTTTTGTATTGATGATGTTTATTCAGTTTATTTAGCATATGTTTTGTTTAAGTTTATTTTGTACCCATGTTTCTTATGTAAGCTTTAACGGTTTGGTTTCATGCACTCTTGTAGGCCTTTGTGGTTTGTGCCATGCTTTATACAGCCTTTATACTTTGTTAAATCAGTACTTCTAACCTAATGCTATGCATTCTTTGTGAAGTACTGTCACTCCTGTGCCCATGTAGGATTTTTCCTTGATGCACATACTTCATGTATTGTGCATTGGTTGAGTGTTGGTCATTCAACTGATTTACCTTGTGTTTGTCAAATTGAATGTCCGGATGTTCATTCCAAGTGTGAATGAGCATCGTGATCACTTGGTTATAGTGATTGCATGTTTTGGTCTTGCCATGGTTTATTGCTTTACTCCGTTGCGCTTGATCGCATTATGCTTGGTCCATTTGCATTACAAGTTTTCTGCATACAATGAACTTATTGTGTTGTTATGTTTTAGGAGTTCTTGTTCTTATGGTTCTAAAGCTTCACAGATTCTAGAGTTAGGTGTGAGTGAGTTTTCCAATTGTTCCTAACTCACGCATTAAGTCTAGAGTTTGTTTTAGGGTTTTGTCACGAAATAGCCAAAGGGGGAGATTGTAAGGTTGAAATTTATCAACCATCTTGTTGGCTTTATTCCGTGCCAATTTGCTTGTAATTTAAGCACTTAGTAACCCTGTATTTAGGTGGGATTATTGTAAGGGTAGTGTATGAGAAGATGTGAAGAAAAACTCAAGTATGTATAAAGAAGCAGAGTTTCGCGGCTAGGACTCGCGGGTGGCTCGCGGCTGCAAGCTGCCAAATGCTGGCATGTGAGATGCACACAGGGGAGTTGAAGGGTCGCGCCAGCTGTCGCACTACAGGACAAAAGTTTTAGGCTGGCCAGGTCATTACGTCGCGACTTGGACAAGCCGCGAGGTCAAGCCGCGAATCAGCCCTGTTTGGCAAAAAATATCTCTTCGTATTCCTTTCTCACCCCACTATATATAGACCCTTATACCCACTAAATTGAGAGAGCTTCCAGAGAGAATTTTGTGAGAGAAAGCCTAGAGAAAAACAAGATTGTCTCATCCCCAATCTTTACCTTAGAGACTCTATAAATTCCTCTACTCTCTTCCTCTCCATTGTTACATCCTTGAGAGGCCATTGACCAAATCCTTATCTCACCACACCCACGTTTGTGAGAAGGTTCATTTGGTGCTAAGGGAAGTAGTTTGGAAGGAACCAATATACATTGGTTGATGCTATGGTATAGTAGCGGAATCCGAGAAGTTAAAGAAGAAATAGGTTCGGCGTAACCTCGTTGGAGCAAGAAGCTTGGAGGGTTTAGGTATTTGGGTAGATTAGGCTTGGAGGGTCTTCTGCTGTTCATGTATCTCAACTACATTCTTTAGTGGATTATTTACCGATTGGAGGGCGGCGGAGAGATTTTACGCCGAGGACTTCGGTTTCCTCTTCGATAACACATCGTGTGTTGTCCGTGTATTTGCATCTTCCTTTCCTTTATCTTTGCCTTATATTTACTGCTGTGGATGTGTTTATATTTGGCTTATATTTGTTATCAATTCTGTGATTGGCTTATGTTTATGTTCTGCACATTAATTGTTTGATTATAAACTTGAATTGATTTTTTATAATTTGGGGTCTAAACGATCAAGGGTGTTTTATACACATATTGAACTTTCATATCCAAACTCCAGTTGGCTTCCTCCTTGCCACCTCGAGTTTGAGGGGGGATGTTAGTGTATAGATTAGATTGGATTAGTCCATTGGGCTTAGCCCAGTATATTACTTGTACTGCACTCATGTTACTTGTACTGCACACATGTTACTTGTATTGCACACATACCTTGCCTATATAAGGCTTTCTTTTGTACATTGTTTTATACATACAATATACAGACTATTTAGTCATTCTCTCTCTCACTTTATATTGTTAACAGTTTCAAATTCTTTATAGTTTCTAAGCTACCTCCAGAAGGTCCTAAGCTTGTAACCCTTTTCCAATTCTAGCTCAAATCTTTGTATCTACTATTACCTCCTATAAGTGTTTTAATCTATTATTGAATTATTTTTAAAATACCTACTGTTATTATTTTAAGCTTTCTTACTTTAAGAATTTACTTTAAGCATTTACAATTATTGTGCACTTCTGCTCCCCCCTTATGATATATATATATATATATATATATAGAGAGAGAGAGAGAGAGAGAGAGAGAGAGAGAGAGAGAGAGAGAGAGAGAGAGAGAGAGAGAGAGAGAGAGAGAGGTTCAAATTACACCTGGTGTAACTCTTAAAAACATTTTTTACATTGTAGATTTTTAAAAGATCTAATTGTTAAAAAAAAATCATTAAATGTTATTAGTTTCCTACTTCATTACCTAATTAATACTAGCATTTTTTTTTGTCTCTCTTTCCCCATTAATAGTTTCCACTTTTTTTTTTTTTTTTTTGAGAAAGATTAATAGTTTCCACTTGATTAAAGGGCACACTGCCATTTTCTATCCAAAAAATTTTAAATAAATAACGTGCCATACTCATCATCTTAGTCATCTAGAACACCCCACCATAGCCAAACGTCCAGTTTTGACAAAGAAGCAATTACATGGTACACTGTACACCAGAATTTCAATCCACATAGCCATATAGCAATTAAATATTAAATTTTAATTTAATAATTCTTACCGTAGTACCAAAACCAATATTGTTTGTTTCTCTATGTTAAACCTTTTACTTCTTACTTCTTTCAGTAGTATTACAAAGATCAGTAATAAAAATTAGTGACGAAATGGAACCTATTGTTCAAATTATAAGTGACGAAATGTTCATTGTGGAAAATTAAAGCATACCAACCAGTTGGGTTTGTAACAGTGGTTTTGTGCTTAGTTCCAGTTGGGGTTTATAAAGGGTAGTTCTCAATTTGCATAAAATAAAATAAAAATTTATTATAAATTTCTGGTGTACTTCTTTCTTTGTTGAAACGGTTTTGGTTATTGAAAATGGAAGTGTGTTTTAATCAAGTGGAAACCAATTAAAGAAGGAAAGAAAAAAAATGCTAATATTAATTAGACAATAAGGTGGAAAGTAATAACACTTAATAATATTTTTTTTTAACCGTTAGATTTTTTAAAGATCTACGTTGTAAAAAAGGTGTAACTTTTTTTTTTTTTTGATGGGAAATACGGCAAAAACTATATTAATCAGAAGAGATAACAACTACATCCTGGTTGAGAGCTTGTTTAAGGAAACAAGGAATCTCTTCAACCCAAACAGACAGGTCTGCAATGCCTAAAGCATGTCTTGCAAGTAAATGGGCTGGCCTATTGCCATGACGACCAATATGTGAAAAATCAACACATCTGAAACAATGGGACACGGCTATTGAGCTATAGACCAGCGCTGCTACTGAGGATGGAGGAGGAGACAAGTCTTGAAGAGCATTAATCAACGTCAATGAGTCACTCTCAAGAGTGAAATCTTGAATGGACATATCCCTTGCAAACAGAAGACCCAACTCCACAGCTTTAGCTTCAGCTTCGATGGCACCCAAAGGAGCTTCAAGTTTTCTGCTACATGCGCCGATCAGTTGACCCTTTTTAAGAGTTACAACTTGAACCCATCTCATATATATATATATATATATTATTGAAGAGATGGGTTCAAGTTACACCTAGTGTAACTCCTTAAGAGTTACACCTTTTTTGTACCGTAGATTTCTAATAGATCCAACAGTTGAGAAAATAGCATGAAATGATTGAGGATTTCTACCTTATTTACCTAATTAATAACAGATTTTCTCTATCCTCATTTATTACTTTCTATAGACCTTATTGGGTATTGTTTAATTGTGTCCCTTTCTTCCTTAGAAAAAAAAAAAAAAATTTGCAAGCTTAGTAACGAAAATTATTTTTATTATAGAACACACTTTTGACACTCTACCACCTTCTTTCATTGATTGACACTCCACAAGATCTGATGCTTTCTTTACATAAACACTCCTCTTGTCCTACTTCCTTCTTTATTTTATTTTTTGATCTCAAATCCACGCTATCTTCAACTGTAACAGCTTTAACTGAACCCATAGATATATATAGTGAATGGATTGATGAATGTGAGCGGGTCAACAACCTTGAAGACGATGGTGCGTAGGAAGCCATTAAGATGTTAATAATGTTGTTTTCTCTGTTGGAAGAGAAAGAGCAAACCAAAAAGTATGTAGCTATTGTGTCTGGGTGTCTTGAGAGGAACTCGTTGGTGAGGTCTCCATATTTCTGAATTCATATAGGACTTCTCCATATATAGTAAGTTTGTAATACTTTAGACGACAATTTGGTATATATATGGATCTTGTAACTTAATCGGGTTGTTTGATGATAATGCCCTTATTGGGTAAAAGATTTTTTTTTTTTGAAAAAAAAAAAAAAGGAAGAAAAGGACACAGTTAAACAACTCCCAATGAGGTCTATGGAAAGCAGTAAATGAGGATAGAGAAAATTTGTTATTAATTAGGTAAATAATGTGGAAAGCAATAATCATTTAATGCTATTTTTTCAACCGTTGGATTTATTAGAAATCTACGGTGCAAAAAAAGTGTAACTCTTAGGGCACATTTGGTAGACTGTAATAGACACTGTAATGTAATAGATATTCCTATGGCATAACTATTCGGTTGTTTGGTTATGTTTTTATTACAATGAATAGTTATTCCTTATGAATAGCTATTCTTAAAAATGAGGAATAACTATTCCTTATCAAAAGTACTGAATATCTATTCCTTCACCTTATGTAATAACTTTTAAAAAAATTTCCTAAAAAGCCATTAGTTGCCACATCTTCAGAAGGAAAGAAAATAAATTTTCCTTCTTGTTAATTATTAGCTCTATTTTGAACACCCTAAAATAAGTGTATTTTAGGAAATTTGACTTAAAAATGATTTAATTACACCTTCTTTTTATACTCTACTAAATTGTGGATGCATATTCAGGATTTTATTCCTAAATGATCACCAAACTAAAGAATAGTAATACTTATTACATTCCAACTTAATGTATTCCTTGTAATACTTATTCTTATTCCCATGTAATAATCATTATAGTGTACCAACGTGCCCTTAAGGAGTTACATCGGGTGTAACTTGAACCCATCTCATTATTGAATTATTGTTAAAATACCCACTGTTATTATTTTAAGCTTTCTTACTTTAAGAATTTACTTTAAGCATTTACAATTATTGTGCACTTCTACTCCCCCTTTATGATATATATATATATATATATATATGCCCAAGCCTATCTAAAATAGTGGAACCTAGTATTTTCGGCCCAACACAAATAATTTGTAAGAGAGTGGGCTTTCTTCGTCAACTATAACGCTAAGTAAGATCCAAGTTGAAAATTAAGGAAGTAATGACTCTTAATGTGTAGATATGAAGAAATGAAGCACAAATTTTGTATAAACTCTTCCTTGGATGAGTCCAAGGATGGATTGTTCTACTACAGCAAATGCCAATTTCTTTACAATCTGATACTTCATTCTCTCTATTCCAGTTTCTCCTTCTTAACCCCTTTTGTAAAGGGGTTCCTTTTCCTTATATAGTCTTTCTAATGTATCTCAGCCCTCCACCTATATGTCTCAGAGGAATAATTAGGATGCTTGTCCCATCAAAGGTGGTAGAGAGTGTTGTGAGCTATGGAACTACTGTTCAGGTGTCTTTTCCTCATAAATACAGCCAACTCAGTTGGTGTAGTGCATTGAATGTAGAGGTGATGACCACCCTTCCAGATATTTCCTTTCTCTTTTGCTTGCACTTCTCTGGTGTTTTCAACGGTGATTTACTTTTTGGTACAGGAAGCTAACTAAATTGTTCTCGAGGTGTATTTGCTCCTCGGGCTCCTCAGACGATGGGTCTATCAGCCTCCCTTCCTTGGACCTTTGTTCATAGGTTTAGTCCGAATTAGAGAGGTCTTCATGTCTTCCCTCCTCGGACTTAGTCCACGTATGGGCTTTTTACTGTGCTTGGATCCTTCTTCCCAACACCCCCCCCCTCCCACACACACACACACTATATATATATATATATATATCAAGACACCTAAAAGAAAATTTTCTCTATCATCTCTCTTAAATGGTTTTTAAACCTCAAATAAAGCACAATATGCGTATGTCTCATAGGAATGGTTAATGGCTTGGAACTCCCATTTCCTTATGTTGAAGAACTCAAAAGGCTTGAAAGAGATTAAAGTCTATTTAAGAGGGACATAAAAACTTTTTTATCAACCTTTAGAATATTTCAGCCCTTTATTTTTATGCTCTTTACTCTTATGTCATTTAAATTTCAGCTCTTTACATTGTCATTTAAATTTCCGCACTTTACTTTCCTTGTAATTTATTTTCTGCACTTTATTATTGGTGTTTCTTTACATTTTTCATTATTAAAGTTGCTATAAAATAAATATGCTTGGGTAAATCATTCCTCTACACACTATTCTAAGAAAATGGTTTTTTCTAAAATCTTTTCCCTTTTTTTTTTTTCTAAAAAGAAAAAGAGTCTTTTTAAACCGAATGATTTTCCCTTTTTCTTCTTACGGTATGTTTTGATAACTGTTTTTTCTCCTTATTTTCAGTTTCCAAAAACAATTTTCTATTTTTGAGACTAAAAACCTTATTTAGCAATCCAAAATGGATAGAAAATAAAAATTGTTCTCAAAACTCAATTTATGAAGGAAGTTGAAAACATGCAAAATGCTGTTTTCAGTTTCTAGTTTTCAAAAGTTAATGAAAACACATATTTGATTTAATGAATTTGTCTCATATAATGAGTTAGAGTTCAAATCCTAGTAACCAAACATATTTTTGATTTCAAAAAAACCAGAAAATTGTTTTTTTATTTTTTATTTTTATTTTTTATATTCCCAAAAACAAAAATTTGAAAATAGAAAGCAAAAACTGTTACTAAACATAACCTTAGAAGTTTTCAAAACAAAAATCATTTTTCTTCTAAAGAGTTTTCAAAAACAATTTTTTTTAAAAGGCCTTTTCTCTTCAATTTTTTTAAAGGGAAACCCGGTATCCTTTTTTAAAAAAATAATAAAACTTTTGTTTAGGGAAATCCGAAACCCTTTTTTTTAAAAAAAAAATAATGAAAACTGTTTTCAAACAAAAAAAATCTGTTATCTAAAACTTTTTTCAAAATAAAAAACCTGTTTAGTAAAACTGTTTTCAATTTTTTTTTTTTTTTAAAATCTGTTTTCTAAAACTGTTTTCAAGATAAAAAAAAAATCTATTTTCAAAAATTGTTTTCAAGTTAAAAAAAAAATCAGTTTTTAAGTAGGGGGAACCTGAAACCTTTAATTTTTTTTTCAAAAATGCTTTCTAAAGTGTTTTCAAAAACACTTTCCCAAAATGCGTTCGAAGATGTTTTCAAAAAGAGTGTTTTTTTGTTTTTCCAAAAATTACATGTTTCATTTTTTTTTTTTCAAAAGAACATGTTTTCAAAAACACTTTTACCACAATGAAGAAAATGGTTTTCAAATAGTTGTTCTTAAACCGTCCTAAGAAAGCTGATTTTTTGCTAAAAATGAAATGTTTTCCAAAATAAATGTGTTTTACCACGTTGGAGTTCTAAAAAATAATAAGATAAAAAAATGTTTTATTTTTTTAAAAAATATCCCATTAAAATCTTTTCCAAAAAATGTCCTTTTAAAAAATAATAAAGTTAACGTAGTAACTTTTTATTTCAAACCTTTTTCTTAGAATAGTTGTAACGATTTGTGTTCAAGACTCGTTCCTTCGAATCTGTGAACCCCCTTTAAGTTAACATTGTCCCTACAATTTCTTGGCATTAATGAGCTTTCCTTGTCATCTTTTTTTGCAGGATTTAAAAAAAAAAAAAAAATTGTGGATGACAACAGGTGCTACTCTCTCTCTCTCTCTCTCTCTCTCTCTCTCTCTCTCTCTCTCTCTCTCTCTCTCTCTCTCTGCGTTGTAATTTATGTAGTATTAAGATAAATACTAACATGCTATTATATAATATACTTGTATGCTTTTTCATCTGTTACTTATGTATATACTTCACGGGTAATTATATAGTACCTCCTCTTTTTTTTTTTTGGTATGATACCCACTAGTAGGCAACCTGCTATATCAAGTTACCAAAACATCACATTTGATGGTACCATCTTCACATTGTGTAGTACTAACATCACATGTGGTTGTACTTTTGTCACATTCAGTGGTTCCCTTATTTTTTTTCTCACATTTGATGGTACCATCTCTACATTGTGCAGTATTAACATCACATGTGACTGTACTTTTGTCACATTCGGTGATTCCTTTATTTTTTTTCTCACATTTTATGGTACCATCCTCACATTGTGTAGTACTAACATCACATGTGATTGTACTGTTGTCATATTCGGTAGTTCCCTTATTTTTCTCACATTTGATGGTATCATCTTCACATTGTGTTGGACTAACATTACATGTGACTGTACTTTTGTCACATTCGGTAATTCCTTTATTTTTTTTTTCTCACATTTGATGGTACCATTCTCACATTGTGTAGTATTAACATCACATGTGATTGTACTTTGGTCACATTCGGTGGTTCCCTTATTTTTCTCTCACATTTGATGGTACCATCCTCACATTGCGCAGTACCAACATCACATGTGACTGTACTTTTGTCACATTCGGTGGTTCCTTTATTTTTTTTTTCTCACATTTGCTAGTACCATCCTCACATTGCACAATACTAACATCACATATGACTGTATTTTGCCACATTTGGTGGTTCCTTTATTTTTTTCTCATATTTGATGGTACTATCCTCACATTGTGCAGTACCAACATCACATATAACTGTACTTTTGTCATATTCAGTAGTTCCCTTATTATTATTTTTTTCACATTTTATGGTACTATCCTCACATTACATAGTACCAACATCACATGTGACTGTACTTTTGTCACATTCGGTGGTTCCGTTATTTTTTTTTCCTCACATTTTATGGTGCTAGTCTCACAAAGCACAGTACTAACATCACATGTGACTGTACTTTTGTCACATTCAGTGGTTTTCTTATTTTGTTTTCCTCACATTTTATGGTACTCACATTACGTAGTATCGACATTATATGTGACTGTACTTTTGTCATATTCGATGGTTCTCTTATTTTCTTCTCACATTTGATGGTTCCATTATCACATTAAGTAGTATCAACATTACATATGACAGTATTTTTGCCACAAATGACCGAAATGAGTAGAAACCTTGAAAATGACTAAAATACCCTCAAAACTTATAAAATGACCCAAATACCCTCGAAATCTTCTAAAATTACTGGAATACTCTTAAAACCTAAAAGATGATCAAAATACCCTTAGAACCTAAAAAATGACCGAATGACCCTAAAACCTAAAAAATGATCGAAGTACCTCCTGAAACCTAAAAATGACCGAAATACCCTTAAAACTTAAAAAAATGATTATAACGCTATTAAAACCTAAAATGACCGAAATACCAATAGAACATAAAAATGACAAAAAAAAAAAAAACCCCTTAGAATATAAAAAATGATTGTAATACCCTTGAAACCTAAAAAATTACCGAAAACCTCCCAAAACCTAAATAATGACCAAATTACTTTTAGAACCTAAAAAATGACTGAAATTTTTGAAATTCATTTGGATAACAACATTTGGATTTGGATTATTTTGAACCAAGGATTTAAGATGCCCTGATTTGAAATCTATTAATTTTAAAATTCCTTGTTTGGGTTTTCTCATATAACGAAGGATTTGAAATTTCATTGTTTGGATACCAAAATTTAAATTTGAATTTAAGATCATAAAATATTTTTTCCAATTATTATTTTTCTTAAACCTTCTACATTCTAATTTTGGTAACATTTTTTATAGATACATGAGGTAATGAAAAAGCCATTGATATCCTAATTGACAAGATAATGAGTAAAAATCTGTCATCATAGCCAACTAATAATTTGCTACGAGTAACAACTTGGACTTGCAAAATATGAATTTATCATATTACTAAAAATAATTTTTATTGTTCCATTATAATCATTATCAATGGAGAGGACAATCATAATCAATCTAGATATTATGGACAATCATGCACATTCATGCAAAAGATTATCTTACATGAGAAGTCATTTTTTTTCTAGGTACAAGACCACACAACATTGTGAAGCCATGAATGCCTTCTTGAATAGATTTTTGGATAGACAAACTAGGCTTTATGAGTTGTTCCAACAAGTTAATAGAGCACTTACATGTATTTAACACAATGAGGTGGGGGTAGATTTTACTTTTAAATATATTAAATCTATTATGATTACTAGGTTAGTTAAAATCGAGAAGTATACCACTAATATAATGACAAGGGAAATATTCCATATGTATATGCCACAATTTGTTTACTAAGAAATCACTTTTCCATAAATTCACATTTGAAATAACAAAATTCACTAATTCTGTTTGTATGTGCCGTAGATGATCCAAAGAAATTAGACCACCTACTTGCACTTGGATCTAAATATGGTAATTTTCATCTCATAATATTTATAACTTGAATTGATATATAACTCACTTTCATGAACTCCAAGCTAGTCTCTTGTTGCAAAGTATCTAAAAGAAGCAGACAAACTACAAAGAAATCCATCTAAAAAGGAAAAAAATCATTTTAAAAGAAATCCACTACAATGTATCTTGTTCACATCTATATTTGAATACCATCATGGCAACAATTGAAAAAGAGACAATCGTAAGCATATTCATTTCTGGATCATTCATTCTTAAGTTCTCAATAGAGCAACTTCTAGCTTGTAGGAATTTCTTATTATCCCTTTTGTAACTCCACTGGCAATAGAAATATCTGCATTTACATAATATAACTATTAGAGCTTGAAAAAAAAGATGTTCATAAGAGCAAATCTCTTTGCATAGAGCCTTAGATATTTATTTATATATGTAAGGTTGAAATTTATCAACCATCTTGTTGGCTTTATTCCGTGCCAATTTGCTTGTAATTTAAGCACTTAGTAACCCTGTATTTAGGTGGGATTATTGTAAGGGTAGTGTGCGAGAAGATGTGAAGAAAAGCTCAAGTATGTGCAAGAAGGAAGAGATTCGTGGCTAGGACTCGCGGTTGACTCATGATTGGCAAACCGCCAACTGCAGGCACGTGAGATGCACACAGGGGAGCTGAAGGGTCGCGCCAGCTGTCGCACTACAGGACAAAAGTCCCAGGGTGGCTAGGCCGTTATCTCGCGGCTTGAACTCGTGACTCAGACCAGTCGCGAGGCCAAGCCGCCAATCAGCCCTATTTGGGAAAAACTGACTCTTCGCATTCCTTTCTCATCCCACTATATATAGACCCTTATACCCACTAAATTGAGAGTGCTTCCAGAGAGAATTTTGTGAGAGAAACCCTAGAGAAAAACAAGATTGCCTCATCCCCAATCTTTACCTTAGAGACTCTACAAATTCCTCTTCTCTCTTCCTGTCCATTGTTACATTCTTGAGAGGCCTTTAGCCAAATCCTTATCTAGCCAAATCCTTGTCTCACCACACCCACGTCTGTGAATTTGGTGCTATTGGGAAGGGTCATGCAGAATTATGGTTTAGGTGTTTGTGATAATGACTCTATGAGTATGTTTGAAGGGTATTTTAAAAATGAACTCTTAGAGTTAATTAAATCCAAGAAACATGCTAGGATGTTCATTCACATGCTGAAATACTCTGAAAATTAGAACCATATTCTACACAATAGTTTATGTAAGTCTAACTCTTTGATTGAGAAATACAAAAGAAGAAATAGAACATTGTGTGAAAAGGTTGATAATCTGAAAAAGAAAATTCAATCTGGGAAGAGCTTGGAAAATAAAGATGAATTTCTGTTTGATGGTCAAGAATGCTTGTCCCATGATTTTATGTTTGTGTACACCTCATTGAAGGTATTTAACTCGTGCTTATGGTACCTTGACAGTGGATGTTCTCATCATATGACAGGAGATAAATCACTGTTTAAGACTCTTAAAGAGAAAGCATGTGATTATGTGACTTTTGGTGATGGGAGTCATGCTCAAGTTCTCGGGAAAAGGGACGGTTGAAATACCGGGATTACCTCTACTGAAAGAAGTGCTATACATCAAAGGATTGAAGGCAAATCTCTTAAGTATCACTCAAATATGTGATGAAGACTTTCTTGTCCAATTCTCAAAGAAGGGGTGCATAATCATTGATGAAAAAGGGATTCAAGTCTTGGAGGGAAATAGGACTACTGATAATTGCTATGGAGTAGTTCCTACGGCACCTATTTCGTGTAGAAGTGCTCTCGTTGATATGTTAAAACTTTGGCATCATAGGTTTGGACATGCAAACTTCAAACAAGTATGTAAAGTCTCTAAACTTGAGGCAGTTGAGGGACTTCCAAAGTTTGGAAAGGTGGAGAAGACTATATGTGGAGCATGCCAAATGGGAAAACAAACGAAGGCAAACCATCACAAGGTGAATGTGATTGCTACCTCACGGTGTTTGGAGCTTCTTCACGTTGATCTAATGGGGCCTACAAGAACTAAAAGCCTAGGAGGGAAGAGATACATTATGGTGGTAGTTGATGATTTCTCAAGGTACTCTTGGGTGGAATTCCTTAGAGAGAAGTCCGAAGCATGTAATAAAATGCAAAGACTATGCAAGAGACTGTAGAATGAAAAAGGAGTTCCCATAGTCAAAATAAGAAGTGATCATGGGAAGGAATTTGAGAATGCTAAATTTGAAACGTTTTGTAAAGAGCATGATATTAAGAAGGAATTTTCAGCTTTAAAGACTCCACAACAAAATGGGGTGGTTGAAAGAAAGAATCGGGTAATCCAAGAGATGGCAAGATTCATGCTACTCAACAAAAACATACCTCAAAGGTTCTGGGCTGAAGCTGTGAACACATCGTGTCACATATGTAATAGAATCTATTTTCGAGCTGGGACAAAGAAGACGTCATATGAAGTATAGAGAGAAAAGAAACCCAAGGCGAAGTATTTCAGAGTATTTGGGAGCACATGTTACATTCTAAATGACAGGGAAAATCTGGAAAAATTTGATGCTAAGAGTGATGAATGAATATTCCTAGGTTACTCCACAAATAGCCGAGCTTATAGAGTGTACAACAAGCGTACTAAGACGGTGATGGAGTCAATCAATGTGGTTATAGACGATACCATATCAGAAAAGGAAATTGTGGATGATGGAAAGGGGCTCAAACTCAAGGAGAAAGAGGATGATGATGATATGTCCCTAAGTGATGATGCTGAGAAAGAAACACCCGAAAAGGAGTCCACACCTCCTATATCAAGAAGAGAGACTAGATCAACACAAGAAATCTCAAGTCCACTCACTCCTCCAGAAGTTCAAACCCTAATTTCTCGTGATGAGGAACTCTCAACTTCCAAGAAACCTTCATCAAGAGTGACTCTCAATCACCCATCAAGTAATATTATTGGGGATGTGAACGAGGGGCTTCGTTTGAGAAAAGGGCCAAAATATTCTGCTAACCATGTAACATACAACTACTATCTTGCTCAATTTGAATCTAAAAGGGTAGAAGAAGCATTGAAAGATGAGAATTGGGTAGAGTCTATGCACCAGGAGCTACACCAATTTGTTAGAAATGATGTGTGGGAATTGGTTTTAAGGCCTGAAGATACACATGTGATCGGAACCAAGTGGATTTTTAAGAACAAAACAGATGAAGATGGTAAAGTTATTTGAAACAAGTCTAGATTGGTGGCTCAAGGGTATACTCAGGTGGAAGGCATAGATTTTGATG
The DNA here is from genome assembly GCA_030445155.1 of Quercus variabilis. Taxonomy (NCBI): domain Eukaryota; kingdom Viridiplantae; phylum Streptophyta; class Magnoliopsida; order Fagales; family Fagaceae; genus Quercus; species Quercus variabilis. Next base: position 32,832,220 of record CP129452.1, on the reverse strand, counting down.
AATCGTTTGCTCCGGTAGCAAGGCTAGAGTCCATTCGAATTCTCTTGTCCATAGCATGCATCATGGATTTCAAGTTGTACCAAATGGATGTGAATAGTGCCTTCTTAAACGGCTTTCTAAATGAAGAAGTCTTTGTTGAACAACCAAAGGGGTTTGAAGATCATCACTTTTCGGGTCATGTACTAAGATTGAAGAAAACTTTGTATGGGTTGAAGCAGGCACCAAGAGCATTGTATGATCGTCTCACTACTTACCTATTGGATCGTGGGTTCAAAAGAGGTAAAGCAGATCGAACATTGTTTGTTAAAAGAGATGAGAAATCCCTCACTGTCGCTTAAGTGTACGTGTATGATATTGTATTTGGATCAACAATTGATCAACTAGCTCACGAGTTCTCGGAAGAAATGAAAAGGGAATTTGAAATGAGTATAATGGGAGAGTTGAACTAATTCTTAGAGCTTCAAGTGAAACAACGAAGAGATGGAATATTTATTTCTCAAAAGAAGTATGCCAAAAATCTTGTCAAAAGATTTGGTCTGGACTCTAAGAAACATACTTCTACTCCCATGAGTTCCTCGGCTAAGTTAAGCATTGATGCAGCCGATGTTGACGTTGATCCAACACTTTATCAAAGTATGATTAACAGTCTTCTCTATCTTACAGCAAGTAGGCCAGATATTACATTCAGTGTCAGGGTATGTGCACGGTTTCAAGCTGCTCCAAAAGAATCCCACTTAACAGTAGTTAAGTGAATTATCCGCTATATAAATGGCACATCTGACTATGAGATTTGGTATACAAAAGATTCGAATGAGTGTTTGGCGGGATATTCAGATGCTGACTGGGCAGGTTGCATTGATGATAGGAAAAGTACTTTTGGTGGGTGCTTCTATCTTGGAAATAACTTGGTTTAATGGATAAGCAAAAAGCAAAATTTAGTATCCCTGTCAACAGCTGAAGCTGAATACATTGCAGCAGGAAGTTGTTATGCCCAATTGTTATGGATGAGAAAGTTATTGCATGACTATGGAATCTCTCAAGACACTATGTGTGTATTCTGTGATAACACTAGTGCCATAAACTTGTCAAAGAATCTAGTTCAGCACTCCAAATCAAAGCATATCGAGATTCGCTATCACTTTATTCGGGACTTAGTAAAGGACAAGACAGTATGTCTAGAATTCATCAATACTGACAATCAAAAGGCAGACATATTCACCAAACCTCTTGATGGCCCGAGGTTTGAATCCTTGCATAAGACAATTGGTGTTGGTATCATTCCTTAAACTCAATCTTCCATGATATCTTATTGTATCCTTGGTTGCTTTGTGTGTCTTATGTTTGTCTTCATTTTTTTGTGGATATTTTTTATCAAAGTTTTTACTGCTTTTGTGTCAAAAATCCAAAAACACATAAAAAGTAGAAAATCCTAAAAAGTTTGATCGGTTTTGTTGAGTTTTGTCTCCAAGCATGTTTTACCTTGTACCTTTGTACTAATGGTTTTGTGCATTTAACGAGCTTAGCTTGTCTTTCATGCACTCATATCATTGTGGAAGAAATTCTGAAATCTATGTGACTGTTGTAAATAGATCATCAACCTTGTCATGAATAATTAGTGAATGGTTTTGCTAATCATGAGACATGCATAGACTCATGCCTATATATCTTCCCACTTTTTATTTTTAAGCTTAAAAGAGCTCTCTAATTGTAAATCTCTGAATGAAAAGAGATATAGAGCTGCAAAAGTCTGTCGCACATACCAGTATTCGACTAGGAAAAAGGGAAAGCGACCAAAATAAAATGTATGATGCCCAAAAAGCCAAAGGCTAACTCATCAATTGAAATATCAAAAATTTCATGCATCTATCTCACAATGAGATTTTCTTTGCTCAAAAAGTGCAAATGATATGTTAAATATTGAGCCAAATGAAAAGCTTCAAAGAATTGTTATCAAGTGCATGTGAGAGGTCATATATGCATGTTTCTATAATTGAGATAGGTCATATTATCTAATGTTAGTTATGTATGCCTTGATTGAATTGATCATTGAAGCTTCACATTGGACTAAGGACTATCTCATTTTTGATATCCACACACAACACACAAGTTTATGTTCAATGAATGCCATATTCATTTGTGTGATTGTACTTGATTAAATGTGTTTTCACAAGCTCAATCTTTGTTGATCAAACACAAAAATATTTTTGAGTGTTTTAGTTTGTTTTTGGAATGTGTTTTTGTTTTTACAAAAATGTCAAAAATTTCAAAAATAGTGTTGCCTTGTTTTGGCGACTTAGTCATGGGTTGGTTTAGTAGCATGCTCCAGTCGCGAAGCTCTCTCCAAGATTTTCGCGGGTCACTGGCGGGTCAGCATCCTAGTCGCGAAAAAGACTTAGAAATTTTTTCAAAATTTGTGTTTTTGCATTTTTCGTGGCTTAGTGTGGCGACTTGTTCGCGGGTGGAAGGTCTAATTGCGAGGGATACACAGAGATTTTCGCAGCTTGGCTCGCGACTCCCTTGCGGGTAGATCTTCCAGTCGCGAAAAACACTTTGAAGATTTTTCACAAATCTTGGTTTTACAGTGTTTCGCGACTTAACCTTGCTACTTACTAGCAACTTATCTCAGTCGTGAAAAATGCGTGTTTTGCATTTCCAGGTCAGTTTTAAATTTTTTTTTGGGTTTTTCCCTCATACTTATTGTGACTGTTCATTGTCTTCCCCATTTCACTCTCACAAACACTCTGAGTATTTTTTTTGAAAATCCTCCATTTCTGCATCGTTTCTTCTCAAATCTTCATAAAAAAGGTATGGGTTTTCTTTCTTTTCCTTCATACTTACTGCTTTGGGCATTTCTTTCTAATTTGTGGAGATTTATTGTAGTTTGTGATTTATCATGTTTAAACATGGGTTTCTGATTTACTTGTTGTAATGTCTGTTTGTGATGGTCTATACACTGATTTTCTCTATCTTGTGTACCTACTTTGGTTAATGGGTGTATACACATACTCATTGTCATGATTTGAACCTAAATCTCAAGAGTTTAGGGTTTTCTTCAGTATCCATGGTGTGAAACTGACACATTGCTAATAATGTTTGGTGTCTTGTCTGGTGTCTCTTGTGTATGTTAAATTATGTTGCAGTGTCAAAATGTCTCCATTCAAGAGATCAGCTATGAAAGGAGGTAGCAGCAAAGGGAAGGAAACTGTCATTGAAATTGATGATTTGTCCCCTAGAACAAAAAGGACTCGTTCCCCATCCGATATGTTTGATCCTAACAAGTTCCGATCGTATGCTATTTTTCAACTATTCCCAACTCACGCGTTAAGTCTAGAGTTTGTTTTAGGGTTTTGTCATGGAATAGGGGAAGATTGTAAGGTTGAAATTTATCAACCATCTTGTTGGTTTTATTCCGTGCCAATTTGCTTGTAATTTAAGCACTTAGTAACCCTGTATTTAGGTGGGATTATTGTAAGGGTAGTGTGTGAGAAGATGTGAAGAAAAGCTCAAGTATGTGCAAGAAGGCAGAGATTCGCGACTAGGACTCGCGGTTGACTCGCGACTAGCAAGCCGCCAACTGCAGGCACGTGAGATGCACATAGGGGAGCTGAAGGGTCGCGCTAGCTGTCGCACTATAGGACAAAAGTCCTAGGTTGGCTAGGCCGTTATCTCGTAGCTTGAACTCGTGACTTAGACCAGTCGCGAGGCCAAGCCGCCAATCAGCCCTGTTTGGGAAAAACTGACTCTTCGCATTCCTTTCTCACCCCACTATATATAGAACCTTATACTCGCTAAATTGAGAGAGCTTCCAGAGAGAATTTTGTGAGAGAAACCCTAGAGAAAAACAAAATTGCCTCATCCCCAATCTTTACCTTAGAGACTCTACAAATTCCTCTTCTCTCTTCCTCTCCATTGTTACATTCTTGAGAGGCCTTTAGCCAAAATCTTATCTCACCACACCCACGTCTGTGAATTTGGTGCTATTGGGAAGCAGTTTGGAAGGAACCAATATACATTGGTTGATGCTATGATATAGTAGCGGAATCTGGGAAGCTAAAGAAGAAATAGGTTCGACGTAACCTCGTTGGAGTAAGAAGCTTGGAGGGCTTAGGTATTTGGGTAGATTAGGCTTGGATGATCTTCTGTTGTTCATGTATCCTAACTACATTCTTTAGTGGATTATTTGACCACTTAGAAGGCGGTGGAGAGGTTTTACGCCGAGAACTTCGGTTTCCTTTTCGATAACACATCGTGTGTTGTCTGTGTGTTTGCATCTTCCTTCCCTTTATCTTTGCTTTATGTTTACTGTTGTGGATATGTTTATATTTGGCTTAGATTGGTTATCAATTTTGCTATAAGCTTGTTATACTTTTCCGCACATACATTGTTTGATGTAAAGCTTGAATTGGTAATTTTGTAATTGGGGGTCTAAACGTTCAAGGGTGTTTTAGACACATATTGAACTCTCAATATAACTTTGGCTCATCTAGTTCAACCTGACAATATCAACAAATTGAAAATCATATATAATAAGTTTATTAAATAAATAAAAAAATCTAGCAAACAACAACATGCTAAAAAAATGATATAATCATATAATGAACTTTTGAGAGGTGTCTTATTATTTGAAACTTGAGTAATAATGTAAATGATTGTGGGTGCATATCAATGTTTCAGCTCTGTTTTAGAGCTTGGTCTTGTTACATGGACTTCAATTGTATGTGTATATGCATTCCAGATGTTATCTTTTTACATCGATGTCATTCTAATTATCAACTATAATTAGATAATTGATCATTTTTCAATAACAAGGATAAAACAGCTTTGGGTTTAGTTTGGATGCTTATATCCCAAAAAAAGCATTCAATGCAAGAGAGAGCTAGAAGAATAAATGCTTACATGACAGATTTTCAGGAGGTTGACCCCTACTTATGATGAGCTAGAATTAAGCAATAACATCAATGAATGGTCTAACAAATTAATATAGAGAATTAGATTTAAGAACCTGTAACTGTTAAAAAAAATGGCAAGTGCACAAATCCTAACAGAATAGCTTAATTCGAGAGCAAAACACTTCAAAAACTTAAAACTTATGTTCTGCATTAAGTTCTAAAATAACAAACTTTTCTACAAACAATACAATCTTTTATATAATATTGACATCACACAGTACAACATACATATGCAAATTGGCAGAGTTGTAACACAACATACCTTATAACTTACATTGTACTGGATAGAAATTACAACAAAGCACTTCAAAATGAATGCTTTGATAATTTTTCTTATCATCTGCTTGTTTGGCTTTTGGATCTATATTATGATTATGAAATTCACTTTTCCTGTTTGTCACAAGGATGACTATTTGAAAGCTCACATAGATTTCTTGCAAACTTAAGTTATACGGGGTGTTAGTCACCACACAAGTTGTACAATAAGAAGAGGAAGTGATTCGGTAACTCCCTGTTGGTTCTTCACTTTCAACTTTGGCATATTGACAGTTAAAGAATTTTGGTCTCAAGTTGCAGTTTTTAAATTACTCCAACCAGTAAAGTTAAGACAGATAGATGTCCCTATGATGAATAAACATAAAAAAAAAAAAAAATAAATAAAAACTTAAGGCAAACATGCCCTGAACCAGGTTTCAATTATCTCAACCTAATCTTTGTAAAGTGGTCTGAATCAAAGAAGTTTAGCTCAAACGAAAATTTTCCACCCTATGTTTCTTATCTAATGTGAATTATGAAATGGATGATGGATTATGTTCCCTAATCATCCTGAAATGAAATGTCCAAAAGCTATAAGACAATGACCTGGTCACATACCTTTCACAATTTAGACATTAATCATAGAACCTTTCGACCATACTTTTTGATCAACAAATCATTAAAAGTTGAAAGTAAACAAGAGGTCAAAAATCTTAATTGCAATTCTCTGAAAACAAGAAAAAAAAAAAAAAATCAAAGTGGCAAACTAGCCCCCTTTAAAAAAATTAGAATCATGTTTCATATTTACTATTCTTTATACTATAGATAAACCAATAAATATCAAATATTCAGAGATATGAACATGTATTACAATAAGATGTGGGGGTCACCTCATAAAGCTATTATACAAATAGGCCTTCAACAAATATTGAAGTTGGTCAGAGTATCCAAAGATGCTTATTATATTAATCAAAATCCCATTACCCCAAACTAGTCCATAAAGCAAAAGTAGAAAACACTGAGAATAGTTCCAAACTTCCAGTTCCATGAAATTTGTTGAAAAACACAAACTGATTTAAATGACACAAACAAATAAAAAGTAGTAAATACAGACAGCTGCCCATGAGGAGTGGCAGAGCAAAGCAAAGCACATAGATAGATATAGATGAACACACCTATTTCATTTCTTTAAGCTTTCGGTGTACGACCAAACTTACCTTTTTTTATTACCATAGAGCCATAGAGATTCTCTCCTATATATATAGCTCCACATGTATTTTTTTTTCAAAATTAAAAAAAAAAAAAAAAAACAATTCAAAATTCAGCTACCTAAAAAATATTTTCAATTCAGTAAATAAAATAAAAGAGATAGAAATTATAATATTGGATTTAATCACAAAACAGGTTGTAAGTGTGAACCAGTGAGACCCAACCTTCTTCTTTTCCAGATCTAATTTACACCTTATGAGTATGAGAGGCCCTACAGAGACATTTACAGCTTTCAATTCTTCAATGTTTGAGGAGCTGAGGAATCTTTCTTTAATTGAACCTTCGAATTCTTTCAAAAACTCCAACTTTTTCTCGGTTTCAGGAGCTATCCTCGATTCTTGATTCGAAATTGACTCGCTTTCCGATGTGGGTTTCGCTGTATTCTCCACATGTTCCTCCTCTCTGTTGGTTTCTTGCATTGTTCTTCTTCTCTGTTCCTCTGTTTCCTCTGTCCCAAGTGATGATTCCCAGAATCTACTGGCCATAAACAAATCAAACAAAACCCACAGAGGCACAAACAAACCTAGACAATCCTATCAATATTTTGTGATTCAAATTTACAATTGATGGAAGACACAGAATCCATGGCATGCACACAGACCACTAGGGTTTTTCCCTAACTTCAACAAATATAGAGGAAAAGGGTTAAGAATCAAAATCCCTAAATGAATGCTATAAGAAATTTAGAGACTCCAGATTGTAAAGACACAGATGCCAAAAAATAGATTCAGTGATTTACCTAAGAATATCAACAATGAAGGTTGGAGAGAAGAGACGACGAAAGAGAAGAACCCACAAGAACTTGCTTCAGATCAGATCAAATGCGAGAGAAGAAGAAGAACTGCATGTTTTTTTTTTTTTTTTTTAGGTTTTATATGTTAACCTGACTGACCGGTAACTAATATCCTATTAAGGGTCATTCTCCTATACCCCCTCTTTTTTTTAGGGGGTACGGTAACCACCTAAGTTTTAGGCTCCGCTTGGGAGGAGGGAATGGAATGGAATGGAAAGGAATAAAAAGAATAATTTTAGAATATTCTACCCTTCTCTTGTTTGGGAGTTTTAATGGAGGGAATGGAAAGTCCATTCCCTTGTTTAGGAGTTTAAGTGGGAGGGAATGGAATGGGTAGAAGGGAACACCCATTCCTTTCTATTTCCTTAAAATCTCAAATTTTCTTTCCCCCCGAAATTGGAAGGAATGGGAAGGAATGAAATTAGATTTAATGATTTTTTTACTAAAACTCCTAAAATACTCCTATATATTCAATCCTTTATTTTAAAACAGGGGTTTAATAGTAATGTTGTCATAAAATGATTCCATTCCATTCCCTCCATGTTGCTCCCAAACAGGATTACTTACATTCCATTCATTTTCATTCCTTTCCATTCCTTTATTTTAAAACATCCAAACAAGGTTACTTAATTCCATTTCATTCCATTCTTTTCCATTCCTTTCCCTTACTTAAATACATTCCATTCCATTCCTTTCTATTCCCTTATAATTATCTCATTTCATTCCATTCCATTCCCTTATGAACTCCCAAGCGGAGCCTTAGCCATTAGATTTACTTGTTTTAATCTTAGCCATTTGTATAATTTTAATAGGATATCAGTTATCGGTCAGTCAGGTTAACATATAAAACCCAAAAAAAAAAAAAAAAAAAAAACATACGATTCTTCTTCTTCTCTCGCATCTGATTTGATCTGAAGCAAGTTCTTGTGGGTTCTTCTCTTTCGTCGTCTCTTCTCTCCAACCTTTATTGTTGATGTTCTTAGGTAAATCACTGAATCTATTTTTTGGCATCTATGTCTTTACAATCTGGAGTCTCTAAATTTCTTATAGCATTCATTTAGGGATTTTGATTCTTAACCCTTTTCCTCTATATTTGTTGAAGTTAGGGAAAAACCCTAGTGGTCTGCATGCATGCCATGGATTCTGTGTCTTCCATCAATTGTAAATTTGAATCACAAAATATTGATAGGATTGTCTAGGTTTATTTGTGCCTCTGTGGGTTTCGTTTGATTTGTTTATGGCAAGTAGATTTTGGGAATCATCACTCGGGATAAAGGAAACAGAGGAACAGAGAAGAAGAACAGCGCAAGAAAACAACAGAGAGGAGGAACATGCGGAGAATACAGCGAAACCCACATCGGAAAGCGAGTCAATTTCGGATCAAGAATCAAGGATAGCTCCCAAAACTGAGAAAAAGTTGGAGTTTTTGAAAGAATTCTAAGGTTCAATTAAAGAAAGATTCCTCAGCTCCTCAAACATTGAAGAGTTGAAAGCTGTAGATGTCTCTGTAGGGCCTCTCATACTCACAAGGTGTAAATCAGATCTGGAAAAGAAGAAGGTTGGGTCTCACTAGTTCACACTCACAACCTGTTTTGTGATTAAATCCATTATTATAATTTCTATCTCTTTTATTTTATTTTATTTTATTTACTGAATTGAAAATATTTTTGGGCAGCTGAATTATGAATTGTTTTTTTTTTTTTTTTTTTTTTTTTGTTTTTTAATATTGAAAAAAAAAATACACGTGGAGCTATATATATAGGAGAGAATCTCTATGGCTTTATGGTAATATAAAAAGGTAAGTTTGGTCGTACACCGAAAGCTGAAAGAAATGAAATAGGTGTATGTGCTTTGCTTTGCTCTACCACTCCTCATGGGCAGCTGTTTGTATTTACTACTTTTTATTTGTTTGTGTCATTTAAATCAGTTTGTGTTTTTCAACAAATTTCATGGAACTGGAAGTTTGGAACTATTCTCAGTGTTTTCTACTTTTGCTTTATGGACTAGTTTGGGGTAATGGGATTTTGATTAATATAATAAGCATCTTTGGATACTCTGACCAACTTCAATATTTGTTGAAGGCTTATTTGTATAATCGCTTTATGAGGTGATCCTCACATCTTATTGTAATACATGTTCATATCTCTGACTATTTGATATTTATTGGTTTATCTATAGTATAAAGAATAGTAAATATGAAACATGATTCTAATTTTTTTAATGGGGGCTAGTTTGCCACTTTGATTTTTTTTTTTTTCTTGTTTTCAGAGAATGGCAATTAAGATTTTTGACCTCTTGTTTACTTTCAACTTTTAAAGATTTTTTGATCAAAAAGTATGGTCTAAAGGTTCTATGATTAATGTCTAAAATGTGAAAGGTACGTGACCAGGTCATTGTCTTATAGCTTTTGGACATTTCATTTCAGGATGATTAGGGAACATAATCCATCATCCATTTCATAATTCACATTAGATAAGAAACATAGGGTGGAAAATTTTCGTTTGAGCTAAACTTCTTTGATTCAGACCACTTTACAAAGATTAGGTTGAGATAATTGAAACCTGGTTCAGGGCATGTTTGCCTTAAGTTTTTATTTTTTTTTATTTTTTTATGTTTATTCAGCATAGGGACATCTATCTGTCTTAACTTTACTGGTTGGAGTAATTTAAAAACTGCAACTTGAGACCAAAATTCTTTAATTGTCAATATGCCAAAGTTGAAAGTGAAGAACCAACAGGGAGTTACCTAATCACTTCATCTTCTTATTGTACAACTTGTGTGGTGACTAACACCCCCTATAACTTAAGTTTGCAAGAAATCTATGTGAGCTTTCAAATAGTCATCCTTGTGACAAACAGGAAAAGTGAATTTCATAATCATAATATAGATCCAAAAGCCAAACAAGCAGATGATAAGAAAAATTATCAAAGCATTCATTTTGAAGTGCTTTGTTGTAATTTCTATCCAGTACAATGTAAGTTATAAGGTATGTTGTGTTACAGCTCTGCCAATTTGCATATGTATGTTGTATTGTGTGATGTCAATATTATATAAAAGATTATATTGTTTGTAGAAAAGTTTGTTATTTTAGAACTTAATGCAGAGCATAAGTTTTAAGTTTTTGAAGTGTTTTGCTCTCCAATTAAGCTATTCTGTTAGGATTTGTGCACTTGCCATTTTTTTTAACAGTTACAGGTTCTTAATTCTAATTCTCTATATTAATTTGTTGGACCATTCATTGATGTTATTGCTTAATTCTAGCTCATCATAAGTAGGAGTCAACCTCATGAAAATTTGTCATGTAAGCATTTATCCTTCTAGCTCTCTCTTGCATTCAATGCTTTTTTTGGGATATAAGCATCCAACCTAAACCCAAAGCTGTTTTATCCTTGATATTGAAAAGTTATCAATTATCTAATTATAGTTGATAATTGGAATGATATCCATGTAAAAAGATAACATCTGGAATGCATATACATATACAATTAAAGTCCATGTAACAAGACCAAGCTCTAAAACATAGCTGAAACATTGATATGCACCCACAATCATTTACATTATTACTCAACTTTCAGATAATAAGAAACCTCTCAAAGGTTCATTATATGATTATATCCTTTTTTTTAGCATGTTATTGTTTACTAGATTTTTTTTATTTATTTAATAAACTTATTATATGTGATTTTGAATTTGTTGATATTGTTAGGTTGAACTAGATGAGCCAAAGTTCTTGAATAATAATAGTTATATAAATAAATATCTAAGGCTCTATGCAAAGAGATTTGCTCTTATGAACATCTCCTTTTCTTTCAAGCTCTAATAGTTATATCATGTAAATGCAGATATTTCTGTTGCCAGTGGAGTTGCAGAAGGGATAATAAGAAATTCCTACAAGCTTGAAGTTGCTCTATTGAGAACTTAAGAATGAATGATCCAAAAATGCATATGCTTATGATTGTCTCTTTTTCAATTGTTGCCATGATGGTATTCAAATATAGATGTGAACAAGACACATTGTAGTGGATTTCTTTTTAAATGAATTTTTTTCCATTTTAGATGGATTTCTTTGTAGTTTGTCTGCTTATTTTAGATACTTTGCAACAAGAGACCGGCTTGTAGTTCATGAAAGTGAGTTATATATCAATTCAAGTTATAAATATTATGAGATGAAAATTACCATATTTAGATCCAAGTGCAAGTAGGTGGTCTGATTTCTTTGGATCATCTACGGCACATACAAACAAAATTAGTGAATTTTGTTGTTTCAAATGTGAATTTATGGAAAAGTGATTTCTTAGTAAAAAAATTGTGGCATATACATATGGAATATTTCTCTTATCATTACATTAGTGGTATACTTCTTGATTTTAACTAACCTAGTAATCATAATGGATTTAATATATTTAAAAGTAAAATCTACCCCCACCTCATTGTGTTAAATACGTGTAAGTGCTCTATTAACTTGTTGGAACAACTCATAAAGCCTAGTTTGTCTATCCAAAAATCTATTCAAGAAGGCATTCATGGCTTCACAATGTTGTGTAGTCTTGTACCTAGAAGAAAATGAATTCTCATGTAAGATAATCTTTTGCATGAATGTGCATAATTGTCCATAATATCTAGATTGATTATGATTGTCCTCTCCATTGATAATGGTTACAATGGAACAATAAAAATTATTTTTAGTAATATGATAAATTCATATTTTGCAAGTCCAAGTTGTTACTAGTAGCAAATTATTAGTTGGCTATGATGATAGATTTTTACTCATTATCTTGTCAATTAGGTTATCAATGGCTTTTTCATTACCTCATGCATCTATAAAAAATGTTACTAAAATTAGAATGTAGAAGGTTTAAGGAAAATAATAATTGGAAAAAATATTTTATGATCTTAAATTCAAATTTAAATTTAGGTATCCAAACAATGGAATTTGAAATCCTTCATTATATAAGAAGACCCAAACAAGGAATTTTGAAATTAATAGATTTCAAATCTGGGTATTTTAAATCCTTGGTTCAAAATAATCCAAATCCAAATGTTGTCATCCAAATGAATTTCAAATATTTCGGTCATTTTTTTAGGTTCTAAAGGTAATCTGGTCATTATTTAGGTTTTGGGAGGTTTTCAGTAATTTTTTAGGTTTCAGGGGTATTATAGTCATTTTTTAGATTCTAAGGGTTTTTTTGTCATTTTTATGTTCCATTGGTATTTTGGTCATTTTACAGGTTTTAATGGCGTTATAATAATTTTTTTTAGGTTTTAAGGGTATTTTAGTCATTTTTAGGTTTCAGGAGGTACTTCGATCATTTTTTATGTTTTAGGGTCATTCAGTCATTTTTTTAGGTTCTAAGGGTATTTTGATCATCTTTTAGGTTTTAATAGTATTCTGGTAATTTTAGAGGATTTCGGGGGTATTTGGGCCATTTTATAAGTTTCGAGAGTATTTTAGTCATTTTCAAGGTTTCTAGTCACTTCGGTCATTTGTGACAAAAATACTGTCATATGTAATGTTGGTACTACTTAATGTGATAATAGAACCATCAAATCTGAGAAAAAAAATAAGGGAACCATCGAATGTGACAAAAGTACAGTCACATGTGATGTTGATATTGCGCAATGTGAGTACCATAAAATGTGAGGAAAAAAAAATAAGGAAACTATTGAATGTGACAAAAGTATAGTCACATGTGATGTTAGTACAGCGCTTTGTGAGACTGGTACCATAAAATGTGAGGAAAAAAAATAAGAGAACCACTAAATGTGACAAAAGTACAATCACATGTGATGTTAGTACTGCGCTTTGTGAGATTGGTACCATAAAATGTGAGGAAAAAAAATAAAGGAACCACCGAATGTGACAAAAGTACAGTCACATGTGATGTTAGTATTGCGCAATGTGAGGATAGTACCATAAAATGTGAAAAAAAAAAAATAAGGGAACTACTGAATGTGACAAAAGTACAGTCACATGTGATGTTGGTACTGCGCAATATGAGGATGGTACCATCAAATGTGAGAAAAAAATAAAGGAACCACCAAATGTAACAAAATACAGTCACATGTGATGTTGGTACTGTGCAATGTGAGGATCGTACCAGCAAATGTGAGAAAAAAGATAAAGGAATCACCGAATGTGACAAAAGTACAGTCACATGTGATGTTGGTACTGCGCAATATGAGGATGGTACCATCAAATGTGAGAAAAGAAATAAGGGAACCACCGAATGTGACAAAAGTACAATCACATGTGATGTTAGTACTACCCAATGTGAGAATGGTACCATTAAATGTGAGAAAAAAAAATAAAGGAATTACCGAATGTGACAAAAGTACAGTTACATGTAATGTTAGTACTACACAATGTAAGGATGATACCATCAAATGTGAGAAAAAAAATAAAAGAACCACCGAATGTGACAAAAGTACAGTCACATGTGATGTTAGTACTGCAAAATGTGAAGATGGTACCATCAAATGTGAGAAAAAAAATAAGGGAACCACTGAATGTGACAAAAGTACAATCATATGTAATGTTAGTACTACACAATGTGAGGATGATATAATCAAATGTGATGTTTTGGTAACCTGATATAGCAGGTTGCCTACTAGTGAGTACTGTACCCCCCAAAAAAAAGAGAGGGTACTATAGAATTACCCTCCTATTAATATTATACAAATTGATAAGATTAAAAGAAGTAAATCTAATGGCTAAATCTTAGGTGGGTACCGTACCCCCTTAAAAAAAGAGGGGGTATGGGAGAATGACCCATACTTCACATGTCTTAATTGTATATATTCTTTGGGATTAATATTCACATGTTAGTTTTACTCAAAAAAAATTCACATGTTAGTTATATGGTAAGTATTTACTCACATCTAATTATTTTGTTGTATTCAAGGTCCCCTGGCTTAGGATTTCTAAATTTATACTTAACAATATATATATATATATATATATATAGAGAGAGAGAGAGAGAGAGAGAGAGAGAGAGAGAGATACTTAACAATATATTTGGTAGAACTATTATTTTATTTTTCATTGAAAAAACGTATGTTAGACATAAATGCATGGACATTAAAAAATTTGTGAAACTTATCTTAAGGAAAGTCACAAGCTATTATTTTGAAATAGTTAAATGAAAAATGAAAACAAAAATAATACTAATAATAATTGTAAGTCACATTGACTGAGGAGTAAGGATATTATAGTTTCCACCGCGCACCCTTAGTATGGTGATCACTCCACAAGTATAAGTGTTTTTGGAGTGTGGGGGGTAAGGGCTGAGGTTCAAGTCTCTAAGAGGAAGCTTCACACACATATACACTTAGATTAGGCTAGGCTGCTAGAGTAGAAATTCTATCTTGTAAAAAAGAAAAAAAAGAAAAAGAAAAAAGATATCATAATCTCTACTCACCAATGCCACAACATGCATGTATATAAATATGCATGCCTAACATAATTATGTTTAGCCTAACATAATTTAGTTGTTTAATTTTTTTATTAATTGTCTTCTATAATTTGTTATGTGTATAATTAATATGTATAATGTAATTAAAAGTTGAGTAGGCCATTTGGGTACCAACCTATTTCGATGTACCGTTTCAGAGTATTTCGGAGTTCCTTAAAATAATATATATATATATATATAATTACTATTATATAAAATAATGAATTAAATTTAATATTTAAATAAAATTGGATTAAAATATTTATTTATAATTTTTTATAAATAAAATTCACATTTTGGATAGTTATAAATAGTCCAAATGTACAATAAATATGAAAGTCAAAGCACCTCTTGTTTGTACAAAAAGAATCCTTTACTTCATATATATATATATATATATATAGGATTTTGTTAATGTCTAAGCACACATTAATCGGACCCATATAAATATATACAAATTCTAGAAATAGTAGAAATATTACTCTTGGATAAGTATTGTTAAGTTACTAGCACCTTATCAACCACTCACTATTTTTTTTTTTTAAATAATAAAAAAGAAGCCTTTAGCATTCTACTTTAGAAACAGCTGGAAACTAATACATTGAAACTTGAAACTATTTAGGCTTAGGAACACGTTTGCTTATCTTATGATTTTTTTATTTTATTTTTTTAAAATTCACCTCTTCTAAGAAGGAGTCTAGACTGTTGGTTTGTCTTCTCTTCTTATAGTCTTCGTCTTATTCGTTAGCATGTCCCAGATCTTTACCGTAAGTCTCTTATATTCTCATATTCTTTCTACTTTTTCTTTATCTTACCCTCTACGTTCTTGTCACAACCATTTCTTCACCTTTTTTTTTTTTTTTTTCTTTTGTGTTAGATACAAAACCAGTACCGACCGAAATTCTCATCTCGGCCAAAACGGCACGGAATCAATAACATTGGTTAGGGGTGTTCCTAATTTTGGTTGAGGGTGTTCCTAATTTTTTTTAAAGGATAAACAAATAATTTTCTTTTTTTAATTATTATATAAAATTTTTTTTTCAAGTCAGGGTGTTCCTGGGAACACCCTGGCTTGAACGTGGCGCCGCCATTGATTCCAAATATGCCAGGCAACTCTATAAATTTTCAACCCATAACCGTTGCTCCAAATTCCCTTTTCTATTTTGATAGAAATTGTTTTAAAAAATCTAGTGTTTACAATCTATACTTAAGTTAGTCTTTAATACCCAATTGTTTGTGATTGCTACCCACCCATATAGGGCAAGGTTAGCACATTAAACTTATGGACGGGGCCCTTTACTGGGTGCATCTTGGTGACGCTATACCTTGCAAACTCAATATCAAACTCAAAATAATAAACAAAAGAGTCCACTTTTATTGGCCTATAGATCTTGGATTTTTTTTTTTTGTCATTTTCTTCATTTATATTAACTCTTTAAAATTTTACAATAGCCTTTTTCATATAATCATATTGTAACTCTAATTAAAGTTTATTAAAATTCATATATATAATAAAAAAAATTAATATATAAAAAGTCTCTTTCATTCAACCAAAAAAAGTCTTTCAAAAATAATATATAATAGCTGAACCGAGAAACAAGATAAGATCGGACCTAAGATTCTTGCCATGTATGCACGAGGTGGTCCTGGTGGACCCAATTATGTATATTAGACATTGTTCAATATCATCAAATTGATATAAAATCAGTATTTTGCCATTTTTAGCAAACAAGAACTTCTCAATAATTAACCTCATTGGCCCATGAGTCTTCCAATTTTTTCCTTAGCGGTTGAGTTAACTAAATTATAGACAAAGTTTAGCTATATAATTAGTTATAATCTAAAACTACAATTTTTCTCTAAAAAAAAAACTTAATGTTGTAAGTTTGCTCAATATCTTTTCATTAGAGGGGAATTTTAATAAATTTACTATTGGATTACAATTTATTTTATATCCTCCATACTTACAAAATTTTTAGAAAATTAAAGATCAATTGTTAAGTCATCAGTAAATTGTTTAAATTGTAAGTTTTTATAATTTAAAATTATGCATAAAAAAAGAGCTTATAGATAAATATCTATATTCTATATTCTATATCTATCTATATATATAATAGCAGAAGCCTTAAGTGGATTTCTATAATTAAGGAGGTGGTGACAAATAGAATAGAGAGAGATGCTACGTCTATAATAATTTTACAACATTTTTACAACAAATCATAGGTAGTTAGTAGTTATTAGTTCAAATTTGAAACTAATACTAAGATTACTTTTTTGCCCCAATAATAACAACCAGTAACAACTTGCCATTTAAGATTTGTTGTAGAATTATTGTTCGATAAATCTGTGTGCTGTAATTGATATATGTGATATATTCATTCAATTTTTAGATACTGTGGCTTGGCATATATATAATTTTATATGGGTACAAACTTGATTCATAAAAGCTATGGTTACAGATGCACACTGCTAATGAGATTGCTAGGTTTATTGAGATATGATATAACTTCTTTGTTTTATCATGTAATAGTTGAAGCACTAGAATCTTTGTTATGATTCTGATATATCTATGGAATTATGTGCTTGACATCATTCGTATGCTTTTATATCCTTAGATTAAATGAATATATATAGATTCATGTGCGGATATATAAACTATTGTTTTTTAACCATTGGTTTTTTGATATCAATTCATGATTATATGGGTTAGATTTTATTTTTAGCTAAGGTTTTTGGGTTGTAATTGTTTTTGTTTTGGGTATTTGGGTTAGATTTGATTCTTTTTGAGATTATTGTTTTTTGGTTAAAGAGATTGAAATGGTGTTGAATCACACCAAACTGTTCATCTTCTACTATGTAGAAATCTCCCTTTGAAAATACTTGCAGCCAATCACAGGTTCTTTACAAATACAATTTCTTTGTTTTCAGTAAATATAAATATTTTAATGGCTGAAATAGACTGGATTGGTGTTTAGTGATCTTTTTCAACCTAACTTAGAAAAGTCTTTTAATAATTATATTAAAACATATTTATTACAGCTTTTCCTACATCTTCATGCCTACTCCATTATTATGTAGGGTTTCCTTGACAATAAGAACACCATATAATAATAAAAAAATAAAAAAAATGGAACCAAAATAGAGGTTTTCATATCCATTGAATATTTTTTTCAAAGGGTAAAAAGAGGCAATACCAGGTCATATGGTGCTAATGTTGTTGAATAGTAGTTAACCTTCTAACTTCTAAAATTCTTATTCCTTTTGAGTTTGATATTAATTATGATTGAATTATAGTCAAAGCTGACAGTTTTTTTAACTGTATTATTAGTCTATTGAGGAAAATGACTTAGACGTAGTTATTTTGGTTTGATTGATTCTGATTTAGAATTGGCTTGAGAGAGGGGTGAACCTATTTCTTTAAATTATTAAGTTTTATTTAAAATGAGGTATGACTTTAATTTGTATTAGTCTGTATCTGTCAATCATATCTTTGTTCACTCACAGTAAGATGAGTAATTGAAGTGGGATGATGTGAATGATGAATTAAGTAGTTATGTTAGTGTAAAAACTTTCTTTGTTTAATTAAAGCTGTTCACATTCAATTTTGTTTTGTTTGTTCATCTGCCTTTTGTTTATTTATTGTTAAAATACTTTCTTTGTTTTCATAATTATAATTGTTTGTTCAATGTCGTTCAAAATCATCTTTTGTAGGAGCTGAATCTATCTTCACCAAAATGTATAAATATTGTCTAAAATTGTTGGATTCTTCTTCATATGCACAGTTTATGGTTCTTTGTTTTGATGTTTTGGTGTATTTCTTTCCTAATTGTTTAATTGCACATTTGTTAGTAGAATAGTGACTACATTTATTTGTAAGTTCATGGAATTAAGTTAAAGCACTAAATATATACTAAAACTTAGAAGTTGGCATATACAATTTACCTTAGGCTATTGGTTGTTGCTGTGATTTTGAATGAGTGAAAATATATACTAAGTTTACTTATTCATAAAAGTCACTGGTCATATGACATTGAACTATTATGTTTTATTTACAAAATATTTGACGGTAAAAGCATTATCATACAAAATTGGTTGAGAACTTATTAGCACTTTTGAGTTTGTACTGTTTGGTTGTGGCCAAAGCTAATCAAATTTATGCCCAAGCTTAATGATTGACATTAGGAGAGAAAGAAGGGAAAATTGATGGTTTTTGTGATTGTAATCTTTTCTGGTAATGAGATTAACCCCCTTTGAGAGAGTTAGAAAGTTGAGAAAAAAAAGGACACCATTGGATTGTTTAAAATCTTTATGTATAAGACAAAAAAAAACTTTCCAGTTCAAGTTTGTGCCAAAAAGTGTTACTGTTTGATGTTAATTTTGCTTTAAGTATTTATCTTATATATCCTTGGCTAATGGAAGCCAAATTCTTTGCCATCATCATATGGGAAATAGCCAGCAGATTGTTAAAAACTAAATCAATCTTTCATATTTTTTGCAACTCAAACCATATTACAATGTTTGCTTCCGCTTCTTTTGTAGTCTCTTTTTCATCTTTCTTTGCTGTGGTTTTTAAAAACTTCTTACCCTATCATTTTGTTGAATATTGAGTTTTTAGCCAGGTACAACACGGGTATTTTGCAAGAAGAGTTGCTGCATCAAACTAAGAGGTTTAGATGGCTTGATTTTCCCTCTATTTATCTCATAATTTGAATTAAATTTTCTTTGTTGATCTGTTTGGTTTTGATTAGGCTCTGAATTGCATATTTTATTCTGCTTTTTTCTTCTTTTTTAAAATTCAATGAATTCTTATTTTGTATTTTATTGAATTGTAAAATTGTCATGACTTTTTTTGAATGCTATGCTTTAAGTGGCTTGCATTTGGTACCTCTACCATATACACGTAATGGTCTGCATTTGGTGCTTTCTTCTTGATTTATCATAATCCAGCTTCTTTGTGAGTGGCGTCATGGGGTTTAGCCCTTGAATATATGTAGGGAAAAACATGTATGCCATTTAATAATGGTTGATTTCTCAATGTTGCTGCTCTGAGCATCTATTATTTGAAACTAAAAAGTCTAAAACCTATTTAATGTTTGTGCAAAAAAGTCATGTTTTCCGTTTGATTGTATATTTGTTTAAAGGAATGTATAATTGTTTTAAAGAATGAATGAATTTTTATTGGCAGTAAATTATGTTTCTTTTTTGTTTATTGAATTTGATTAAATAACCAACATATTGCTTAAAATTATGTTGTTGAATATTTAGGGATTATTTACTAAAGATTGTTGTGTGTGCACATTAACGTTTCAATTAGTTGGTTAATCTGTAGAAAAACCTTTTAATTTTTAAAGCCAATAAAATATTATGCAAACGTCTTTAATTCTTGGTTCCACCTGAATGACCAAAGAACAACAATATTCTTGATTATTATGTTTGCTTGGCTTTGCAATTAATTTGGCTTATTTGCTTTAGTTCAATTTTACTATTTAGTGTAGCTCAATGATTACATTGTGTTGGTTTTGAAGGATTTGAATTTCTATTTGTGATGATTATGTAATCATTAATTTTAGTTTCAAATTAGGTTTTATATTTGGTTTTGTGGCCTTTACAGCATTTATTCTTTTTTGTTGTTTGTTGGTTTTGGTCTTTTGATTTCATGGAAAAACAATTCCAGTTTTCCGTTATTTACTAATTTGTTATGAATATTAATGCTTATGGCATGGACAAGAATGGTAGAATCCTAGAATCATGAAAGGCCATCTATAAATCTCAACCTCTACACAGGCTGATTTTTGAAAAAAAAAAAAGACCAACCTCTTCATTTAAAAGGAACATTAACAAGATAATTGAAAGATAAAACCATTTTACAGTTTAATATAGTTTGCTTGAATGCTGATTCTCTTTTTACTCATCTCATACTAAGTATTACATTTTGTTCATTTACTATAATCCTGTTTTAATTGGCTTTGATTTGCATGTTTTAGCCAGCTTCTGTTTTTACAAATTGATTTCTTCACCCAATTCTCCCTTCTACTTATTTCACATCCTCACCGCTATTTTGTGTTATGTTAGGACATATCTGTTTTCACTTGTTAAGAACATATGTCACTTATTTATGTAAATTGGCTAATCTTTTGACAAAATGCACTCAACTTGTAATTGGGTAGTTCTAGATGTTTTTAATACTTCAAGAAACAAGGTTTCAAGGTCAAGTGTTGAAGTCATTAAGTCTGTCCAAGAAAAAGCAAGCTGAAGTGCAATTTCATTAAAGCTCGACACCTGCTCAATAGCTACCTCGACACCTGCTATCTATCGTGTTAGGTTCTAAGGTCTTAGGATTTTATGTATTTAGAACTCTAATTTGTAATGTTGGCAAACCATGATCAAAACATTGTATTTAGTCTTGTTGAGACTTGCTCAAAGTTGGTTTAATATTGTAAAGTTGGAATCGAGTGGCTGCAGAAGTACTTGAGACTTTCGGCCTGGCTCAATCGATCGAAGAATAGACTCGATCGATCGAAAATCGCACAGGTTGAATTTTCTGCAGAATTTCCAACTCAGCCCTACTTCATTAAACGTTTAGGGTTTTATGTTTTTACCCTAGGTATATAAACTAAACCCTAGCCACGTTTTTGGGGGTTGTCCATATTGCTTTGTTGCTCATACATTGCTGTTTTGTGTGAATCTCGTGTGAGATCTTTGAGGAGACTTCCTTTACACAAAACTTAGGGTTTTCAAGGTAGAGATGATTTCAACATCTTGAAGATCATTACAGTTGCAACCATTGGAATTTAAGAGAAAAGCAAGCGGGGAGCTTGTAGCTGATTGAAGAATTCAAGAAAGAAGTAGTCCGTGGATTCGGAGCCTGCGCGTGGTCGTGTCAGGAAGTTTTACTGGTGGGTAGCATTAGTAAGTCGAGCGGGGAGCTTGTAGTCCTTCTTTAAGAACTTCAATTCTTTCATAGTGAATTCTGTTATGCCTTGAGGATCGGTGGGTCAAATCCTCCCCAGGTTTTTACTGAGTGGTTTCCTAGGTGATCATATCTTGTGTTTATTTATTTTCCGCTGCTTTATATCTTGATATGATTATTTGATTGTTTTAACCTAGAATTGCATAATTTGACTAAGTAACAACTTGGCTAATTAATCTAGGCTACGCAATCTGTGTGTTTAAGGGGTCTAAATTTCCATCAAGTGGTATCAGAGCGGGTAGCTCTTTTTGATTGAGATTTCTATCTTTGAGCTGATCCTTGACCCTAGTTGTCATGGAGCATGGACACTCTTTTTTTGTTTCTCCTCACTTTGATGGGAACAACTTAAAACATTCCTGAAATCCATTGATGAAAGGGTTTGGAATTCCGTTGAATACGGATGGGAGAAGCCCACTACTCCTGTGAGTGAGTGGCAAACTTCTGAAAAAGAAGCAGCAGGATTCAATAGCAAAGCTATGAATGCCATCTTCAATGCTATTTCTATGGAGGAATTTAAGAGGATCTCTAATGTTGAGGTTGCTCATATTGCTTGGAAAATCCTCCAAACTGTGCATGAAGGCACAAAGGCAGTTAAGATTAATAAATTGCAACAATTGACTTCTAGGTTTGAGAGTATTAGGATGTCTGATGATGAATCCTTTGATGAATTTTATGCCAAACTGAATGATATTGTCAATTCTGCTTTTAATTTGGGTGAAATATATGATCAACCTAAAATTGTTAGGAAGATTCTTAGATCTTTAACTGAAAATTTTAGACCCAAAGTGACTGCCATTACTGAAAGCAAGGATGTGGACTCCATCCCTGTAGATGAACTTGTAGGATCTCTCCAATCCTATGAGTCTGACCTACCTAAAGTAAACAAATCCAAATCAATGGCTCTTAAGTCAGTTGATGATGTTGATGGTGGTGGATTTGATGATGAGCTCTCTGCTACAGAGATTGCCTATCTTGCCAAAAACTTTAAGAACTTTCTTAGGAATACAAATAGAAAGGCAAGAGGTACCTACACTGCTGAACCTAGAAATTTTAGGAAGAATGATCCCACTAAGGTAAATAATTTTGAAAAACCTAATGAAAAAGTTGGTCAATTTTCAAATAATTTTTTGGGTCCTCAGTGTTTTGGCTGTCAAGGGTATGGTCATATGAAATTTGAATGTCCTACATTCTTGAAGACTAAGGGTAAAGCTATGGCTGTAACCCTTAGTGATAATGAGGTTTCTGATGATGAGTCCGGTGGTGACGAGGATGGAAACTTCATTGCTTTCACAGCTACTGCTATGGTCAGTGAAAGCGTATTTGCTGAAGAGAACCCTTCTAATGGGGAACTCTCTGAAGATGCAGATCTTCAAGAGGCCTATAACAAACTTTACAAAATTGCTGCAAAGGATGCTATGGAAGTTGATCTTGGCCTAAAGAAAATTGACTCTCTAGAGCTTGAAAAGAAAAATTTGCTTGTTAAACTGTTTGATGCTAATGAGCTTCTGAATAATGTTAAATCTGAGAACATGCTTTTGCTTGATAAAGTTAGAACTTTAGAACATGATTTATCTATTGCTAGATCTGCTAGTTCTAAACTTGATCACATGTTGAATGTTCAAAAGTATCCTGCGGATAAATCTGGTTTGGGATATGTTGAAAGCATCTTTGACTCTACTCCACATTCCACAAATTTTGTTCCTGCTTCTTCTTTTGAACCTTCTGTGAGTGAGGTTGTGAGTGAAACTGTCAAACCTCCTGTGAGTGAGGTAGTTAAACCTGTAGAAGTTTCACCACCTAAGAAGATTAGGGTAGACTTAAGAGAATCTAAACCTAAGGAGCCTACCAAATCTAAGGACAAGATGCATGGTAAATCTGCTTGGGTTTGTCATTATTGTGGTAAGTCTGGACACATTCATCCTAATTGTTACAAGTGTCAAGCTGATAAGAGAGCAACTAAACCAAAAGTGCCTGTGCCTCAAGCACAAGATCCTATGGCACTAATTG
Source organism: Quercus variabilis (assembly GCA_030445155.1). Classification (NCBI taxonomy): domain Eukaryota; kingdom Viridiplantae; phylum Streptophyta; class Magnoliopsida; order Fagales; family Fagaceae; genus Quercus; species Quercus variabilis. Next base: position 32,808,526 of record CP129452.1, on the reverse strand, counting down.
GTGAATTGGTAAAGGTGTTAAACCTTTATTCCAATCCTGGAGTTGGGAATCACTCGAATGTGAATAAGAACTCCAATGCTTGTGGTGCATCTAAAAGGTCTTAGATGTAAAAGACTCGAACTAACTGAGTCTTTCTGACATGGTCCTTGTGCTTAATTACTCTATTCTTTGGTGACCATTGTTCTTTGATTTTTGTCTTTTTGTTGTTTTTGTTCTAGGACTTGCATTGCATTACATTCATGCATTTCATTCTAGGATGTATCTGTTTTCACTTTTAATAATAAAAAAAAAAAAAAAAGGGAAAAAGGAGAAAGCAAATATTATGTTAGACACTATTTGTCTTGATTTTTGAAAAACAAGGTTGATCTATCTTTTGACACATATCATGGTCTGTGTACCTTGTTTAACTTTGATGATCTTTTTCATTGCACTTGACTAGTTGAAACTTTGTAGTGCATGTTATGTGGGAAAGATGTGTATGGTTTTTAATCTCTTTGTCTTAATCATGAAGTCATATGTTATTTAACTGTCGGACTTGATTCTTTTGAGAAATGCATAAATAACCATCTTACCACTGTTTACTAGCCAATTATGAACACCTTAGTGCATATCATAAGATTTTGTGTACTTGTTACACATGCACAAAAAGAACATAAGGTGATGCCTCGGATTAATTGCTTAATGCTTAAAACTGGTGTGTACTATTAGGCTTGATGCCAATTCACTTAATTCAAACCGGTGTGTATTATTAGGCTTGATGCCATTTCACATAATATATTTCACATGCTAAGAGGCAAAAATACAAGAAACTTACATGATTGCAAGCTTTTGTTCTAGGAGATGTGGGAGTTATATGATGTAACTCTTTAGGTGATAGTCTCTTTTAAATTCTATGTCATGAATTGTGTAGACTTTGTTTTTGATTACTAGTCACATATCACCTCACATGTATCTCAAGTTTTTGCTAGTATCACACACTACACAAGTTACTCTTTGTTAAACACTGTACATACTAGTGTGTGTGTTTATGGTCTGACCAACCAAGTTTGAAAATATCTTGAGATTTGTGCACAACATTTTTGTTGCTTGAGAAAATTCAATGGAAGAATGATTGAAATTTGTTTTTGAGAAAATTGGGTTTCAAATTTTAGGTTTTTGAAAAAATCATTCCATCTCATACTCATGCATGTTGTTTTTACAATTTAATGTTTTGAGGAGTTGTTTTAAAAAAATTTAGGTTTGTGTCTTTCAAAACTGGATTTTTTCTCAAAATTTAGAGAGCCTCTACCCATTTCGATCGATCCAACCTGTTTTTCGATCGATCGAAAAAGTGCCTTAATTTGTTCTAAAATGCCTGTCACATTCGATCGATTGAATGTAATTTTCGATCGATCGAATATCGTGAAAAAGGTTTTTAAAAAGGTTCTTTTATGACTTTTTCAAAGTTCCTATTTCAAAAACTTTTCAAACCTTTTTCCTCTCTCCGTGTTGGCAAGCTCAATTTGTGATTTTTGTCGTTTTCTTCCAAAGTTTTTGCAAAATCTCTCTCTCCTCAAGCCGGTAAGACACTTTTGCCCTTCCTTTTGATTTATTTTTCATCATTTCATGCATAAATTCATGCTTTTAAGGGGCGATTTTCGCACTTTGCATATTTGAATTTTTCTTTTGATTCATGCCTTAATTTATGCAATTGATCATTGGGTTTTTGTAGGGACATGCTATAGACATGATCTAAATAGTTTAATTTGATCAATTTTTGAGTTTGGTGTGAAATTGAAAAATCTAGGGTTTACTAATTGATCCGATTTGGGGATTTTGTTAAATTGAGTAGAATGTGATGAAATTGGCTTGTTGTATTGATGAAATTAAGCATTATAATCTATGTGTTGTGGTTTGTGTTGCTCAATTCATCATTTTGTTTTTAAAAATTTTTCAGTTGATGTTAAATTTTTGAGGTTTTTGTTAAGAAAATTCCCTGCTCAAGCCAATTTTGTCAATATAATCTCAATTGAACTTAATTGCTCACTGCATTAGTACATGCATCATGGCATTGTATCTGCTCATGCATCATATAGATTTTAATTCTATTGTTTTTTGTGCTAACTTGCAGTCTACCTTTGGTTTTGTTTTTGTTTTTTTTTTTTTGTATTTTATTTTGGTTTTCTCTTTGTGTCTCTCTCCTTTCCTTAGCATCATGCCTAGGAAAACTAGAGCTCGTAGGTCTATTCATTCTTCTTCTCCATCCCCTCCTTCCTTTGACCGTGAGAAGTTTCCGAGTGAGAAAAACCAAGAGATTTTTGATAAGCTTAACCTTAGGAGACGGATATGGGCTGAGCGTTCTGTGTTGTTAGATGAACTCGATCCTGCCATTAGGGCAAATTTTGAGCGTTGAGGCTGGTTACCTCTGGTGGATGTTTCTGATCCTCCTCCACCTTCTGCCTTGATTAGAGAGTTCTATTTGAACATCTCTATCCGCATCTATGATTCCAACACTTTAGTAAAGAGTTGGATACGAGGCGTAGAGTACTCTAGTACTCCTCAGGTAGTGGTTGATGCTCTAGGGGTACCATTGGTCCGGCATCCTGTCTATCCATATGATGAGTCTCCCGAGCTGAGCGATGTTTTGTCTTACATCACTGGTACTACTGTCCAGTGGGGTTCTGATCCTCGGATCACTTCTGTTGAGCTCTCCGGGTTACATTATCTTTTCTTTAGGATAGCTTGCCATTCTATCTGGCCCATTTCTCATGTGCACACCATTCCTCTTGAGAGGTGTGTATTTTTGTATGCCTTAGTTACTGATGCTCCTATCAGTTTTCCCCATTTTTTTCTTCGTTCTTTGAACGATGTTTATAGGAGTTCATCCTCTTCACATGCTCTTGTACATCCTATTTTCATTCATAGGATTCTTCTTTATCTTGATCTTAGTGGCTTTCCTTCCTCTGAGCCTGTTCATGTGATAGCTTCTATAGGTGCGTCTTTTCTTAAGCTGAGGGCCGCTCATCTTCGAGCTGGTTCTAAACAGCCTAGGTCTGAGTCCTCTAGTAGCGTACCTCCTCCTCCTTTTTCTTCTGCAAGTCTTGCTGGTGAGGATATTCCTGATCCAGTTGGTGATGATGCTGCTGCTGCTGATGTTCCTCCACCTCCTACGGCCGACTTCGATGTTCGTCGTACTTTGGAGACTGTCATGACCGTTCAGGCGGCTCATGGTCAGATTTTGGTGGACTTGCTGGACGAGATTCGTGCTCTCTGAGTTGATTTAGCGCGTCTTCATTCACCCTCACCACCTCCTTTTGATGGCGACTTGTGATTGCTCTTTGGCATTCCGTCACAAAAAGGGGGAGTGAAGTTTTGACTTGTAGGGGAGATTTTGTAGTTAGGGGGAGATTTTTTTTAGATTGTATCTAGGTGCTTCACTTTGTATATCATTTTTGGGGATATTCATGTTAGGGGGAGTAACATTGATTGATATACATTTATTTTTTATTGATTCTTGTTGCTTTATGATTCACTGCGTATTGATTTATATTTATGACTTGATCATTCTTATATGTCTTTATTTTGTGTTGTGTGGATCTTACAAGAATGTTATACCTGTTGTTTTACTCTTTTCTGTCACACATGCGTTTATGCGTTTGTTGAGTATTTCAGGAATATACAGGTTGATTCAACTAAGCTGCTGTCTACACTTGCAACTGATGGATAGTAGTTAGGCTGAATTTGATTTTATGAGCATTACCTTTGTAAAGGGCTTTTTATTTGTAAAATTTTGAGCTATTAATTAGGGTTTTGTCACGGATTGCCAAAGGGGGAGTTTGTTAGGTTCTAAGGTATTAGGATTTTATGTATTTAGAACTCTAATTTGTAATGTTGGCAAACCATGATCAAAACATTGTATTTAGTCTTGTTGAGACTTGCTCAAAGTTGGTTTAATATTGTAAAGTTGGAATCGAGTGGCTGCAGAAGTACTTGGGACTTTCAGTCTGGCTCGATCGATCGAAAATCGCACAGGTTGAATTTTCTGCAGAATTTCCAACTCAGCCCTACTTCATTAAACGTTTAGGGTTTTATGTTTTTACCCTAGGTATATAAACTAAACCCTAGCCACGTTTTTGGGGGTTGTCCATATTGCTTTGTTGCTCATACATTGCTGTTTTGTGTGAATCTCGTTGAGATCTTTGAGGAGACTTCCTTTACACAAAACTTAGGGTTTTCAAGGTAGAGATGATTTCAACATCTTGAAGATCATTACAGTTGCAACCATTGGAACTTAAGAGAAAAGCAAGAGGGGAGCTTGTAGCTGATTGAAGAATTCAAGAAAGAAGTAGTCCGTGGATTCGGAGCCTGCGCGTGGTCATGTCAGGAAATTTTACTGGTGGGTAGCATTAGGAAGTCGAGCGGGGAGCTTGTAGTCCTTCTGTAAGAACTTCAATTCTTTCATAGTGAATTCTGTTATGCCTTGAGGATCGGTGGGTCAAATCCTCCCCAAGTTTTTACCGAGTGGTTTCCTGGGTAATCATATCTTGTGTTTATTTATTTTCCGTTGCTTTATATCTTGATATGATTATTTGATTGCTTTAACCTAGAATTGCATAATTTGACTAAGTAACAACTTGGCTAATTAATCTAGGCTACGCAATCTGTGTGTTTAAGGGGTCTAAATTTCCATCATGTCGAGATTTATAATTTCAGATTTTCTAATCTGATTTTCTTGGGATCCGTGAATATGCTTTTGGGCCTTCTTTTCTCCTAACCCTAAACATATAAAAGGATCATTTTAAGAGCCGTCAAATAGTACACAAGTTGCAAAAGCATTGAGCAATCTCTGTTCAAGCAAATTGTGATCAAAAGATGAAGTTCTTGACCTAGTTCATCTTTTCTGAAAAAGTTGCTGTGTATTTGCATCAAAGGGTTTTGTAACCAAGCATCTTCCTGTTATTCATCATATAGGATGAACTGAAGAACTTTGCAGTCAACTTCTTCTCCTTAGTTGGTGTTTAGAAGTCGCGTACTGGGATCCGTGCATTAGTTAGTCACGTACTTGGGAGTCGTGCATCAAAGGTGGGAACTGTCGCTACAGATCAAGTCCAATTGGGTATTGGGGTAAGGGTTCAACTGTAGGTTTGTAAGGTACTTGGGATTCCTTTACTTGTAACCGCTTGATTTAATAATAGTGGAGTTTCGGGAGTGGTGACCTAAAAATCACCCGGTGGGGTTTTTGCCGCAAGGGTTTTCTCCATTCGTAAACAAATCACTGTGTTATTCAATTTCTGCTGCATATTTAGTTTTAGGTGATTTGTTTGTGCTTCCATGAAATTGCATGATTAATTGATTAATTAATAACTTGGCTAATTAATTAATTGGTATAATCACAAGGGGTCATTCAGATTGTGGCCTATCATGTTATTTGAATTTGATTTAAAATCCGGATGTTTATTCTCTTTCTTTCAATGTTTTGGCCTCAAATTATAATCTTTGATTATTTACTGTCATTAGGGACAATCTAAGTCATTAGATGATCTGCATTTATTCATTAGGGACAATCTAAGTCATTGTGTTATACTATTTATTTAGATGTTTTCTTCTTGATTTATCATAATTCAGAGTTTTTTGGGTGGCATCATGGGTTTTAGCTCTTGAATATGTGTAGGAAAAAACATGTTAGTTGTTCAATAATGGTTGATTTCTTAGCATTTTTTTTTTCAATGTTTGTAGGTTTTGGTGTTTTGGGCTGCTTTGAATAAGTATATGATTCGTAAAAAAGTTCCATGTTCACATAATTTTTCATATGTGTGTGCATCCACCCTTTGGTGTTAGTTCTTGAGCTTTTATTGAAAATTTTTCTTCGCAATCGAATGAAGAGATAAAAAGAAGGTAGTGGGCTGATTTTTTATTGATGAGTAATGGAATTTTAGGGTTGTGCTTTTGCAATACAACATTTTAAATCTAAAACAAAGGGTTATATGTTAGGTTTTACTTTCTTTACTAACAGAGGTTATATTTATTATATGTGTCCATTAAGGGTTGATTTTCTTAATAGGTCGTAGTTTTCTTTTAAGATTTTTTGTGTTGGCCTGTAATAATTTTTCCTAAGGGAATCTTTGCCTATATATATGTATATACACATAATATTTAACAATGCTTTTACTTGGTTCTCTTTTAGAATAGCGTTTTGTTATTTCCTATTGGCCATCTCTAATCATCTATCTCTAATCACCAATGTTTTGTATTCTATGTTTTGTTAATAGCCATATTTGTAAGATGGATGGTTTAAGATCTGAATGTTTGAGGAGTAAAGTTATTTTGTAATTTTTAGTAAGTAAAATTATTGGTTTTTAATGTTAATTACTGAGTTTTTAATGTTAATTTTACTGTTATTTCCTTATTGATATATGTCTCTAATTTTCTAGAATGCTTATTAGACTTTGTTTCTTTTAATTTTTGTACTGCTCAGGCTATTAGGCTCAGTTTATTGGCAGGCTTTTTTAAATGTTGTGTTGTTAGTTTTGTTTACTCATTTATTTTTATTGTGTGTATCTTAGTGTTTTGGATTGAGTGCTTATAGATGCTTTAATTTTATTTATTTATTTTATGAATAGAAGATTACATAATAGTGAGTGAAAAGTTTCATGAATTCCATTACTTGGGTGTGTGTATAATCTAATCTATCTCTGTGTAATTTTGAAGCAAAGCCTAAAAAATTTGAGGAACTTTAACGTAATCAATCTTAATTCTTGCTGTCTTATTGAGTGCTTATGTTTAGGTGCTTTTGTTCTTTTATGTTTGGGCTTTCATGGAAGTGTTAAGAAAAAGTTCAAGAGGAAGGAATATTTGATTAAATAAAGGGTTTGTAATATATTTCATTTATATAAACCTACCATGCTTTCTGAATTTTAAATAATTATAATTAATTTTGTTGCAGCTCATTTCTAACTTTAAAAAAAAATGGAAAATGCAAGACAAGCGCGATTAAAAAGACGGATGCTAATGTTTGAGAGGCGATCTGACAGAAAATGGCATGAAAGGAAAAATAGTTTACAAAATAAATTTACCTAGGCTAGGAAATCCAGGAAAATGATCATTGCTAAAAAGAGGAAAAAAAACAAGAGGGATAGAACAACATTAACTCATGACCGCTCTACGTTGCATTCACCTGGTACAAATATGGATTTTTATGCATCAAGAGGTTCGTTCCTCTTTTTGCCACTTTGTATTTATGAATTCTTTAAACATTGCTTCATAAAAATTTGAAAATAATACTTTCAATTCACATTTGATTATTAGATATTGATGTTGACATGGATCATTCCTATGAAGAAACTAGATTGAACATAAGTACATATGATACTTTGGTAGAAGATGGATTCAATAATTGTGATATACCTCAAGAAATCCAAGAATCAAAAAATGAGAGTGGTTGTGAAGAATTTCCAAGTAAATGACTTAACTTAAATTTACAAGGAAAAAAAATATTGATATTCATTTTTGTTTACATCATTATTGTTGTTCTCATATTTTAAAATTCATATAGGAAAATTTACTAAACCTTGGAATTTTGGCTCGCCTTCTTATGTATGCGTGCCTTGCAGTTCAATTTTATGGTATGAAGAGAGAACAGTCAAATCTAAGAGGCCTAGGAACCCAAAATTCTCTCTTTGTTGTATGGAGGGTAAGGTTAAGTTACCTTTGCTTAGGAAAGCACCTCCTCTTATTGATGAGCTTTTAGATCCTCTTGGTAGTCAATGATCTAAAACGTTCAGAACTCTAATCAGTAGTTATAATGCAATGTTCGCAATGACATCTATGGGTGGTAAAGTAGATAGTAGAATTAACGATGGAAGACACCCTTACATATTTATTTTTTGAAAACTGAAGTTTTAATACTTTCTTACCAATGTTGCATACACACACACATATATACATGCACCATTTTCTGTTTTTTTTTTTTTTTTTTTTTAAATTAAAAAAAAATTACACAAGACATGATGCATGTATATACACATATTTTGCTAATTGTATGATACTTTGTTTATACATATTTTGAAATTAGATGAGAATATTTTACCAAAAGAGATTCAAAAAATAATTGGCAATGAATATTTGTTCCAATTGCATCTTGATGAATATAATTTGAAGTATGGAAAAGAAAATTACACGGTCTCGAAGATTTTGGAGATGGAAATTTCACATAAGCAAAATGACTCACGTAAAGTTGAAGAACATTAGGTAATGGAAGCATACTTACTTCACCTTGCTTACTATATGATTCAAACACTAGTCTACACATAATTTATTATACATATCTAACTGATACATAGGAATGCAAATTATTGCAGGACACAATGGAGGAAATTGTAAGAAAATCAAGGAAGGACAAGTACATAGTCAGTCAAAAAATAGAAATAGGAGAAACATCTGTTGAAAGACCTGAAAGAATGCCGCTCCAAATGCTTCAAAAACGTCAAAAGGGTACTAAGCAAATTGCATCAAAGAAGAAAAAAAACTGAACTCTAATGTATATAAAACCTTACTCTACGAGTCTTTATGTATTTCATAGTATTGTTAATTATTTTTTTTTCTTTAGAAGAGTAAACTGAATGTACTGTTAAGTTACTGCGACTATCATATTTCCTGTTATTTCGTTGAAATTCAAATTTGTAACATTCGCTAGGTATTCTCAAGAAACATTACTAGATAAAGCTGACAGATTAGGTCAGCATTACTATAATTCTTATCTTCAAATTGAATTTATGTCTGCCAAAAATGTAATTATATTTCCCAATTTGGTATGTTAGAGACTGTGATGGTCCCAAAATGGCTGATTTCAAAGTGTATAAGCTGGATGAAGAATGTAGTCAACGGGATTTGCTGTGATCTTTAACAGCATGATCAAATGATTAAAATAAATACATTTTCCCCTATTGTTCTGTTGCTGTAAAGTAAGAAGTATGATGTGTTCAGGTTTAAGTACAAAGTAGATATACCTATTAGGCTAACTATTATTTTAAGTTATGTGTGTTCAGCTACTGCATCCATCCGGATCTTCAACACCAATTGATGGTGCCCAGTCTATTTCACCTATGCTGATTCAAATAAAATCTGCCATTTTAGGCTCTCAAGGGAGTCTTTTACCTCCACAAGCAGTATTTTCTTCAGTTAAAATTGAAGTATTTTGTTCATTGTGATTCATAAGAATGGTAGATAAGAATATCACATTTTTCAAGTACGTTTTAGATCTGCTGTGATTCAAGTTTATAAATTTTTTATGAAGTTTCTATTTTTATTTTTTAATCTATGTTACTTTTTTCTTGTGTACCAATTGCTAATTTGGAATTGTTAACACTTAATTTATGCAAATTACTAAATTTTTCCTGTTGACAGATTTCTTGAATATGAAAGTCCATAGACCCAAATTTAGAACAAGACTGTCAATAATTGAATATAATATAGTATTCTCTCTTGCATTTTTAGTTGTTGACAGACTAGGTCACGATCCATGGGCACAGATAGTGTGTGTACGGCTATCTACATAACCTCATTAGATTAGTGTATATGTAAATGATGCTGTATTGAGTCATTTTGGTGAATAAGTACAGCATAAGTGAAATTGAATGCTAATATTCTTTTTTTTTTTTCTTTTTCCTTTGATTTGGTTATGAACTAAGAAATATGAGTTAGTTCTGAGTGTTTTGGTTGGGTTGGTTTTGATTTAAGTTTTTTAGTTGGGTTAGTTGTACAGTGAAAAAAATGTCTGTTTATTTCAATGTAATTTGTCAGGATCCTTTGTAAATACCATCAAAGATTGGGTTGTGATGACTAAGAGTCTTTAGAATGTATAGTATATATTAAAAGCAATCAGCTGTATTTTCTTCTACTTATGAGATTTTAAATGACCCCACGCATTGCGCGGCTTAAACACTAGTAATAAATAATATTCAATTGATATAAAATTTAACATGTTTATTAAGAGGGCAAGGAACATACAATTTAACGATTAGATTTTTAAAATATGTAGTAATGTTTATTTTATCGAGCAAAATTATAGTTTTAGGATACAACTAATTTTGTAGCAAAATTGTATCTATATGTTATTATCATGGTAAATATTCTATTAGTCCATTTTATTTTTAATTTTTAACATTAAAATGCACCAGTAATCTCTATTATAATAAATCTGCCACGAGTTGCAACTTGCAAGCTTATCTCTTATGGACTCATATAATTAAACCATAATTAGACACTCCACTAGTCTTTTTGATAGAGCTTATCTCTCTGATTTAATTTTTTTTTTTTATTCGTATTTTTATCCTTCAGTTCATTACAAAGTTATGGATGATTCAAGTACCACCAATGGTGAAGACTGGATTAGTAGGTTACCAGATTCACTTCTTTGTCACATACTCTCATTTCTTTCACCAAAGGAAGCAGTTGGAACTAGCATCTTGTCAAAGAGATGGGAGGACCTATGGACTTCTGTCCCCAGTCTTTATTTTTGTGATACCTTTACGACTGACTCTGGTAATTACATGAACAAGGTAAATTGCTTTATTGATTATGTAAACTGGGTTCTTGCTCATCGTGATGGATTTGCCATTGAAAAATGCAATCTCTTATGCTACACATTACATGCATCAGCACATCTTTATTCATGGACTTGTGCTGTGATTGCTTGTATGGTTCAAGAGCTAACAATTAAGTCTGAGCTTTTTCGAGTAGGACAGTTGCCATGGTGCTTCTCACTTGCAAAACACTTGTGGTTTTAAAAATTCATGGAAGATTTGTGCTCAACTTCCCAACATCTATTTGTTTGCCAAGACTTGAGTTCCTTTATCTGAATTCTGTTATATATGGGGATGATGCCTCAATGCAAAAGCTCTTTTCTAGTTGTCCTGTCCTTGAAGATTTGGTCATAAAGAGGCATGACTGGGATGGTGTGGGGATTGTGAATATCTCTGTACCTTCATTGAAAAGATTGTCAGTATTTTCCTTAAGTCTAAGAAGCATAGGAAATTATGAGTACAAGGTTGTTATTAATACCCCAAATCTTGAGTATCTTGAAATTGATGATTATATGTATGAAGATTATTCAGTGAATTCCTCACCCTCTTTGGTTGAAGCATGCATCCAAGGTACATGCGTATTTGGACTTCTTGATGGAATCTCTCAAGTCAAGCTTTTAGCATTATCTGGTGATGCTATGCAGGTATGCTTGCACACTTTTCTGTCTGATGTTAACTTCGATATTTATTTGCATACTGCATCTCATCAAATTCATTTTGTTTCTAATGATCTGTGTTCAGTCTCTGCACAATATTGTTCCCATCCTCCCCACCTTTCATAATCTCACCCATTTGAAGCTTGGAATTGATGACAATGTTGGTTGGGAACTACTACCAAATATACTTCAGAGTTCACCCAATCTCAAAGTTCTTAAATTTAAGGAGGTGAGTTTGGATTTCTATTTTCCCTTTGTTTGGATGGTGGGTTAATTCATGTGTATGTCATTGTTAGATTAAATGAATAAACTCACTACTTCCTAAGAGCTTAAACTTTTGGGAGAATTAATAATTTAACATAGTATTAGAGTAGGATGTCTTGTTCAATCTTGTGTGTTCACCTTACCTCTGGTTTAAATTTTCCCATTTTGAGCGGTTGAGCCTCTCTCAATAACAGCTCAGGTGGCCCACACATGAAGGAAAAGTTGTAGATTAAATGAATAAATTCACTATCTCTTAATATCTTAAACTTTTGAGAGAATCGGTAATTTAATAGGACCAAAATTTTCTTTAAAATATCAAAATTTTGGTACGATTTAATGATGGATTCAGAAAGCCAAACGACAATGGTAAAGAGAGAAGTTGATATATCAAAGTCTCCAAGAGGTTCAAATACCTGTCAACTCATATTTCATCATTTAATGTATTGACTATGTGCTCCATCCTTCTGGAAGATCAGCATCTTTTGAATCACCGTCTGCCTTATTGATGTAAAAATTTATTCTTTGATATTTAGTACAGTAATAATAACAATGTAGTCCTACTTGAAACCAAATATTACCTTGCTTTACCTTGGCAGATTTGGAACTGCTCATTTCAGAGAGCATTTTGATATCTTATTGCTTTCTTAATTATGTGCAAGTAGAACAAGAGGTAAGTGATTGTTATGTGGAAATGATAGTTGTAGGTCCATCTAAATAGTTGATCTTCATTGAAATGTTATAGGTGATTGGACTTAAAAGAGTGGGTGTGTTCACATTTTCAATTGGTATGACATTGGTTTAATTAGAAAATTGTGGTGGGGAATCCTTCAAAAGAGAACAACCACTACTTCTCTCCTATGGCCTGGAAAGATTTATGCCAATCAAAGAAGGATGGTGGCCTTGGTTTCAAATCTTTTTCAGATTTCAATATCTCCCTGCTCACAAAGCTCGCATGGTGGATTTTAGGAAGAAAATAAAAGAGGAAAATTTTGTATTCAAGCCTTGTCTGCAAAATATAAGGTGGAAGGAAAAAGCTTTTGGACTTGGAAGAGTGTAGAAGTAGCCAAGCCTATTCTTTTAGGTGGAGCATGTAAGATTGTGAAAAATGGGGAGTATCTTCACTTGGGAGGATCCATGGACTCCAAATCTTCCCAGCTTCAAACTAGTGCTTGTTACAAACCCATGAGTATAACTCACATTTGAAAACTGGCTTGCAAGGGAACGGTGTCCAAGAGCTTATAAACACATAGTTAAACTTATACTTAATCCACGTGGGACACTAGGATTATAACAGTGCCTAAGTCACCTAAATGCTTGAATAATTGCCTAGTAGTGTCACAATTATTTACGCCAAACAAACAAGGGTGGGATGAAGCAAAACTTTCTCAGTTATTTGAGAATGATTCAGTCAAGGCTATTAAGCAAATTCCAATCAGGGCAGGCAGCTCTTCAGATGGGTGGACTTGGACCAAATCATCAAACGGATCCCTAACTGTTAGATTAGTTTATTGGAAGTTACTGCCTCCAATAGAGGGGATGGGTTTGATGAGGTCAAAGCAAAAATATGGAAGTCTAATTAACATGAGAGGCTAAAGATGACGCTACGGAGAATTGCCTCTAGAATAATTCCTACAAAGGATTCCATTTTGAGGTTTAACCTAGACATTGACCCAGCTTGCCACTATGTGGTGAATCTCCTGAAACTTCAATCCATATCTTCATCCACTGCCAAGTAGCCGAATCGGGAGTGTAATTACCCCTATATTTATATTTTTTTTCTGACTTTAAAAAGATCAATGATATTGTTTTTGTTTTTGTTTTTTTTTTTTTGAAAATACAACTTTGTATTAAAACTTAATGAGCATCAAAGTACAGAGCTTCCAAGACCGGTTGAATGGAATCCCCTAACCAAATAATCTCATCATTAATACAATTGGCAAAATGAGCTAGAGAATGGGTAACGGAGTTGGCTGATCAAGCAACACATGACATCGAACGGACTTGTAAACCTGTAGCCAGGCAGTGGATGTTTGAGTACAAATGACCCAGCCTAGAGTGAAGTAGGCGTGAGCCTGAAATGGCAGCCATAACCACTAAGTTGTCTCCTTCAAGCACAATATCAGCAAAGTCCGAGTCGAAAGCAAACTCCAGCGCCTTCCTGTAAGCCAACACCTCCGCTTCCTCGCTATCAAGAACAGTTGGTCCTTGATGGGACTGATGAGATAGACTTCCCATGACGAATCCTTTTAGACTGATGAAGTCACCTTGACAGATGAAACGACTAAGCATCCCGGCGATATTACCACACCACTAACAAAGGCAAAGAAGCCATTAAATGAGGTCAATAAATAATTAAGGCGGTCACAAGGCCAGCTGTACAGACCGTTGGAGGCCCATTAAGGATCATATTACTAGGGATGAGATGTTACCCAAAGGAGCATTAAAACCACCATAATAGCCACAACGGCTAAGAGCTACGAGAATGTATATATAGCACTCCAAGCACCAACATAAGGTACATAGACACATTTAGAAATACTTCTTACTCCGTAACATTACATTATTCTTTTTCCAAAAGAGTTTTCTTATACTAACTTTGGCATCAGAGACGTTGTGGCAGGAACCACACCGATGACCATCCTAAGGGAGTTTCTATATCATTTTTATAATCACAGATACGAGGGCTTGGCTTCATCTAGACACACATACTTCAACTGACGAGTTTGCACTTTATCAGTTTGGCACCGTCTGTGGGAACGACATTTTCGCATTCAGATTTGAAAACATAGTTTCTATCAACTTTTACATTCAGATGGAGTCCAATCAAGATTCCACAGCCTTGGCTTAGCAAGTCCAGGCTTTTGCAGCCATCGTTGAAGAGCTTACCAGACAAAATCAGGAAATGAAGCTATGGCTTCAACAGGAGGAGAATCAGTCTAAAGGCAACCCGGAGGACGAGGGAGATAGCCATAGGAGAAGTGACCATTGAAGACCTATTTCTCCCGATGAACAAAATTCAAATCTTCGAGAGAGATGAGGAAGGAAATGGACGAGCTAAGGAACGCCATCAAGGAGAAAACAGACTGGAGCGTGGATAGAATGGCCAGGGCAACAGATTCGCCTTTAACTACGGCAATCCTAGAATCTTTGGTGTTGTCAAAATTTCAACTGCCTCCACTTGAGCCATTTGACAGGCTTAAGGACCCCCAAGACCACCTCAACACCTTCAAGACGACGCTAGGCCTTCAACAGCCACTTGACTAGATACTGTGTCGTTCCTTCTCCACCACTCTCAAAGGAGCGGCAAGGGAATGGTTCACCAAGTTTCCAACATCGTTCATCGATAGCTTTGAGTAGCTAAGTAATGCCTTTTTACGCCACTTCATTGGAGGACAACGCCTTAAGAGGCTAGCGGACCATTTGCTCACCATTAGACAAGGAGAGAAAGAAATCCTGAGATCGTACGTGAAACACTTCACTCGGGAGATCTTAGAGGTAGACGAAGCTGATGACAAGGTGCAGTTGACAACCTTCAAAGCAAGACTAAGGTCTAGAGAGTTCATGGCTTCACTTGAGAAGAATCCTCCTAAGACGATGGCAGAGATGCTCCTGAAAGCACAGAAGTATATGAACGCTAAAGATGCATTAGCTGTCATAAGGGATGTGGAAAAGTCAGGAAACAAGGGGAGGAAAGATGACGATCATAGAGGATAAAAAAGAGAGCGCCCAGATCGTCGGACTAATGATGGGGGTAAAAGAAAGGACGAGAGAACTCCCAGGACGGTAAAATTCACTCCTTTAATTATGCCAATTGATAAAATTTTGACACAGATTAAGGATGAGCACTACCTCAAATGGCCAAGGCCATTACATTCATCCCCTAATGTTCGTGACAAGAATAAGTACTGCTGGTTTCACAAGGGTCATGGCCACTATACAGAAGATTGTCGAGACCTAAAAGAGCAGATAGATGAGTTGATATGGAAAGGAAAACTGCAGAAATATGTGAAGAAGGAGGAGCTTAGTAGGTTTAGAGACAGTATCAAAAACCAACGCGACTCCTTACCCAAAGACGGGGATTATAAGTTCCAACCTCCACAAAATGTGATTGGAGAGATAAAGATGATTGCAGGAGGGCCATTCGTAGGCAGGTTATTTAGATCCCTTAGGAAGGCATGCTAGAGGCAGGTGAACAGCGTCCACATGATACCCCTGTTTAAGCAAAGACGGATGGACCAGGACCTGTTTTTCAACTAGGAAGATGCTAGGGCAGTGAAGCAACAACATAACGATCCCTTAGTCATAATGCTCACGATAGAAGGATTTAATACTAGGAGGATCCTTGGGGACAATGGTAACTCCACAGACATCATCTACATTCTTGCTTTCCAGCAGTTGAAGCTAGATCCAAAAAGACTGTGTCCGTTTGACTCCCCCCTCTTTAGTTTCAGTGGAGATAGAGTATATCCCAAGGGCATAGTGAAATTAATAGTAACAGTAGGGACCTACCCGAGGCAATTGACCCGTCAGTTAGACTTCTTGGTGGTAGATTGTCCCTCATCCTACAATGTGATTATTGGAAGGCTCGCACTCAACCGATGGAAAGCAGCCACGTCCACCTATTGCCTAAAGATAAAGTTCCCAACGGAGAACGGTGTTGGCAAGGTTAAAGGAGATCAAGTCCTAGCCAGGGAGTGTTACCAGGTCATCTTGGCTGTAAAGGAAAACCATACATCAGTGTTCAAGGAGAAGGAGGAAGATAAAGTAGAAGCCCTAGAGACAGTGGAATTGGCCGAAAGAGAGGCAACCAAGACGACAAGGATAGGGACGACGTTAAGCCCCGAGATGAGAATAAAGCTCGTCTAGTTCCTTAAAGAAAACTTAGACGTCTTCACATGGAGTCACGAGAACATGCCAGGCATATCTCTAGAAGTCATTCAGCATAAGTTGAATGTGGACCCAGAACGAAACCAAGAGATTACAGACGAAGTTAACAAACTGTTGTCGGCAGGCTTCATCCGGGAAGTCTACTATCCTGATTGGCTCGCAAATGTCATCCTTGTGAAAAAAGCGAATGGGAAGTGGAGAATGTGCGTGGACTTCGCAGACTTGAACAAGGCATCCCTGGAAGATAGTTTCCCTTTACCAAGGATAGACCAGCTTATGGATTCTACAGCCGAGCATAAGTTACTGACGTTCATGGACGCTTTCTCAGGATACAACCAAATAAAAATAGCTGAAGAAGATCAGGAGAAAACTGCTTTCATTACAAGTCAAGGGCTCTATTGTTATAAGGTAATGCCCTTTCGACTAAAGAATGCAGGAACTACTTATCAGAGGTTAGTGAACAAAATGTTCAGTAAACAGATCGGTAGGAATATAGAGGTATATGTGGATGACATACTCGTCAAGAGTAAAGAAGAACTTGCCCATCTAGACGACCTGAAGGAGATGTTCGCCACCCTCAGACAATACCAGATGAAGTTGAATCCTAGCAAGTGTGTTTTCGATGTAGCCTTGAGAAAATTATTGGGATTCATGGTGTCCCAAAGAGGAATAGAAGCAAACCCAGAGAAGGTGCAAGCCATTATCAACATAACATCACCCAAGACCGTCAAGGAAGTCTAGAAGCTCACAGGAAGGATTGTCGCTCTCAATAGGTTCATCTCTAAAGCGATAGATAAGTGCCTGCCCTTCTTCAAGACCTTGAAGAAAGCCTTCGCCTGGACAGACGAGTGTGAAGCAGTGTTCCAGGAACTCAAACGTTACTTGAGTAATCCACCCTCCCTGAGTCCATCAAAGGAAGGGGAAAACTTATATTTGTACTTGGCGGTATCAACCACGGTGGTAAGTGCAGCCTTGATTCGAGAAGAGGACAATAAACAGCTCTTAGTTTACTACATTAGTCAGGCTTTCCAAGGTACTAAAGCTAAGTACCCAATGATTGAAAAGATTACATTCACGTTAATAGTAGCCTCGCGCAAATTGCAACAATATTTTCAGGCAAATCCTATCCTGGTGATGACAGAGCAACTCATCAAGAGGCCCATGAACAAACTTGAAGCAACAGGGAAAATGGTCTAGTGGGCAATCGAATTCAGTTAGTTTGACATTGAGTACCATCCTAGGACAGCTATTAAGGCACAAGCCTTGACGGATTTCAATGCTGAGTTCACCCTTCCAAATCAACGAAACAGAAAGGTGGACGATACAGACCGATGGTTTCTCAGCCCAAAAGAGGGGGGGAGTAGGGGTCGCCATAACCACCCCCGACAGAGAAATACTTAGATATGGAGTTCAACTGCAATTCCGAGCCACCAACAACGAGGCCGAGTATGAAGGAATACTGACGGGACTGAGACTTAGGAAGGTACTTGAAGCTAAGAACTTTCTAGTCCAGAGTGATTCCAAAACTGGTGATAGGGCATATTAAAGGAGAATATGAAGCAAAGGAGGAAAGAATGCAGAAATATCTTAGGCTGACGAAGCATCTGACTCAGGAATTTGATAAAGTGGAGTTTGTGTAGATCCCTAGAAGCCAGAACATGTTAGCGGACGAAGTTGCGAAACTAGCATTGTCGGAGGAAAGAGTGGCAAGCATGGGCTTGGTGATGGAAGTCTAGAAACGCCCCAGTATCGAGGAAATCTCCACATTCATAATCCAGAGCACAGGTAGCTGGATGACACCAATGTCCTTTCTCCAGGATGGGCACCTCCCTCAAGACATCGAGGAGGCCAGAAGAGTCAAGTAAAGAGCAACCAGGTTCACGATTCTGAACGACACACTATACAAGAGAGGATTTCCATGCCTTAACTGAGGTGTGTGGATGAAGATAAAGCCAAATATATCCTGGAGGAGATCCATGAAGGAATTTGCAGAAACCATGCAGGCCCTAGATCACTGGTAAGCAAAGTTATCAGAATAGGCTATTTTTGGCCTACAATGTAGGTAGATGCAAGGGAAATTGTCAAGAAATGCAATTAGTCCCAAAGATTTAGGAATGTCCAGTGCCTTCCAGCAGAAAGACTGGTGACGATATTTTCCCTCTGGCCCTTTGCACAATGGGGAATTAACATCATCGGACCACTGCCTCAAGGTAAAGGACAGGAAAAATTCCTACTGGTTACCATTGATTATTTCACAAAGTGGGTTGAAGCAGAGGCACTAGCAACCATCATTGAAGCCAGAATCTAGAGTTGCGTGTGGAAGAACATAATTTGCAGGTTCGGGATTCCACGGATGATCATATTAGATAATGGGCGGCAGTTTGACTGTCAAGGCTTCAGGGATTTCTATTTAGGCTTAGGAATCAAGAACCAATTCTCATCCCAGGACATCCACAGGCAAACGGATAGACAAAGACATAATAGATATCCTAAGGAAATACAAGTTGCGCCTCAACACCTCCAAATGCTTCTTTAGCGTAGGATTAGAAAAATTTCTGGGCTACATGGTAACTCACAGAGGAATCGAAGTTAAACACGACTAGATTAAAGCTATTAACAACTTGCAGCCACCTCGGAACCCCAAGGAAGTCCAAATGCTGACAGGAATGACTACTAAGGTTACGGCTTGGTTGATTTTACACTAACTTAATACTAAGTGCGAAATAGTGTAAACACAAGCGTATATGCAAGACAACTACTCTAATCCATATTTAAAGTAACACAGTAGTAAAAATGAAATAAACAAGAGTAGGGAAGAAGGATGCAAACATAGATAACACCGAGACGTGTTATCGAAGAGGAAACCAAAGAACTCGGCGAAAAACCTCTCCGCCACCCTCCAAGCGGAAATCGATCCACTAGACAATCAGTTGGAATACATGGATTAGCAAGAGACCGTCCAAGCTTAATCTACCCAATGTACCTAAGCCCTCCAAGCTCATACTCCAACAAGGCTTCTCAAAACCGTGCCTTGTCTAACTCTCTGAATCCCGTAAAAAGCTCCATGTTGCATCTGCCATCCTTGGCTTCTTCCAATGCTTCCCAGCAGCACCAAAACATCACTCAACACTCTCAAAGGGTGTGGTAAGTTTTTGGGATATCAACCTCTCAATAGTACGGAAATGGAGAGGGAAGAGTTGAGGAAATACCACAAGCAAGTGTATAGAGAAAGGTGGAGATGACAATCTCTAATTCTCAATTTGTTTGGCTAGGGTTTTCTCTCTGAAGCATTTCTTAACATTTGTGGGTAATAAGGGTATATATAGGATAGGCATAGAAAGTGTGAGTCATTCAGTACAGGCTGGCAGAACATATTACCTTTCGGGCATATCGCGAGAAGGCCTTACCCGCGAGATACTCATAAGACACAGCTGTCTCCATCTGGCCCGACTCTTCGCATTCCAACATGTGCAGGGCACATGATTCACTTTGCGGGAAGCTAGGTCGCGACATACCCGCGAGAATTCTTCAGCCTTCAAATACTTGAGTCTTCACACTCTTTCTCTATCACATAACCCTTACAACAAATCCCATAATAGATACAGGGTATAAACGATTGATAATAATTACAATCAAATTTGGTACGGAATAAAAGC
Organism: Quercus variabilis; assembly: GCA_030445155.1. Classification (NCBI taxonomy): domain Eukaryota; kingdom Viridiplantae; phylum Streptophyta; class Magnoliopsida; order Fagales; family Fagaceae; genus Quercus; species Quercus variabilis. Next base: position 32,788,504 of record CP129452.1, on the reverse strand, counting down.
CAACAAAATACGTAGTTGTAAATAACAATTTTACAATCTCTCCCTTTGACTATTCTGTGACAAAACCCTAAAACAGACTCTAGACTTAAACCTGAGTTTAGGAATAAAGGAAAAACTCACTCACACATAATTCTAGATTCTGATAAGCTCTTGAAACATATGAACTAGTATCTCCTGAAACACAACAACACAATAATATCATTGAATGCAGAAAAACTTGAAAAGCATATGGAGCAATATTAACATGATCAAGCAAAATGGAATAAACACAATAGACCATGGCAAGATCAAACAAGCAATCACTCTACAAAAGTGATCACTATGCTCATTCACAAAAGGAATGAACATCTGGATATGCAGGATGATAAGCTCATTTGAAGAGTATCATTTGCAAATCCAACACTCAACCAATGCGAAATACACGAAGTATTTGCATCTAGGAATAATTCTACAAGGGCACAAGTGTGTTCATCACTCAACCAATGCATAGAACGAATATACATCTAGGAAAAATCCTACAAGGGCACAAGAGTGATGTACTGAAGTAAAATGTATGACATTAAACATTAAGCACACAAGCATAAAGGCTGCATAAACAATGTACTACATATGCATGGCACAAACCATAAAAACTTACAAAAGTAACATGGGTACAAACAAGATATGCTACAAAGCATAGAAAATATCACAAAAAAAACTACTGAAATTATACTGAAATAAAACAGAAGCTTTAAACCAAAAGTAGTAGTAGTAAATACTATAATCATAAAGCAGATAACAAAACTAAAAAAATAGACTTCTTGCTTCTTCTCCCCCTGTCAATGACATCATCTCCCCCTTTTTGTCATGGAATAGCTAGTTGTCAGTCTCTTCTAGCTTCCATTGAATCTCATCCATCTGAGTTTCGAGAGATGTTAACTGTTTAGCAAGACGGGAGTGTTGGCAGTACATGATCTTAGTAAGTCCTGAAATCTTGGTACTAAGATCTTGAAGTGCAACCATGATGATGTCGAACTTTCATCATAGGAATAAGAGGTAGAACTTGAGCTTCCTTGAGGAGCATGATGTTCTTGCTTGACATTCTTCTTGGTGTGACTCATACTTGGTTGAAGAGTATGACCATTAATTGGACTAGGCCTAGAGTGAGGGCGCTCATCTGCAAAGGGACGCAAACCTTTAAGCTTCAAAATCCAAGAGATGAGACGACAAAACGGAATACAATTCCTTGAGGCAATTCGGTTAACTGTCTTAACCAAAATGTGAAAGATGTGGGAGCATACATCAATTTCCACATCAGATACCAAATCATGAAGAAATAAAGCTCGACCAAGGTTGATGTAGCCGGTGCTTGACAGTCGGTAGAGGTTGCTACACATGATTGTTGACATGAGCCTTAATTCTAGAGAAAGTGAAGCCACATTGATTGACTTTCCACTAGAAGAGAATTCCAAATCAGCTCTTAATTGTCCCCGAAGTGTGTTTTCATCCGAAACTAGATCATCATACATAGGTGGTATAGGAAGAATTGGTCGGTTTATGTTTAGAATATCAGAGAGGTACACAGGAGTTACTGAGAACCGCTTTCCTCTAACCCAGCACTTGATCTCTTCACCTTCTACAATAGCATTGGCATAGAACTCTTTCACCATGTCCTTATAGGCATCTTCAAGATCGGAGAGAAGAAAATTCTAGTCTTTTGTGGCAAACCAAGTAGGAATTTTGGTGTCTAAAAGAGATGACTGATCAACGGCTCTTTCAGCTAACAAGGGAGCATCTCGAAAGTGGTTCTTATAAGATTCAAAAGCAGCATAGGACCTAAACAAGTTAGGATCAAAAATTGCCGTTGCAAAACGAGCTCTCTTTGGTCTAGGGGAATCGTCATCAACATCAATGATCGGCTCTTTCTCTTTGTTGCTGCCACCTTTCACAGCTGAAGTCTTGAATGAAGACATCTGTGCAAAAAATATACAAAAAAAAAAAAAAAAACAAAAACAAAAAACATGTGCATAATACACAAGACAGAACACAGAACTTGATTAGATTCAAGTTAGTTCAAAGCACAAGTGAAACTGCATATGCTGAATGCATAAACACAATGCATGAAACTAGTGACTGTGCATGTGTGTGTGTTTGTGTGCATCTGCTGATGTATGAGGGGTGCCTAGAGGGTGCCTAGGTGTGTGCCTAGTGTGTGCATGGCATGACATTGAGGCACAAAATGGGCAAAGTGTGAAAACCACATAGCCATTGATAAAATCATGATAAACATGGGACAAAAGACCTAGACTAGTGATTGGAAAAAAAAAAATTAGTTCAATTCAAAGCACACATGTCATTTAGACATTATGTCAAACACCTAACATGCACAAATGCAGATATGACATGAATAATGCATACATGGTGAAATCATGCCTAAATACATGTTAAAATGCCACAAGGGGCCAACACAAATGCAGAAACAACAAATAGGACACAACCCAATCAAATAATTTGAAAAATTTTCACCCCATTTAGAAAAACACTCAAATTTTTGAAAATCCCCAAATTTTTGAAACCCTAAAGAAAATTCTGCATAATCTAAGAAAAACTTGAAGGAAAATGCTTTAGAAGACATACCTTAAAGTTGACAATGCAGAAAAGATGCTTGAAATTGAAAGGTTTTTGAGAGAAAATGATTTTGGGATGAAAGGGGTTCGAAGGAGGTTGAGCGAGGGAAGTGTTTGTGATTTGAAAAACTATCACATCAGCAATATAAAACTGAAAATACGTGTTTTTTGCGGATTATAGAGTAGCGATACAATCGCGAGACAACCGCGAAAATGGCCACTGAAGCACAAAAGCTTTCGTAAGAAGCTTTAAGTCACGAAATAGTCGTGATACAATCGCGATACCTTCTGTCTGAATTTGGAAAATTCCAATTTTTGACAAACAGCATTTCGCGAGAAGTTTTTGGTTGCGAAATAGTCGCAAGACAGTCGCAAAAGTCTCTGTGTAAATTTGCAAAAAGTTTATTTCCCTCAAACACTTTTCGTGGGAAGCTCTAAGTCGCGAGCTTCTCGTGAAACAACCCCTGAACCAGATTTTGATGAAAATCACATAAAATGCATTTGACCAAAAATAAACACACGAAAGGATAAAATCGCTTTCAAAAACATATAAACCACTCAAAAATCTTTTTGGGTTTGATCAACAAGTACTTGAGCATACACATCACATTTGAACATATACAATCACACAAATGAGATAGGCATTGAATGAATCAAAATCTTGTGTGTTATGTGTGAGTATCAAATGTGGAATAGTCTTTAGACTAGAGCGAAGTTTCAATGATTAATTCAATTGAGTCATACACAACTGATACAAAATCAAGTGGACTATCTCCATTATAGAAATGAGTATATATGACCTCCCACACATTGAATACAAAACTTTGAAGCTTTTCATTTGGCTTCTGCATAAGGCATAACAATTGGTCCATTTTATTTTGTTTGGACAAAAGCATCTCATTTTGAGATTGGTGCTTAAAATTTATGATATTTCAACATTGATGATTAGCCTTTGGCTTTTTGAGCACCATACAAAACACATTAATAAGAGTCGCTTTTTCTTTTTCCTAGTCGAATACTAGTGTGTGCGACAGACTTTTGTAGCTCAATATCTCTTTTCATTTAGAGAGTTACATTTGGTGAGCTCTTTTTGTAAAAACATAAAAATAAAGTGGGAAGATATATAGACATAAGTCTATGCAAGTATCAAGACCAACAAGACTATTGACCAATCATTCATGACAAGCTTGAAGATCTATTTACAACAGTCACACATAGTGTTCAAGATTTCTTCCACATAGAAATGAGTGCATACATAACAAGCCAAGATCGTAAATGCACTACGCCATTAATACGAAGGTACTAGGCCAAACTCACATGTGACATATACAAAACAAGTGATCAAACTTTTGAGATTTTTCAATTTTTTATGGGTTTTTGAATTTTTTGAACACACCTAAAATAGAACAAGAAAAGTATGATCAACAAAAAAATAACTGGTACAAACCAACCAGATAAAAGACCAACAGTAAATAGAAAGCAATGCATGATATGATGCAACAGCAAATGTCCCTAAACATTGGAAGAATTTATGCATGGACATGATAAATGCTTATGCATGAGTACCCCTCTTCACCCACACGTCACGTGCATTTGGAATGATATCCTTGATGGATTGGGTACGAGAGTTTGGACTTTCAAACCTTCTGGTGAAACTCTCCAAGCAAGTGGTGAAGGTGCCGATCATCTTCATCACGTCTGTCATTCCTAGATCACGGTTTTGACTTCTTGGTTGCTCACCACCCCAAGAGCTCATGTCATTTCTCCTTCCTCGTGACCGAGGTGCGCTTGCATTGTTGTCTGATCTCAGCTTTTGACAAGTGGGTCTGGTATGTCCTTGCAATCCGCAATACTGACACACATAATCCGTTCTAGAACCTGTAGACACCCCATTTTACAACTTGCATTTAACCAACCGGTAGATCTTCAAATTTGTGATACAAAACAAATCTTGATGTTCTAACGATCATAATGGTATGTCATGGGTTTTGATCGGATCACCTGATCAAAAGTTATCATACAAACAATTTTCAATGATCATGGTTCACTTACACGATGGGCCTGATCACGTCCTATTTTAAACACTTAATTTTGATTGGTTCTCACAAGAATTAATTTAAAATCAATTAAGTGTAATTTTTGATTGGATTTCGTTTTATTTCATTAAAAAAATATATATATGTTTTTACGGCATCTTATCTGCTCTTTTAAAAAAGAATTGGAGAAAGGAGCCATGAAAAATTCAAAAAGAAAAAAAAAAGAAAAATGCTCAAAAACCGTCATTATCTTCAGCAGCAAAATTGAATCGCATTTTTGGCCCAGAAAAAGTTGAAATTCGGTTTTTTCTATTTCTATGAAAGTTGTAGAGAATTAAATTTCCTTTCCAAAAACATTAATGCCGAATCAATTGGAATTTTGAGCATAAATTTATGGCCAAAATACGAAACAGGTGCAGAAGATAATATAAATTCAATATCATTTTCAATCATCTTTCGAAATTTCAAATGGGGATCAAACTCAAATCTTTTCAGGCTCATCTAATAGGCTTATCCCTTCCCTTAATTCCAGAAGAAAGTTTTTTGAAAAATAAAGTGGATAGAGAAACAGATACATCCTGTGAAAATTTTCAAAAATGCTCAAAAGACGTTACTTTTTTCAGCAGTAATTTTAAATGCATTTTTGGTCTGGAAAACGTTGGAATTTGGTTTTATCTATTTCTGAAAAAGTTGTAGATAATTGAATTTCCTTTCAAAAAACACCAATCTTGAATCGATTGGAATTTTGAGCGGAAAGTTAGAGCCAAAATACAAAGCGGGTGCAGCATCATCTTCAACTTCCTTTCAAAATTTAAAAGGGGATCAACACCAGCTCCGTCCCAGCTCATTTAAACAGGCTATCTCCCTCCTTAGCTTCAGAAGAAAGCTAAAAACTCAGCTTTAAAGCTAAGCCATCTCTTCCCCTATAAATAGAGAAGACCTCTGTCATTCTCGGGACCCCGGAATTCCCTCTAGAGAGCTAGTGAGAGAGCAGAAAAGAAAAGCTGTTATGCAGCCATTGTTCCTACTTTGGTTGTAGTTTAGTAATTCCTTGCTTTCTCCCTAGCCCTTTAAGTGATCACTTCCCCTCTTTTTTAATTTATGTTCTATGCTGGTAAGTAGTTAATTATATTCTTAACTTTCTACACATGCTTGAATAAGTGTTTAACAAGTCATTATTTGTTTCTTTTATGATAAGCTTGGATGAATATGCCTATATGTCTCATTGTTATTCTTTTTACATGCTTAGATGTACACTTCTAGGCTAGCACACAATTTTTCTCTTGAATGCTTAGATGAGCACTTCTAGGCTAAAAACACAACTTTCTCTTCAATACTTAGATGAACATGTCTAGGTAATTGTTTACTTTTTTTAAAAAAATGATTGAACGAACATGTCTAAGTATTTTGAGTCTCTCTAGAGAAACATGTCTAGGGATTTTCCTTTATTTCTCTCCATAATTGTTTGGACGATCAAATATGCTCAAATGTTTTATTTTTATTTGGTTCTCTCTGCAATTATGTTGATTACAAATAACATGACAAAATTGTTTTCTTTTTCTCACATGCTTAGATAAACATGTCTAGGCTAGGGATTCTTTGCTTACATTGATTTCTTGGATGAACATGCCATTACTTTAATGTTTTCTTTACATTAAAATTGTTATCTAACAAGTTTCATTTTTTGTGTCTTTTTTATGTTTGATTGTCTTAGCACATATTTGTTTACAATTTCTACAAATTACCATGTTTATATGACATATTGTTTGTATTTGCTTGACATGACATGACATTGGCCACCTTAACCTAGGAGACCGGTTTTACTGGGCGAGATGGGTGCTTAATCCCTTCCCATCTTGTAAATTAGCCTCCGAACCAAGATCAAGGGTTATAGACTATACTCTTGTAATTTTACATTTTTTAGATTGTAACTAGGGAATAAAGCAATGTAATTTACCTTTTTTAGATTGTATCTAGGACAAAAAGGCATTGTAAATTTTTGTTACAAATTTGATGTAAATTGCAATATACATTAATATAGAAGAAGTATTATTTTTTATTAAAGGTTTTCTTATTTTCCCTTTTAAATTAAATAAGTGGCGACTCCATGTAAAACCCTCGATCTAGGGGGGAAGACATTTTACAGAACCCTGTTGAGATCTCGGAATTGATCTTCCTCTGGCTTCATGTTTGACAGCAGATTGATTTCGAGGCTTATTCACCATCCATTGTTCAACCACATTCTTCTTCTTTACATCCTTAACTTTTTCAGGAATGGGTTCTTCTACAACTGTCTCGTTTGCCTTCACAAACTTCACTTCTTTGGTGACATTTACTGATGAGCTGCTTCCTCCGGTATATCCCAATCCGGACTTGTCTGAGGCATGTTTTTGAAATGAAATAATATCATCTAACTTCCTAGAAGAGACCCTATCTATCTTGGCATGAGCTTGCACTACCTCTTGCTCAAGAAATCTCACTTTTGTATAAGCTTCTGATAGCTTACCATTAAGTGCTTCAATCTCACACTTTGCCTCATTGTATTTGACCAGTATGCTTTTGTAATCTTCCTCAGCTTTCTTCATTTTCCATACAACTGCCTTGGCTACCCTGGCATACTCTCCCGATTTCTCAAGAAGTAAGGAGTAGTTCTCTTGTAGATCAGCTGTATTCTCTTCCTCTTTAGCATCTGACTCTTACACAATCCCAATAGACTCTGAATCAGAATGCTCACCAAGCTCCTTCACAAGTGCACCTAAGTCATCCGAGGAATCCATATGAGTAATGGTCATGAAGGTGGAGTAGTTTCCCTTTCCGTCACAGCTCTCTTCCGAGTTAGAATCAGAAGAGTCTGAATCACTGAGCGTTGTGGCATAAGCCTTGCCTTTTCCCCTCAGAAAATTTGGACACTCCTTCTTTAGATGTCCATGGCCATTGCACTCATAGCACACAATGTCTGAAGGAGATTGAGAATCCTTCCCTTCTTTCCTCGTAAACTCTTTCCTATCACCTCTTGAAGATGAAAATTTCCCTTTATTGAATGGTTTCCCACTGTTCTTCATCTTCAAAAATTTTCGAAAGTTTTTCACAAGATATGCTACTTCCTTCTCCACTCCATCTTCTTCGGAAGGATCATCCATTCTTTCGGTGATGGTTTTAAGAGCAAGCGATTTACTCGTCTTATGGGAAGGCAGTCCCAGCTCATACGTTTGGAGAGACCTTATCAACTCTTGGATTTTGATCTCATCCAAGTATTTGCTTTCTTTTATGGCTGTAACCTTTGCTCTAAAACTTTCAGGCAAGGACCTCAATATTTTCCTCACCACCTTAGTATCTTCAATTTTCTCCCCAAGATTGAGTTTGGCAATTACAATTTCATTGAGCTTCCCATAGAATGAATCAAATGGTTCATCATCACCCATCTTGAGCTCTTCAAATTTGGTGGTAAGCATTTGAAACTATGTGTCCCTAACTTTCTTCGTACCCTTATATGTCGTCTCCAAAATCTCCCAAGTTTCCTTGGCTACCGTCATATGAGAGATCCTGTGGAATTCATCAGGAGACACACCACAAAAAATAGCATCTAACGCTTTACTATTAGCATTGGCTGCTGCGAGAGCTACCTTATCCCAAGTGGACATAGGATCCTCCGGCTTAGTTCAACCTATCTCAACCGCAACCCAAACGGTATCATCTATAGAGCATAAAAATGCTCTCATTCTGACTTTCTAGAAAGTATAATTGTTTCCATCAAAAAATGGTGGAACATTGAGCGATTGAGACCGGTCCATCTCAAATAAGGTCAAGGATCACACTTAGGTATTTAAACCACAGTGAGTGTACCCGCTCTAATACCAATTGAAAGTTCGAAAATGTGTCGAAAACATAAGAGCAATTTAGACCCCTAAATTAAGGTTACGGCTTGGTTGATTTTACACTAACTTACTTAATACTAAGTGCGGAATAGTGTAAACATAAGCGTATATGCAAGACAACTACTCTAATCCATATTTAAAGCAACACAGCAGTAAAAATGAAATAAACAAGAGTAGGGAAGAAGGATGCAAACACAAATAACACCGAGACGTGTTATCGAAGAGGAAACTGAAGAACTCGACGAAAAACCTCTCTGCCGCCCTCCAAGTGGAAATCGATCCACTAGACAATCAGTTGGGATACATGGGTTAGCAAGAGACCCTCCAAGCCTAATCTACCCAATGTACCTAAGCCCTCCAAGTTCCTACTCCAACAAGGCTTCTCGGAACCGTGTCATGTCTAGCTCTCCGGATCCCGCAACAAGCTCCATGTTGCATCTGCCATCCTTGGCTTTTTCCAATGCTTCCCAGCAGCACCAAAATATCACTCAACACTCTCAAATGGTGTGGTAAGTGTTTGGGCTATCAACCTCTCAATGGTATGGAAATGGAGAGGGAAGAGTTGAGGAAATACCACAAGCAAATGTATAGAGAAAGGTAGGGATGACAATCTCTAATTCTTAATGTGTTTGGTTAGGGTTTTCTCTCTGAAGTATTCCTCAACATTTGTGGGTAATAAGAGTATATATAGGATAGGCATAGAGAGTGTGAGTCATTCAGTACAGGCTAGCAGAATAGATTGCCTCGCGAGAAGGCCTTACCCGCGAGATAAGCTGTCTCCACTTGGCCTGAATCTTCACATTCCAGCATGTGTAAGGCACATGATTCACTTCGCGGGAAGCTAGGTCGCAACATACCCGCGAGAATTCTTCAGCCTTCAAATGCTTGAGTCTTCATACTCTCTCTCTATCACACAACCCTTACAACAAATCCCACAATAGATATAGGGTATAAACGATTGATAATAATTACAATCAAATTTGGCACGAAATAAAAACCAACAAAATACATAGTTGTAAATAACAACTTTACACTTCCTATATAAAAGAAAAAAACACAAACAATATAGTACCTTCATTTTTATATTCTTTTATGCAAGAATATTTCTATAGATTAATGCAAGAATCACAAGATCATAACTTTTGTCACAAATTTTGCTGCAACTTAATTATTTATGTGTCAAGTTGTGAATAATAGAATAAAAGTGGTGGGTTAATAACTCCAACACTCATGATTTGCCACGTGAGTAAGCTATGACAAAAGTTGTAGGTCATAGCATTTTCTTGTATGAAATCAAAATAAAGTAATTAAAACAAATGTCTTATATTTATTTGCAATATAAACACATCAAATGGTACCTAAATAAGAGTGTTTAAAATCATGTTTGCATGCATCGGAAGTTCTAAGAATTTTTTCCAGAGTGGTCCTTTAGAAACTTAAATTAAACAATCTAATAAAAATAGAACTTTATATATTGATAACAAAAAAATATTTGTTCATAAAATTTTGGGTTGGAGATGAATCTTGAGTATGTGGTTTCCGACTTTTTGTATCTAATATTTGTCCATAATACTAGCAAGAAGAAGAAGAAGAAGAAAAAAAAAAAAAAAAAAAAAAAAAAAAACAACAACAACAACAACAAACTGTAAGTTCAATTAAAATATTATTTGTTAGGTTCTAAGTACTTAGGAACTAATGTATTAGAACTCTAATATTGTTAGCAAACCATGATCAAAACAGGTTTTTAGTCTTGTTTAGACTTGCTCAAAGTGTATACATTTTATGTAAAATTGGAATCGAGTTGCTACAGAAGTTATAGTTTGATTCTGCCTGGCTCGATCGATCGAGAATTAGACTCGACCGATCAAAATTCGGGCAGAACATTTTTCTGCAGAATTTTCCAACTCAGCCTTAAGCCTATATGACGTGTGAGATTTTATGTTTTGCCTTAAGTATAAAAGGGAAAACTCTAGCCACGTTTTAGAAATCTCCTTTTGCTGTGTGTGTGAATCTTTTGTGAGATCTAGAGGTATTTGCCTTCACACATACTTAGGATTATCAAGAAGGAGAATTCGATTCAAGAACTTGATGATCATTCAGTTGCTGCAATAAAGAGCTTAAAGATATGCAAGCGGGAGTGCTTGTACTTTCTGGGAATCCAAGAAAGAAGTAGTCTGTGGACTCGAAGCTGTCACGTGGTCGTGAAAGTAAGTTTTCTACTCGAGGTAGCAATAGAATGTTAGTGGTTTAAGTTCTATTGTAAAAACTTCAATTCTTTCATAGTGAATTTGCTTTTTACCTTGAGGATCACTAGGTTAAATCCTCCCCAGGTTTTTACCCGTTTGGTTTCCTGGGTTCTCATATTGTTGTGTTCTTTATTTTCCACACTTTACAATAATATGATGTGTTTGTGTTAACCTAGATCTGAAATTGGACAAAGTAATCAACTTAGTTAATTAACTAGGTTAATCTGTGATGGGGAAGGAAAAAGTATCTAACTCCCAGGTCGTCCACACACCTCGTCCAAGGAAAAGGAAAGGGCCTTTGCCAATTAAATCAACATTTATCCTAATCGGTCTCCGTCATCCTAAGGAACAAAGACGAGACATTGTAATAATATCTCGTTCGTCCTTGATGACGGATGAGCTAGGAATTATAACAGCGTCTCGTCCTTTGTAAAGGTAAGACGAACGAGATGAGACGTTGCGTCTATTCTCAACAGTTGCAATGTTCCATCAACCGTTCTATAGTAAATGATTGAACATGGAATCTAAGTATTGTAATTTCCATGACAATTATAGCGGTTACTCCCGAGACCCGCAATGACTGGAGAAGTTACAAGGTAACCGCTTTGGGCGAACACTATATAAAGGACTCGTTGGCAGAGAAGCAAGGTATGAAAAAACATTCTGAAAAATTCTTGATAGCACTTTCTTTCTTTTGACGATTAACAAAAAGATTAACTTTGCCATCGGAGGACCCTTGGCCGGCCTCCACCGGTCTCCTCTAATCCTATTGTGTTTTCCAGGACACCCTTCGAGATCAAGACCCAGAGATCTTCAGCCCACTGATTTCCTTGGGAACATCAGTTGGCCCCATTTGTGGGAAAGAAATTAGATTGTATTCACTACATTTGAATTTCATTTGCCGAGTCCTACTATTTCTTTCTCAGGAAAAAGGGCTGAGATGGTCCGAACAAGATCAAGGGCTACCAGTCCAAGCCCCCAAGAGAGTAGAGACGCTTCCAGTAATCCCAATCGCGGTCAACAATCAGCACCCGCCATGCAGCCCTCTTCTGCCCAACACATGCAATCCATGGCCGCTGCCATGGCAGAATTAACTCACGAAAATCAAGACTTGCAGAAGGAGATTAATTTCAGGAGGCAACGGCACGAGGCTCGTGGAAAGGAGCATGAACAAAGGAAGGTGAAAGAAACCTTGAACCTAAAAATCAATCAAGGGGTACTGTTTCACGGAGGGTACCACATTTGGAGAGGGAGGTGAACTAAATGAGGAAGGTCATGGATGAAATGAGGGAGAGCATGAGAAGGACCAATCCTGTAGAAGATTTAGTTCACAGAACTAACTCACCCTTTATCGTATCCATCAATAGCCATCCCTTGCCACCAAAGTTCAAGATGCCTTCCTTAGACTCATATGATGGCACACGTGACCCCTTTGACCATATTGCTACCTTTAAGACTACTATGCATCTTCAAGGGGTTCCGGATGAGATAATGTGTAGAGCCTTTCCAACTACCCTCAAAGGGCCTGCGCGAGTTTGGTTCAGTAAAATACCCCCGAATTCAATAAGTTCTTTTGAAGAGTTAAGCAAATTATTCGTTAATAACTTCATTGGAGGACAGAGACATAAGCGTTCCTCGTCTAGTTTGCTAACCATAGAGCAAGGAGAGAATGAATGCCTGCGTTCCTTCATCGCAGGCTTCAATGGGGAAGCCCTGACCGTGGACGAGGTAGATGACAAGCTACTATTGGCAGCTTTCCATAATGGGGTCAATTCTGACTTGTTTATACATAAACTTTATGAGAAGGAACCTCAGTCCATGGCTAAACTCGTCCATTCTGCCCAAAACTTCATGAATGCAAAGGATGTGATTATAGCTAAGAAGAGGAAGAGGGCTGAGAGAATGGAGAAAAATCCTGCTCGTCATTCTGAATAGGGTCCTCGTCCAAAGAAGGGACGAACAGAGGACAAGAAAGACCGAGAGAAGAAGGTAGGTCTATCAGCGAGGAACCAACAATACACTCCTTTGAACGTGCCGCTCGAGCAAGTCCTCATGCAAATCAAAGACGAGCCTTTCTTAAAGTGGTCAGAGAAGATGAAAGGAGATCCCAACAAGCGCAATAGGAATAAGTATTGTCGCTTCCATAGAGATCATGGGCACGACACGGACGAGTGCTTCAATTTAAAGCAGCAGATTGAGAATCTCATTAGACAAGGGAAGCTGAGAAATTTCCTTGGACGAGATCACAAGGAGGAGAAATTGAAAGGGAAGGTAGAAGAATCATCGCGACCACCGCTCGAAGAAATAAGAATCATTCTAGGGGGAAGTTCTGTAGGACAGTCATCCAAGTCAAAGAAAGCATACTTGAAAGCAGTGCAGAGCGTTCAGCTCTCTGGACAATCACCGAGTGCAAGGACTACGGACGAGCAGCCGATCACCTTCACAGACGAGGATGTAAAGAGAGTCCATCACCCTCATGACGATGCTATTGTCATCACCCTCCTTATTGCGGACTACAAGACTAGAAGGGTGTTGATAGATAATGGGAGTTCTGCTGATATTTTGTATTATCCAGCCTTTCAGCAGATGAGGTTAGGACGAGACTTACTCCGGCGAGCGAGCTCCCCCCTAGTAGGTTTTGGTGGAATGAAGGTGCAACCTGTGGGCAGTATTTCATTACCAGTGACAGTGGGGGCATCCGTAACAAGTTACCAAGGAGGTGAACTTCCTTGTGGTAGATTCTTCATCCTCTTACAATGCAATAATTGGGAGGCCAACCCTAAATAGGTGGAAGGCAGTTACATCTACCTACCACTTGTCAGTCAAGTTCTCGACGGAACATGGGATAGGCCAAGTACAGGGAGACCAATTAGCAGCAAGAGAGTATTATCTAGCCATGCTAGCTACGGTCGAGCAAATTCAAGCAATGAATATTGAAGAAAAGGAAGTTGTGGCAGAACCCATTGAAGCATTAGAAGATATTTCTTTAGATGATAATAACCTTGAGAGGTGTACCAGGATTGGAGCAGATCTGGAAGCAAAGATCAAGAAGGATCTCATTTGTTTTTTAAAAAGAAACAGAGATGTGCTTGTATGGAGTCACGAAGACATGCCGGGTATAGATCCTAGTGTCATTACCCACCGTCTGAATGTATGCCCTTCCTCCAAACCAGTGCGACAAAAGAAGAGGGTGTTCGCCCCAGAGAGAGACAATGCTGTTAAAGAGGAAGTTCAGAAGTTAATTGTGGCAAAGTTCTATCGAGAGGTATACTATCCTGACTGGTTGGCCAATGTGGTCATGGTCAAGAAGGCGAGCGGCAAGTGGAGAATGTGTGTTGATTTCACTGACTTAAACAAGGCTTGTCCTAAGGATAGTTACCCGTTACCACGCATTGATCAGCTGGTAGATTCTACTGCAGGCCACAAGTTGCTCAGTTTCTTGGATGCTTTCTCTAGATATAATCAGATTAGGATGGATGAAGCGGACCAAGAGAAGACGTCCTTTGTCACCAGTCAGGGATTATTTTGTTATGAAGTGATGCCATTCGGTTTGAAAAATGCTGGAGCAACGTACCAATGACTGGTCAATCATATGTTTCGTCCACAGATCGGGCGGAATATGGAAGTCTATATAGACGATATGTTGGTGAAAACACAAGACAAGGATAGGCATCTGGACGACTTGCAGGAAACATTCGATACACTGAGGCAGTATCACATGAAGTTAAACCCTAGCAAATGTACTTTTGGAGTATCATCAGGGAAATTCCTAGGGTTTATGGTCTCCTACAGAGGAATCGAAGCAAACCCTGACAAAATTCAAGCAATATTGAGTATGAAGCCTCTGAGCAATGTTAAAGAAGTCTAGTCCGTCACCGAACGAGTTGCCGCCCTTAACAGGTTTGTTTCTATAGCTACTGACAAATGCCTGCCATTTTTTAAGGTTCTTAAAAAGGCATTTGAATGGACCGACGAGTGTCAGAAAGCTTTTGAAGGTTTGAAAACATATCTCACCAAGGCTCCTTTGTTAAGCCCGTCCGTGCAAGGAGAAGAGTTGTATTTATATTTGGCAGTCACCCCACACGCAGTGAGTTCAGCATTAATGAGGGAAGAAGATAAGGTACAAAGACCAGTATACTATACCAGCAAAGCACTGAGGGGAGCGGAAGGACGATATCCGTTAATGGAGAAATTGGCTTTTGCATTGATAACAACCTCCAGAAAACTAAGGCACTATTTTCAGGCTCATGTCATTAACATCATGACAGATCACCCACTCAAGAAGGCAATGAACAAACTAGAGGCTGCAGGACGTTTGATCCAATGGGCTGTTGAGCTCAGTGAGTTTGACATAAAGTACCAACCGAGGCATGCCATAAAAGCTCAAGCTCTGGCAGATTTCATTGCAGAGTTTACCTTAAATTGTGACGAGGTGGGTGAGAAGGAAAATATTAAGTGGGTCGTCTATGTGGATGGTTCATCTACACAGTACGCAGGAGGAATATGTGTGGTTTTGCAATCTCCAGAGGGGGACAAACTAAAATACAAAGTTCGTTTGCAGTACCAGACAACTAATAATGAAGCTAAGTATAAAGCTCTTCTTAAAAGGATGGAATTGGCCAAGTCTGTAGAAGCGAAGTCACTCCTCATCCTGGGAGATTCTCAGTTAATCATAGGCTAAGTGAATGGAATGTTTGAGGCTAAGGAAGAACGAATGAGGAAGTATCTAAACAGAGTAATGCACCTTATAAAAAAGTTTGAGGAAGTTAGCTTCGTTCAAATCCCATGGGAGGAAAACATGGAAGCTGATGCCTTGGCGAGAGAAGCCTCAACGAGTGAAGCTATAGACAAATTTGATGAAATTCAGTATATACCAAGTATAGACATCCCAAAAGTACAACAGGTGGAAGATAGAGCAAATTGGATGGCTCCAATTGTGTCATACCTAAAAGACGGACGACTCCCAAAAAAGAAGGACGAAGCTAGAAAGCTGAGGGTAAGGGCGGCCAGGTACGTTCTTATAGACGAGATTCTTTATAAAAGAGGTTTTTCCCAGCCTTATCTCAAATGTTTGGCCCCGGACGAAGCGAACTACATAATAAGAGAAATTCATGAAGGAGCATGTGACAATCACTTAGGAGCCAGGTCGCTCATCCACAAAATCGTCCGTGCAGGATATTATTGGCCAAACATGCAAGCTGACGCTAAGGCCTACGTCAAGGTCTGCGATCAATGCCAAAGGTTTAGCAACATCCCTAGGCAACCATCAGAGTATTTGATTCTAATGACGGCCCCGTGGCCTTTTGCACAATAGGGACTAGACATTCTGGGTCCATTTTCACTGGGTGTAAGACAAATGAAATTCCTCGTGGTTGGTATTGATTATTGTACCAAGTGGGTAGAAGCAGAATCCTTGGCCAACTTCACACAACAAAATGTCAAGAACTTCGTGTGGAAGAACATTGTGTGCAGATTTGGAGTACCCAAGGTGCTAGTATCGAACAACGGACGACAATTTGACAATGCACTTTTCAAAGATTTTTGCATACACTTTGGAATTCAAAATCCCTACTCCTCACCAGCCCACCCACAAGTTAATGGCTAGGCAGAAGTTGCAAACCGATCCTTGTTAAAAATAATCAAAACTCAACTTGAGGGGGCTAAGGGAGTATGGCCAGATGAACTACCAGGTGTTCTGTGGGCATATAAAATGACAGTGAGAACTCCTACAGGGGAAACTCCTTTCAAGCTAGCCTATGGAACAGAAGCAGTCATACCTACAGAAGTGCATATGGCCAATCATAGAGTGGCGCCGTATCAAGACAAAGATAACGAGGACCAACTCTGTTTGAACCTTGATCTAATAGAAGAGGTAAGGATGGACGCTGAACAAAGGATGGCAAGGTACAAAAACCTTATGGCTAGGCAATATGATGCAATGGTGAAGCCAAGGCGTTTCAACATAGGAGACCTCGTCCTAAAAAGGGTTTCCTTAGCAACAAAGAACCCAGCTCATGGGAAGTTGGGACCAAATTGGGAAGGCCCCTACAGAGTCGTCAACTGCAAAAGACAAGGATCCTATTACTTGGAAGCCCTTGATGGGAGGAAGTTGGAGCATCCTTGGAATGTGGAGCACTTGAGGAAGTACTATCAGTAGAATGCCAGCCTAGTGGAGCATGACTCTGGACGAGCTCAGGGATTAAAAACTTTACTATTATATTTTGTGTGGCTTTATTATTATGTTAAATTTATGGATAACGTTATAGTTTGTGTTGTTTAAATAAAGGCATTAGCCTCTGAAGTGTATGCCTCGTCTTAAAAGAATACGTTATGTTATGTATATAATTTTGTGTGCAATATTGATTTTCATGCAGCTAAGAGTTGAAAAGCTCAAGACGAGAAAATTCTCTGGACGCGGAGATGTATCGCCAAATTTTTCCACGGCAAATTCATCTAAATAAAAGGACGAAGTGAAATTTATGCCATCCAAGTAAACTCCTCCAAATCAAGGGACGAGGTAAACTTGATATCTAGGCGAACCCGTCTAGGTAAAAGGACAAGGTAAAACTTATGCCGTCAAGACGTTAACATTTACTCATCCATAAAATGGACGAGGTAAAATATTATGCATGTCCCAAGTATGAACGAGGAAATGCATAGACGAGTGTCTTTGGAACCAAAAATACTTCGGTCCATGGACGAGTAAAAATGCAGAGTCTTAGGACGAAAATTGGCAAAATCAAAAGATGAATAATGCTGAATTACTACTTCATATGGATAAATCACACTTAGTGAAATTCCAACAAAAATGGTAAAAATATATGTAAAATGGACGAGCTAAGCATCAGGTCTAGCATGTGAAAATAAAGACTCGTCTGTGCACATATTAAAGAAAGATAACAACATTCATTTAACTGTTTCAAGGGTGGACAACTAATGTCCAAACACTCTTGTAAAATTAAAATTTGTTTTGTGTAAGCCCGTCCTTAAACTATGGATGAGCCGAGTGTACTTGCATTACATAGAAGGGTCCTAAAACAATGGACCAAAATAAAAATAAAAATACAAGGATAACTAAGTTAAAATTTCGTCCTTAAGCTAGGAGAGCATCAACATGGGAGTCATCCTAAGGAGGCAGAGTCGAGGTGTCGACTTCAATATTGACGTCTTTAGAGCCAGTTTGAAGAAGAGAGCTGGTAGCAGCAGCGTTCAAATTAAGTTTGATGGAGCTAAAGTCAACTTCAGGGAAGTTTTCTATAGCCTCCATTCTGAAATCCTCAAAGCCAGCTGCATAGTTGGTGTCTAGGAGATCAGTATTTGTTTGGACGCCTTAAATTCAACCACCGCGTCCTCTTGTGCTTTGGAGAGAAGAGAACTCAGCTCGTCGTTCTTTTTCTGGAGATGATCAAGACGAGTATCTTTCTCCATAGCATCAGCTCTCAGCTCCTCGACCAAATTTTCTAACTCCTTCGCCTTCTCCTTAGCCTTAACAGCTACCTCGGCCCACTTTTTGGATTCAGCCTTCACCTCTTAGATCCTTGTCTCTAGCAAGACCCTCGTCTTGTCCAGCTCTGTAGCTTGCATAGAAGCCGCCATAAACTTGGACATAGCCTATAAGAGAGGACGAGTAAGGAAAGTTAACAAAATGAACCTCTTATTATAGCCAAGATGAACTCAAAAAGTCCATACCTTAAAAAGGTCATGAATACCTGAGTGTTCAAAGTCCTTTAAGGACATGTCA